>NW_004624742.1:16951430-16978376 GCF_000247695.1 Heterocephalus glaber | reverse complement strand
ACAGGTAATGGGGAAAAAATAAGAACCAAGATACATCATGTACAGGTACAAGCACCCAATGATAAATGTAAATGTATTATATACCTAAAATGTACCAACAAAAGAATTTTTTAAAAGATTAGATGATATCTCTCTGTTTTTGGTTTTGAGAATATAATTTTATTCCTAAAAAGTATTAGAAATACTGCCTAAAATTATCTCAATGAGAATTTCATTTAAAAACAGTATAACCGAGTTTTTAAATAAATTGGGTTAAAAATGTATTTGTGACTCGGATACCATATTCACCATCATCTTTTAAGTAATGATCACACTGTACAATTCTTATGGTTCTTTGTTGTGAATTTAATTCCACTCTGTCCCCCAAACAAAGAATAGCAAAGTTTTAATCCCTGGTGTCTGTGAATATGACTATATGCACATGTAACCAAGATACGATGCGTTACATAAGACTAGTGTCTTGAGTTTTGTGTAAGACTCTTGTCTGACACTGGTGTCTATCACCAGTGATTAGTGGCTTTAGAAGAAGAGGGAAGAGGGACGTTTGGATGCAATGACATTGGCTGACACAAAAGAAAATTGAAGAGATAAAGGAACAAAGATGGACCATATGCCTACAAGCTTAGGAATATCAAGGGTTGCTGCCCACCTAAAGAATCTAGAAATGGACAAGGACAGATATACCCCTAGAGTATTCAGAGTGCATGGTTCTGCACGCTGATCCTTACTTTGGACTTGATACTTAAGAACTATGAAAAAATACATTTTTGTTCTTTTAAGCTACCAAATTTGTAGTACTTTGTCACGGCATCTCTGGTAAATGAGTACAGTGGTATGTTTTGAGTGATATTCAATGTGCTTTAAATCTCTCATATCAATATAAGAACCCAAGTTAAAGTAGAATAAGTGATTAAGTTTTTAATTTCTTAAAAATTTCCTATTTATGCCATGAAAACTTTACTGTTTCTCAATTGCAGGATCCTGTCCTAAAATTTGGCAATATCATATGTTATTTGATGGATGTGGTGAAAAAGAAATGTAGTTTTCTTTTTTTGTTCTTTCAATTAATGTATTTTTTTTGTTTTTTCTTATTCTTATTTGTGTACATTGTTAAGATCTACATCAATAAAAGAGTAATTTGTATCATGTATGACTTGCAAATTGTTTTTACTGGGAGTTGTAGGCAGGTAAAGAGATACAGATAATTTAAACTTTAAAAATTTTTTATTCACATTTTTTTCTGAAAGCATGTATACTATGCACTATAAATTTGAGAAAGTCTTGTTGCAGAAATACTTTATTTCATTTAGATTCAGCCTAGGAACTTACTAATATTATTCAATATCAAAACATCTCAAAAGTGCTTCCTCGCTAAAACCTCTAGAAAACTGAAATAACATTTAAAAATCAGCTTCAGGGATGAGAGGTGTAGCTCAGAGATAAAGCATCTAATTAGCATGCAAGAAACTCTGGGTTCTATTCCTAAATAAATGAACTTCAGATATAAAAGAAAATACTTTTGAAAGGCCATCAACAAGGAGAAACTTCATATAGATTAACAAAAGAAATATAAATATACTCTCAGTAAAGACATTCTCAGACATTCTCCCTGGTTATGCATTTCCCCATATGACCTTTCTACCCTTTTCACAGACCACAACCACTGACACATTATCACAGCGTCTCTTTTATAGAATGTATTGAATTAAAGAATTCAAGCATTTAATTTATTATTGCACATAAGTAATTCTTCAGAATAATTGTGGCATTAATCAAACAATCCTTGAACATTTCACTACTAAAAGAACTATGGAGGCATTAAAAAGCATGCTAGAAGTTGCTAGGTAAATAATTTTGTTTGGTGTATTTGATAAATCTTACAATAACCATCCTCTTATCCAGTATTAAACTGCCTTTTCTCAAGTTTCCTGTTTATTTCTGGGTCCTTATCGTTACCATTCTTTCTATGTCTCCCACACATGCACACACAGAGCATAGAGACCTGGATTCCTACTAGGTAACAATTCAAGCTTTATCTCTACCACTTATTGACTAAACACATTTTCTCAACTTCTTTAATATCTCTTTGTCTTAGTCCTCTCATTTAGGAAGTAATGTAATAGATTCTAAATTACGGAGCTATTGGTAGCATTAAATAAAGTAAATTACAGGTAAACCATTTATGATAGTACTTGAAAAAGCAAACAAACATTAAGTTTTTAACAAATAATACCAAAGGGAAATCTGGGGATTCCTGCCCTGGCTTCTGAGTAGCCATTATTTTTAACCCACAAATGTAACATACTCAGTATTTTTTTAATAAAGACTTATCTTCAGAATTATGTTTACATAGAGGTAAACTTTGAGGTCTAAATTAAATTTGAAAATCTGTAGCAGAGGTAATGTCCCTGAAATGCAAGGACTTTATCTAAAGAGCCAGAATTCCTGGTGACAGAGAAAGCACTTCATGTTCTCCAAAGGGCTAACAGGGAGCAGAGATACAGCAAGAGGAAATATGAAATACTTCCCAAGTTGATGGGAGAGCCTTAGATGGAGGGAAGGTAATAAGGAGAGAATAAACTAAATAATTTGGTTAGTACTCGCCACTTTTGCTCAAGGTGAATCTCAGGGATTGGAGAAACGGATTACATTTAGGAAAATCTCAAAACAACAGTCAATGCCTGGAAGGTAACCCTCATGGAGGCTTCATGTCTAGATGCTCCTGGAATAGAAAATTGTGCGGAATTCAAACTTCTGTGTCCATGCTGGAAGTGTTCATCATTTGTTTCTGTATCATTCATAATTTTCTTCTCAATAAAAGGGCACAATTAAAAAGTTGCAACAGAGATTATATGGCTAACCAAGCTTAAAATATTAACTAGCTCTTTAGAAAAGGACATTGCCAACCTCTGACTTAAGCTATTTTTGGACTCCATTATTTCCTTCTATTTCAGCAACATCTGGACATGAAATGTCAGGTTGACCCATCTTTTAAAATTCCAAGTCCCAAATAAACTCTTTTATATTTTTCTCAAAACAGTGATAAAATGTTTCCATATTTGATACTGTGCCATGAACTCCTCACCCGACTATGGGCATACAGGGAAACACCATTAAGAGTACAGCCAAATTGTCTCAGGTTCAGCTCACGGCAGTTTTTCTGGATCACCGACATTTGTTTGTATCACACTGTTTATGGTAGATCACTAAGATAGCTTCACTAGAATGAAAGTGTTTCAAAGTGCTAATATCAACACTTTCTAAAACAGTAGTTTTTGGGGCATTAAGTTCTTCTAGGGAGAAAAATTAATAAAATGTAATGTTCTCTAAAATAATGAATGTTGTAATTCCTTTCTTTTTTATTTTCTCAAGCAGTGTAGGGTAAAAAGAGAAATGTCGCATTATGGACAAGTGCAATATTTTGTGTATGTCACTCCAAATTACATACACAGAAGATTTAATTGGCTGGATAGTAAAACTTGGAGAACGGTCCCACTTCAAAGCTTGCATTAATTTTGAGTAAGTATACTTCAGTTTAGAAATATTGGGTGTTCGTGGGAAAATATCAAGAAGTCTTTACCAACTATTGAATACAAATAATTCACTTTGAGAGAGCAAGTGGGTCATCAGATTATAATTATTTTACCCATACCCATGTGGCTTACTTATTTCAGTTTGTAACCATCCATATTTTTACATGCCTTGGGCAAAGTTCTATTGAATTGTCTCAAAAAATTAAAGGATTTTTTCATTTGATTTGCTCATTGTTAATATTAGCCTGTCAATGACTTGAAATTACCTGTTTTTAGCTTTTAAAATGTTTACTAAGGAAAATGAAATGAATGGTTGTTTTATATAGGAGTATTGAATGTTTTTTTAAGCAGTTTCATTCTTTAAAATACATACTACATTGCCAAGATACAGCTCTAGACAAATGATAAAATGATTTTCCTGACTTTTGTTCATTTAAATACTCGATCATGATGTTCTGTTAATATAATTTTTAAACAGAATGTCCTTGCTTTTCACATGAAAAATGAAGAGAAAGGGATGATGTGATTGTTCAAACCTTTGAATCAATGCATATTCATTAGAATGGATGATATGGAACTCAGATGCACTGACTGCATTTATTTAAATATTCTCTTATAATTTCTGTGAATAATCATTAAAGTAAGTGCAGAAATATGCTGTTTTGTCAAGACTTTTTTGGATGTATGCCCATCTCATAGTCTTCTGTTACCTATAACCTCCTGTAGTAATTGTTAGGTCAAAATTTAATCCAAAGCTTTGAAAATTCCAGGACACAGAAATTTTAAAAATGCCTATGAGCTTTAGTTGCTTGATATATATGTAAGGCACATTTCTGAAAAGGTAAATCATGAATGTATAATTATTTTCAGAATAGTTCATTATATACTAATATTGACATGGAAAACAATGATTATGAATTGCAGAGATAGCAGAGGGACAGAATTTGAAATTAAAAGTTGGAAATCTTAAATTCTTTTGTTTAACTATGGTAGCATTTCACATTTAATGGGGAGAAGTTCAATCCCATTTGATATGGGTAATTGTATTGGAGCAAGCTTAAAATCTACCTAATTGCAAAACAGATGACTTGATACGAGCTGGTGCATTAACAGGCCAATGTCACATGGAGAATGACATCTGAAACACAATGGGTAAACCAAATTGGTTACCTAAAATTTTTTGGTTTAAGCATCTCAGTAGTATTGCATAAATATTACTCATTATGAAGTCACAATAACATCAAACATGGGAAAAAACTGGTAATACTTAACCAGTTCTGTGATGATTTGAAATCTTACCAAGGTTGTTGAGAGCGTAGCTCAGTGGTAGAGCTCTTGTCTTGAACCCATGTGACTGTGGATTTGAACCTCAGTGCCAAATTGTTTTAAAACATTAATAAATAAATCTCCACTGACACATCTATAATGCATGGTCACTAATTTTTTAAGGTGGAAATCATATATTATTATAATATTCTAGTAGATTGGTGCTCTAAGCATAACGATACTATGATCTAATCAGAAATGTATTAGTTTGAACACTGGCACATTAACCTATTGTGTTGTTAATTTAAGTTCCAAGTCTCATAAGTTATTCTGGGTTAATCTGAAATGCAAAAATTAAAAGACCCAAAGACACATGCAGTGATAAATGCTCAATAACAAAGATGCAACGAAACCAATGAGAATCTTTGTGAGTGTTTGTTGTTGCAGTTCTTGAATAAAACTCTGAGAGTAGAATTTAAGAGTAGGTTTATCTTAAATTTTGATTCCTGGAGTGATTTTAGGAGGTATACATAAGCCATTAAAAGCCAAGGCCTCCTGCTTATAAGATCCAAATTACACATACAGAGACTTGTGCGTTATATTTAACCTTCAAGATGTTGGGAGATTTACGTTTCAATCTAAAATTATATTTTTTCCTTTACAATGAAGCACTTTGCCTAACTTTTAAAGTAAGATGTCATGATTTCTGATGGTGGGTTCTGAAATATCTTCACTTTTTGTGACTCTGAGTAGTTGGAACAGAAGAGCACTTTATACTCATGAATATGTGTCTATAGGAAGACAATTATAGACATCTTCAGAGGAGACCCTTAGCCCACACATTACGCTGCCCCTTCAATCTGCTGAAGACTCTCCAAGGGGGATGAGTAAAAGGAAAGAGGTCCCTTGGAGTGATGTTCAAACCATTGAGCACACTAGGCAGATAATAAACAGTTCGCCCTATTTTATAAAAATTATTCCCACAGATTTTAGTCTTGCTAACTATAGCCTTTATATACAGTATATCAGAAATCATGTAAACTTGCTACATTAGCCAATTAACATTTACTTCTAATCCAGTTTTATGGAAAATATCAACAGGATATTTCCAACAAACCAGGTGTGAACACCAGTCTCAGTGGCTATCCTAGCACACTGAATCAGTGAATGAATGTAAGAAGGGTATTCATTAAAAATAATTTCACTAGGTATGTTGCCACATGCTTGTAATTCCACATCTCTGGGAGGCTGAGGCAGGAGGACTGAAAGTTTCAGCCAAGTCTGAGCAATTTAAGAATTTAGCAAAACCATCTTTAAATAAAAAATAAAAAGAACTGAGGATGTATCTCATTGTGAAGGCCCTGGGTTGAATTCCCAGTACCAGAAAATAATAATCAAACTTATTTCAATAATATAAACAAAACCAAAATTCAAAACTAGATTATTCTTTGCTTTAATTTCTTACTTGAATTCTGATATAATTTTCTATTTTTTGTAAGCAAATAGTAATATCAGAGAATCTCAAAAATCAAAATATACAATTATGTATTAAAATAAAATACCAAAAACCAAACATTTTTATAAATTAGTAAAATAATTACTTTTGCAAGTTTACACTCTCCACACTATACTCTAAGAAATAAATTACTTAAGATAAAAATAATGCCCTAAAATAGCCTTCAAATATTATTACTAAGAATGTATATTCTGTTCAAATGTACTGAATAGAAGAGGAATAGAATATGAAAAATTATGGCAATGCCAAGAAATTTAAGTTAGAATCAAATCTGTGTTATATAAATATGCATTTTATTTATTATTTATGTTTGTATACACTATATGTTATACATTTTTGATTTATATATTGTAATTATAAACAAATGACAGTAATGGAATATAAGTACACTGATCATTAGAGTAGAATACATGCTATAAAGGTCTATATTTGAACATAAAGATATCAATTCCTAATAGAACAAATGCATACTAAAGCACTTAAAGCTTTTGTTTTTTAACAGAGTTACTTATGCAACTAAAATATATATTTGAAAATATTTTACATGCATTTCTAATGGAGGACTTGACTTGACTTTACCTAATAGAACTGGCTTTGTTTATTTATCTTTAGTTTAACAAGGCAGAATACCTCCTTGGATTTAAGGTAACGCTTTTAACCTCTAGTGCGAGTCAGAGAGTCGCTAGGTAACCTCACACCCTCTTTATAGTCTGCAGCTTATCAACTTCCCTGTCTCTTTAAAACTAACATGGTGTGGGCTGAAGCTGGTAATCAAAAAGAAATCTACTTTTCCTGAAAGTTTCTCTTCTTCTGCACAGAACTTCATTCTGAATAGCATGAATAGCAAAATGTGAAGATAAATAAATAAAAAATAACTGTTTGATTTGGAACTGCTTTCCTCACTGAAGGTCACTGCAGCTCTGCTTTAATGGGCTGTTAGACAGCTCTCTCTGCTGAGCTTTTCCTGTCATTTTATAAATACTGATAGATGCTGTTGGGAAGAGATGGAAAACACCATTCACTGTGCACTTGTAATGCCATGTACATTCTTTACTATACATCTAAAATATATATTTTTAAATATTTTACATGCATTTCTACCTCACTTTACCCAACCACACAAGCAACCACTCTGCAACCTTCCTATAGGATTATTTCATTCTTAAAGGCAATTTATACTATGAGATATAACAGTATAGAATACAACCATGTTGAAAAATGTGAATTTCTCAAAAAGGGGATCTTCACTGAAAGGGAAAGAATATCGGTATGCTGAAAACAAAGAAATAGATTTAGTTTCAGAATTCACCTCATGTACACATTGATGGTTTGAAACCATTAATAGGAAGGTAAACAATAGCCATCTTCATGTATGGAACACACAAGTCACACTTCCTGCCATCACTTAGAGAACTGACATTACCTATTCTTCACTTAAAGATAAATGCATTAATTTTTCTGCTTTAATTGAACATGATAATCCTTATGTGTGCAATTTGTGCACAAGTGTACTTTTCTCCTGCCTGTGGAAGGCTGCGGTTGCAAGTTAAACCCAGAGCGATGGCAAAGCCTCTACAGAGCAGGTCTCTATTAAACCTTTTCATATGAGCAGAATGCTGTGCATATTGATATATCTATTGCCCACTTTTGCAGCCAAAAATTCCTGCATTTGTGATTTGAATGCAGAATTACCTGTAGTCACCCTCAAAAGGATTTATTTAATCCATGTCCTGATATCATTAGCACTGACAGGGTTTAGGGTAACACTCAGGGAGATAAACAGTTTTGATATATTTCTTCAAAGAATGTGTTCTGTCAGTGAACATGTCCAAAAGCATCAGGGCATATAAACATTCCTCAAGTGGGTTTACTTATCAAGTATAAAATGACTGGGCCAGAGGAGTACCAGGCTTTTGACAGCTTGTGGTTTGAAATTAAGCATGACCCTTTGTACTTGGATACAGAATTTGTCTATTTTTTAATCTGTCTTGATTCAAAAGGGAAGCAGTCAATGCTAACTGTGGCAAAGTGAGGGCAATTATAAATATAATTATAAAAATTGATTTGAAATACAGATTCCAGCACTGCAAAAACACCTTGAAATAAAACATGAATAAATCAGCTTTTCTCTCATGACTTTTAAAGTACCACCATAGGAAAAGTCTGAGGACGAATCAAGTAACAAGAAGTTTGAAACAGCTTGCTAATTTATTTTCAGAGACATATTTCTGACTAGGTGAATATGTATTTCATTATTTCCATGATCAATCTAATCATGACAGTACCTAGTATGCTTTTTCTAGAGGGTCAAAGTTTTCAGGTTGAGGGAACAAATTGTTTCACTATTTAAAAACCACTGTAAAGAGGAATTGTGTTTTGCAGCATATTAAATCAGGACCACATCTATTCTTCAGGGATTGTTTCAAAGGACTGACTGAAAATATTTTGTGGTGACATGAGACATGTATTTTTAAAAGAACTAAACCTTTTTCCTACTCATGTTTTTCCCTTTTGCTGATGGAAGGCAGTGTATTTGATTGAGTTCACACTGACCAACCAAAATGATAGGTACAAATAAGTTACTTGTATAAGAATAAAATCTTTTTGAAGAAATGACTATTAGAAGAATAGTGAGTTATTGAGGTACAGTCTTCACAAAATTAAGCAAATATCATAAACAGTGATTGACATTCCCAAAATTGACATTTTCAATGTGCAAACAACATAATGTATCTGATCCTTATGTTTTATTCTTTCATAATTTTATTTTAATTCAATAGGTTGGGTTTTTAAATCAACATGCAACCTAAAATCATGGCAGTGCTTCAATTAAACCTGAATAAATATGCATACATTATTACAAAAGCAAAAAACTACCTCTTCATCCTACTACTGATAAGGTTATCATTATGGACTCTAAGCAAGGGTTCATTAGAAAAGTTTCATTTGCTGGTCCATTGGCATGATGCAGCTCACAATGGATTTCCTAGATATTTCCTATTATACACAATTATCTTACAAATGAAAAATCAAACCTGTGTCTTTTAAACCTTTTAAATTATTTAATTTATTAATGGTCTTTAAATTATTTATATCCTAATTGTCCTTGAAAAGAATATCTTTGTAAAAAATCTGTTTTCTTTTGCCACTGTAATTAGATAATAACCTTTCCCCTCCATCTAATTTGGCAAAGTTCTCGTCTTCCAGTCAATGAATAAAAGATAAAAGAAGAGATTTATCAATAGCCAAATCAAATCTTTCAATCATTTTTATTGTAGTATACAAATTAACAAAAATATTCTATTGACAAGACTATTGTGGTGTCACATGGCTCTAATTCCAGCACTCTTAGAGGGAAGCTGAGTCAGGAGGACTGCAAATCCTAGCACAGATTCACTTTCCAAAACCACAAGTAAAAAGAAAAAGATTCCATTGTCTGCCAAACATTTAAAATCAACTCTCTCTTCCTCATGTACAAAATAAAGATAAATTCTCAAATACATATACATATTTAATATGATTTACCCTAAATACTTAAATAGGAATCAGCATCAGAGTTCTAGTTCTAAAAATACCTTTGACCTTATAACTCACAATTAATACTATATGACAATGGGACTGTGTAGATGATTTCTGGGATCAACATTAGAACAACTGCTGAGAAAGAAGGGGTTCCTAGACACCTTTAGAGCATAGATCTTTTTCTCAGTGAGTGCTTCATTTAATACTTATCTAAGCAGTACCCTGAGACAAAAAATTCAGTATTTTTACAATATTTTAATATTTTCAAAATAAAGAAAAAAAGAATGGCTGGACTGTCAACCTATTTCCTGTATTTAATCATCACTATTGTTGGTAAAATATGAAGTCAGTAACAATAGCATTATTTCTAGTTGTAATCTCTCATCACAAACATGGTTACTTATGAGCAAAAATGACCATGTGAATACTAGTAATATAATATATTAGAAAAGATATCCCAAATTTCCCAATAAAAATTGAACTTAATAATGCAAAGCTTATATTTATGAACACCAAGATACATGTATGAACTCACAGAACATGTGTCCTATATGTTAAACAAACATGCAATATTGATCATCCCCCTTACTTCATTTTAATAGAATTTTAAAGAATACTTGGTTATCTTTTCTAACCTTTTTTTATACCATCAAGCAAAAGGGTCGAGGTCTTAACTTCATTTTGAAAGAGAGCCACCTTGTGAAGAGGAGTTGAAGAGAAAAGGTCATATTTCCTAAGGCAAAATAACAAAAGTTAAGGCCCATCAAATTTTTTTTTTGGAGGGAATGGAGGTTTCTTTAAGTTGACAGCCAGAACCCTTGACATTTATCGTTCTTTCTTTTTTTTCCTTTCTTCTGGTCCTGCCCCCATAGGAGGAAAGAAGATGAAAAGGCTCATCAGAAATGTAAGTGATCTTTATGGACATGTGACTTTTGTGTAAGTATGGCCTCTGGCACCAAACTGCAATATGCATTTCTTGTATAAACAGAGAAGGGAATTGAGCACTGGTCTGAAGCTCACATGAGCCTCTGTGTGTGTGTGTGGTGTGCATGTGTGTTTTCAGAACGGAAGAGATCCAAAAGAAGAGTGGAGAGAATTGGGGAAGTAGGGAAAGAGGGTAATTGAGAAAAAGCAAAATCAGATGAATCTAGTTTTTTCATCTCATTCACAATCCATGATATTCTCCCTTAATTTCCTTCAAATCCTACATTAATTTTCTCTCAAAATAATTTTCTTTCAAAGATGTATGCTAATCAAATTGGCAATAAATAGAAAAATACCTTCCAGCCTCTGGAAGGCTCTCGGATATGGTAAACACGCGAGAGATGGCCCTGCAATCTGCTATGAAAATGAATGAAGTGTATCTCAGATCCTGCAAAAACACCCACGAGAGCACAGGATGCATTTAAAAAGAGAAAGTAGGATCCTTCCCCTTTACCTGCACCATAATCTTTTTGAAAAATATATCACTTAAAATGAGGTCATTAAAATTTTCTATAAATTACATGTTTCACTCAGAAAAGGCAACAGAATAGAAAAACATGGATTTTAATGACAGATTCATTTCCCTGTAAAAAAACTGCTTAAATATAGTTATAAAATCTGAGAAATTATTTCATCCATATTTCCTTTAACCTTTCAGAGAATCTACTCAGGTTTATTCAGAGTCATTTTATACATATATAACCAGGTACTGTCAAACTGAAAATAAAAGATGAAAGGGAAAATCAACTCAAATATCATCAATGCTGCCTGCTGCAAAATCCTACTCAATCTATGTTTTTTTTTTCCTCTTAGCTCAGAGAAATGTTTCATATAAAAATATGAAAAGGACAACCTCACCCTGGCTTCCACCTGCCAGTTGCTCTTTCCCATCCATCTCACCTGTGCATTTCATCCTGAGAGCTACACGAGGAGGCCTGGTGCACAAGATCAGTGTGACTGCCTCTCCCCCAGATTCACCTAAGGGGAAGCACTGGGGTGTCTGGGGGCTCCAGGGGGCTGATTTACTCTGGTTCAAAAAATCAAACTCTGCTGAGAGGCTGACACCACCTCTCTAGAGCATTCCCACCTAACAGCCATCTTGAAGGTGAAAAAGTTTTCATGGGAAGTCAACTTTCTAGGAAAGTGAGAACTACAATAAACTCTTAATAAAATGGTAACATGCTGAAGTTGCTTCCTGTTTGACAATGGATCTTTAGGCTCCACTTCTAGCCTTGCTTTCCAAAACAGTATGTTGTGGTCTTTGGAGTTTAGCATAGAAGACTAAAGGCCACTGGATTCTAAAGGATATTACATACTTGGAAGAATGGGAATCATTGATAGGATAACAAATGCACTACATTTTGCCAAAAAGCAACTCTGCCTAATACCTAAACCAAGAAAAGTTTATGTCAGGCAAGTTCTAAATATTGATTTTAATGTGTAAATGTCCTTAGACAAGGCTAGTGTGTGTGTGTAGGGGGGTGTCAAAGCATTTTGGTAAATGCCACACTTACAGCTAGGTACTGTAGTATACCTTTTGTGTGTTTTAATTGGTAGTAAGTATGGACTGGAGAGAAGATTAGTAGGCGTGAATTTAGATTTAAATATTTTCTTTATTGAAAAAAGTCAACTTACCCCCATGAAAGATATGGATAGGTGCCTACAGAGTCCTCTTCACTTTCATAAAAATCACTATCCTGTGCACCAAATAACTTTGCATATAGTAAAGGCTCAATGATTTCTTGATACATATGGTCCAGCAAATATATTCCAAACTAAGGACTAAATAAAGTCATGGGTCTACCTAATGATCACAAAATCTAATTATGACTGTATTTATTGGCATTATGTTTGGCTAGTAAAAATAAATACTTCCACTCAAATAAATAAATACATAAGTATCAGTGCCCTATATGAGATGAAAATTTATTTTTCTTCTTTATCAAAGCCCATATCTACCTTGGAAAATTTATCTATCAAATCCCCAGGAATTTAGGTCTTCAGGCTGGTATGCATAAAGGCTATAAATGGAAGGAGTGCGAAACTGTAAATTTAAACAAGCACATAAACAAAGAATTATTGGAGGATCACCAAAGCGGTTTTATCTAATCCATGAAATAAAATGCCTCCTTTCTCTAGAAATGATACCTTTCACTGAACAATACTCTTCATCTCTTTTCTCAACTCTGAGAACAGACTGCAAGAAAGCACTACAGTGGGCATGCCAATGGAGGTCACAAGTAAGAATTTAAAATCAGAGAAAGACCCCAAATATCCTGAAACCCTTGGATAACAGGGCAGAGCCTAGACCTGGAGAAGTAAAGTACAACATGAGGGCAAGGTAGTCAATGGGCTTTTAGTCAACCAAATGTCTGCAGTTCAGCTATGCTCACTTTGTGGATCTGGGGCGGAATTCTTATTTATGGATCAAAATTCATTTTAAAGCTATATCTTTACTTTAGAAGTGTTTGGGTTCTTTCAGAAATATTTCTAAATCTCATATCAAGTTTGCAATCTTTTGAATATCCTGCCCAATTATAGTTCCACGACTTACATTGATTTCATGATTACATTCTACTCCTTGTGTGGAAAATGTCTATCAATCCTCAGTTATCAAGGAGATTCTGAATTTCCTGTTATTTCTTCACCTGTGTCTCCTAAAAAACAACTTTAATAGATAAAGTTACTAGTTTAGTCCAATATTCTAAGTTATTCCGGTTGTTTAAGTCTTTTTATTTTGGTTCAGGAAAAATAAAGTGGGCCAATAATTCAATTAGTTAACTATTGCTTTGAATAGTGTACCAACACACATGCCTTAGTCTGCAAAGTGTATGGTTAGTATCATCAAGGAAAAAAAGTCAAATTCTGGCTTCACATTCCATGAAAGCTGTAAACTAAATCACTTTGATCTTCTTCGTTTTCTTCACTTTGATTCTCACAGAATATTTACATCCTCTTATGTTTACATGACCTCATGAACCTGTGAGAGTTTCAATAGACAGACAGTTAAAACATGCAGCGTATTTTTGAAAACCAAATATACTTTAATAAGTGTGCTAAAAGCTGATAGCATTTCCCAGACTATACCAAGCATTAATTGTACTTCCTCTTTCCTGAGTCAAAGATTATAAGAAAAGGAAAGGGCATAACCTTAGTCCATCTCTACAGCAAAGATTTCAACAATAATAAAAAATATCGAAATGTGTTTGTTAAAATGTTGAGGTTAACATTTGATGACTTCCTCAAATGCCTCACTTCTCTGCACATTTGTTTATACTGATCATAAACAAATTCAGCTTACATACTGGTATTTGACTGACTTAGTATATATATAATAAGAGAAGAAAGTTTGAGATGAAAATAGACTCAACATAAACACAGTAAAGTTCTTTTATGCAAAGATTTGGTTGCAAATTCACAAATTCTTTCAAATTTGATTGTGTTTCAGCTTGACTTGCTATTATCTGGTAAATACAAATTATAACGGAGAAAAACTTTGAGCATAATTTTGTTTACTAGTCAAATTTGGGTATAGATCTCATACTTTGTTGGGGTAAAAGAGAGTATAATTATAATTCAAGCAGTCAGTAGTTATATAGTACCTAAATTTATGCTCTCTTACTATGCAAAAAGTAAAACTATTAATTATTTCAGAAAATTTCATCATGAAATGGTACGAAGAAAATGGTGCTTGTGTATGTATTTATCTATCTATCCATTTATAATCTATTAATTATCCATTGTCTACTCCAAATCAGAAGAGATTTTAAAAGTTATATTCCGACACTTTAAAGAGTTTCTTCAGTATAATGAAAAAGAAAGAAAGAAAGAAATCTCTGTCTCGTGAACTAGGTAATCCACAGAAAGAACACATTATAATAAAACAAGATTATACCTTTTATAAATTGAGGTATGCCTAAGACAAGTAAGTTACTTTTTTTGGGTGGAACTCGACATTTAACCCAATACCTTTGCATTTAAAGTGCAAAGCTACAGTCCTAGCGTTTTAATTATTTTTAACCGAATTTCACTAAATTGCTAGGTTGCCCAGGCTAGGCTTGAACTCTCTCTCAATCTTCTTGCCTCAGGCCCCCAGATTTCCTAGATTATAGCCATGTGGCACTGTGTCCAATTTAGATTACAGTTTTAAAGTTCTATAATCAGATCCATTTCAGTTGACTTCCGCCCTATGGAACAAATAGGACATTAAGTATTTCCTTGATAGATATCTATTGTTGTATGACAAACCACTTCATCTTTAATGGTTCATAACAATATTTATTTATGATCTTATATAGGTTGGCTCGGATTGGTGACTCGTCCATCTCATCCATATTGGATGAGGCTGCAGTGATTTGGGGCCTTAGCTGTATGCAGCATCAAGATGGTTCATTCATAATGCCTGTCTTGGTTACTTTCTCCTTGATGGTACAAAATACTCAGAAGTTAAAGGAGGAAAGTTTTAAGTGGGCTCACAGTTTGTAGACTGTGACTGCAATGGTTGACTGCTCCAAGGCAGGGTGCATGGCAAAGGGGCATCTCAAAAGAGAGCTGCTTCTGGCAAGGCAACAAGAAGCAGATGCATCAAAGGAGGAAGATATATATCTTTATCTCCAGGCCACACCCACAGTGACCTGGTTCCATGAGGCAACACTCTGCAGCAGTGTTGGAAACAAAACTTCCTAATCACTCTCAGTTATAAACCCATCAGTGGACTAATCCAGTGATGAATATCACACACTCATGATTCAGTCACCTCCTCAAAGTCTACCTCTAAGGACATGAAGCCCCTTGGGGAACATTTTAGATATAAACCACAACTATGTCATATCTTCCCTCTTCTATTGGACAAGTAAGCCACTGTCAGGGAGAGAAGCGACTTTATTTATGCACACACTAAAATTACTCCACTTGGGAAAAATGGAGACCTGTGTATATGACTTTGTAAGTCTTAATAGGCTTGCTAATCACTACAACAAAATTTGTTCCATACATATCTTAAATATTTCCTGACCCAAATCTGAAATCAACTGTTCCCTAAGAAGTGCTGATTTCCTTCTTTAAATGGAAAAATGACATTTCAAAACTATACTCAATGTACTAAATGTAGCTGTCATTATTGGGTTGCTATATCATTAGGATTTTTAGAATATTTACATATATATGTGACAAAATAACTTCTAAATCTATGTTGATATCCAGATAAAATTCTGGAAGACACAATTTTGCTTAATCTGTTCTGTATTATCCATTTTCTTTCTTCCCCACTAAGAATATAGTTCTTATGCACATGGAGTATAATATAATTTAATCATCCCATAATGACTCAGTCCCTTCATTATTTTTGATGTCCACCAGGACTAATACACTATATACAAATACAAATTTCAGGATCTCTAAAATCAAATGCTTAGGTAGCGACTCAGGAGAACTATTCAAATATCCTATTTTCAAGTAGAATATTTATTTAAAACATTCTCAGCCAAGGACAGTCAATTATTCTTAAAAGACATCCTTACATGAATATTTGAATTAAAATGTGCTAAAGAGTTGGCAACATTTTTTGTATTTTTTTCCAAAATTTCGTATTTTGTATTTTTCTATTTGTGTCACAAAAGCTGTTGTCTCTACTTCTCTATCATCCTATATTTTTTATGATGTCAGTAAAAATTGAAACTGCTCATACCAACACAATCAACTAGCCTCTATATAATGAAGAAGTTTTGAGATGGTAGGGCTAGATTCTTTTATCCTCTAGGAAGTGATTACTATTTCTTTTTATCATTACTTCTATAGGTATCTTTACAGACTGAATCTCAGCTTTGTGTTGCAAACAAAAGGATCCTAGGTGGTTACTGGCCAATCCATCTGCTGATTGATCAATTAACACAGCCAGTAAATTTTCGTAGTGATAATGCCAACAATAACAATAATAAATACTAGCCAGGTATCGAGTACATACCTGCACTATGCCAAGTATTGTACATGTATTATTGCATTTAATCATATAATGCTGCTGAGATTGATTCTGTCATTTTCATTTAAAATGTGAAGAAAAAGAGCCTTAAGAAATAAACCTTTTGGAAAAATAAGATGAAAATGCATTCCATGTATTTCACCTCTGCCTCCTCAAACAATGTGAAACTAGGAGGGAGGGTGAGGCCAGGGAGGTGTTGGGAAAATGATAAAAGTATAATACATGTTTGTACAAATCTGCCAAAATGAAACCATCAGTCTTTAAATCAATATGCGCTAATAAAATTTCAAAAAATTATATGTATCCACAAAAGAAATAACTGTCTGGAAGCATGGAGAAGTTTACTTTACTTTTGCATTATTCCCATTTTTCCAAAAAAAATTTTTGATGAATGATGTGTCAAATTAAATAAAGAGGAGACCACTGGCCTGAGGATGTCTCCAAACCTGAAGTACCTGGAAACAAACTGCAACTTAATATGTCAACAGAGTGAATTGTAATTTAAGAGTTTTGTTTTATTTTGTTTTTTGGTAAGAAATATCTAGATTTCAGGATGTTACAAACAGCCAATCACACCCAGTCAGCTGAGGGCACCGTTCCCAAATGAGGAAAATACCTAGCAGTATCCAATTGGGTCATTGCTCTGCTTTGCTTTTCTGTTCACTCTGTAAACCCTCACTGCTCAGGGAAGCTTTCCTGTCTTTTCTTACTGCGTGTTGCCTGAATTATGAATAGTTCTTTGCTCAAATAAGCTGTTAAATTTCATTTAGCTAAAGTTGCTGTTTTAGCAAATGGAGGACAGAAAGAAGGTGCATAAGAGAAAAAAGTGAATTTATCTTATACAGGGTGAAATGGATCAAGTTGAATTTGGAAATATTCCAGGTCTTGGTGTAGGTTCTCTAAAAAAAAATGTTTTTTGCTGTTGTTGTATGAAGAAGGACAATCCCTGGAAGAACTGAAAATAAGAAAAATGAACACAGAAGGAGAGAAAAAGAGAAATGCAAAATGTTAATTACTGACTTCACTACAGCTTCACATGAGAATATAAATGTCAATGTAGGAGAACTATTCACAAAATGTGTTGCACAAGTTTTATGTCCAGGGTCAGTTGTTTGGATATTCAGGGAGGAAGAAAAGGAGTGGAGTCAACTACACCTTGCTACTATTCTCAGGCTCTCTTTGGTTAGAGTGCTCTGCCTCCAAGACGTTGCTGGTTGCATCTCCCAACATTCTCCCACTGGCACATTCCAAGTTCAAAACAGGTTAAATGAAGAGTGGAGATTTTGAGGCAAGTTAGACTTGCACCATCAATGTAGGTACAAGGGATGTCACGCTTCCCCTTGGGAAAGGCTGAGATACTGGGGCAACTGACAACAGTATGGCTGAGGATTTTTCTGAACAAGAGATGAGGTCACTGGGGCAGTCCAACTCCAGTGAAGCCCATGAACTGTGTAGGTATGACATTAAGTGGATAAAATCACTTGCTTAGAGTTGGGTCATATAGGGTAATTACTAGTAAGAGTTGAATGAGCTAATAAACTGTGAGTAGAGATACTGATCCTATCTTGCTAGCACTAAATGCCTGGCCAAGTGCAGGACCAGCACACAGTAAATAGTCAACAAATATTCACTGAAGCAATAAAAAATAAATGACTTTAATTATATTTAGCATATTTGTTAGGGTTTTCCAGAGAAATAAGATACTATATAGAGAATAAGAGAGAGAGCAAGAGAGGGGATGGAAGAGAAGGATTGGGAAAAGAGAAGGGAAGGAAAGAGGGAGGAAAGAGAGAGAGAAGGGAAAACATTATAATTGGTTATGAGATTGTAGAGAGTGATCATTTCCCAGATTTGTAATCACCCAGCTCAAAGACCTATAGAGTAACTGAAGCATAAATCTTGGGCCTGAGGAACCAAAAGAACAAACAGTGTAATTCCAGTCTTATGTAGAAACACACTGACATCTCAGTTCGTCAGGAAGAAGCTGTTCAAGAGAAGCAGCTTTGTTTCCAGGCTTTCAACTAATGGCCAACAGCATTAGGAAGGGCCATCTTCCTTATTCAGGATAACAATTCCAGTGTTGATCCCAACCACAGAGACACTCTCAACAGACACACCAAACCCAAACAGCATTTGACCAAATGTCAGGGCACCCCCAGGTACCATTTACATATTATATAGACAGTCAGTGTTTGCTATTCGTGGTAGCCATATTCCATAAGGTCACTAGGAACAGTGAGTTAACAAATGTTGAATCATTTTTCTATATGAAATACAGAGAAAAGTTCTTCAGAGATAAGTTCCCCCTCACATAATATTTTCATTAATTAATCAACACCTAACCTTATTTTATGTGTACTTCTTTTTAAGCAAATCTTATTTAATATATATTTTTGACTCATTAAGATTGAACTCAGGGTCAACAGTGATGAAACACATGCCTGAATGAAGACCATCTAGCACACATACTTTCTCTATGAAGCTTATCACAGCCTTTTTCTGCTTGGGAACCCAAGACCATCCTTCAGCAAAGACATGAGAGGAATTTAAAGCATGGAAATAAGCAACCAAAAAAGTACAAAAATATGAAAAACATAGCAATAAATAGGTGGAAAAGATCATTGTTCACAATATGAAAGCTGAAAAAAGAAGGTTGAGAATCATCTTATTTGATCTAAGCTGGAATTGGATCTCAGCTCAAAATTTTTATGTTGGAGACTCAAACTTTTGTCACCATTGTGAGCATTTCCACAAGTGATTGCAAAGGAACTATGATCAATGATTTTGTGACTACAAAAAATTTCTAGCAATGAGGCAAATTTGCACATAGAAAATCTATGAATAATGATGATCCATGCATGTATGTGTGCATGTACATACACTTACTCCAGTACAAATATTTTCAGTAAGAAGTTTGCTTAATTTCATGCCTCATCTGTATTTCAGAGGAAGCTTGAGTAACAATCTTCTAATTATTTTGTCACACTTTTATTTTTTTTCTTTTTAATTCCAAACTCTATTACTCTTTACTCAACTTTATTGAATAAGTCAATTTTTATTCATGACCACTCCTTCAATTAAGAAAATCAATGAGTTTTAACCTTATCTTTTTGAGAAACTATGGTCTAAATTACTGGTCAATTAAATTACAATTTCCTAGAATGGGTCCAGCCATCAATTATTTTTTAAAATACTGATTAGAAAGCTCTCTAGATGATTCTAACAAGCCTTGAGATTTAGGAACTATGTTTAAATACAGAACTTACACTGTATTACATCAGTCCCATAATATATTTTATAGATATTTTCTCTGCATAAAATGAACATTATATTTCCTGCCTATAAGATCCTTCGAAGGATTAAATACCATATATTAAAATCTGGTTTCAGAGTAAAGCATTTAATAAATAAATGTGTTTTTTTTCTTTCCTAATACAAACTTTGGCACATTTTCTTTCTTTCTCTAAAGACATATTAAAGCATAGTAACTCTCCTTAAAATGAAAGAAGAGAAGTATTATTCCATGTTTTTACAAAGAGACATATATTTTACCTTGAAGTGATATTCAGAATTCTCAGGTTATGTTTACAGCCTTACCTCCAACTCTGCTCCTTCATTTCTCCTACCCTCTACCCAAGTTGTCTTTAATATAGTTTTCCATAGATGCCTCCATAAATTCCCATCTCTGACTATTTGGTCAAGATATTTCTACTGCTTGGAATGGCCACCATCCTACAGTTGCCCTTGTAAAATGTTACTCATATTTTAAGTAGAATTCAAAACCACCTTATCCTTATCCCTCAGCTTATTTCCTTTGTTCATCTTCTTACCATTGACCCAGGCCATAATTCTTAAACACACAATCAGGGCAGTCCTGAATGTTGAAATCCCCAAATATCAAAAACTCTAAAATTTAAAATCCCTAAGATCAGAATACTAAAATATGGAAATTCCAAATTTTGAAGTCCTGAATGCCACAATGCCCAAAACTGCAATCCCAATGGGGAAATAAAAATCTGTATAAGTGGGATAGAAAGATAAATTCTGGGCATGGGATTAGTGTGGTTTCATTTGTACACTGGATGGCATCATGTTAGATAGAACAGATATTTGTAAAGCATTATTTTGGATGTGTCTGTCTGGGGATTTCCAAAAGAGATTAGTATTTGAATCTGAGTAAAGTAAGTTGGAAAGATTCACTCCCAAGGTAAAGTGCCATCATTCAATTGGCCACGACTCCATAGAGAACAAACACAAAAGGCATCTTTGTTCTCTCACACAACTGGGATGGAGGTTTCTCCTGCTGTTTTGAACATCAAAACCCCAGCTGGCTGGCTTTTGAACTCCAACGCTTATGGCAGTGAGGCCCCAGCCTCAGACTCAGAGCCTTCCTTGGTTCTGAGGCCTTCAGACTTGGACTGAGTCACACTACCATCCTTCCTCAGACACTGTAATTACATGAGCTAACTCCTTTAATAAATCCCCTTTCGTGGGCCTATACACATATTCTGTTAGTTTTGTCTCTCAGGAGAACTCGACTGAATCAGTTTGGTACTGGGAAAGCAAAATATCATTCCTTTTTAGGTATTTCTTACAACACAGTGGGAGAGATCTGTGAAATTGTTCCCTTTGTAAAAAAAGCTGTGATTAAGCAAAGTGTACAAAGCTACTTAATGGTGAAAGAGTAAGTATAAAAGCCAATTATTATTGGTGCTGCAAAAACATAAAATCACTTAATTGCAAAGGCTGAGCAGTAACCAGAGTTTCAAAAAGACAGCATATACTTACGAAATTTGTAGACCACAATCACTCTCCAAATACAAGTACAGCAAGTGTTCCCAAGATCATAGGAGGGAAAACGGAAGCAAAAAATACTGAAAATCTCTTTTGCCAAATTATTCAATTATGTACTATGTATGCTCCTTCACACATAGTAGCACACTCGCCTTCAAAAAATTGCCCTTTTCTAGAGAATAAAAAGAGTTCCCTACACTCAGCAAAGATATTTGTTGATTTAAACAGTTCTTTCAGGATTACAAAACACATTTGGTGGTGAACAACTCTTGATCAGAATTTTATTCATGTCCCTGATGGATCCAAAAATTCTAAAACTTACCTGCTTGTTTAATGCATTTGAAGCAAAATTCAGATTAATAATTTTGCCATCAATAAAGCAACAATGAAAACTTTTGTTAAAAAAATCACCTTTTGTCTGCATTATCATTCCTTACAGCTAAAGAAATACAGGAGCTTTTAGTGAATGAAAGCCTCATACGTCCAGAAAAGGCAGTGAACTTACTGACTGATTCAAAAGTAGCTATGTGCATGGTAGGATAAGAAGATGTTTATGTAACGGTGTTGTTGTTTGGTAGCTAGTACTATTTCCACCAAATTTGTAGTCTGTATATGAGTGTATTCAGAATAGATTTCCTAGTACCCAAAAAGCATAGAAGCATGGCAAAGAAGATGGGAAAATATCATGGGGAAGGTGTATGTTGATGTATATCAAATAATAGACAAATTTTTAAGAGCAATACCTGGTTAAAAATAAATGTGAATGTATTCTCTGAGGAGAACCAAAAACTAAAACTGAAAAAAAAGCAGCTATTCATCAAGGTGCAAGGCTTCAAAATTTAATGATCATAAAAGTTATCCAGCTTTTATACACTTGTTTTATGCAATTGCCCATAATCTATCTCTGTATCATACTTTGCTATATGTCACAACTTCTGTGTAGAATTTTTGTCTTCTTTTCTATGTTTTGCCATTATTTTAAATTGTCAGCATCAGTTTCTAAATTTGCTATGGTATGTATTTCATCCTTGCATCAATTCCAGCACTGTTGGTTTAAATCATGTAGAATTTTGGAAGTTCTAATTCATTTTTTACTTTTCTTCTTCAAATTTGATCCCAGGGCATTCAAATGAGCTACATCCTCATCTCCCCTTCCCCTTCCCCATTTAATTTGAGACAGGGTCTGCTAGGTTCCTAAATTGCCCAAGTTGGAAGGTAACTGGCAATCCTCCTTCTAAAAAATGTAAATAAATATCTTTCTAAATATATTTTTACAATTGTCTTTCCAGAATGGTAGTTTTGGGAATTAGACCAGTCAAGATTTTACATTTATAGACTTTGATCTCCCAGATGTCACCATGCAGGATTATAGCATCCAGATCATACCTTTTAGGATTATGCCCCTAACTTCTCTCTTTCTGTAACTCCTTAGATCAACTAAGTCAGTCTCCTCTACATTTGATGATGACCTTATGCTTCTGCATTATAACACTTCCAGTTCCTCTCATAAAATAAGTCAAGATTAGACTATACACTAATTAAAGGTGAGAACATTTTGAGGGTTAGGGTTGCTTTGATTTTGTGTCTTTGAATGCATTCAATAGAGAAAAGGATAGATTTTTTTTTTTTTTTTTTTTTTTTTTGCTTTCCGTCTTTGGCTAGATATGAAAAGGAATCCTTTATCTTCTATTGAAAGGGAAATCTGTATGACAGAACACAAATGTGAAGGAATGGTTTAGGGTGAATTTAATCTCCGTCCCCTTCTAACCATGATATTCTTAAGCAATTCTCCACTCATGAGCTGGAGGACTCTCATTTTAATAAAGTTGTTCTCACATATAAATATGCCAAGAAATATTTATAAAGGAACTAGTGCATGAATCATATCTCTTTAGGTTAACTATAACATGTTAGTTACTTAAAATGGTCACTTCTTAATACTCACATCATCAAATTTGTGTTTCTCTATTTAGTGTTAAGAAAATGAAGTAATACAACAGTAAAATCGGAATGGCTTACTTCTATGACTTCTTTTTAATTTACTTAACCTGCCAGGTGTTTACATAGAAAATTTTTTTATTAATTTCATTAGTACAATTTAAATATATATAGCGATCAAATTCATCAGAGACTTTGTTATCTTGATTCCTGTTTTTCTCTGAATTCCCTTCTCTCCCTTCAAACTCCCCTCCCCCCTTATTTATAAAAGCTTAGTTTCTATTTTTTCCTTCTTTTCCCATGTTCTCTCCTCTTCCCTTCCCTCCCTCTTTCTCCTTTTAAAGTTTCTCTTTCCTTTTAAACATTTTCTTCCTATTTCATATTATCTATTTTACATTTTGGTCCTTATTTACACTTTCAGTTTCTCACACTGGGGAGACAATTCAATATTTACACATATGGGTCTGATTTATTTCACTTAAGAGTATAGTCTCAGGTTGCATCCATTTAGCTATAAATGTCTCACTTTATCTTTCTTTATGGCTAAGTAATACTCTATTGTATAAAAAAAACCTTTTTTATCCATTTATCAGTTGATGAGCATTTGGGTTGTTTCTAAGATTTAGCTATTACAAACTGTGCTGTTATAAACATAGGTGTCCATATATTATTGTGGCATGGTGCTTTTTATTCTTTGGGGACGATACCCAGCAGGGGAATAGCTGGGTCAAATGGGACCTCTAATCCTAATTTTTTGAGGAATCTCCACACTGATTTCCACAGTGGTTGCACCAGTTTCCACTCTTACCAACAATGGAAAAGTGTTCCTTTTTCTACATGGTAGAAAATTAATTTAGTTAGGATTTGCTCTTCATGAAGACAAGTGATTATTTTGAAGTTCATATTTACTATGAAGCTATTATATATCTAAGATAACTTTCATATCATGTTGTATTTTTGAGATATGTGTATAAAACAAATTCTTAATATTACTATTCTTTCCACATATAGTAAGATTTCTTAGAAATAACAGCATAAGTTTTTTAAAGTCACTTTGTTGAGCTCTATGTGCAAAGGATATGATATACATATTTTAATGTTAATACTTGATAACATGGAAAAATAAAAAAATATAAAGAATTTTTAGAAAAGATTTAAGAATAGACCTCCAAAATAATATACTAGGATATAAATTTAAAAGATATTAAAACATAAGAAAAATTTCATTTGCATAGTAAAAAATACTATAGGAAATCATTTTACCTATTAAATATAGATGCAAAATTTTTATAAAATGATTTACATAATTTTTAAATAGCTATAATTAGGACATGAGTTGATATAATTAATCTATGAGTGTAATTTGAAGGCAAAAATTGTCTATTTCTCATAGTAGATAAGGAAATCCTTCCTGACTGACATTTAAAAGTGATCTTTCTACAAAAAATAAACTTTTTAAAAGTATTTTAGTATATTATTTACAATTGCAAGAATTTAATCAATTTGAATTTAATTGCAATTTATTTAATATTTTCATTTCTACCACATCTATATCTAAATGTTTTACAGAGTTCAGAAGAATATGAAGTCTATCATCTATTTATCCTATTGTCCTTTCTCAGCTATTGGAATTTTTTTTTTCAACCTGATACAGGATAGTTTAAGGATAAAGTGAAAAAAATCAATGTAAATTACCTGTATATGTTTTAATTACTTTCTTATTGCTGGGACAAAATACCCAACACCTTCAAGTTGAAGGAGGAAAGGTTTGTTTTAGCATACACTTTGTACAAGTTTCAGCCCATAGTTAGACGGCTTGAAGGAGGAGTGGCATGGCCGAGGAGAAACAGTCCATGGCAGAGCAGGCAGCAATGAGCCTTCTTTCTCTTTTTATTCCATTCAGTCTACAAGCCTACTAGTTAGCATCACTCACACCCAAGGTGGACCTTTTGTCTTTAGTAAATCCATTCAGCCACATTCAGGATTATGCTAATGCTATCAGTGAACTAATCCAGTTATCACGCACCATAGTCTATATTCACACACCTTAGACCTAGCCATCACCAAAAAGCCCCTCCTATGATCATATGAACATTTGGAAGAACGTTTAGAAACAAGACATCACATTATAAGACTAGTAAAAGTGTTTCATGTATTATTAACAAGTATTATTATATATGTATATAATTTTAATCACAATAAAAAATATCATTCTCCCTAAATATCTTAATGGATCAAGAATCAAACATAGAATCAAACACATCTTATCTCATTATACTCCCCGTAAATAGTAGCCCTGACACTAAAGGAGTTTCAGACAATGAAACAAATAAAACCATTCCATCTTTATATTGTGACAATTTATAGTGTACTTATTTTTTATTGTATACTTATTTGATCTTTTATACTTTTACCCAATATTTTGAATTGCAGTGATCAAGTAGTGTGTTTGTGTGTCTGTGTATTTGTCTATCTACATGTACCTGTAAACATATGCCCCTTTTATTCATGTTTACCATAGGAGGTTAATCAGTCCTCATTCAGTATGCATTTAATGGGAAAGATATGAGGAAGATATTTTCAGATTATCAAAGAAAAATAGTGAGGTAAATGGTAATGGCATTTGTATTTCTAAGTGCATAGCTTAGGAAGATCTCATTTAATAGGCTATATCTGAGCTGAGATAATGTAGTAAAAAAAAAGCATACCATTAATTTATCTAGATGTTGAATGCAATTATAAGTGAAAATACCTTGACACTGAAATCAGTTTATTTTTAAATTTAATATGCTTATTTCTCTTTCACTTTTTCCTGTATTATTTCATTTTTTTCATTTACAACTTGTTTTCTTCAATGTTCTCTGTCTCTTCTATTTAACTATTTTTTTCTAAGGCTCTACAGTGTTTCTTTTACAGTTCTTGATAGATTTTCACTCAACTCAGTCACTTCTATACTTCTTACAAATTTATAAGAACATGCATTCTTAATTAAAATGTCTAATAAATATTAACTTAGTAAATACATGATTGAGGGTGTTACAATTCTTCCCCCCCATTAACTTTATTGGTACATTTTAGGTATACAATACAGTTACATACATCATTAGGATCTTGTACTATTACATGAGTATCTTGGTTCTTATTTTTTTCTCCTTCTCTTGCCCTCCCTTCACCCCCTTCACCCTTCCCTATTTGCAAAGACCTTGTTTCCATTTTTTTCCTCTTCTCATATTTTTTCCTTTTCCTTTTCTCCCTTTCCCTACCCCTCCCAATTCCCCTGTTCTTTTAGACCTTTTCTTCCTGTTATACAATATCAGTTATACATTTTTTAAATTACAATATTAAGATCCAGGAGACATTACCACAGATTTTACAGAATTTAAAAGGATATAGAAAGCATATTTCAAAAATCTTTT
>NW_004624742.1:16931380-16948745 GCF_000247695.1 Heterocephalus glaber | reverse complement strand
TTTGGGGTTGCTGTAGGTGATCTGGAAGTCTGTTTTTGAGGCTTGTTTATGTGTCTTCTCATTTCCACGGGGGGGTGCGGTGCTTCTCGCGCCCAGGCGGCTCACCTTCTCTGCCCTAGGAGCTTGCGATGGAGGCGGGGAGCTTCCTTCTGGGTGCTCGGACTGGCTGAGCTTCATTGCCCTAGGAGCCTGGGATGGAGGCGGGGAGCTTCCTTCCGGGTGCTGCAACCAGCTCACCTTCTTGGCCCTAAGAGGGGGGTTACAATTCTTATTGCATGAACATTACTAAGTCGAAATTAATAACATATTTTAATATAAATAAGATGCTTAAATTTCATAAAGATTAAGAAAACCATATTTTAGAAAGTCATGGGTTTCTTCATATTATTACTTGCCTGTTTGTGTATCATCTGTAAATATTAACATCTAAACATTAATGGACAATATTTTTATGGGATCACTGCAGACTTGCACTTTGATTAAGTGAAGTTACCATATAAATGTATCATTCAAATATGCTTTGAGAAAATATATCATTATTTGCTATATTTTTGGTATATTTCCTTTCCTATCACTAAGTATTAATCATATTTCAGTTTTTTAAATTATACAGTATATAAAACAGTATTTTATAATTTATTTAAAAAATCAATAAGCACAGAAATTAAAAACCTTCAGATAAAGAAAAACAGATGGCAGCCAAAAAATGATGAATATATGACAGGTCATCATAACTAAGAAGGATGTTATGAAAGTAATTGTATGAAAGGAAAATCTTTGCCTTTGACCTTTAATTTCTAAAAACCAGTTGTCGTATCAAGTAATTCTGTTCTGAAAATTAATTCATTTAAATGTTCCTGGGAGAGATTCCAAAATTTAAAAAAACAGATCGTCAGTTGTAGTATTAATTTCTTCCTAATGATAAATTGATTAATAAATAGAAATAACAACTTTAGTAGAAACCATAACAACAACAATGGTTTCCATTGAATATTTTCCATGTTCGAGGCACAGTGCTAGCCACTGGATAAAGGTTAAGGTTAATCCCATTTAATCTGCATAAAATCTCTATGACATAAAACGTGATTACTACAATTGTATAGATGAGGACATTTAGGAACAGAGAAATTAAATGTTTTTCTATGGAGCAAAAACAGAGAGCATCCGAACCCAGATTACTGAACCTAGAGCCTTCCCACTTGCCCAATTCTAAGACACACATATCAATTTTCAATCAGGAAATAACTAATCCCTGAGATAGCTAATTTTAACAAGAAACTGAGACATAGCGGTAAGCAGTCTAAACAGTTTTCTTATCAAGTACATTGAAAATTAGTAAGATAGGACTTCAACTGATTAACATCAATGTGATAAATTTAAAAAACAGGGAAGAGAGGAAAGGGAAGAGAAGGGGAAGAGGAGAAGGGAGAGGGGGAGACAGGAAAAGAGGGGTGAGGAGAGGAAAAGAAGAGAGAACAGGGGAGTAGAGGAGGAAAACTGAAAAACGATGTTGCTTGCAGATCAAAATATACATCAGAATTGTGCCATTGAGCTACCAGTGTTCTACATCAGCATTTTTCCATCTGTGGCACTTTTGTCAAAACTCAGTTTGTGGGATGTCATTTACCAGTTCCAAATCAGAATCTTCAGAGATTAGCATCAGGACTGTACATTCTTATTATTCAGTCCAGCTAACACTTCACATTCTCAGTTTAGTTTCCCCTCAAAGAATACCTATCTTTTAATGTAATACTAGGCCCTAGAAAAACATCTTGGCAAAAATCTTGGCAGTTGCAAGATTTTAATTTGTGTCTGATTTGGTAATTTAAAACTCTATTGTATTATAAAATTTAGGAAATAAATCTGAAATCTTGTGTTTAAATCATGTTATATGCTCCCTATTAGGTGCATGATACAAAGCAAGTTAATGTGTATCTCTGGAATTCAATTTTATTATATTTCAAATGGATATATAATATTAACCTTGCCGGGGATTTAGCTCAGTGGCATTGCGCCTGCCTTGCAGGTGCAAGGTCCTGAGTTCGATCCCCAGTACCAAAATATATATATATATATATATATATATTAAAAATTGCTATATTTGAGGACCATATGAAGCACACATATGTGCCTTACATGTTTTACCAACTTTCAAAGTCTTTATATATTAGCTATTAATAAATAGATTGATTTTGGAAGAAAGGTTCATTTTCATTTGCTCCGAATTTTATTATGGCAGTAATAGTATAGCAACACAGCAGTGTTCTATTCTTCTAACAAGACTAAAGGATCATTTTCTCTTACTTCAAATGAATAGGTTATATCCAAAGGTAAAGGGAAGTGGGGGTAGGTTAGCACCTTAAAAAAAAATCCATCATCCACCAATGTTTGACTTCAAAGGAATATCGTTGAGTTAAGGCAGAGAGAAATGAAAATTGCCTCTAGTTTTTACACCACACACACACACGCACACACACACACACACACACACACAGAAAAAAAAAACATAAAGAGGGTGTCATATCTCTTTAGGTCCCAACAGCAGATCTGACACTGTCCAGAATTTTCAGTGTCCTCTGAAGTCACTAGAAGTTCTGCAGTAAGAGACCTTAGAGGCGAAAGTAGAGACAACCCTCTGACTTTCTGTCTCTTGCCATTCTGAATGTTGCGTACAGTATAATGAAAGTCCATTATAAAGTGGGGGACAAGAGACATGATTTACATCTAAATTATACTTGCCTACATTGCCATAAAAAGATGTAGCAATTCAGCTCTATTCTGTTGCAATG
Source organism: Heterocephalus glaber (assembly GCF_000247695.1). Next base: position 16,945,956 of record NW_004624742.1, on the reverse strand, counting down.
ACTAACAATAATTTTTCTGTATCACAATCCCTTTGATGCTTATTAGAAAAAAATAATAGATGGCCACAATAACTTTCCTTTTCACTGTTTCATCACTTTGGTAAGGATGTCTGAGTCTCTGCATATTTTGTGATAAAACACTTTTCCTTCTGATCCATCTTTCTCCGTTCTTTTAGAATTCATGAGTATAATTTCTTCATCATTCATTTTGCTGAATATGATTTCAATTATCATGTCAATAGTAATATATGAATCCCTTCATCCCTAAACGAAATGCTTGTTTCAGCAACACATTTCCTTCAAGAAGTTTAATATTAATGAGACAACTTGAGTTTTTCCCCACCAACTGACAGTTTGTGTCACAGATTTCTATGTCAAATTTTCTCAAAACACAGAGGTGGAAGACAGCAGTACATAGCCTGGGGCAATAATAAGTCATATACAGGTAGCAACTGTGTTGGTCTAAAGAGTTGATTAGGGTTGTGCTTTGGAAAGACATGACCTTCATTTCTTATGTATCTTGTTATCATTGTTTGAAGTGAAGAAAGCAAATGTTAACCAGTGATTAAGCAGATTTAAATAATCCTTTCTTCTTTTGCACATGCTTTTGGAAAGGCCATATAATCATGATAGAAAACGATCAGGATTCTAATTACCCCTATAATCAAGTTTCTCTTATGCATGAAAACAAGGAGATTTGTTTAAATATGTCATTATAGAATGAAAAGCAACAAAAATCTGATTTTATCCATTCGCAGATAAAAATGAAGTACCATTTATGTTAAATTACAACCAATTTGTATTGTCACATGTCAGTTCACAATCATATCAATGAATATTCAATTAAAGAAGACTGTTTCATTACTTTGTACATTTCTGAATACTTGACCACTAATATGAAAATCTTTAAAATCTTGCACTTTATTGAATCTAGAACTTTAATTTCATTCTCAAAGTTCACTTTGTCCTAAAATTTCTTCATTTTTCACTAAATTTCATAAATTGGTCATTAATTTTGTTGTTAAAAGAGTATGTGAAAATATTTCAGACAAGGCTGCTCTGTTTTCCTTTCTCAATTCCTCTTTAATCATGTACTGGAATCACCAGTGATCTAATATTTAAATCTCCTCTCCCAATATCATATCTTCTGATGTTGACTCACCACTGTTCTTTTGGTGACTATGATTCTCCTTTCCTGTGCACTGCACTATTATTTTGCTTCTTGAAAAGACCATTTATTGGCGAGGAATGTGGAGTTTCATTTGTCCAAAACTATACCACATAGACCACTACTCCCAGGATACAAACTGGCTTCTGGACACATGGACACTCTCCCAAGGATCACAGACTTTAAAAATTATTGTTCCAAGGACCACACTTACGCTATTTTAAAACAGTTTTGATGTTCCATCATCTTTTGAAAGATGTTTGCAATGGCTTTAAGTACATAATAGCTTGCTTTAAAAAAGAATCTATTATGAATGTACCATAACTGAGAAGTTACCACCAGGACAGTACAACTAGAAGAGGCTGGATCAGGCAAGCTATGAAGCAAAATAAGACAAAACTGAATCTAAAGTTAATTGCTACCCACAAGTCAGAGTCCTGTTTGTTTTGAAAAGAGTGCAAATATTTATGGAAGCAGTGGAATTATTTTTAAATTGGAGAAAATTTTCTGCTCTAGGTGAGATATTCTGATCTATGTAAATGAAATTGATCTCAATACTAAATAGAACTGGAATGGAGATGGGTAGATACAGATAGTTCCATAGACTGATAGGTCAACCAATCAATTGCTCATGTGTTTATCTGCAGTCATATTGCATTTTTTTCTTAGTGTCCTAGAGGAACTTATTTATAATAAATTTACTTTAAATTACTCAGTACTCAAAATTAATGCATATAAATAACATTTTAGAAAAGCAAAATGTATCAAGGTGGAATTTATTAAAATTGTTATAAAATAAATTTTAGAGGCTAATGGATTTACCAAAAAATTTAATTCTGTGTTCAAAATCAATCTTTATGATACTGAATTGAAGGGAGGGGAGATAAAAGTTATTTACTAAATAGGTTACACATTCATATTTTTATTTCATAAGCATTATTACTAGGGCATAACTTATTAACATCTCATCACTATGCATATTGGTTTTATTATTTTGCTTTTGATAACTTAAGAATAAAACATTTAAGTAAATGAGATATTTAAATATAAAAACTGACAGGTCCCCAAAGAATCTTTACCTGAATTAGAAAATACAATACCTAACAGGGAATGTCTTCCTTTAGAAATAGCTATTCATCTATGTTCTTAGTATTTTTACTATCAAACAGTGAATGTTTCATACTTCTATGACCTAACTCTGATACACTTTTTGGATCAAAATCCAGTCATATACAATGTTCATGTCTGAAAGAGAGAAGGATTGGCGAATTTGCTTTTCATAGTATAAGGGGTTAATTAGCAAGGCAATCTTGAACAAATGAAAAGGATTGTTCTTTATAATATTTTGCTACTAAAGGTATCTGATATGTCATAGAGATGATAATAAAATAAAGATGGCTCCCAGTTTACAACTGTTCAACCTAACAACTTTCCAATTTTGAAATGGTCATAGAAGTGAACACACACAACCATTGTTTTCCACTTTCAATATAGGATTCAATAAATTAAATGAAATAATTAATATTTCATTATAAAATAGACCTTGTGTGAGATAATTTTGCCCACTTGCCAATTAATTTTTGTTTAGAGTATGTTTAAGGTAGACTGTAATAAGCTGCGAAGTTCAGCATGTCAGGTGTGTTAATTGTATTTTTAACTTACAAAGAGTTTTCTGGTACATAACCCTATTGTAAGACCAAAAACATTTATTGAATTTTTTGAGCTAAGGAAGAAAATAAAGGCATGATTTTTTTCTGAAAATGATAGTATCCTTAATAACAAACACAACAGACAAACGAAATAAAAAAGAACATTTTGCTACATTCTAAATATTCAAGAAAATATTTTTTGTTCATATTTATTTTGATGATCTCTTATTTTGCATTTTGATAGTGTGCTATATTTATCAAACTTACTATTATATAAAAAAACACATTGTTTGGAGTTCATAGTGAGCACAGCACTTTCTAGTTTAGATCAATGCTGAATCCAAATGTAGCAAAAATCAACTAAACCTAGGCATTGATTTGACATCAACCTTGGCTTTTGATTTTTCTTTCTGTGATCTGCCTGCATCTAAAAATTCTACTCTCTAATCACCGTAAGGGAACACAGTTGGAAAGACTCCTTCAGATTTAAGAAACTTTGGCTTTTAGCTGTCATATTGGCAAAATAAGTGCCAAGATTGTCTGTTAATGATTATGTCTATATGTGAATACTAACATCATTTTTTCTCATTTGAGAAGCAATATAACTCCAACTGAAAAAAAAAATGAATGATTTTTAAATAGAGTCCTTTATTTTAAAGCTCAATGAGACAAAGACAAATAAAAGAGACAATTATTAAAACAATACTGTGGTCAAAATAATAGAAGAACATTCTTTCATGTTAAAAAAAGTTTCGTACTGGGTCCATTGTGATTCACCATGTATTACCTGCATTTATTTAATGAATAACTTCTTTGTAATAAATCTTCTTATCTAAAAATTTCCTAGTAGCTCAGAGTTTTTTCTAAACAACAGAAATTTTACTTATCATTTCTCCATGGTACCTTTTAAATTCCCACTAGATCAACAAAGATACTAAAACAGTAAGAGTAGCAGAATGATGATTTGTATTCCTAAATATAGGTATAGTATACCACATATGTATAAATATATATTTACGTATATGTAATCTTTATACCAGAACCCAAACAGTGATGACCATAATTAAATACATGGACAGATTTAAAATATCAGGCAAGGGAAATAACATTTTCATACTTACTTGGTAATATCCGGGTAGTATTTAGCTGGCTCAGCAGGAAATTCTATGATATGCCTGTCACCGTGAATTATCATTTCTTTTTCAGTGACAAGCACAATATCAACATTATTATCCCAAATAATCTTCATAATCATTAAGTAAAGATGTTTATTTTACTCATAAATTTATATAATCCATGGCTTAATATATTGAGATCTGAGCACCGTTGTGTCTCACAGTGTTATTTCTCCACTATATTCAAACTTGAATAATGAGCAAAAACAGAGATAAATATTTTGCAGAAACCAGATACTTTCATAACTTTAGTATTTCTCCAAATTTAAAAAAGCTAAATTAGGACAGTTTGGATACATAACACATATAGCCATATTTATTATGTAAATTTTGATTTTTGATAAAGTTCGTACTGAATGAATGCTTCTTCAAACAATTCAAATTTTCAGTTAACAGAAATTTAGTGTGCATGTGACTCTTGCTGAACTCCTTATTGATGATAAGTAAATTATTGATGTAACTGATCTATCAATGGGAAAGCTTCACTGTCACTGGTCAGTGATCTTGATCAAGAGGACAAATTAGAAGGGGTTTCTATTTTCCAAATTCCTACTCTTTAGATTTCTTGCCATTTGCTCTGCACTTGCGGCAACTTACTGAATTTATGTGGATGTTATAGATTAATTCATGAGGTCATCCAGATCATTCAGGAGTAGAGACTATCATCCTGCTTCATGTCAATTGTAGAGCTGTGTAATATGTAGAGCCCTAGGGATATTTAAATGATTTCATTTAATTAATTTATTTAACCTAATGCCACATAGCAAGAACAGTGCTATGATTTCCCTCTTCTGCCTAAGAACTCCCATGGTTCTATTACAAGGATGATTTTTAAAATATTCAACACTGGGTTCAACATGGAGAACAAGCAATTAGGTCAGCTATAAAACTTCTCACCATACTGGTGTTTGACCAAGAGAATATAAAAAAGAACATCATATTTATACAGGCTCTTCCTTGTGCTAGAAACTAGGAATTGTGGGTAAGAAAATATTTAAAGGAAACATATGTTCTTCAATATTCTGCCAAGATCAAAAGTCCAAAATTAAAGTTTCACTGTAAGTAGTCTAGAAAAAAACCAGAAAATGATATTTTTTTCCAGAAATAAATAACTCAACAGTACTAGTTTACCTCCTAATTGACACTCTTATTACATAATCCTTAAAGGTAGTTGTTTTAGTTACTTCCTCATTGCTGGGACAAAATAACCAACATCAAAAGTTAAAGATGAAAAGGTTTATTTCAGCTCACAGTTTGTACAAGTTTCAGTCCATACTTGGCTGTTTCCAAGGCAGAGTGGCTTGGCAGACAGGCATTGCAGAAACAGTCCATGGCAGGACAGACATGAGACAACATGAGGTAAGCCTGCCTTTTTTCTGTCCCTTTATATCCCATCCAGCCTACAAGCCTATTGGTTGGTGTCACCCACACCCAGGGTGGGGCTTTTATTACCCATCCCTAGAACTATGCTAAACCAATTCAGTTACCACACACCCTTAATCCCAGCATCACACACTTTAAAGGCAACCACCTCCTGGAAAGCCTCACCCATGAGCCCATGAGGCTTTGGGAAGACATCTAGATACAAACCTTAACAGCAGTACAGTTTATAAATTTTCATAGCCATCACATTATGAAGTATAGTATTAGCTTTGTGTAATAGATTAACTGTTTAGGGCAGGTTCTCTGACCTGGTTTCTGTGATCATATGTGGGTTGGGAGTAGCCCAATGGTACAACAAGTGCCTAGTGTAGGTTGAATCCCTACAGCCTCACCCTCAATGGGGCACATTTATAAAGTAACAAGATTCTTGTTCTACATTTCCTTGTCAGCATTATTTGTTTTAAAAATGAGCTAAAACTACTTAAATAAACAATTTAAGGTTGAAGTTTTAAGTAAAAATGACAAAATTTGCCATGAGGATATCCATTTACAATTAATGTATCTTCAGAACACTCTGAATTTCTCAGCACTACCCTGTGAACTGTTGTAAATTCAAACCAAGTACAAAGCAATCTCTCAATTTAATAAGGTCTCAGGTAGAGCACTAACTTGTTGTTGAATGTGGGGCTCATAACACAGTATCACGGGTAGTATATTTGAAATAAGGTTTAAGTAGTTTCCCTGAATTTCACTTGAAACTTAAAAATTTTTGTTTTTCTAAAGGGGGAAAGGTTTATTTGACTTAGTTTGTAGAGGTTTCAGTCCATAATCGGCTGGTTCCAAGGCAGAGTGGCAGAGGGGCAACAGTTCATGGTGAAACACAGCAAAAGCAACAAGAGACCTTAACAGCATCTTTGTTCCCCTTATATTCCATCCAGACTGCCAGGATTAGAGTGGTGACAAACCAGTCACTCACATGTAGAGGATTAGTGAACACATGCCCTTTAATAAAGAAATGTTTCATGTTCTTGCAACATGCAGAGAAACTCAGTGCATGATATAATTACTAAGGTATCTCTCTCTCACACACACACACACACACACACACACACAAAACTAAACTATTCTAACGAGAGAATGGAACGTAAAATTTATGACCCTGAATGCTGGCGGAAAAAGTACTTAGCTAGAGCTGATTGTTGAATAGAATTTGATAATGTAAGGAAGGGTAGGGTGCTAAAATAATCATATTTACATAAAGGGAAGTCAAGATAGATGTGTTATGGCTTGTGCTTAGATGTTCCCCCAAAGCCTCATGAAGATGAGGTGGAGCTTTCTTTTCCAGAGTTGGCTGAATCTGGAATGTGAAACTTAAAATTTTAAGAATACCATTAAAAATAACCATAGCCTAAAGCTATTTTGTTCTTATTTAAAAAGTAATATTTTCAAATATATTATAAACCAGAAGTTACTAGGTGAGTGATATTCCTTGATCCATTAGAACATTTTAATACATTAAGTCCAAACATTTCTTCATATTTTGTAACATTAGTGAAACTGTGCAACTTTGTATGGCTTAAGATACTGGCAATTTATGTGAAGTTTCATCTCCCCTCATTGCTCAATGCATATAATCAAGGTTCTCACTCATCTCTTTTCTAATAGCATCTGAATTTATTGAAGCTCACCTCATGTTGTTTGTAGTACACACTTTAAAGGGCTCATGTGCATGATGTTTTAGAAAGGTGAAGGATGAAATCAGAATGCAGTTGCTAATAAGTTTGGACTATGCCTATATTTATATCTCTATGATACTACATTTATTGACAGTCATTTTATAATGAGCCATTAATATGCAATAATGTTATCCTATGATCAGCTCTCTACATCACTTCATGTGTGAAAATATGGAGACAGGAGGAAAGGGAAACGTCTCTATTTGTTGTCAATAAATCATCTGCTCTTTTAATAGAATATCTCACATGCCTTGACTGTTAGTCGTGCACTTTTCACTCTATTAACACATAAAAAGAATCATTTCATTATTTTCATTGATTTCATGGATATTACTTATGTATATAGTATTTTGCATATTCCTGTTACGGGAGTCAAAATAACTGAAGGATTGTTCTTCATATTTTGAATCTCTTTTGAAACTGATTTGAACCTTCCATGCCCTGCAGATGTGAGTGACAGAGCCTGGATTGTCTCTTTGTCTTAAACAGCTATGATTCTCAACCTGGAAAACTAATCTTTGGAAGTAAAAAATTGTAAATGAGCTATAATTGATTTAGAAGGGTAAGTAATCTTTTGGAAGACTATGAGCTTGTGAACTGAGGAGTTCTTATACTCATGGAGAGCAGTTTTCTTCACAAGTGACTGTAACGATGTCCTTAACTTGTACAAGCTGGGTGTAAAGTAGGTAAAACTTAGAAAGAAACTAGTGAAGCTAACACTTCATACAACAAAAAGTTATGCACAGAGCTCCCTAGAGGAAATCCCAGTGGATTAAAAGAGAAAAGGGAAAGCTTGTATAGAAATTTGAATAGACAACATTTTTTGTGATTTTTTTCATACGCATCATAATTTTCAATAGCATAATATATTTAAATGGTGTGCCATTAAAGGTTCCACCCAGATCATGAAAAATTCTGATACAAAAAAGGGAATTCATTATTTTTTCCTAACAAATTTTCACTTGCAATTTAGAGGTGCTCAAATTTTATCTGAAAATATTATTAGAATTAAAGTTAATTTTCTAGAAAGGAGTTAGGTTTCATTTAGTAAACACAGAGTTAGTACTTATATTGCATTAAAATCTGTGTTTTATGCTTGGGATATGATAAAGAAGGCATAGTGTGTGAAGTTTTTTGTTTGTTTTGTTTTCCATCAAAGACCTTCCTGTTGTGTGAAAAATTCTGTAAATCAATAGTGGCAATGCTAAGAAGTGAAAGGCATTATGTGTTTATACCAAGGAAGTTATGGGAACTAGATGTACTTTGTTCCCCTGAATATGCTGAATCAGCATGGAGTGACATCACTTCTATTTTAAATATGTATCTTTGGACTCTGTGTTATGGTCTAATGTGGGACAGAATTAGAATTTTCACAACTCAAGTATACAACACATACTCAGCTCTGGTTGTAATGCCATTTCTGCATGAAGTTCTAACATAATTTACAAAGACAAAAATAAGAAAAAGTCATGAATGCAGACAGGAGGGCATGGTTGACTGAGTCAAGGATTTGACAAGTACAACCATCTTGATTAAGAAACTACACAGAAAGTTTAAATAGTCACCTGTTCTAGATAATAATAAAAATAGGCTTCTTTCATGCTTAATGTGTATGAACAAGACGCGATAGATCCTGCCTTTGAACTCATGAGCCAGTGAAAGGATATGAGATTGGATGCAGAATTGTTAGCTGCTCTCTTTTTAAAAATTATTAATTAATTAATTTGTTTTTCTGCCTTTCTCTTCAGGAGGCATGTTCAAGAACACCTCACTGCTTGATTGACGCCCTGTAGCACCAGATGATTGATCTACTGAGGCTGAGACACGAGGTGGCAGGCATGGGGAGCTCAGTATGTCTCCCCTCTTGATATCTGATTTCTGACCATACAGCTGCTCTAATCTACTCCAGTTTGGAGCTACTTAAGGTGAGATCTTGTGACAGCCCCTGGGAACTTGTTCGCAATGCAAATTATGAAGTCCCACCCCAGGTGAATGAGTCTTTGCTATTTGGGACCTGAAATGTGTATGTTAACAAGCTGTCAAGCAAAAGGCATGCTCATCAAAGGGTATTAGTTCCAAAGAATGTATCCTACCCCTTGGGAAAGTCTTTGATTGCCGCAAGTAATGCCTTCTTCCTCTATTTTCTAATGTGTTTTGCTTTTTCTTGGTAGATCATTGTAACTCCACTATTCGTTTGGCTCTATCCTGCCATGTCAAAAGATCATATGTATTTACTATGTTTATAATTTCCCATATTTATAATAGACTACCACTATTTTTAAACTGGTCTTATATAATAATATCCTTTGCTGAGTTAGGTCAGATTTGTTAAGAACCACAGTAAAGTATACCAAAACCATTCCTTACAAGTCCTATCTCCGTCCCAGGAGACACATATGCATGGGCATGCACCAACATGAGAGAGAGAGAGAGAGACAGAGAGAGAGGGGAGAGAGAGAGACAGAGAGAGGGGAGAGAGACAGAGAGGGAGAGAACCAAGGCTGTAATTGCCTGAGTTCCTCTTTGGAACTAAAAGAGGATAGAGCATTATGTACATATATAAATAACCACATCTAGGGGAAAGGGAACATTAGCAGAAGGACGAAGTATAAGTAATTACTTAACATTCCTGTGCTCCCTTCAGGAATCAGGAACAACAAAGACTGAAATCCACTGAGCAAGAAAGCCAAAGTCCTATGACAACCTAGTTTTATGGGGCAAATCTACTCACACTAATCCAAAAAACATCCGTTAGCCCCAGGGTGGTGGTACACACACCTGTAATCCCAGCACTTGGGAGGCTGAAGCAGGAGGATCACCAGGAGTTCAAGGCCAGCCTGAACTGTATAATGAGATCCTATCTCAAAAAACAAAACTCTGTCAGACTCTTTCTCTGTACCAAGTACCATGCTAATATAGAGAGGAAACGGTGAAGCAAATAGGAGCAATCTTCCTCTCTTAGATCCTAGAGCTGTATCACTGGGGCGTATGATTCACAAAGCAAAATGAAACCAATATCCTCCTCCTCTCTAAAAACAAGAGAATAAAAAGACAACTCAAAGCAAGCACTATCCCGTCAAATATGAGAAGCCAGGGGGAGCTAGGTTTGACTCCTACCTCTGTCAATTACTAACTTCTTACTTAAACAAAACCTACTTAAAAGCTTCAGTATCTATAATAAAAATGATGATAACAGGCCTCAGTGTAAGGTTGCCATAAGGAGAGAAAGAGAGGACTGAGCCTCAGCACACAGCAAGCACCCAGTGTCCCTTGTTTTGTTAACACTAGGTAAACACGTATATTCAGTTAACTGAAAGAAAAATGCTAGATATTATGAAAATACATAATCAGAGAATTCAGTGAAGATTGGAGAACTAAAGCAAGCTTCCCAGACAAATAATGCAACCTATAATTAGGCTGAAACTACCCCTTTTCTGTATTCTTATGCCTCTCTAAACAGAATGATGTTGATGTTCAAGGAATTTAACATGGGGCTGCCAGAATTGATTCTTCTAATTTTGACACTAGCTACAGAACAGTTATTAGTTCACTTTAGTTTTGAAGGACAATAGTAAGGGTTAATTCCAGGATATCCTTTAGTCTTGTCTGGAAATGTTATTTTCATACAACCATTTTTATGTTTAGTTGAACAGCATTGTAACTATCCAAATTCCTTACTGTTTGGCAAATGTTCTAATTGGTTGTGTTTTGCTACCCTGGGCACACTATTAGACAAAATTGCAACAAAAGACATCAATAAAAAGCAGAAGGCCTGGGATTGTTAAAATCATGAGTGTTATTAATACTATTAAAATGCTAATTGCTGTTTAGTGGAGATTCAGTTGCAATTTTGAAGAAGGAAATGCTTAGGCTGCAGGATCTGATGCATGGATTGTTTGTTCCCTAAAGGGGAGAAAATTCACTTTTGTTTAATTTATATGAACAAGAAGGCATTCTAAGGAGGTACACTGAAGTAAGTGCAGACCTCCTGGGGCCAGAGCCACCTTCAGCTTCACCCCGACTCTAGGTGGTCCTTAATTGCCACTACCGACTGCCTGGCTGTAACTTATTGTTTGCACTGCGCATGACCTTGGATGCAAACTAGAGCACTATGAATTAATCCCTGTAATATTTCCTGTTTAACATCTGTGTTGTCACCAGCCATTATTCAGAGGACAAAAAAACAAATAGCCATAGCTATCTCCCACTACGTTTTTGAAAATTTCATTCTGCTGTTTTCTACAGACTTTAAATGGAACATCTATAAAATGGTGAATCCATTCAGTTTTCTTATTTTCTGGGACAAAAATATGCAGAATTTAGGGGATAGGGTTGAAGTAAAACAAAACTATTTTTTGAACACTGCGAATCTCTCACTTTGATTTCCTCTACCTATATTATTATTATTATTATTATTATTATTATTATTATCTCTTTCTAGTATCAGTTTTAAAATAAGTAAGGATTCGTAAGCTCATTTATTAAAGCAAAATAATTTCATTTATCCATGAAGGCTTTGTTGATGAAATGCAGTCACTGCAGGGAGAAATGTAGCAACAACTTAAACATCTAGAAGTAACACAAAACAGTGTACTTCATTAAAGGGAGAATACCTGCAAGAGGAAGAGAGTTAATAAAAATTCAATTACTAGAATGGGAACTTATCCAAACCCTAGGGTTAATACCTAGATTAAATGCTCTTTCTTTCTACACACACACACACACACACACACACACCTGGTTTTGTTGATGTTTACCGGGGCTTTAAATATTCTTTTTACAGAATTGTAAAATATCAATTACAGCTGAAAATTTTCATATCATCAAATGAGAAGTACTTTCACGTAAACACAAAGTTAACAGAAATAATGGCAATAATCAAAAACATTATAAAGACAGCCTAAAGTGTGCTAAATTCTATACCCAACACCTAGAGACAGATCTCAAAATTCAGCCATAAATGGAATAGTCACCAAAAAGAGCACATTGACTTACTGGTAATTGGTCAAAGTCAGGTAATTGGTTTTTGATTTCCTATCTCTTCCTAGAGCTTCTCTTAGAGGATACAGAAAGGAATGATCGTCTTTGGGAGCTACTTGCAGAATTTGAACATTAAAAAAAATTGAATTATAAATCGATGTTATAAGACCATTTTACTCTATTTCAAAACCAGAAATAAATATAGTAATTACAATGGAGAAAAAAAAATGAGTAAACGCAAGCCTATCTTGTACAAAGCCTGAAACATTATTATAGTTCTTTAAAAGTACTAAATTTGTGTGAAGAAAATAATTTCAGAATGATATCTGGTTCAGTTGGTATGCTATAACCACTGGCCTCGCAGATGATAACTAGTAAGTGATAATGTGAAACAAGGAGTGAACAGTGTAAGAAAGAGATGCTAAGAATTTAGTTAAAGGAGGAAGACATCTGGAGGATTGGCCCCAGTTAAAAATTCATAGGCAAATCCTGCTGGAAAGGGAGTTAATGGTTCAATGAATAAATTATTATCCAAACACCAGGAGGTTAAAGTTCAACAAAAAGGACTTCAATAATAATGTCTTAAGTGCTCCTACATTTGACACATAATATTTAGTTTGTTGCCAGTTTTTTTTTTTTTTTTTTTTTTGAAGGGGAATTCTAAATGACTATACATCAGGTATAGATTTTTAAATGCTTTAATTACTTTTCAGGTGATTTTGAAGTTTGATAGTATATTTCTTTATGAGGTAGAGCAGAAGAAAAGGAATAGAGATAACAATATTCTGCTCTGAAGTAAATGTGGTGTTGACTGGCAATATTGGCGAAGGTAAAGGATTTTCTTTAACATGCGATGTACATGCATTTCAACTTCTCTGTACTTACTTCTAAGATTTTTATTGTTTGATTTCCATAAATTGATTCATCTTTTCTCTGTCACTTATTCAGTGACCACTTCTGATGCTTTCCGGTCTCAAAAAATATTTCAATTATATTTTTGATGAAATTTTATTAGATAAGTCATACTTCTTAATGTATAAGAAGTGTTAAGAGTGGTAAGGAGAGAAAATATATTTTACTAATAATGTTGTAGCTTATGGAACAATGTTAGTATAAAACAACATTCCTGAAAACAAACTTTCATTTGCTTTTTTATCTTTTTAAAACTTATTTTCTCCTGATTTTGTCAAAGGGAACCTGAGGAGGTTTTATCATAGTGCTCATCTATCTGAGTCCTTTAGTTTTGTTAACTATTGATCTTTCCGTTTTTCTAATAGGTTGTTGATTTAAAAGGCTGTATTTCAGTGCAATATTCCTGTTACAGGTCTGCAAAATATTTATTGAAGAAACAAGTAATTTCACAATTCTTCCTTTGCTCGTTCTCTGAGATTTTCTATACCTTATTCCTTCTTCCCAGAAGACTTTCTCAGCTCCTGTTAGGGTCTGCCATCGCATCTTTTCTTCTTCCTATCACAATTCCTATCATAATTCATTATCTTTCAGTCAGTTTTTCAGATTATATTCCTTTCAATTTAATGGGATTAAAAAAAGAACAGTAACTAAGACTACTAAAGTTCTTAAAGCACTTGTAGCCACACTTAACTCTCCTGGGCATTTGGTTTTTTCCCCTTTTCAACTCATTTAATTGCGCAGGTCCCGAGTCAGCCTTCCCTGAAGAGAATTAGCTTCTGTCCTGCTTGCTGCTCTTATCCTGGCATTCAGCACAGTTTCAGACAATGTAGATAAACAACAAATAGTTGCTAAAGGAATCCAGAATGTAACATAGAAAGGAGAATCAATCCTCACCATATTAAATCCTGCTCAGTGTAAAAAATAATAATTTAGAAAAGCAATGCTAATGATGATATTCAGCATCTATGGAAATTTCTCTAAATGCCTAAGATTACTAAAAATGCTTTATATACATTAATTCATTTAGGCATCACACAATCAAGAGTAGGTATGAATCTCTACTTTATAGACAAGGAAACAGAGCACTGCAAGTTTTAATGCATTGCCAAACACTTACCAAGAGGCAGAGGTGATTCAATCTGACACTGTGAATCTTTTGAAAGCCACCATTGTTTTCTTTTGAAATGAACTGCTTAACATTTCTAAATTTTGAAACCTCCCTTGTAGTTCTTACACTACCTTTCAAATAATAATCATTCCTACAAGATCTTCATTATGCCTTAATAGTCTACATTTTCCTCTTTATTTTCTTTGTGAGAGATTAATTTTATATCAAGGTGCTATCATTTATTTTCAAGTTATCATGAAATGTATGCCTCCAGTCGTTCATTAGAAAACTATTTTTTGACAGAGAAGCTCAGCTGGTCCCAGAACCTGGAAGGAAGCTCCCTGCCTCCATCCCAGGCTCCAAGGGCAGAGAAGCTCAGCCAGTCCTAGCACCCGGAAGGAAGCTCCCACACCGCCATCCCAAGCTCCTAGGACAGAGAAGGTGAGCTGCATGGGCACCAGAAGC
>NW_004624742.1:16797502-16926382 GCF_000247695.1 Heterocephalus glaber | reverse complement strand
GAGAGAGAGAGAGAGAGAGAGAGAGAGAGAGAGAGAGAATCTGGCCAAAAAGGAATTCTCAGAACTACTTTGTCTGACAGTTGATCATGAGATCCTCAGTTCAGAAGCAGTCCTGCCCCATCCCTGGGAGTAATGAACACTTCTCAGAGAAGCAAAGAAGAATTGGGACAGACAGGATGGTTGTGTTTTCCCACATAGTCTGTTAGCATAGATGTCACACTCTCTCCCAATCATATTTCTAACCTAGGCTTTAAAGTGGATAGTTCACCTTGGGCCTTTAGTTCTTCAATCCAAAGACCCTCACATCCTGTAAAGCTATGATCATATAAATTAGTTATTCTCTTTTCTTGTTAATCCATCTTTTGTATGGGGTGCCATCCATGATCCTTCATTATGGACAAGGAAGAGGTCATCCTGTCCAATACAAGGATCTCTTCTGCTGTCCATTTAGAACTATACCCATACCTAGTACATGTAACCACACATTTGCTTTTCTATGTCTATAATTTTGTAATTTTAAGTATGTTAGATAATTAAAAACATAGAATATAATTTTTTTTCAAAATTAACTTTTTATATTGAGTTTAATTCCCATGAGTGTCCTTAAAGTTGTCGGCATCAATAGTCCTTTCTTTTTTATTGTTGAGTAGTATTTCAGTATATGAATGTATCAAGGTTGAAGCATTCATCTCTGTCTTTATTTTAAGAATAGGAAAATTTATTGAGGAATAGGAATGGAGAATAAGAGCAGCTCCTGGGAGACAGGAGGGGTCCTGAATGGGGTGCCTGAAGCATTAATCTCCTAAAGGACATCTTTTTGTGTTAAGTCTATATATTATACATAAAAAAAACTTGCTGTGAGCATTCATGTACAGATTTTTACATTACCCAAGTCCCCATTTCTCTTCAATAAATGCCCATTAGTCTAATTGCTGGGTCATATGGCAATTATATGATTAGATCTGTGAGAACCTGGCAAATTGTTTTCCAGAGTAATCGTATCATTTTGTTTCTGTGCAGCAAAGTATAAGTGATCCAGGTTCTCCATACATTTGTCATCACTTGGTATTGTTGCTATTTTTTAATCTGTATATTCTGATGGTTGTATAGTAATATTGCAAGCTAGTTTGTGTTTTCCTAACGGCTATACATTATAGAAGTAGAATATCTTTCTGTACACTAACTTACCACCTGTATATCCTATTCAGTGATTGTGACCTTTCCTTCATTTATTTTGCCCCAAGACAATCTCTAAATTTATGATCTGTGTTTTCATAGTGGCATAAACACCAATGCAACCTTTTAGATAATGTGTTGAAATATACAGGAAGATTTGAAAACATTAAAACAAATATGGAAAACCAAAACCTCTGATTATTATTTGTTTTGTTTTGTCTTGCTTTGTATTTGAATGAGGGATATTTACTACTACATTAATACTATTTCTTTTTATCTTCACACAGGACCTTTTAAATTTTGCTGGGAATTATGCTACTTGGATTTAATTTACTAGGATTTCTTGAGTACCCATAGTGTGGAGAGATTTGTAAAGGACATGGAATTAGATATATCTTGACCTCAATGCTTCAGTTAATCAAGATGAACCTTTTAGTAAAACCTCCTCTTTTCCTGAAATCTTTTCATTTAAACATTCTCTTTACTTCCAAGTATGCCTAGTAAAGATCTCATATTCTTTTTTTGATTTCTTTTATTTAACTTATCGGGGTTTTGTTGTTGTTTTCTTTTCATTTTCTTTCATTTTTTGGAGACAGGGTCTTGGTATGCAGTTCAGTTCGGCCCAAAATTTACTGTGTATCCCAACCTGGCCTTGAACTCAGGATGATCCTCTAGCCTCAGCCTCCTCAGTGCTGGGATTTTACACATGTGCCACAATGCTTAGCTGACCTTACTTTCCATTTAAAGCTTTCCCTGCAGCTGTGTTCATAGACAGCTTTTTTCCCTTTCATACCTTCCCATAAGTGGGATACAGAGGTGATGCAGGCATTTTCCCTGTTGTTAATTGCCATATTAGGTCCATTTTGTTTGTTTTCCTTAAACACCTCAAGCTTGGAAACTCATGTCATCAGAATTGACCATCCATGTAACCACTGTTTTTGTAGCTACTTGATATCTTTTAAGTCATGAAAACTTGGGAGCTCTTGATTCCTTGCCATTCTCTCCAATGCTATTCCTGTCATCACTTTTGTTGATTTTTCCATCACCTTCATAACTTTTTCAAAACCTTGATCTCTCACTTTCTGTTTCTCCTCTCCTGTGAAGATCTTGTATTCTACCTCAACTTAGTCCCTCTCTCTTATGCTAGTCCTTTAGTCAACCTCTAAAATTTTAATTTTAAGTACCTTATTCTACTACCACCACTGGGCTCTGTAGCCATACTCTAAAATACAGAATTCAAAAAGGTATAACCACTAGCAGGACCTACAATCCACTCATTCTATTATTTTTCACTGTCCTTTAGTGCCTACTATCATCCTCATTGCTCATCCTGCCTAAATGCCATTGTCAGTTGATGTGGTGATTATCATACTTACAAGGATAATACCCATAACTCTATGACCTCTCACTTCGTCATAGTCAAAGATCAGCCAATAACCCTAATTTAAGCTGATTCTGCCTATTTTACATACATTGTAAGTCCATGTGTTGTAAGTCCAGAAGAAACATACACAAGCCTATTGGTTGTATTCATTTTATACTTATCAGTATTACCTTACAATCATGTCACACACTCATGGTCAACTATTTTTCCAACCTAGATGACTGTTTTATATATTATCACCTCTCCTTAATTCCAAATCACTCTGAACTTCCTTTCCCATGCTTGCTCTCACCTGAGAACCTTGCTTCCTACTTAACTGAAATTTTCCTGACCGATCTATGCCTCTAGCTACACACCAAATTCCAGTTGTATTCTATGCATCTTATGCTCCCAGGCAAGGGTAATACTTCTCCTTGAAAACTGTACCTTACTGCTTGAATAAAAGTTTTTTGTTTCATCGATTATCTCCAACCACCCCTGCATCATCTAGTTCCCTTTCTATTGAAAATTTTTCATTAGCAAATAGAAATGCTAGGCTTTCCCTCAACTAAACAAAATAAAAACACACAAAACATCTCATATATCACTTTCTCCTCCAACTGCTGCCATATTAGTTTTATTCTTGTAACAGAACAACTTAACATTATCTATGTCCCATTTACTTCCTTCCTTCTCATTCTCTATTCAACCTAATGCAGTCAGCTTTTCATTCCCCAATAGACCACAGAAGTTGTCATTCTCATTGTCATCACTGTCCTCCATGTTGTTAAGCCCAGTTCTGTCTGAACCTCCTCTTAGCAGTTAGCACCATGTGACAGATTGTCCTTGATGTATGTTCTTCTCTAGACTACATGATCAATTCAAAATTGAGCTCTCAGTATTCTGATCTTCAGAAATCACTATTTAAAACTATTACCTTTATCTCAGTAAATGACATGATCCTATAATCGCTCAATAATTTTGAAATCATTTCTCTTTCCTATACCACGTATCTAGTTTATCAGCAAATCCCATTGCCCCTAACTTTACAGAGTACCAAGAACCCAGACATTTCTCACTACTTCCATCGAGACCAGCCTGATCTGTCCCTGAGACCTTCCTCTCTGATTCCTATAATAGTCTGCAAACTAAATACTTTGCTTTGCCTTTCATTTACTCCCTGCAGTCTGCTCTCAACATGTAAGTCCAGTGATCTTCCCTTCTTTCCTCAAAACCCTAAGGATTTCCTTTGTTAAATAGAATTAAAGGCAATGTTTTTTCCTATGACAAAGTGTTACCTGTTCTATTCCTCCATTACTTCTCTACCTTCATCTTCTAATTCCCTGCTTGCTCCCTCTCTGTCCTTTCTGTCTAGAATTGTGCTTCCTCTAGGTAGCTCTCTTCCTTTCCCACCATAGAGAGGAAAACCAAAAGGGGTGACTTGGAAATAAATCAGTTTGGGAGTGGTGAACACTTAGTATTCAATAATCCAGATTTAAAATATTAGACATTTCTTCATACATGGAGTTATTTTCAATACCACTGGACATAGAAATTTGAAGACAAATGTTCAATGTGATATAATGATTATCAATTATCAATGATTATAACAATGATTATCTTCCTTAATTTCCCCTCCACCACATTGTAGTGTGTTTATTTTTCTTTTGTGCTGTAGAGATTAAGGACATTGGATTGTTATTCTTGTTTAGTGTATGCTCAGTTTCCCTTAAAACTCCTTATAATTAGATTTCTGAGAGGGAGGCTTCAGTATGGAGCTTTATAAAGTGAAAACTAAAGGAGAAAGCATCCATTGTGCTGCTGGAGATTGTGACAGAGGTGTGACTCTGGAGTGGCAGATCTAGTGACAATTTCCTGACTTTCTGCAGTAGTTAGCTTTCTGACTGCACATCTTGCTAATCATGCCTGAAGCAGTATTTCTTTGGTGGTCAAGTTGCAATGTGTTGCTTTGTGAGCCAAGAGTAACATAAATCCCTTTCTCCTCCATTTGGGGAGCATTTTGTTCTCTGGTGTACCACTATCTGAAATGGTACATTCTTCATTTTTTCTTAATATGTAGAATAGTACAATGTTTATCTTTCTTCCTTATGTTCTGAGAATGATGAAGAACTTGGGGGAATATACCAGCAGGGAAAACGTTGTTTTTTTCCTTACCTTAGTTAAACTAGCTCTCTACCAAGAGAAAGGTGAGAATAATTGTCCAGTACAAAATAAATGCATTTAATTGGCTCAACTTTACAAATGGTAAGAAATATTTTGGTTTTTAAACTATTTTTGTCCTTTTTAGATTTTAAAGAAAGAAAAGTAAAAAACTAAGGGCTAACAAGAACACGACAAATAAGGCAGCTCTCACTGTCATTTATCATCAGAAAACCAAATGTGACATTAGAAAAGACATGTTTCAAATACATATTCAGTTAATTCTACTATTTTAAGATTATGATATTTATTGTCTAGAAATATGAGAGATTAAACATTCTACAACATGAAGAAGTCTTTCATTCCCCACTAGGGGTTCAAATAGACATGTGCTCCATGCCATTTATGGAATGAAAAATTAAAGAATTCTATGTGCACATAATTCTTGTAGAGTAATAGGATATGTCTTCTTATTCCTCAGTATTCTATTTACGTCAACTGTATGTATACATATATGGAAAAAAGATCTTAAAGAGATCATTATTTTGCCTAGTATTCTGTCTGTTTTGACAATGGACTTGAAAATATAGTCACAATATGCATATGAATGAAAAATATATATATACAAATAGTCATCATATCTTTCTTAGAAATTTAATGAGTACGTATTTGTCTCAAAGTAATTAAGAAAACAACTTGAATTAAGCTTCAAGAAAGGAAAGTTGCTTTTTTCTCTTTTAGTTTGGTGGTTTGCTGTCTACTGGCTACCAACAGAAGTAACAAGATATTCAGCACCCCAGAAATTATATATAAAAAGTAATCACCGATTAATATATATGACAGTAGAATCACCTGTAAATAAGACATGAGTATTTAATATAAAGTAAGCTTAATTTGATATGAGAATGAAAAATGTAACAGAGCTTTAAACTACACTGTCAAAGTTATAACATTTAAAATAAAAGGCAGTCATTTGGTTAGTATAGTTGAATGATTCAGTTAGTTTTTAATGTTCTATTCTAAGTAATATATTTTAGAATATCTTAAGAAATAATACTCAATATGACTAAAGTACATGGAAGCTTGAAAGGTTACATTGCCATGAAAAAGGAAAACAATTATGAAGTGGATCAGGAAATAGTTGCTAGGTATGAATGTAATTTGACACATTTATTCTCAACTTAAAAGAAGAACTTTTTCTTAGAGCTGTCAAGAAGTAAAATTTACTTAATCAAAAGATACCAAGCTATGTGTCAGAAGAGCTGTTCAAGTAAAATTTATTTGACAAGTGGGTTGAAATAATTCAGAAGAAAGCTCAACCTCTGAAATCTGGTGGACCACATGAACTTTAATTCCCCTTTCAACATCAAAATACCATGCTTTTGAAATGCACATTAAAATAACCATACAAGTCAATAAATGCCAGTCACCAAATACCTCATAAGTGCTAAGGGAGATTAGAGGTGGAAGAAATAAATAACTCCTTCTATGGTAGAAAAAAGCCTCAAAGAAGTAATGGGATTTAAATTGGACCTTTAGGGGAGGAAAAAGAAGAGAACATGTTGAGAGCATTCCAATAAAAAGGAGACATTTGATCAAAGATAAGAAAAATCCAAATATTCATGGAGTGTTCAAAAAAAAATAACGAAAAAACATTCCATTTATATGGTTTATGTCAGTTTTCAAAATTCATAACAATTATCAAATTTTACTCTCCATAAGGTACAGTGCCCTATTATTCTCTAGTATATGAAAGAAAATTGAAGTAAAGGCTGGTCACAGTAAAACAGCAACTAGAACTTGTGTTTTCTAACTTGTTTACATGCATTCATTATCTTCTATCTAAAATTATATTCCATGGATCAGGCAGTAATGTTTTTTTAGTTGTTTTTGTATATATAAGTTCTACAACTTGCAACAAGTAAAAAGTTCTAAATTTTGAACATTGAGTAATACATATTTATTTCCCACAATTAGATACATGTTTTCTAGAAAAAGTGTTTCTTTAAAGATATTCTTTGAAGACAGCTATTTCAAAGATGAAAAAATTGTATGCCAATAAGATCCCCTTCATGTGCATGTAGAGCTATTATAAAATCTTGTGGTGAGCTAAAAACACCTCAAGTGCACAATTGTTATTGCTGTGTTTTAAAAATGTTATGCTTCTTAATATGTGGAGGGGGAGAGTTCTGGAATACTCATTTCCTCATTCTCCTTTCCTGAGAGACTATTCACCAAATCTCAGTTTCAATGTCAATTTTTCAGCCGAGTCTTTTTCTGAGCCCTCCTCACAGATTAACTTTAGCTTCCCTTTTATATGTTTTACAGCATCCTCTATTTCCCCTTCTAAGTACATATCACAATAGTAATTTAGCATTTCACGGGGTTGTGATTATTTCATGTCCATTGCCCTAATGGATTGAGTTCTCAGCAAACAGGAACCTCTTTCCTTGAAATACCCAGCAATAAGCAAAAGAGCCAGCATATGTAAACACTTCATAAAAAATCTGTAAGTAAAGGAATAAATGAATGACCGGTAAAATTGAGAGTACCACTTAAATATGTTGATCATCTTGTGGTTAGCAATTATTCTTAAACAATAAATTTTTATAGCTTCACTAAAGGATAATTTTTTTGTTTTGTTCTCAGAAAACGTTTATGTTGACATTTAGTAAAATGGTCTTACACAAACAATACACAAATTAACAAAAATAAGTAGATTTCTCTCAGCATTCTTTTTATAAGGTGACTCAGGACATTGAGATATTGCAGGGTTGGGATTTTGTAGCAATCACATTATGTAATTCCAGATATAGTTTTAGGTAAATGTATATGTTATGAGCCTAACTGGAAGTCAACTGTGTCTGTAAACTAATCCCTAGTAGAAAACTAACCATGGTGGGGGGGAATCAAAAAATCTTGTTTCGTTTTTACACAGATTCTCATTATGTAGTTCAGGTTGGCCTCAGAATCACAATCCCCCATCTTACCATCTTAAATTTGATGAGTCTAGGTATGTGTCCTTATGTCCCGTTTAGATGAGTGTTTTATTTTTTAGAGACACTGAGCACATGCTTTTGATATAATAATAGATACTTAATGAAATATAATTCATATATTGCATGGGATATTCTGTGCCTGAAAATATCAACATTAAAAATACAAACATAGAAATAATTGCATTTACTTGCCTAAATTTAAACCATCTTGTGCAGTATTTTGACCTAACCTACCTCTTCATAGGATGAAGTTTAGGGAAATCATATTCAAATAAATCACAGCACTTTATTAATTTATACATGATAAAATTTAAGATATAGATATATGTATAGTTAAATCTCAACAAGCTTTTGTAAAAATTCACTTTAAAAATATTTCAGTGATGAATGTGTTGATTTTCTTCTATGTGCACATAAGAGATTTCATCAGAAAAATATTGCTAAAAATGTTCCATAAATAACAAGACAATAAATTACCTGTGTTCATAAATTTAGTCAGTCTAGCTAGAAGAGTCATCTTAAGACTGAAATTTTACCTAAGGTTTATAGTTTACAGACTTCTAATAGAATTAGTTTGTGATATCTTAGAAAAAATAAACCAAATATAAAAATAAAGACACTCTGCGAAGAACAAGATAGTTTGGGGTACTATGTAGACTAATAATAATCTCACCAGCAGGGATGGTTCACATATAAAATACAAATTTATTGAGATACATGTTCAAAATGTCAGTATGTTGCATGATATTGACATTAAGCCATGTTCAGGGAAATAGTTTTTAAAAATTCCAATCAGATACATCTCACCCAGAAGTATAGTTATAAAATGACAAGCATAATTTAAATGGTATTTGAAAATAGTTTCAGGTATTCCAAATAGTACTATCATTTCATCTCAACACAGATATCCACAGAGATATATAACTAGGTCACAATATAATTTCCATATATATTACTAATTTATTAGTGCAAATGAAAGAGTATCAATGACAAAAATCTGCCAAGCCAGAAATACCTGAGCCGCAGAGGATTACATTGGGAAGTGTTGAATTTGTCACTACTCAAACTATAAAGGAGTAAATCACAGGCATTTTCCACATTATTACATCGTACATCTGAAAACTTTAAAGCCAACCTTGGTAGTCAAACTATGATTTATTAATGTGTTAACCATTGGTCACTATTAATGCTACTGGAAGTCAACAATGTCTGTCAATTAATCCCTATTAGTGGACTAACCAGGGGAAAACCTTGATGTCAAATGGCTAACATAATAAGTTTTTATGACCACATTTCCTTATAGTAAAATATACTCCACTAATTTGTAACTATAATACTACTGAAACATAATGGTTCTCTACAAGATATGGATGGCAGCCTAGTTCATTGAGACATCAAAGTTATTACAGTGGCAAAGGTTTTCATGTGTTGTGTGATTATTGTGATGTAGCAGTTTAACTTGATTATAAAATCAGTAACAGTCTAGGGAAATGGTGACATTTTCCTAATAATACCTCTCAGCTACACATAGATAGTGATAAAGAGTGTGCAGTTAAATTTATTCTGTAATGTCATAATTAGGCTTGTGTTAAAAAGGCGATATGAAAGAAAAGTACTTCTGAGCTCAAAATTGCACTCTTCATAATGAAACCAAATATTAATTTTTTCAATTCATACATTTGTTATCTTCGTAATATTCATCTTGAGTCATTAAAATAGTAATCTAAAAATAGTTAACTACTATGAGTGTACATTTTAATGTTTATCAAATCAAAGGACTGCTCACAAAGTGTGCTTTATGTCCTTTATGAATAATTGCTACAATGCTACAAAGGAATTGAAAATTTTATTTTTTTTCCATGAAAGAGAATTGTAAAAATATTTGTTAATACTTTTCTAATGGGATTTAAATGAAATACCACAGTATGCAAGAAGCTTGTAGTTGCTCAATTTGTCCTTTGGAATAGCTAACAAGAATTCTTTGAACACAAATTTTATTTTAAATATGGAAACCTAAAGTAAGTATTTCTATGAAATTTCAAAAAATAAAAATAAATAACGTTTCCAGTGAAGACGAAATATGTTTAAGCATTTGAAAATTAAGTGCCAAAAATATTACATTGCTCCTGGTTATATTATATAAAATGTGATCTCAGTGTATTGTGAACACTGGGCAAGTAATTGGTTATTATAGTTTGTAATGATAATACACTGTCTTATAAGTAACTGCCACAATGTCTCGAGTTGCTATTTTATAAGGAAAGTACATTAAAACATAATTCATTGTGATACATTTTGAATGGCTTAATAGCATATGATAAATCCAATATTTCATTTTTTAATTTGAATTTTTTATTATTTTAATGTATTAGTACATGTGTGTAGTGTATAATATTTACATTCCTTGTGAGAAGTTGGCACATGTACATAACGTATCTTAATTTCTTTTTTCATTTCCTTTCCCTTCCCTCCCTCTCCTCTCCTCCTGTACTTTTTTTTTTTCTTTTGGTACATGTTAGTAGTACACAATGGTTACATTCTTTATATGAAGTGGGCTTATGAACTTAACATATTCCAATTCCTTCTTTTCTTTCTTTTCTTTGTTTTTTTGGAGGCGTGGGGAAGGGTCTCCCTGTGTGAATTTCAGCTCTCTTTAAACTCACTATGTAGCCCAGACTGACCTCGAACTCCAGGCAATCCTCCTGTCTCAGCCTCTTGCTAAGATTACAGGTGTGCACCAGCAAGCCCAGCTACCAATTTCTTGTTTTCATCCTTTGTCCTTCTCTCCCCTCTTTCTTAATCTCCTGGTCTTCTTCCAGGCTGAGAATAATCTATGTCCCTACTTTCTATTATCTATCTTTTATTTTACTTTTTATTTTTATTCTGGTTTCCTCAAGTTCTCAAGTTCTGAACATGGACTCTTCACAAGAACTCGAGCAGGTTTTCAGTAAAATGGCCTAGATCTGATTTCAGCCTGCGACATGGGAAACCAGCACCGCCTCTCAGGACCCAGATGTAGAAGTTCTTCTGCTCTTCCTTGAAATTTGAACAACATGTAAGGATGTAGATGCCACAAAGACCCCACTATCACAGTTTTCCTTGCACTGGACTACAGATTTTCCCTGGGGTGTCCTCTTACATTGCTTTTTCTCCTTTTTCTGGGCCCAACCTCACACTGCAGAGGCAATTTCTACCTCATTCTTCACTTTTACTTTCTTGAATAAACTTGACTGTGGCTTTTTGCTAGCTTCATCCAATTCTGTATTTGAGATGAGAAGAACCTGGCAACCCAGAACTTGGTAATGTTTAGTTGGTGAGCCACTTTTAGAAGGAGCTACACAATAACATTATGGTCCCAAGGTACTTACATTTTTCTACAAATGGCTAAGATCTATCCTTCTTTTTGGCAGAGTACTATTCCATGATGTGTAAATACCACAATTTCTTTATCCATTCATATTTTGATAAATATATGGGCTGTTTCCAAGACTTACCTGGTATGAATAGTGCAGCTATAAACATGGGTATGCATGTATATCTGTAATATGATGTCTTTAACTCTTTTAGGAAGATACCTAGGACAGAAATATCTTATCAAATTTTAGTTTTTTGAAGAATCTCCATACAATTTACACACTGGTTATGGTAGTTTACATTCCCACCAACAGTGCAGAGGTGTTCCTCTTTTTTAGAGTCAAGAGACTTAATGTGACAGTTAAGAGTTATTTTCCAAATCATTCATACTTCAAAAATAAATCTAATGCAACAAAGCAAATAAAAGAACATTTTAAAAATTTAATTGAAAAAGGCAATTTTTATTTTTATTTTTTATTTATTTTTGCTTAAATTCTTTTATTATAGAGGCACAGTTTATAATAGCTAAAGCTTGGAAACAGCTCAAGTGCCCATCAACTGGAAACTGGATAAAGAGGATGCTTTTTTTTTTTTTTATAAAATGGAGTACTAAGCCATAAAGAATGAGAACTGGAGTCATTTACAGCTGGATGGATGCATATTGAGGCCATACTTTTAAGTGAAATAAATATGACACACATGTGTAGATACTGAAAAGTTTCTCTGGTGTGAGAGACTGAGAGTGTAAATAAGGATTAAAAGGATTAATAATGAATAAATGATACTTTGAAGTGGGAAAAGGCAATTTTTAAATTAAAAATGTTTAAAGTTTGTGAAAAAAGACATTCATTTTTTTCTCACTACTTTGCTTATCTTTAAGAAATATTAGAATATGGAAACATTACTACTGCTAAATTAATATAGAAATTTAATTCTGTGGTTTCTGAACTCCATTCTTGAGACACAGCAGGAGACATGATGGGAGAAGGGGCTAATAGAATCAGGCCAGGTTTGCTGAATTCTCTTCTACAATTAAATGAGTTAAACTTTATTTCTGGTACAAATCTATTTAGAGAAATTTGGAAAAATTCTTAAAATTTTACTATTTTTCTTATCAAAAGTATGCTAGTTATTTCTTGCCCAATAGATACAATTTCATATCTCCTCCTAAAGATGAGTGTTGATATAGTGTGCTTTAATTGTAATGTATTACAATTAAATTAAATGTAATTATTAATGTAAGCATTAATACATGGAATGGTTAAGATCTTTGATACAGCAGAGTGGAACAAGACATGTTAAATCAAATATACCTTAGCTAAAACTTTTACTGTATCATTAATATATGAAGTAGCCTTTAAATTTCTCTAATGTGCAATATATTTTTCATCAGTGAGTCTGTTTTATTCATTGCTGATGATGCCTAAAATGTAGTTTTGTATCTGACACATATTAGGTCTTCACTAAAGTTATTCCTGGATTATAATAACAAGGTATTATTCCTTAAATAATGCATCTGCTTTGTTAATAGTTAATATAAATCAAAAATTATAGAAATCCTTGTCAAATTGTTGTGCCCAGATCGCGTAGTACCAAAGACCACCAGGAAGCCAATCCCGATGTAAGCACACGAGGGTCGTTTATTCAAGCTCGAGCAGGGGCTCACAACCATCACCGATGCAGCGGATCAGAATCGAGAGCCCCGAATTTCAAATTAGCAGGGTTTTTATTGTGGTTACAGCAAGGTTTGGGGATTTTCCACTTAGCAGTTATGATTGGTTGACATTTAGCAAGTATGAAGTGTACATTTCTGATTGGCTAGGCCCATTGGGGGGTTGAGGGGCGGTTACATGTAGGTTTTACAGGGGAAAAGAGGGACAATGGTTAGTGGTTGACTGTCACGTACTGATGGACAGCACATTGACAGATTGTTCTATAGGTAGTGGACCTGGAATGTTCATTTCCTGGGCAAACAGATGGTTGAGTAATTAACTTAGGAACTTTGCTTCATTACAGATTGTGTCTTTTGTCCCAGAGCAAGCACATTTTAACAATTAATTTGTGAGGACAATAGAGACTAGGGGAATAGTGGATTTTAGCAAAATGGAGTCGCTTTGGTCTCACAAAATAACATTCTAAACTTCTGAATATTTGGTCCATTAATATCATTCAGGAGATCACTAATATCTAATACAGTCTTTAGAAATTTCAAGGAATTTTATTCGTTTATGATTTATTGGAATACTGGGGTTCCAACTTCTCTCTTTGCTTAAGCAACTCTTGCAAGCTGCTCAATATCTTTGTTCTTTTGTCACATAAACTTGAAAATTATAGGATTGAGAAATCAATTGTTAAATATGTAAAATGCACAATAAATGCTTAGCAACATCATCACAATATCATTATATTATAAGCAGTTATGTTAGGTAGAAATTAATAGGCAATCAGACAGGGATGGGTCCTCAAGGAAGTCAGTGAAAAAGGTGAGAACACATCAAAATTGTGGCTGGAGGCACCTCTAAAGAGGACAAGGCCTAGAGATTAAAGTCATAATGGCCAGGCTTGCATACTTCCCTAAGGAGTGAATGGAAAGTTGAGAATATAGTGTAGTTGGTACCACTCAACCCATTAAATCCAAATATTCATCAGGATGGGTGACCAGAACACCTGGACCCATCCCTTCCCCAAAATATTCCTGTTTTAAAAGTCATAGATAAGCCAAGGTTAATGCTGTCAGCCCTATGCCCTGCATTCCCATTGGACCAATGTTAGCTAAAGTATTATACTTGTGATCTTATTGGTTGATTATAGTCTGACCTATGTTGTACCATCTCACGATTTTGCTCCACCAAAATGTTATAAACATAAACAGCACGCACGAAGCCACTCACTGGAGACACGCTTTTATGAAGAGAAAGAAAAGTTTATTCCAGTGAATAGAGACTAAAATCGAGGAACTAAAATCAGGGATAGATTTTAGCAACTAGCTGGGGAAAGTAAGCTTTATTATGTCCATGTGTATGGATGGGCTGACATTGAAAGAATGAAATAGCAGCAGCTATCTGGAGAGACTTCATCTGTGGGTAGATGGACTAACACCAAGAGAGTGACATTAGGAGCTAAGTGGGAAAGGAATTAGGCTTATGTAGATATTGCAGGGGCTAAGAAATCTGGGGTAAAACATTTATGATTGAGTCCAAGGAGTGTCACCACAGGTGTGTAGACAGTCGCTGGACATCTTTGGCACCAGAGAGACTGTCTTCTGTTTACTGAGAACTAGCCTGTCATTTGTTGAAAGTGGCCTGTTTGCTTGTGAAGATCTCATTTAAGTCAGGCATGACAAAAACATTCTTGGAGAAATTATCATAGTGGCAACCTACGTACCCATCCTGTCTCTCAGAAGCTATTCTTATCCCTCAGTAAACCTTTCCTACTCTTTTAACTTCCTTTATCCTTTGGAATCCATTCTTCGATTTCAGGGGACACAAACTCAGCACATCTGACATCTTGTAGGTTGGGAGCTATAGTTCTCCTATATCAGTCATTCACCAGTTATTGAGGAATTGGTATTAAGAAATTAAATGCTTGGCATACCAAGAGCTTATCTTTCAGATTTCCCAAAATGTTTCAACAAAATTAACATTTTGATTTCAACAGAAGTTAGGAACCACTATTCTGAGAAACACCAGTGGGAATTATAGATTAAAGAGCTCCAAGATATTCAAAAATTCTCTATAAAAACAATAATAAGACCAACAGAAATTGATTTTTCAGAATTCTAGAAATTAATTTAAGATATAAAACAACCCAAGGACCATCTATTGAAGAAAAGCAGATTCGCGTTGTCTAAAGTTGTGTATTTTGTGGCACTTTCACTTGGTTTATTTTTATCCCATTCTTTCTAGCTGCATGATACTTTTGAAAATCAACAGCTCACAATTATGATGAAAATAAGCAGACTAGCAGCTACTGGACATAACTGAACAGTTCTGGAGCTCCATCAAAGCACCATTCTCAAATAAAAAGAAAAACAGTAATTTTTGAGCTCTCAGGAAATTCCCTGGAAAACTCAAATCTCAGAACTTGCCTTTATTTGACCTGACTCAAAACTCTCCCAGTGCAATCAGCCTTTCCCCAAGGGTGATTGTCAAAAACAATCAGTAGCAATTGTTTAACATCACACATGCCTGGAGCAATGAGAGAAGTTGAATCAAACAAGAAGCTCACCACAAATTTAAAAGGAAAGTCTGAGAATGAAAGAGATATCCATGAAAAGCTTTGACATATTCCCCCAATACTGAAAGCCAAGTTAATTCTTATGACTACATACACCCAAGAAAGACCTGAGAGGATCCTATCTTCTCACTCTGGATCTTTTTGCGCTTTGCGAATGCAGAGAACGAAGGTTAAGGCCCACTTGTAAACTGCCTGCCCAAGCTTTGAAGGCATGCCTCAACTCATGGATCCTCTGGAGGAGGGGCAGGAATGCATGCAATCTTTGAGACATTTAAGGAAATTTGTAGCTAATTATTAGCCTCCACTAAAGTAATCAAATAGAAATTTCAGGAACCACACATTATAAACAATGCAGAAGTTAACAGATTGATTCAGAAACATCAAATAGCAAAAAATAAAGAACATCAACTAGTCTAGGGTAAAAAGAGGTAATTTTATTTCCGGATATTTTGCATTAGATTACTTAAAATATACAGGGTTTTTTTGTTAAAAAACTAAAAGACATACAAATAAAATAATATGGTCCCACATGTAAAAGCCAAACCAAACCAAATCAGTCAATAGAAACTGTTCCTGAGGTAGCCCAGGCAATGACCATAATAGAAAAGCATTTTAAATGAGCAGTCTTTAATAGTTTCAAAGAATTCAAGCAAACCATATCAAAGGAAATAAAGAAGAATGTGAAGCAATTTTTTACCACACAGAGCATACCAGTAAAGTAATGGAATTTCTTTTTTTAAGTAAGAGTTCTGGGGTTAAGAAATACAATAATTGTAATGAAATACTACTGTAAAGGCTCACTAGTAGATGTTGCCTGGCAGAAAAAACTTGAATATAGGTCAGCAAAAATTATCCAGATATTGGAACACAGAGAAAAGAAAGGAGAAAGCGTGACTTAAAAACCTGATAAATAACATCAAATATACCAAAAACATGTAATAGATATTTCAGAAGGTGACATGAAAAGGAAAAGAAAACATATCTGAAGAAATAATGGCCAAAATCTTCCTAAATTTTATGAAATATATCAATCTACAAATGTAATAAGGCCCCAAAATTCAAAGAGATCCATACCTGATACTGTGTGTGATGTATCCAAGAAATAGATTCCAGGTCTTTGTGTATAGCAAGCAAAGAATTGCAAGTGTACACCCAATGGTAAAATAAAAAGCAGCTACATTTATTGAAGTTAAGGGGAAGGTGTGCTCAGGACCGGTCTATGCCAACTGAAAGAAAGGTGGCACAAACAGGAAAAATGGTACTAGGACTGTTATCAGAATATTCTGCCTTTTGATTCTCCTGGCTGGCTACACCAAAATGTTATCAGGTAGTTCCTTCTAAAAGTGTCTCACCTAATAAACATTACTGGGTTCTGGGTTGCCTGCCTCTGCTAGAGTTAGATTCTAGATTCTTCTCATCTTGAACAAAGAATAGAACAAAATGAGCAAAAAGCAGTGGCAAAGTTTATTTGAAAAATAAAAGTAAAGAGTGAGAGAGAAACTGGCTCTGGAGAGTGAGCCATATAAAAGAGGAAAAATAAGATAAAAGGACACCCTGGAGATTACAGTGCAGATATCATGAGGAAATTCATAATAGCAAGCTCTTCTTGGCATCTGTGTCCTTTTATATTGTCCAAATCTTGAGGAAACTGACAAGAACATCTAGTGATATGAAGTGAGAGAACTTATCACTAGCAAATATATCCAACACAGCCCCCCATAAAGGAAATCCTTCAGGATGAACCAAAACATCACTCTAAGACAAGCTCACAGTGCAAAACTGTAATCTCAACATTGTAGGAGCCTGAGGCATGAGGATTGCAAGTTCAAGCTCAGCCTGGGCAACTTGATGACTTAGTGAGATTATTGCAAAATTTTGAAAGGACTAGGGGTGTAACTGGAATCAATCCCCAGCACTGCAAAAAACATGAAAAAAAAAACCATATTAAGACCACTTAACAGTAGCTCTAACTTACATGAAGAACTAAATAACACAAGATAATTCAGGAACAGCAGATATCTTTCCATTTTTTGGTGTCCTCTTCTATCACCTTTTTCAGAATACTGTTGTTATTGTTGTAAAGGTCTTTCATTTTTCTTAGTTGATTAATTCCTAAGTAATTAATTTTTCTGAGTGGTATTGTGAATGGTATTTTTTTGCTAATTTTCTTTCTCAGTAACATCATTATTGGTATATAAGGACACTATTGATTTTTGTGTGTTGATTTTGAATTTTGCTACGTGGCTGAATTGGATTATTAATTATAGGAGTCTTTAAGTGGAATTTTTGGGTCTTTACATATGAATTATATTATTTGCAAATAATGATAATTTGAATTCTTCCTTTTCTATATATTGCTCTTGCTAGTATTTCAAGTACTACAGTGAACAGGAGTGGTGATAATGGACATGTTGGTTTTGTTCCTTATTTTATTTCCTTTTAATAGGATGTTGGCAGTAGATTTATCATAAATGACTTTTATTTGAGATATTTAATTCCATACCTATTTTCTTCAGTGTTTTTGTTATGAATGGATATTGGGTTTTGTGAAAGGCTTTTTGTGTGTTCATTGAGATGATCATGTCATTTTTATCCTTGCTTCTGTTTATGTGCTATGTTCTACTGATTGATTTGCGTATATTGAACCATCCTTGCATCACTGGGATGAAGACTACTTGGTCCAGGCATGTGATCATTTGGATGATTTGCTGCATTCTGTTTGCCAGTATCTTGTTGAGAATTTTTGTATCTATATTTATTAAAAAGATTAGCTTATAGATCTCTTTTTTGGTTGGATCCTTGTCTACTTGTCTACTAGCTTCCAGGAATGATCTTGGGAATACACTCTCCTTTTAAATTTCATTAAAGACTTAGAGGACTATTAGAGTTAGGTCTTTCCTGAAGGTTTTTAGAATTCAACAATGAATTCATCCATATCTAGGCTTTTCATGATAGGATTTTTATTATCACTTCAATATTATTGCCTGTTATTGTATTATTCAGGGTTTTTCTATGCTTTACAGAGCTGGTTGGATCTAGGGTTATGTAATACCAAGATTATGGGTATGTTGATAATTAAAAGTGTTTAGCATAGTTCTGGGTGTGGATAATGGCAGCCCAGCCCTATGTGTGGGTAGCACTAATTAATTGGCTTATAGCCTGGATGAACTATAAAGGAGAGTGGGAAGGTAGGCTTACTGCTTACTCTTTGCTGCTGCCACCTGCCTTTTGTCTGCCTTTTGCCTACCACACCATGAATGGCTTCTCTTCCATGTTTCCCCTCTGCCATGCCACCCTGACTTGGAGCCAGCTGACTATGGACTGAAACCTCTAAAAACTATGAGCTAAATGAAGCCTTCCTCTCTTAACTTGGGGGTGGTGGTGGGTATTTTGTCCCAGCAATGAGAAAAGTAACTAAGTTGTATGAAATATCTAGAATAAAGAAATCCATGGAGACCAAAGTTAGATTGCTGCATTTCAGGGCCTAGGGTGAGAGTACAATAAAGCTCAGGAAACCAAGGGCAAGTAGAGGGGGCAAGGGAAAGGAGAAGCAAAAAGATTTAAGATGTGTCAAGTAGTTGTATCAAATACTCACAAGGAATGTAAGCTTAAATTGTAAACGTGAACTAAACATAATAATAACAACCATAATGAAAGTAGAGACAAGGGATATAGCAACAGAAGGGAGGAGATGGGGGGGGGAGGAAATAAAAATGAATCAAGATGTGCTCTGTGCATGTAAGTACTCCCTAACATGAATGTAAACTTAATGTACAAATATGTACTAACAAAATTTTAAAATAATAACATAAATAAAGAAAAGAATGATTGCTAGCTAATACTTCTTTTGAGGTTATTTGTTATCTAGTTCCTAGAATTAGATAAGGATGATAGTAGTGAAACTGTGTGCTAAAAATCACTGAATCATATATTTCAAACAGATGTATTACAGCCCAGTTTAAAAAAATAAAAAGAACTACTGCCATAATAGTGCTACAGTTTTCCTTCAGAAACAATAAATATTCAATGTTTAATAAATGTTACATCTCATTAAGACCACTTTTGGGTAAAAACAGACTTTTTTTCTACTTTTATCAAGCTTATATTAAAATACAAAAACAAATGTGTGACACAGTTATATATAAAATGTAACATATATTATGAAGAAATGGTACAAGGGACTGTTGATGCCAATGCCATGAATGACCGACAGCAATATTACAGATTCAATGAATTTAGGAAAATAAATCTTGAACACACAGAATAAACCAGTGAGTAAAGTGAGAAGAACCTGAAAATGAGGAATGCCATTCATAGCCTTGTTAAGATTTTTCTATTTGTCTGATGAAAAGAGAAAGCCATTCTAGAATTTAGGGTGAGAACAAGGCAGGATCATGATCCTGTCTGTTTATGAATCTAAGGAAGGTATAAGGAATGTATGAACTAAAAGCAAAGATGAAAGAGAAAATAAGTAGGAAGACATTACGGAAATTCAGGAGAAAAATGATAAAGACTTGGACTGCCATCGTTACACTGGTATTGGAGAAATACAAATGAACCCGAGAACAATTTGGGTGGCACAAAGGACTAGTGAGAGACTGAGTTTGGATTTTGGGGTTCTGGAAAGTTTCTCGTTTTCACACTTCTAATATGTCCCATGTGAATCTGACTAATAGGTTATATTTACATATGCTTTAGTTTCTTCCTTTATTCTCATTTTTCTAATAAGTAAATAATCCCACATTAGAGAATCACATTTAAATTTTTGGTGTATGTATTTCCAAACAGTACGGTTATTATATTACGAATCTTTTAGTGCAAACAAGTACCACCTGGTATGCAAAAAAATGTATACATTTTAATTTTCCACAACTACCAAAAACCTGAATTGAAATGCCCAATATCAAGTGAATGTTACATTTCATTAGTGTATTATTGTTAGACATTGAATGTATTTGTCATATTCGCTGTTAATAAGCATGCATTAGTATAAATTTTAGCATATTTGTTTCATTATTTTATTATTATAAATGCCTACAAGACTAATTAGTAGTTCAAAAGATATGCATAATTTAGATTTTTCTGCATATTATGAAATTAGTGTACAGAATATTGTATAAGTTCATTCCTCTTTTGCAATATATTCTTCAACTAGAGGTTATGCTACATAGTTTTATTAATTAGAAACGACTTCAAATAATTTCATTGCTTCTCCCAGCTAAATTCTAAATTAAAATACTTTGTATTTTATATTGCACTTTTTATGGGTATTGAAGAGTGTCAAAGAAAATTAGCAATATCGCAAAGCATTGATTCTTTCAGCTTGACAGTAGCAGTATTTCAAATCTAAGAATGAGGACAGCTATTGGTTCATGATCTGTTCCTTATAAACTTTCTCCTAAAACTGCCTAAGACCATCTATTTGGGATTAGCTTTTTGAATTTTGGTCAAATTATTAAATTATTTTAACTCTTGGTAAACTAACATTTTCCAATATAACATTTTGAGATTTTTTAAACTTTTTGCTATTGACTCATTTTAATTATTATATATTTAAAAATATTTTTTTGTGCTTTCATCTTTAGCATTTGTCATATTCTCTATTCATTTTGTCTTTCGCTTTTTTTATTTCTCTCAAAATATAGGTTTCACATTTTTATCAAATGGAATTTTTACTTTTTTGTAATTCATTTTATATTTTGTCTTTGTTATAATTAAAATTGTTTTTAGCAAGACATAATCATTCACTTACTTTTTATCACATAAATTTTGTCTCATGTAACTTTGGTTTTATCGATAATTTATAATATGTATACTTGTTAAGTATAAGAGTAAATTTTGACTCGAGAAATAATGAAAATATCTACCTGAGTTCTTTTTATCCTATAAGTGGCTTGACTTTTTTTTTTTTTAAGTCAGTTTGGTTTTTGTTTGTTTGGTACTGGGGATCAAACTCAGTACCTTGTGCTTGCGAGGCAGGTGCGGTGCTACTGAGCTAAATCCCCGGGACCCAGCTTGACTTTTATTTTTCTCTTTTGTTTAATACTGTTTTCACATTTACCTGGGTAAGAATTTGGATTCAGAAAATGTATATTCTCTTTTTTCTCATGCAAAAATACAGATTTATCAAGTGAAGGAGCAAAGCTTTTTTTCTGACTCCTTTAGTTTATGACTTAATTGGAAATTCAAGCTCAATAATTTGATTTTTCTTCTGAATTTTATTTGTGGAACTTTTGAGTTATACAGTAAAAAAAGGAGACATTATACAAATACTTTACTTGTTACAGAGGTGATATTATTTCAATTGATGTCAAATCCCTGAAGTTGAAACATCAATTTTAAAAATCATTCTTTAAAATGTCCATCTTTCCCAGTTCAGTAGTAGCTTCCAGTTAGTTTGTGATGGAGATGAAGTATAAATGAAAAATTAATAAACTCTCAAGCTGATATTGAATAATTTACACCATGGTTTTCCAAAGTTTTGGCCAGCTTGAAAGTAATTGAGTAAGAGGAATTATCTTGGGTACATTTTGTATACACCTAATATATAAATAACAAATCTTTCGTTTTATTTTTTATTACATCATTTTTATAAAAGGCACCATAAACATAAAACCAATGAGTTATTTGACCTCACTTTTGTGGAACGAATGCATCGATATGTGGTTTGATTAAACTGTTTGCAATTCCAATGGAGTTTTCAAGGTACTCTTAGAAATTTTTGATGTTTTTACTCATTGTATGCTTCATCCTTGAAAACAGTTGTTGACAAATATATATAGTGCCAAAAGATGACGACATGAATAAGGTGTGATTGTGAAGTGTAAGATATTTTTCTCTGGGAAGAAAAGCCTTATAGGGCCGGGGATTTAGCTCAGTGGTTTCGCCGCCTGCTGCGCAAGCGCAAGAACCCGAGTTCTATCCCCAGTACCAAAAAAAAAGAAAAGCCTTATAAAAATCTAGTAAAAAGACATGATCAAATTTTTTCTTAGCTAAATGTCTGCTGCTCTATACATTCCATTTGAAAAATCACAGGGAATGTATTTAGGTCAATTGAAAATGGAATTGCAAATATACCAAAAAATTGATGCTTTGTGCAGACATCTTGAAGCCTCTTCTCAAATTCCCATATCAAAACAGAAAGCAAGGCTGCATATTTTTTTTTTTTGCTGTTCATAGGGCTGAGTTTAGCCGTTGTATCAAAATGCATAATGATCTTCCGTTAAGTTTGTAATGCTATTGTGGTTTGCAACACAGCACAAACAAGATGAGTTTCACCTTCAAGTCACACATTTAACTCATTTAAATGAGCAATCAAATCTACCAAAATTGCTAAATCTACAAACCATTTTTTATCTTTAAGTTCAGGAACAAATTTTCGTTTTGATCCGATAAAGACTTGATTTCATTTTACAAATAATCACAAAATCTTTTCAACGTTTTACCCCAAATTAGCTAACTAATTATATAAAAATAAATTCTGTCCTCATTATCAATATCTATATTTTAAAAGACTCCAGAAACTGGCTATGATTCAGTACCTTGGATCCTATTAAGTTCACAATTGTGATGAGGTTGTGTGGGACATAATCTATTTTCAAAACTTTTCAGTATAAATTTATTGACATACAATGCACTGTTTTATCATCAAACATAATATGCTGGTGGCAATTGGATTGTCCTCTACTTTATAAGTTCCTCATTTATTTTTAACCAACCATGAACAGGGTCTATCAGTATCTATACCAGATATGTTGATAAAGGCTAAAGAAAAATCTCTTCAATAACATTATTAATGCTTCATGCCAATCAAGAAATACAGTTGCATCTTGAATGACATCAAAAAATCAATGCACCAATGAGATTAAATGTTATTAATACCTGTAATAACAGCAAGTTGAGCTATACATGTAGCATTAGTACTTTCATCGGTTACCAAAGCATAAAATTTGAAATTAGCAGCCTTACTTTCCAAGTGTCTTTTGGTGATTTTTCCTATTTCTTTAACTCACCTGGCTATAATTTTGTGTGCCAAACTGATGAGAGAAAAATCTATTATTTTAATCATGATAAATTATATCTGTCATACTTTCCATACATTACTTAATAAACTCACATTCAATAAATGTTTTTTCTTTTCTTTGCAATCATCTTGACTACCACATAGCTAGTTTTTATATAGAATTCTGCTATTTTGTCTTTACAAACCACCTTTTGATATGCATTGAATTTGGTAGCATGTTTGTGCATATAATGTCTTCTCAAATTGTTATCTTTGAAAACTGACATGATTTCCCCGCAAATTAAGCATAAGGCCTTATTATTTGTCTGGACAAAAACTATTCAACTTTCAATTTTATATTGAAAACTCTTCCTTCATCCACAGTTTTTCTTTTTTGGGGGGTTGTGTTTTCTTTTGGGATGATGTTGGAGTCATGATGGAATAATCGTTCTGGCAGGGTGAGGCAGGAAGATTGGCAGTTTGAGGCCAGCCTGGTCAACTTCGTGACTTAGTGAGACCCTGTCTCTAAATAAATAAATATATAATTAAATAAATTGGTTAGAGATGTAGCACAGGGCAAAGTCCCACATAAAAAAATTAGGAAATAAACAACTACTTTTCTATATAACTATGTATATCTAATTTTAACAATATCATAAGCAAAATCCTATGACACATTTTCATACTTCATATACAACAGTTGCTGAAAATGCTATTTTAACTTATTAAATTAAGTAGTAAATAGGGGTCGGGGATTTAGCTCAGTGGTTCTGCTGCCTGCCTCGCAAGCACAAGGACCTGAGTTCGATCCCCGGTACCAAAAAAATATATATTAAGTAGTAAATAAATAGAGTGTCTTGTCCACAGCATATAATTGGATCTAAATAAAATACATTATTTCACCCTTCCACAAGTTCCACTAAAATTTTGGTCTTTATAGAAATAACTACAAACTAGTCTCAGCCTTAACCTATAAGCACTTTTGCTCCATGTTGGGGATTTGTCCGAGAATAAGCAACAGGTCCTGTTTGTAGTTTTAGGCATCATTATCTTACAATTACCACCGAAACCTATGTACTTCTATAAAATAGCTAATTGTTCCTCAGTAAGTATCCTACATAATCCTTGCTTTAAGTAGTAATTCTTTAAGGCATTTTTAAAGAGCATGAACTCCTTCTACTTAAATTATGGCTCTGAATTTTTGTTTTGTTTTCTTGTTTCTATCTCAGTTATGAAATTCATTTGAATTGCAAATTGATTTTCTTCATCGATATATAATACTATGAAACTAATATTTTTCATGTTTAGCACAAACTAGAACTATTTCCCTACCACTTCACTTCATTTGTGTTTTTATTTTTTTTTATTTTTTTATTTTTATTTTTGGTATCGGGGATCGAACTAGGGACCTTGCGTTTTCGAGGCAGACGCCAGAACAACTGAGCTAAATCCCCGGCCCACTTGCATTTTTATTTTACCAAACTTGTTGTTTGACACTATAAAACAACTTAAATGGCTACAGATTAAAACTGCTTGAGATTTGATCGTTTATTGATTTCTAGCTATTATAGGCTACTCAGTCAAGTGCAAATATTAGGGAAAATTTAAAAACTAATGCGTACTGAAAGAGCTTCACGCAATCACAAATCTGATATCTTTATATATCACAAGTGATCAGAAGTTTTAATTCAACAAGTTTTGAGTGTATTCTTTATTTCCTTACCCATTGAAGAGGGGAACACCATTTTTTTTTCTGAGATGTGGCAGTGTCCTAGAAAAGAAACAGTAATGTCAGAATTAATTAACAACCATAATTTTGGTTTAAGGTGAGTTTTTCAAAGCACAGAATTGATAAAAATTAACAAGAATCACTTTCCAGTTGGTTAGGATTGCTGAATTTAGCATAGTGAGGATTTTGAGCTAACAGATTCAAAGAAACCTAAACTACAACTATCTCAGTGTTTTTCACTGAAGAGTTGATGTATCTTTCACAATGTTCCTATAATGAACATGCAAAAGTGAGATATAAAGGTCCACTCACCTCTAAAATATCTTATAAAAATCTTCATGCATTCTCCTGTCCATCACGTGGTGTCTGGATATTGATGCCTACTCCCATTGCCAACTGCCATTTGGAGACACAAGGGCAGTGTGGCAGAAACCTGGGATGGAAGGAGCCTGAGTTTTTGAGGTTCTGCATATGGAGCAGAGCTCCCTGACCCCCCACCCAATACCCCATACCTACCAACCTTATATAGTATTCTGGTGCCAAAAATAAGGTAATCATATTTGTCACTGGGATGTTGGGATTTTCTTATCTCAGTTCTCTTACCTTACCATGACCTTTGTCTCAAGCTAAAATTCTTAAAATGACCTAAATTACACTCCCTGATCAAGACTCTTCCTCACTTCTTAATATTTTCTTGACCACTATTCTAGCCATTCCAGACATGTTCTTTGTTTCACTGGTACACTGGTTGACTTTAGTTTGGCTTCATCTCAGTTGCTTTGTCTGGGTTTTTAACTGAAAGTCTCATTTTCTTCCTATTTTGGATATTTGATTTAACTTGTCTAATAGAACACAGTGGAAACCTCACTTCATTAAACAATAAATTCCTGACTAAATCTGCAAAGCCCAAGAGGTCAGGTTCCTCTTATACCTGTTATCATAGTGTAGTTCTCTACAAAATTAAAAAAAAATAAGTAAAATTCAATCGTGTATTTTTCATTAAATACATCTCCCCCACTAAAATGTGAATTTCATGAAATCAGGGAGTAGTTTTATATTTATTAGTATAATTACTGTTTTAGCCCTTATTATAATGAAGAGTTTGAGAAGAAAGAAAGAAATGAAGAATACTGAAAAGATTCTGTAGCCATAAGCCAACTAGACACTTACATTACCATAATACCACTCATATCTGTATGTCTAAATTCTGTCAGTAAACTCCATTAAAATGACAACACTCTATCCATAAGATCACAGGCTCTCTTTGCAAATATACCAAGAAATAAAAATATTTACAAACCCCAGTTTAATCTAGGACTCTTATAAAACATTGCTGGTGTCTGTGATAACCACACTATTTTGTCTAGAAGAATCTGGCTTTTCTTATTATATGTGCTAGTAGGACTCCTTTCACTCTCAACAGTTTCTTGATTTAAATAAATTATATGGCCACATCCAATAGTGTCTGATCTGTCATTTTGCAAGTATTTTGGGAAAAATGATCATCTTCAATGGGTTCTCTGACTCAAACAATGCATTTAGAATTTCCAATGAATCATAAAACATACTGAATATATTATGAGTTAATGTACTTAAGCCTTTGAGGAATATCATAAAAATTGTGAAGCCACATTACTATCAATCAGTTCCCTAAAACAATAATTACATGAAATCTGCCCCTTAAGAAATTGGTGAAATTTCCCAAAGGACTAATTTGCCCCTCATGCATGTTGTATATACTAAGAGGATCTGTGTCAATAATTACGGTAACAGTCTGTCAAAGAGGGAATTGAGCACTTGTTCTAATGTTACTACTTTGCTGAATTGAGAATTCTCTCCAGATTATACTTTTTACAAACTCAAATGTAATATGAAACACACTGCCACCTCTAAATTAAATATCCCAATGCATTTCATAGATGCAAGAGACAATAATAATAAAGAAAAGAGTGAGCATAACTTTATTTAGAAAGTTTTAGACTGGCATAAAATTGGCATCTCATATCTAACAGTCAATGAAGCATTTAATTAAGATTTGATTAAAGCAGTTATACTTTAAGAGACTTGGAAAAGTGACCTGAATTCATAAGCATCCCTAAGAAATAATTATTTGAGTACGCTTGAGGTTGAGTTGTTAAGTTTGCTAATTTAGTAATTAGTTTTTTTATTCATTCATCTATGTCACTAACTGCAAATATAACATTATTTTATGTTCAATATTTGAAAACACTGGAAGGTGTGAAGAAGAGTACATAGAAGAAATAAGAGAAAAAAGCCCTGAAAACTATATAAAAAGTTTTAAGGAGGAAGAAGATGTATAAGATATGAAATATAAATACAAAACAAATGTCATAGTTCAGTTTAGTTTGAAGATTTTATATAGACTAATGAATATTAGAAACAGAGGGAAGAAGGAAATATAAAGAGCTCCTGTTTTTAAATTCAGAGGAAACTGGTAGTCAACTTGCTTGAGATGTAATAGATTGTTGGCAAAATTTCTTGCAATGCTGTATAAACTTTTTGCCATTTGATTTTACAGCTACTTCTGTCAAGAGATGGTGTCTATGTTTCTATTCCTGGTATTGGCCATACTGCTTTTCCCCCTCTACTATAACAATAGCAAATTTAACACAGGGAAAAGGGCTTTCTCATTTCCATTTCCTTTTTTGGAACACTGATGGGAACATGAAAGCAAGTCCAGGTTAGATTACTGTGAGGTAAGAAATGAGCCTGTGTTGGTCCACTTGAGGCTACAAAAAGTCACCCCCAGTTAAGATGTCATCAGCCTGAATCCACAGGTGTGAGTCCACAGACCAGTCAAGCCTGAAGCAGAGCAGCAGAATCATTCAGACAACCTATTAATTCCTCAGAAATACTACAATGATATTTTATGCTACTGAGATATACATATATACATATATACATAAACATATGACATTATTTTACCAATATATAATTGATTCATTGGTGGAGGAAAAAGGGGGAAAACTCCAGTATGAATGCAATGTTTTCCTGAAGTTTATAATTTCAATCTTATTAAGAGTATGCTCAAACATTTTTAAATATACTGCAAAATTTATTGATCATTTCCTGAAGAATGTAAATTTAGAGGAAAGTTGAATTGTTGAATAGTTGTGACCTGAATTTTCCTCATTTTAAGTCTGTGATTCTGTAAATGTTTTTATAAATTTATTTGGAGTAATTGGTTTGATATCTGTAGGGGATAGACAATATTTTTATTTCTGAAGATAACTATTATTTATTAACTGAAATGTCATATTATATGAATGAGATAGCTGAAATCATAGTCAAACAATACACCACTAATCCAAGGAATGTCTTCAATCCAATTCAAAATATTTAATTACTGAGTGTTAAACTTTGCAGCAGCATTGCTCTCTGGAGTAACTATTTTTGAAGTTATAAATGAAGAGAAGGATTTTTTCATGGAATATATTTTTAATTACTACATTTTAAACAAATGGAATTGTTAAAATACTAGTATAAAATAAAGGAAATTTAAATGATTGCTTATAGAAAAAAACATTTAGTAGCTATATTTTGTTTCATTTTTCTATATTCTACTTATCCTAGAAGATTTTGTAGGAAAAAAATTCACGTTTTTCTAAGATATCTGCATTACGTCATAGAATATACATATATCCACAATTTACAAACATAATAGGTCCCTAGGGAGCAAAATGTGATTTTATTGCATATTTCACAAAACAGACTTATATAAAGCATTAAAATGTCATCTGACTGTTACAGTGGTGAGGTAGAAGCTAAGTGATCACAGCATTGAAAAATACCAACTATTTTGTCATAGGTTAGTTCAGTGGTGAAAAGTGTTATTAATCTCCAATCCAAAATATTATTTTCTTCCATAATGTCAAATTACATGAAGAATCTAAATCAAGTACAAAGTGATGAAGGAAATTCTAGAGTAAAAAGTAATAATTGTAAATTATTGAAATTATATTTATCTATGGTAAATATTTATCTATGGTATCTAAATTTGAAATTATATTTATCTATAGTAAAATATAAGAATTTTGATAGGTCTATTTTTTATTAATTAAGTTTGTTGGTACATTTTAGATGTACATAACGATCACATTCATTTTAGGGGATTTGTATCTCCACATGATGTATCTTAATTCCTCTTCTTTTCTCATTCTTCTACTCATCTTTCAACTCTTCTTCCTTATTTGCAAAACCTTTGTTTCCACTTTTTCCTTCTTTTCTCATTTTTTATTTTCTCTTCCTTTCTTTCCCCCGGGAATGGCTGTTGGACTTTGCCAGATGCTTTTTCTGTATCTGTTCAGATAATCATGTGATTTCTGTCTTTGGCTCTGTTGATATGGTGTATTATATTTATTGATATGTGAATGTTGAACCATCCCTGCATCCCTGGGATGAATCCTACTTGATCATGGCATATAATCTGCTTGATGATTTGCTCCATTCTGTTTGCCAATTATCTTATTGAAGATTTTTGCATCTATGTTCATTAGGAAGATTGGCCTGTAGTTCTCTTTTTTAGTTGGATCCTTCTCTGGTTTTGGTATCAAGGTAATGCTTGCTTCCAGGAATGACTTTGGGTGTATTGCTTCCCTTTCAATTTCATTAAAGAGTTTGAGGAGTAATGACATTAGATCTTCCCTAAATTTCTTGTAGAATTAAGCAGTGAATTCATCTGGATGTGGGATTTTCTTTGTTGGTAGGTTTTTAATTATATCTTCAATTTCATTGACTGATATTGGGTTATTTAGAATTTTCATATGTCTAGAATCTACTTCTTCTGTGTTTTCCATCTTATTAGAATAAATGTTCTCAAAGTGGTATTGATGATGTTCTGGATTTCATCAGGATCCATTGTAATTTTGAACTTTTCATTCCTCATTGCATGGATTTGAGTCTTTTCTCTCCTTTTTGTTTTGATGAGGTTGGCTAAGAGTTTATCAATTTTATTTAATCTTTCTAAGTATGAACTCTTTGATTCACTGATTCTTTGTATTGTTTTCTTAGTCACAATTGCATTAATTTCTGCTCAGATGTTTATATTTTCCTCCCTCATATGAGCTTTGGGCTTGACTTTTCTTTTTTTAGAAGTTTGAGGTTCAACATTTGGTACTTTATTTGACTTTGCTCTGTTTTCTTCATGTGAGAGTTCATTACTATAAATTTCCCTCTTAGGACTACTTTCATTGTGTCCCATAAGTTCTGATATGTTATACTGCAATTATCATTTAATTATAGATATTGGCTAATTTCTTCTATAATTTCATTTGTGACAAATGGG
This sequence comes from Heterocephalus glaber, assembly GCF_000247695.1. The sequence goes on along the minus strand of NW_004624742.1, from coordinate 16,896,058 downwards.
TTATTCGGGAGAGTGTGATTTAATTTCCATGTGTTTATGGAATATTTGTGGTTCTATTTAGCACTAATTTCCAATTTCTTTGCACCATGGTCTGATAATATGCATGGGATAATTTCAATTCCTTCGCATTTACTTAAGCATGTTCTATGGGCTAGTGTGTGGTCTCTTTTGGAGAATGTCCCATATACAGGTGAGAAGAATGTGTATTCTAATATTATGGGGTAGGACACTCTGTAGACACCTACTAAATCCATTTGTTCACAGGTTTGTCTCAGTTCTGATATTTCTTTGTTGATTTTTTGTCTATTTGTGGCAATGGAGTATTAAGGTACTCCATTACAATTGTGATACTGCATATGTGATTTTTCATGTCCATAATATTTGTTTTATATAGTTGGGTGTGCTTCTATTTGGTGCATATATATTTATGATTGTTATCTCTTCTTGAAGTTTTCCCTTAACAAGTATGTAGTGACCTTCTTTGTCTCTTTTGATCAGTCTGGGCTTGAAGTTCACTTTGTCTGCAAATAGAATCTCAATCCCTGCTTTTTTCCTGCTTTCATCCTATCACATGAAGTATTGTTTTCCATTCTTTGACTTTCAGTCTATGAATTTCTTTTTGACTTAAATGTGTTTCTTGTAAGCAGCACAATGTTGGATCTTGTTTCTTGATCCATTATGCCAGTCTATTTCTTTTGATTGATGAATTGAGACCACTTATATTGATGGGTATAACTTATATGTATTGGCTTATTTTGTCATAATTTTTTTCCTGTTGTTAGTTTAATTGCTTGCCTTGCCTGGTGTCTTCTTACTATTTTTGTTTGTGGAATTGTGGTTTTTGTTATCTCTTTCTACAATACCATTCAGAGTATTTTGTAGAGCTGGTTAGGTGATTTTCTTCAGGTGTTCTTTGTCATGGAAGTATCTTATTTCTCCATTGATTTTTGAAAGATAGTTTTTCAGGGTATATCAATCTGGGTTGGAGGTTGTTTCCTTTCAGGACTTGAAATACTTCACTCCAAGGTCTCCTTGACTTAAGGGTTCCTGTTGAGAAGTTTGCTATGATTCTGGTGAACTTTCCTTTATAGGTAATTTGTTTCATTCTCTAAAAGTTTTTTAATATTCTGTTCTTGTGCTGAACTTCAAAAAAATATCAAAGCAAACCAGAAAGACTAGAGACAATGTTCACTTGCATGAAAATATTAGAAAATCAAGAAAGACAGTTGAGGAAATAGTGAAATAAGATGAACAAATAAAAATAATAAAGTAAAAACCTGAACAATAAAGAAAAAGGAAAATGAAACAAACAAACAAAATAAAACAAAATAAAAATAAAAATTCTTCTAGTGTCTGCGTTTCTATGGTATCATCCAAGTCAGAGCCCAAAACTGCTGGGTAAGCCTGCCAAGTCTGCAGTAAGACTAGTGCTGGGTATGGGGCTGATCTTGACCTCCAGATGTTGGGGCTGGGGCCAGTCTTCAGCTAGCAACTCTGTGGTCCGCCCATGTCTCCTTACCCTGTTTATCTCTGTGTGGCTTTCCCAGTTGCTATGGGACACTCAGATTGAGATAGCCTGAGGCTGCTCACAGTTCATTCTACAGTTGGCCCCTCCCAGTTCTTGTACACCTTCCTCTTTCTACTCCACTGGCACATCTCTCTCTCATGCAGCTTATCCAACTCACTACCACTGCCGGAGTCAGCCAAAGGCGGCCTGCACCCACTTCAATCTCCTCTCTAGCAGGAAGAGTGCTGACTTCCCACTCATTGCTCTGAGTAGCTCCAACATGGCTTTTCCTCCATTCAGCCATGTTGAATCTATAATCAATTCAATGTTCTATTTTGGCTTCAAAGATGAGTCAATCAATTTTTTGTGCTAGTTCATTGTATTCTATAATAGTGACTTTGTTATATTTAGTTTTTAATTTTTGATCCTGGAATTTGGACAAATGAAAATGAACACACTTCTTTCACTACAAGTGTGTCTTATTTTTTCAGAAACTATTTGTTTACAACTGTTCTGAATTTAGACTCCAAGTTTTGAGGGTTTGAAAATGGATGGCTTAAAAAATAGTGTATAGTGTTAATAGGTTTTCTTCCCTTTGCACTCAGGAAAATTTTACTAAATATAAAAATATAATAATTAATAGTATACCATGTTATCAATCAGTGGATAGCTATTCTAATATCTATAGTGGAATAGTCATTAAAATATCTTTGAAAGTGTGAAAACATGCACAAAGTCTTATACTCTACTTGAAATTTTAAAAACTACTGTGGTTATTATTCTGATTCATATTAAGATCAGTTACCAAAAACTACTGATAAGAAATTTATGAAATAGTAATTTTATCCCCTCACCAAAGTTTATTGAACTAACAGGTAAGAAGTGTAATCACAATATAAAAATTACATTGTGAGTATTGTGAGAAAAATAAAATATAGATGACAGGAAATAAAGATGAAGATCTTTTGCAAATGAGAAGAGGACTAAAGGATGGGAGGAGAGGGGAGGGAAGGCAGAAGAGGATGAAAAAACAATAGAGATGTGATATGTACTTCACCAACACCCCACGAAGAATGTAATTATCATATCCTACGAATGTGTACTAACAAAAATTAAAATTAAAAAATATATTGTGGATCATCAAAGTTTGTGATTAAGTCTCTGAAACTTCTGAGAAGACTGTTATGGAAAGCAAAATTACAGATTGAAGAAAAAGGCTGTTTAGATATTCCTATTAGGGAAAATAACACTAAACAAAATGAAGGAATTCTTTTGATGTATTGAGCAAGCAAATAGAACACAAAAGTCAAAATACATTTAAAGCTAATTGACAGATTTGTTAATGTTCTCTCACAATATTCAACACATTCCAGTTCCTTGTAAAAAGCCATTTCTCTCCCCCAGTGTAATTTGTGGTTCATTAACTTTCAATTGGTTAGAAGTAAAAAATGACTGAAAGGTCAGGTAGGTTTATACCACTTTAAAAGAAATAATTATTAGGAATAAATGGTCCTTAAGGATTTAACATTTTATTATTCAGTAAACCTCATTGAATTAACTTTTAATAGAGTTTTAGAATACACCAAGTCTCTATTAGAGGAGAAAAATTGAGAAACAATAGTAAAGATGTTTTATGTGAAAATCACAGGACTAACCAAATATTAGACAAAATATAACAAAATTTAACCTCATTAATAACTTTACATTTTCTGCCTGTAAATGTACCTCAATACCCAAATCCCAAGGCAGATAAAGTAGTTACAGGAGATAGCTAATTGTGCAAATTTATTCTGTGGTTAAATCGATAAGATCAAATTGTATTTTTGCCTCACAGTTAACAGAATTTATTGAATAGGTGCATATGATTGCAGGCCTGATAATGCTCAGCACTTGATTTTCACACCTATGACTTAGAGTGTTAATGTTGACTGTTAATAGTTAAAAGATAAATCAAAGTCAAATTATGGAAAAAGGTCACTGGAGGTACTGAATTCAAGGAAGTTATACCTATGGGAGATAGAATCTAATGCAGCCTCCATCAGATTTAAAGGTCAAATCTGTGGTACTTCAGCTGAAATCCAGCTGTGAGAAGTGTGATGAATTAGTGCTGAACAAAAGAATAAGGTATCTTCTGATTATTGAATTTATCTCCAGGATTACCTTGATTGGCAGAAATATATGGGAACAAAGGTTTCTAAAGCTTCCATTTTCTCCTGATGGATGTGAAGGTGATAAGGAAATTGAGACCTCTATACCTCAAATGAATTGATGACACAACCATAGAAAAACTGTCACTAAAAAACTTCAAAAACATATAATTCTTTAAGCATTCAACTGCTACAAATTCTACAAAACATCAATAAATGATCAGTGATGATAGACAATGAATAAGTACAATCTAGTTTTTAATTACTAAATTTGAACATTTTGAGATCTGTATCATTAAAAAGTAACTGTTGTGTAGCCAGGGATTTAGCTCAGTGGTTTCATTGCCTGCTGCACAAGCGCAAGGAACCGAGTTCGATCACCGGTACAAAAAAAAAAAAAAAAGCTGTTGTGGCTTGTGTCTTGTGTCTAGATGTCACCACAAAGGCTCATACAGCCTTCTTTGAAGGTGGCTAAATGTAGAATGTGTGATGCTAGGATTAAGGGCGTGTGATTACTGAACCACCACCGTGAGTGATTGGTTTGGCACTGCCCTAATTACAGTAGTCTGAATAAAATAAAAGGAGCAGAAAGACTCTGTTAGGGTCCCTTGCTACCTTTGCTACCTTGTGTGTACCATGTTGTTTCTCCTCTGCGATGCCTGTTTGCCATCCTTCCCTTGGAGCTAGCTAATTATGGACTGAAAGCTCTACAAACTGTGACCCAAATAAATTCTTTCCTCTTTAATTTGGGGGTGTCAAGTATTTTGTCTCAGCAAAGAGAGAAAAATAACTAATGCAGTAGCATTGTATAAAAATTAAGAGAAACTTTTAGAATTTAAAATGTTTTATGAGGTACACAATCAATATCGACAGAAATTTAAGTTAATAATCTTTCTTCACTAAATAATAAAACTAATCAGTGATTAAATATATTTAAATCACTGATACAGTTAGCCCTAGATAGTTGAAAGAAATCATGTATGTTAATGCTTAGGGCTACTTCAGTGAGAATAAATCTTAGATAACTTTAATAAGTTTTTTAATACATTATCAATTATTTTAAATAATAAAAATTAATAAATATATTAAATGGTTTAAAAATAAAATTTTGTTAGCTTTCTCCCTTTTAAAACTCATTGTGGTATACAACATAAATTTATGAAACTATATTCTTATATATATAAGCAGGACTCTGAAAAGAAGTCTTAGCAAAATAAGGTGTATTAAAAATAAACATGCTTAAAATCTCACTGCAATAATGATGTTTTCTATTGCTTCAATTAGCAGTAGGATGCAATTACTCATACATATTACTATTATTAAAATTAACAGCTATAAATGTACCAGCTTACAATTACTTTTTGAGCATTACCCAACAAGAATGAATTGAGAACTTGAAAACAACTCTTTCAGAAATAGAATAAAATAAAATCTCCTTAAAGCTATAAAGGTGGTTAAAAGTATATTATTGAATGTGTAAATTATCTTTTGTTTTTGTTACAAGGATTTATAAACTCATTGACTATAATTGAAAGAGTTTCCTTTCAAGCAAGAGATTTTTAAAGTACTTATTATATGCTAAGCATTGAGCTGAGAGCTTTATTTTCTAATAATATATCAGTTTCACAACAAATCTAAGAGTCAGATACTACTATTACTGACTCTTACAAATGGGATTAAGTGATTTGTCAAAAATTTTACAACTAATACATTATAAACTCTATTTTTAACTTCAGTTATTTGACCTGACTCCTTAACTTCATTACACCCCAGGTAGGTATCTCCCTAAGTCTTCTAAATATTAAAGATGTTAAGAATATACAAAAATGTTTTTCACATTAGTCCTCTATTCTTACTATATTGCACTGTTCCACTTGATCACTGAGAAGTCAAATTGTAATAATATTTCTTCCAATTTATGAATAATCTTAATCACTATTTGAAACAATGTTATATCTTTTACCATCATACATAAATTTATTCAATAAAGATATATTTGGCTCTTACTAGATAGAATTTTAATACAATACTGAAATGGGGTCCAATACTAGTTGCAATATATAGTAGTGAGAAAGACAGACAGGTATCTTATTCTTTTTTTTTTTTTTTTGGTACCGGGGATCGAACTCTGGTCCTTGCGCTTGCGCAGCAGGTGGAGAAACCACTGAGCTAAATCCCCCGCCCCTGGTATCTTATTCTTGAGAAATTTGCATCCTAGCTTGGGGGAAACTAGAATACAGACATCTAAATAAATAAAATTGCCTAGAGATCTGGTAGAAAAGCATTGATTATATGACAGCACAAACCACTGAGTTATTTTTTGTTTAGTACACTGGACCAAGGTCAGCACTGGTTCCAGTATTTCCTTGTGAAGCGGAAAGTAGAGAGTAGATAAGATTTTGTATTTTGGAGGTCATCCTCAATATGGATCCCAGCTCTAGTACCACCTACTTGTTACCCCAGTGCCATTTACCAAAAGGCTGTTGAGTCCCCCAAATCCAGCAAATTGTGTTTCATGAACAAAGAATTAGAGGAGACACACAGACACAAAAGAGCAAGCAAGCAAACTCTACTGAGCTGCTCAGACTTGCCTAGAAAGGAAATTGGCAAAAGTCCTGAGGATATGTGGAGGAGTATCTTTTATTTCTGGTGGAGTCTAAGTCCCTCCCAGAGGGCAGTCCTGGGCGTGTTTGACAGCTTATGCTGAGTCAGGTCCTCTCTGTTACCTGCATGCACCCTTTCCTATAATTCACTCTTATGATTGTATTCAAGAGATGCAACCCGTGTGGATGAGTAGATAATAAGTTTGTCTGTGGCCAAAGGTTCTTTTTGGACTCTTTGAGGTATTTCTTTGCCTGTGGCTGAGTTGGAGATATCCATGAGAACTGATTTGTAGGCTAATTTCTTGGACTGTTGCTATTGTTTAGGAACTACAGAGGCAAATCCCTAGGCTGGACTAGGGCTCTCAAAAATTGATAGGGAGGTGAGGTGATCCTTAGCTTGTGATTGATAGGAACTCAGCCCTGGTCTGTGCTAATTACTCTTCATTCCATACTTACTAACTTTATAAATTGAGAAAATTACAAAGCTTCTTTAAAGTTTCCTCATCTGCAAAATAGAAATCTAACTATCAATTCCATAGTGTTGAATATGATAACAATACAGAGGATTTCAATAACTGAGTGTAACATCATTATTTAAAAAATTATGAAAATCCTTAGATTTTCCTTCTTAATGTTAAACTTTCCACTAATTTCAAAGAAATTTTCTATTATCTGTTGGTAGGCCCATATGCATAGCATTTAATGCTATTATGAGCTATGCTCTGTGCCTACATGTTGAAGGTATAGTTGAAAAATAATATTTTACTAAGAGTCATCTGAAGAAAAAAGACATGAAGCAAGTCCATACAAAGTTTGAGTTGGATTTCTTTTTCCACAGAAAAAAATTATTTTTTCTCTTATTCTGTCCCAAGCCTCAATGTTTAATAGTGATCACCTAGTGTCAAAAACTAATTGACTCCTGTAATAAAGCACACTAAGCAAGATATTTATGAAAGAAGTGGTAGCTATGTAGCAATATTAACTGAAACACAGGACTACACTGAACTCTATTCTGCAAATAAAAACAGATCCAATTTTAAAAATAATTTTATTCAGAAAAAAACCCTCAAAATCTTGAGCTACATAGATAAAACATAATGTTCATATTTTATCAAAATCCTTAAATCAAGAACATATCAATCTTTTAACAGTTGAAGTGTTTGAAAGATCTCAAAAAAGAAAATCCCCTTTAATTGAATGATCTCTTTCATTTTAGTGTTCATAAGACTAATAGAGCTAAAAACTTACCTGCCTTTTCTTACAAATAGATACTCTGAAATAGGAGAAAAATAAATCAGTACTTCAATACCTGGGCTTATTGCTTATGTTTGTTCTCATCTATTTTTTTTTTTGTATTTCAGAATATGGAGGAGATAAAAATAATTTCTATAAATCAAATTTCTTACTTATTTAAAAAGTTTCTCATATATACAGTTAGCTTATAGCATTGGAACTTCAAAAGTATAGTAAATATAATTTTGAGCAATAAAATATAAGTTGTGTTATTGCATATTAATCAACGTTTCTTGACTAGCTAACTCTTTTGGTTCTATTTTTCCTAATTCTAATATGTACCATGAAAACAAACAGGTTAGTTGATTAACAATTATTTTGTTTTATTGTTCTGTCAAAATAAATTCATTTTATGAAACTAGTGGCTTGTATTTATTTTCTTAAAGTACAAAGACCCTTGTGTTTAAAAATCATGAATGAAACAAAGCTTTAGGGTAAGTGTCCAATTTAGATCATTATATGCAGTTAAGGCCATGTTTCAAAGTCACATTACACAATAAAAATGCTCCAGTTTCTTCCACAGTGACAAAAATCTGAAAAAACAATATAGATTACATATTGTGAAAGTGCTGATTACATTTACACTAGTATTGTGCATGAACATGAACACTCCAACACTTGGGGCTTCATACGATACAGTTTAGCTTTCTGTTTCTTGATATGTACTGTTATTCATTGCATTCAAACTGACTGAGCCCCTAAAATTTAAATGGATGGTATTAATTTTTATTTGATTTACATATGAAAGGCATATTTTCATCTCAACTCTAAGTTGGCTGGATTCAACTTACGGTAAGTGCTATTATTTGAATGTGTCACCCAAAGTTAATGTGTTGAGAACTTAATTCTCAATACAACAGTGCTGATAATTGGAAGTTTTAGGGTTCTGCCCTCAGGAATGGGTTAATGTCACTATTGTGCAAGTGGATCTCTTATAAAAGGGTGAGTTAAGCTACCTTCGATTCTCTCAAATGTATGACTTCTTGCCCTTTTACTATCTACCATAGGGAGACAGCAGGAAGGGCCTAACTATCCCCACCATTTTGGATTTTCAAGTCTCCAGAATTGTAAATAAATTTTTAAATAATTTATTGTTTAAATTTATTATTTAAATAATTTTAAAACAAATTTTTATTGTTTATAGGTTATTCAATCTTTGATATTCTATTGTAGCACCATAAAACATACCAAGAGAGAAAAGTAGTACAAAGAGAAAGGTTGTTCATATGACAAATGTCTGAAAATGTAGAAATGGTTTTGGAACTGGGTAATGGATAAAGGTTGGAAGATTTGGGTAGAGAACACTAGAGAAAGCATAGATTTCTGTGAATGGAGCATTAAAGGGAATTCTATTAAGCACTCAGAAAAAGAGGAGTTGTACACACACCCTCACTCTTCTCAGAGATTACTTAATTGATCATGATCACAATGTTGGTAGATATATGGATGGTAAAGGCCATTCTGACGGGGTCTCAGGTGGAAATGTAGAGCAAGGTATTAGAAAACTGAATTAAAAGTCGTCATTGTGATACAGTCACAAAAAACAACAATGGAATTTTGTTCAAGTCTTAGGACATTCAGGAGGGTAGAACTTAGGGGTAATAAAATGGGATATGTGGCAGAATAAATATCAAAACAACAAAAGTGTTGAAAGTTCTTCATAGCTTGATTCAGCTGCTTACTAAGAAATGAGAGAAGAGATAAATGATTTAAAGAGAGAATGTACAACTGAAATGAAAACAGAATAGAAAGATTTGGAAAATTAACAAACTGACCAATTGGATAATTAAAAAACAAAAAACAAAATAAAACAACAACAACAACAAAACAAATAAACATGTTCAGGAGAGAATATTAAGGGTATAACCAACCAATCACTCAGAAAAAGCAATTTACATGAATCAGAAGTAGATAGGTTTTATTAATGAAGACAGTGGGAGAATGACTCCAAAGGCTTTTCAGTGATCTTCAAAGAAAACTATAGCCCTTAGGGCATGGGTTTCAGATTTCTCCCTTTAGAATCTTAGCTTTCATAATTCTGCACTACTTTGGAACTCTGTTCTGTAAATGCTGGTGTAGCAAACCTTTGCTACCCTAGTTGAGGCTCAAGTGGTTTCAAGTGTGATTTGATCCACCAAAGCAGAAAGTACAGCCATAAAACTTGGCATTGTCCACGTGGTGTTAATTCTGTAAGTGTGTAGCATGTAAGAGTTACCTCCATCTAGATTCAGAACATGGCACAGATCAGTAAAGGGCTCAGGCAGAGACTTGGTACAAAGGCACAGCTACCACAGAGTCCCCATAAGGGCAATCCTTGGTCAAGCCATGAATGTGGGGCAGCCCCGAGGGTGCACTCCAGCCTAAGGAGAGCAGCAGGCATGAGAATCTAATGCAGGGAAGACACTTGGGATGAAGCCCAGCAAAGTCCTAGCCTGAGGGGGAGGCTTGGTTTTCACTGCAATCTTCCAAGAATGCAGAACATGGAGTTAAAGAGATTATTCTCCAGTTTTAAGACTTAGTTGTTGTTTCCACTATTGGATTTTAGAATTACTAGAGGTCTATCACTTCTTTCTCCTGCTGCTCCTCTTCTTCTCCTACTCTCTCCCTTCCTTCTCCTTCTTCTTCTGTATTTCTCTTATTTGGAATGAGACTATCTATCCTATGTCAATCACATTGTTATATTTTGGAAGCACTTAGGTTGTTTAGTTTCATAGGTTCACGGATGAAGTGGAATTTTCACAAGAATGAATTATGCCTTGAGTCTCATTAATATCAATTTAAATGAAGAGAAATTCTGTGTTTTGGACAGTTGAGTTGGTACTGAGATGAACTAAATGTTTGGGGCTAGGGGAGGAATGATTGTACTTTTTATATGAAAAAATACATAACTATGAGAAAGCAGGGACAGAGTGCTATGATTTAAATATGTCCCCCAAGTTCTTGTGTTGGGAACTTAATTATTTTTCTCATTGCTGGGATAAAATATCCAACACCCAGAAATTAAATAGGAAAGGAGTCTTTCCACTCATAGTTTGTAAAGGTTTCCATGCATTGTCAGCTGGCTGCAAGACAGGGTGACATGGCAGAGGAGAAACAGTCCATACACGGGAGGCAGGAATCCAAGAGCAGCAGGCAGCAACAGCATCAAACCTCCTTTCCCTTTTATCTCATCCAAGCTATAAACCTTTTGGGTGGTTCTAATCACACCCAGGGTGGGGCTTCTCATTACCCCATCCAGAACAATGCTAAACCAATCAATGGACTAATTTAGTTATCACACTTTTAATCCACATTCACACTCCCTTAATCCACATTCTCATACCCTAGATCCATCCACCTCCAAAATCCCACCAATGAGGACATGAGGGTTTGGGGAACATCTGGTTACAAACCATAACAAGAACTTAATGCCTAATGCAACAAACCTCGAAAATTTTAATAGAGGAGAAACATTTTACAAAATACAGAGAAAAATTTAATAGGAGAAAAGATATACCACTTCCTCATTTCTGAAATTTGATAACATCAAATTTCACTCTAAATTAATGCAACTCTTGAAGAAGGATCAAGAAACTACAAAGAGGTTTATGTTTATAGGGACCAAAATTAGCTGCCAGTAAATTTCACCATACCCTCTTATATCTGTATTATAAATGAAAGTCAAGATAAATGTTAAATCAGAATAAGAGGGGCCAACTAAATTTGTGAAGAGGAATTTAAAAATTCAAGGCTGCTGAATCAAGGTGAAAATATGATCAAATAGGTTTGGGAGGTTACTGTTACCAAATTTTGAGATTATCTTCAAATGTATTTGAATATATTTGTGTAGCTTTCCTAACACTTCTTAGATTTATAAAATACTTTTTAAAAGCCTCTCTGAAGAAGTAATAAATAAGCAGAAATTGGAATCCAGTTAGAGAACCAATCTTGTGAAAATAAGTATTGGAAAAGAAATTATCTAAGTACAAAGAACAATTGCTAATGTACGTACTGTGTATCTGTCTTAGCAAATAAGTCTTTCAGACGCCTGCAATCTTTGAAGCACATATAATTCATTTCACTCTACATACATCTGCCAAATGAACTGCACCAAAACACCTTTCTTAATCATGTTAGTCATGTACTCAGAAGCTCTCAATTGCTCCACATTGCCTAGAAGTGAAAGCTAAACTCATCTTTTCAGGTTTTAAAATCTTCTGTGGTCCATTATCAATACTGATTCTGCCTGTAGTTCAAACTTTGACCCTTCATGTTATTTGCGGTGCAACTACAGAGTATCATTGTCCACTTCTCAATCCCTTTTTCCTTTTGTAAAATTTCCATGCTTTCCCTATGCTAAAAAAAATAATAAAAGTCATCTAAAGTTTACTTTAAATGCCACTTTCTCTATAAAACTCCCAAGGATTCAAAGTAATGAATGGCCTGTGTTCTCTGAACTCCACCATTTTATACCTGCCTCATTATTTTCACCTTATAAAAGAAGAGAAAGTATGCTAGTATTAATCGTAGTAAGGTAGAGTGAATACTATAGTTATTCTCACTTAATGGCCCCGTTAGCATTACTTACATATTTGTCTTCATCCTCAGTGAGATTATGTGTGTGGCAAAGAGCTTTCTGGAAGTGCCTTGCTGTTTCTCTGCCACTGAGCATCCAATGGGTGATGGAAAAAGTGACAGGAATAACTTAGATTTGTTGAAATTAAAGAAGCTCTGGCTTTCTCTCCTACTTCTGGATATACAGTAAGTGCATGTATTCCTGTGTGCAGGTTAGTAATTTGGCATTGTGCCAGTCAATTTAACTGGACTCTTGGACTCCTGGAGAGGTGATTAAATAGAACTTCTGATGTTCATAGGTAAATGTACAATTAGGAGGCGGGGCCTAGTTGAAGAAGGTGGGTCCTGCGTATGTGGTCTTTGCAGGTTATATTTTTCATGGGTGCTCTTACCCTGCTTTCTGCTTCCTAACCACAGTGAAATGAACAGTTTTGCTTCACCATGACTCCACCACCAGGACAGTGGTGGCGAACCTATGGCACATGTGCCACAGTGAGCCGTTTCTACCACTGAAATCTCTAAAAAGTTCACCACCACTGCTCTAGGGTATGGAGTTCTGACTTACAGAAGGATGAATTTTTGACTGATCCAATGCAAGAGAGGCATTTTATTTAATGTTACAATTATGATTCAAGGGACTGGAGAGATCCCAAATAGAGAATCAATGAAACTATTTAAACTTCTAGATATAAACCAGAACACATAGATAAAGAAAATGTGGCATATATCCTGTAGAATACTTTTTAGCCTTAAAAATAACAAAATCATGTAATGCACAGCCACATAAATGGAGCTGGAGATTATGTTAAGTGAAATAAATAAGCCAGGTGAAGAAAGCCAAGTAGCACATGATCCCACTCACGTGTGGAATCTAAAAATTTGATCTCACTGGAGAATACAATCTTGGTTACAGAGGCCAGTAGGGTAGAGGGGAGCAAAGGAAGAGCAAAGGCTGCTTAATGGGGGCCTAATACAGTCAGAAAAGGGCAAGAAGTTCCCGTGTGCAATTGCTCAACAGGGTGATAACAGGTAACAATAATGAACTGTACATTTCAAAAAGCTAAAAGAAAATATTTTGAAGACTTTCACCACAAAGAAACATCAAATGTTTGGAAAGATATATATGTTTAACCTGATTTAAACATTACCCAGAGTGTACATGGGTCAAAATATCCACATTATTCATTCCTATGTATAATTTGCATTTTTTATGTTTTCATTAAAAGTAAACAATAAAAAAGAATTAGTTCTAGGGCCAGATTGCCTGAATCTGGATGTTACTTTTTAATACTTACTAGATTTTTGAGGGTGGGAGTTTATGTAATTTACTTTCTCTGAATTTTGTATCCATAAAATTTGCTAGTAACACTATGATGAAGTATTTGCTTTAGTTTGGGCTGCTATTGTAAAATAGGATAGAATATGTGGCATATAAACAACAGAACTTGTTTTACTTTTATTCTCCAGGCTGTTAGCAGATTTGGTGTTACTAAGGGTCTGCTTTCTGTTGCATATATGGATATTTTCTGTTGAGACTTCATGGGACAGAATAAGTGAGAACCCTTTGCACTTTTTTATATACGGGTACTAATCCCACGCATGATGGCGTCCCTCTCATAATCTAGTTGCCTATGAAGACCTTACCTTCTCATACCATTACATATAAGGTTAGTATTTCTACACAAGAATAGAGGGAGAAAAGGACAAAAATATTCATTCTGTAGTAGTATGGATTAAGAAATTCCTATAAAGTGGTACAGATAGTAATGACAAGTTTTTAATGAGTATTTACTCTTACACATTCAGAAGTATTTGTTGTTCACTTATTCTGTGTTTTATAGTGTGGCCAGTACATATGCACTAGTCAGAAAATGTTATCAAATGTAATTATAATCCAGGGTAAGGCATGGATAATGTAGAGAAAAATTAAAGACACCAAAAATAGTAACTGAAGATATAAAAACTACTCATTTTTGAAAATGTTAAAGGATTAATTACTTGGATGAAAAGTGAGACAGTTTCTCAGCATGCTCTTTGGCACATGCAATTGCCCAATGTAGGTTAAATATTATGATAGGCAGAATAATATCCTTCCAAAAATGTCTATGTCCTAATGTCAACAGGTTTTGGGGTGCTAGAGTCTCCTCCTAGAGGTGATTTCTAGCTTTTTTTCTGCCCCAAACACATAATTGGTCACAACAAGTACAAAAAGTAACAAAATTTTACATTTATTAAGAGTAGAAAAAGAAGCATTCTGTGCAGAGTTTGGGCCAGTTAAAAATAGAAAAATAACTATACCCTGCAGGGTGAGAGGAAACTACTGTGAAAGAACACACTGCTCCAGCCTCACTGCTAGCCGTTTTTTGTATGTTCCACTCCATAAGCTGGCCCATGCCCTAGGATTTAGCAATTAACAGGTCCTGCCCACTCTCCCCTCCAATCTGCCACATCCTGATTGCCTGCCTCACTAATCTCCAAACCTTATCATCAGTAAGAATTTTTGACTTGGTATGTTGTAGTATTAGTGAGAAGGGTCTGGTGGATTAGAGTTCCCTTAAAATTCTAGTTCTCACCTTAATGCATTTGAGGATGTTCCATCATAATAATTGCCTTAAAAAAAAGAATTGGGGCAAAGTCCATTGGAATTGAAACTCTTCGTAATAAGATAATGTGTATAGCTAAAGCGCTCAATACACTGGGAAGTACACATCAATGAAATCTAGCACACAAAGATGGTAGATGGATTGTGAATATGTGGTGGATTCATGCCACCCATTAAGGTTTAGACATGACATGTCCGCAAAATTTTCACATGTGAGGAAGGTGACTGAATCGTGGGGGTTCCTGTCCTCATCAGTGGACTCAGCCACTGGTGAGTTCAGTAGCTGAATATGCTGGTAGGAGGTGGGGCCTGATGGATGTGGGTCCCAGAAGGTGTGTTCTTATCCCCAGCTGCTTCCCCTCTCTGTGCTTTCTGGCTGCCTTGGGTTGAGCTGTTTTCCTGTTTCAGGCTTCTCTGCTGTGAACTTTCTGTCTTGCAGCTACCTAACAATGGACTGAATCCTTTCAAATGTAAGCTGAAACAAACCTCTGTCTTCCTTTAATTTGAGGCTGTTGGCTGTTTTGTCCCGCTGATGTGAAAGTGACTAATCCATAGATATGTAGTTTCTTCTATTTTTAACCGCCAGCTCCCACAAATATCACTTCTTGGGCTTTGTCCCCACACAGTGTGTCTCTTTCTCTGATCCATCTCCCTTGAACACTTCTTGCTGGTATTCTGCTTATTAACATTGTGTTGAGGTTTGACTAAGTTGCCTATCTGTATCTGCCTTTTGTTTGAACTTCTGTGTACTGACCAAGAGATACAGCATGCTAGGAAGACGTACCAATACTTTGTGAAAGCAAGTTGTTTCTCAGTGCTGAGACTATTCTTGGGACTGCTGTAGAAATTGATCTAGACTAGGTGTCAGAGAAATACAGAATTTAGTTCGTCTTCAGGCCACTAGGCTCAGTAGGTTCAAAACTGTCCATGACTTCATATGCTGGACAATCCAACAAATATACCAACTACGCTATTAGCATCAAGATTTTTGAATTGCATTTAGCTAGATTGTCCTCCCAGTGGGATAAGCATCAGTCATATATGCTTGTGATTGATGTGTTTTATTTCACCATTTATTTTATGGTGACACTTGGGTCTTATAAATACCATTTCTTCCTTTTTCTAATAAGCTGTGTTTATCTTCTTCACTAACTGCTTTTCCTAATTCTTACTTAAACATCCTATGTGGCTTTAAAAATATTTTTAATTGAATGCAATTAGTCCCTTAAATAGGAACTTCTCTGTAAGACTGATATTTAAGGCAAATGTCTAACACGAAGGCATTCGTTACTAAATTCTCAGTGCATTGTCTTTCTTCATCAAAGTGGACTCATTCCTCACAAATTAATTTGGGTACTTGAAGAAATTTTACTTCAATCTACTTGGGGACTTTTCAATGAAATAAATTTAATTTAATTTTCCCCTGCTTTTAAGGTATATTTATGATCAGAATATATGTGGCAGATCTTATTGTTTCTTTGGTCCTGTAAAATGATGCTATTTAAAAATATGCTGGTGATAGCCTAAGGCCTTCTGCCTCAGAATGTACCTTAGGCCTGTATTAATTGACCGATAAGATACAGCCTAGTGTGCCTTACCTCTATATTCCTAATTCATGTGAACAAGTCTCTTTCCAGAATTTGCCATGGGCAATCTAGTATTTTATCTCTTGTCTATCACACTTAATCCCAGTGTCAGTTCTTTCTCTTGCAGGATGCTTACCAGAGATTTACTCTTCAATTTCTTATTTTGTTTTATTTTGCTTTCAACTTTCCACAGGATGCAATTTCAACCATTTTTTTAAAATGCATATTTGTGATTCTCAGGGTTTGTTTTTTTTTACTAAAAGTCAGTCTAAAATATCTTTTATTGTATCATGAGCTTTTGTTGTCTTTGTTGCTACATCTACAGATGCTGATGGATGATTTATTACAATTCAGTTGCCTGTGTTCTTCATCAGTTTATTAGATTAGTCTATATCTAAATTCTTTCAGAAAAAAAGGAAGAGTAGGATTAGAACTCTGAGCATTTTTTATCTCAAAAATATTTTAATCAATAGATTTGTTCATTGAATTAGATTAATTTTAGTTAATTCCATTTTGCTTTATCCAAAGTTGCAATTTCAATTTAATTTAATTGCATATGTGTATATCTTTACATTGCACTTGATTACACAACAGTGTTATTTATCCAAGAAATTTGAGGTAGGAGAGAAAAGAAAAGAGACAAGCAAAATTGTAATTTTGAAATTGTACTTTTAAGAAAAACTGACAAAAACTATAGCTTCTGGGCACAAGTTACTCAAATGTGCTTACCCTTTAGAAAAGACACTCAACAAAACAAAGCAAAAAAATGTCTCCAAGAGTCTTAAAAACCTGTAAGAGTTGGCCGTCTCCTTCACCTGTAAATTGCACTTAGCTCACAGACTTCCATCCTTAAAGGAAGTGGCAGTATTAGTGGGGCACCATATTGCAACACATGTAAATAAATGGCTTGGATTCTTTTTTTGATAAATTTTATTTTATTTCTTTCCCCCCTCAAACCCCCTCCCCTCCCTATGTACAAAAGCTTTGTTTCCATTTTTTCCTTCTATTTTCACTTATTTTCTTGTCCCTTCTTTCCTTTCTTCAGCCCTCCTACCTTGTTCCCCTTCCCATTTGAAAACTTTCCATTTCCCAACATCCATTATACATTTCAGTCCTTATTTCTGCTTTTGATTTCTCACATCAGAGAAACAATGCAGTATTTAAACATGTGTGTCCAATTTATTTCACTTAAGAGTAATGGTTTCAATGTCCATCCATTTAGCTATAAATGTCTGAAGCTCATTCCTTCTTTATGGCAGAGTAGTACTCCATTGTATAAAAAAACCACATCTTTATCCACTTGTCAGTTGATGAGCATTTGGACTGTTTCCAAGATTTAGCTATTATATTATAAACTGTGCCACTATAAACATGGATACACATATATCACTGTGATATGATGCTTTTTTGGGGGGGTACTGGGGATCAAACCCAGGACCTTGTGCTTGCGAGGCAGGTGGAAGCACCGCTGAGCCAAATCCCTGGCCCATAAGATCCTTTTAATTCTTTTGGGAAGAGACCAAGAAGAGGTATAGCTGGATCAAATGGAATCTCTAGTCCTAGTTCTTTGAGGTATCTCCATACTGATTTCTACAGTGGTTGCACCAGTCTACACTCCCACCAGCAATGGAACAACGTTCCTCTTTCCCCACAGCCCCTCCAGCATTTGTTATTGGTTGATTTCTTGAAAACAGCCATCCTTTCTGGAGTGAGGTGGAATCTCAGCATTGTTTTAATTTGCATTTCACAAATGAGCAGTGATGTTGAACACTTTTTCATATATTTACTTGTCATTTCTAATTCTTCATCTGGGAAGTGTCTTTATTTCAGATGTCCATTTTTGCATTGTGTCTTTACATTTGTGGGGGAGGGGGTCCTGATTTTTCAGAGATCCAGAAGATCATCAATACCTACTTTGAGAACCTATTCTAATGAGATGGAAAATACAGAAGAAGTGGACAGATTCCTAGATACATATGAATTATCAAAACTGAATCAAGAAGATGTAGAAATTCTAAATAAACCAATATCAG
Source organism: Heterocephalus glaber (assembly GCF_000247695.1). The sequence goes on along the minus strand of NW_004624742.1, from coordinate 16,877,733 downwards.
TCAATGAAATTGAATATGTAATTTAAAAATTATCAACAAAGAAAAGCCCCGGCCCTGATGGATTCAAAGCTGAATTCTACAAAACATGTAGAGAAGACATAATACCACTACGCCTCAAATTCTTTCATGAAATTGAAAGGGAAACAATGCTCCCAAATTCAATTTTGGAAGCAAGTGTTACCCGGATTCCAAAACCAGAGAAAGATACAATCGAAAAGGAGAACTACAGGCCAATCTCCCTAATGAACATAGATGCAAAAATCCTCAGTAAGATACTGGCAAACAGAATGCATCAAATCATCAAGAAGGTTATACACCATGATTTTCATTCTAACATAGCCATCAGATGAAACATAATAGACAAGAATACACATCCAAGATCACCCAGTTTGAAGACACCCCCAAGACCACATAAACACCCAACTTGAGGAAATAATGTGCCTCTCTTGGCAGTGTCTACTCCACTCTTATTGAGTGTACAGGTTTGAAATTCTACTTAATATACCTCTTCATGCCTCTCATTTCTTGAAGTTGCTTTTTCTGTGGTGGATGTCACCAAGCCTACACCTTTCCATCGGTGGGCTGAGTTGAGGACCCCATCTCCATTTTGAGGAACTTTTTTAGGCCCTGTCAATGACAAAGTTCATTGATGATAGTTCATTTTTTGGAAAGGAACCCTTTCTTAAGAGACCTTATTGTTCCTTAAAAGAGATAAATTAGCATTGGTCTTTTTACATTAAAGTAGCTGCATATCAATAACATGGACTCTGGACTCAGGCAGCCTACGTTTATATTCCTGCTTCATTTCTTTCTAAATTCATCACCTACAACACTTTTTATCAGCTCTTTAAATCCATAAAAAGGAGATAACTGTAGTATTTCCCTTGTAGCATTATTTGAGGGAACAAATTATGTTACTATAGTAATAGAAAAATGATAGAAAGTACTTTTGTCATTTATTAAATACTAGTCGGTATTTTAATTACTACTTTATTTAAGGTAAATTGAGAAATTAAGGACATTGCTCCAACTCACATTTAGTTCAAGAGGCAGAGCAGAATGTTGAACCCATTTATCTACTTCCAAAGGCACTGAATAATTCTCTTTTATTACATCAGTTCTCTAAAAGGAATTGTTTTTGTTATGATGTCGATGTTTGTTATAAGGCTGATGGTACTATAATGATAAAAAAGTAAAACTGATACTTCAACTTCATGTTTTAACCTATCGACCATATAATAGATAAGTAACAACAGCAATTTTTATTATTTTTTCCCCTTCCTTTTCAATTTCTGGAATAACTCACTACTACAATATATAGTACATACTGTGAAGCAGCTACTTTTCACTTCACCAATTAAAACTTTAATTGAATTTAGTCCTTGAGTATGATTATGGTAATACACTGATTCTGACTGACATTATTACATTTTACAACCCTGTTTTGTAAAATAGTAATTATTTATTTGCCAATTCATGTTTTCTTTTGCATTGAGCAAATTGTAAATGGTTTGCTATATTAAAGTATATTACAAAGGATACTTTTTCAAAGTATATTTTAAGACCAGTAATTTCAAAAACAAGGATAGAAATAAACTTTGAACAATCCATATTTTTAGATTGTGTATTGAGGAAATTAGCTATATATAAGGAAAAAAAGTTTATCCATATTTAACAAAAACCAGAGCAGTTTAGTTTCTAGCATTTACTTTTTTCTCTTCATGCTAAAAAGACAGTAGAATAGGAGAAGTGAACATTTCCTATAAAAGAACAGCCATTTGTTTTCTAAATTCCATTGTACCAAAGTTTGAATCTCACTGAGGTAGGCTTTGCCAAAACATTTAAAAAGTCTAAAACCTTCCTTTCCTATGAAAGATAATGCTTCATAAATAATCCTCAAAAGAGCCAATTTTCATCCTTTTTTACATTTGGAGACTCCATACTAGGAGAATACATTCTGGACAAAAATATTAAGGAAAGGTTAGTCTCACCTATTAAAAGTAAGGCAAAAAATGGTAAACAAAGAAGAAGCAGAGGAAAACATAGAATATATAGGTGCTAAAATTATATATAAATTTTATATTATATATTATATATTATATTATATATTATATAATATGTGAAAATGAGTGAATGTGTTGACATATTTTCAGTAACTCCATTTTGAAGTCTAGCATTATTTTAACTTAGGCTAAATACTGAGAAACAGAATGATACATAATTTTCATAGAGTGATTTCAAAGATTTCAAAAGTATCAATAGCACTGTTCAAATGTGTAATGTGTACTGAATAGAACTTGTATGTAATTATTTTGCATTTTTAATAGATTTAACATGTAAAGTGCTTAGAGTTATTTATGATTTTTCCAGACATACCATTTTCTTTCAGCAATGCCTTTGGCTTTTAAACATTGTTTTCCATTAATAAAAGGAAGTGACATTTTGAAATGAGAAATGAATATAAGCTTTAAATAAATTGCATATAATTTACAATTTTAAATCTGGCATTAAATAGGGTTATACAACTCAAAATGTGTTTTCTCATTTCATGATTTAGATTTGAAGTATAAACCATTGTTAACAATTTTGCACTTCCATTAAAATGTCTTGTTTCCATCCTAAATATTAGAACAAATCTTTATGATGTAAAGCATATGTAGTTAATTAGCTAAGCAATAGTAGTACATTGTTTAGTCAAAATGAAGGTATGTTTCATTTTAGAAATACAGAAATTATCTTCTAGAACAATTCAGCTTGTATTTTATAATAGTTATTAAATATGCATTTCTTATGTAGATTTTTTCTTTATAAAGATAGCTTTATCAAATATTAATAATAGATAACATTTATAAACTGTAGGCCTTCAACTGACTTGGATTGTTTATTAGACTTCTTAACTTGAATATATGGTTCATAGTTCATATTTGGGGGTTCTTAAAATACTTATTTTTCAAACATTTTTCTGTTGCTAAAAGAAAAAAAAAAGGATTACTCAAAGCCCATGGCACAAAAGATCATATGATTTAAAAGGTAGTCCATGATTTATGACATTGTTACCACTCATCATTGGGTAAATGAAGCTTGAAACTGACTAATGTTTCTCTTCATTTTGTTTGTTGGAAACATTTATAACTTCCTCTAGGGATTTTTCATTGCTATATTTTGAAGTTGTGGGGGAAAGATCTTGAACTATTATTTGTTTTTAATTACTCTTGAGAAACAATACATTAGATCCAGTATTGCATGGGATACTTTAACTTAGTAAACTTTCTTTGGGTGTAATATACATAGTGACAAAGGTAAGAAAAAGAGGATCAACAACAAAATCCATTTAAAATCTGCAGCATTTCTTCAAATGATAGGTTAACTATTTGCTACTTTTCTATGAGTCCATCAAATCATAAAAATGAATTGGATTGTTCCAATTTCTTCATAGAAAAAAAATTCTAACCAACCAGAGTAAATGAATACATACAAAGTTATAATTTTGTTTGTTATACAAAGTGGTATGATGTTATTAAAGAAATACATTGGTGCTACTTGCTATGAAGTTAACTAGTCTCAATGCATGTAAACAACTTTTTCTTTTCTCATTTCTTTCTTATCAAGTATTATGCTCAAAAACAGATTTTTATTATCTTTCTCTAGAGTTTCACGACAAATCCTACTAAGTTTAAGGGTCAATGCCCTGGGGATTCATTTACATTAAAGTATGAGGTAAATAATTTATTCTTTGGAAAACTTATTAAGCACAAAAATTTTATTTCCAGGATTAAGGGTAAGTGGAGGTAAGGAAGATTGATTCTAAATATAGTACCAACACTTTTCTATCAGGTTGTCTTGGAAGAAGAGCCTGAAATACAATGCAAATGATATGGCACAAAAGTTATTTAAAGTTCAGCAAGTCACCTAAAATTCAAGGTAGTATTATTTTGGAGAGTGTGGAAAAGAACAGTGGTTAAGACTGCAAGATCCTGACAAATTTTTCTTTGAATCAACTTTTGCTACTGTTTTGTGGGACCCATGAGAATATTCATGTCTTTAAAGCTTAGTTTAAGTTCTAAATTAGAATTGCAACAATGGTCAATATTTTTTGGTTTATTGTCAATAAAAAATGACATACAGTATATTAAGCTTTAGCAGAGTGTGAGACATAATGATGTTCACCACAAACAGATTTTTTGAAAGATAATACATAGTGTAGCAAATTGTTTAAGAGGCTGAACTCAGCTTTTGGATAGATTTTATATCCAGTTTATGATTTGCTCCTTAATTGAGAGATATTTGAAAAGTTTTTACAATTTCTTTATGTAAGTATCCTCCTGGAAAAACAAGTAATAATAGCATCTACATCACAAATGTTCTTGGATGAAATAATACACTTGTATGTATTAATAATACATTTGTATGTAAGGACATATTAAATCTTTAACAAATGTTAGATAAATTGCTCTGGTTGGTTCTGTAACCTATTGAAAAGTATGTTTCTCATTTGTAGGTGCTGTTGGATTATGTAAGAAGAGTACAGAACAGATTTGACAGTATTAGCTGGAAGAAGGATTTGATTACCCTGAGATAAGAAAAGTAGGAGAGGCTATTCTGGTTCTGCTTATTCTTTTGACTTCTGTGGGCCTTGGTGGCACTGGTGGTTTCTGACCCAGCAGTACAAGGATGGATAATTGGTTGTCAGTCTTTGAATATAACAAAAGAGACAAAGTCAGACAATTATTGTTTTTTATTTTTTTTAACTTGATAGTCTAGTACACACGAATTAAGTAACATTTTATCTTTAAATTGTTATGTGTCCCACTCACTTCATCATAAATTTTATAGTCTTTTCACATTTTTTGAAGCCAGTCTTCATTTTTGTCCCATGATAATTCACATATGTTCTTTCATATGAAAATAGGTGAATATATTCTAAACCAAATTATTTATTCATGTTTGAGGAATCTCAGTAGCGGTATTTACAGTTCTGGTTTGTTGCCATGTAGTAAATATGTTTATATGAACACCAGAAATTTAAGATAATGAAATGCCACAATCAGCTTTCCTTAAGTAAAAATTTTGAAAGGGATAAACAAATAACATACTATTTTAAGAGATCAGTTATCTCCTCTGCTTCACCACTTTCTGCAGGAAAAAAATGCATTAAAATGATGTTGTGGAGAACTAGCTCACTCAGAAAAGCATACCTTCAACCACAACACACAAGAATAATTCATTAAGTCCATAGCTAAAATTTAAAAAATATACAAGTCCAGGGAAAAATTTGAAAATTAGAACAACAGAGAAATACACAGATGCAAAATATAAATATTAACTTGAACATGGTGTATAATGAGGAAGTCACAGATGTTAACAGTCATTTCAGAGAGAAACAGTGGAGAAAATGGTAAAGAAACAGTTTGAAATTATAATGATAAAGGACTATTTCCTTTTCAGAGTTAAAAAAAATCAAATGTGATTTCTCAAAATAAAGAAATAGGGTCCTGATCAGAATTAAAAATGTCAAGCATATTAATTCCCTAATACTTAATGGTGAACTTACAAAGCATCCAAAACCTTAAAAATCTACCAAAATATAAGAACATTTCCTTAAAGAAAACCAATTAATTAGAATTCCTGTGGACTTTCTTTTACCAAATTAACAGTCAGAAGATTGTTGATCAATTTAAAACATTGAGGTAGAAGATGTGTTGACTTGAGAGGTACTGTCCACAAGTATCTCTTGGAGAATTACTCAGCATATGCTTGAGGAAGAAAGTAATCAAATCAAATGAGAGTGGTTTTATGCAGAAGTAATAGTAAAGAAAGTCTTTGTAAATAGGGAAGGGTTGAAAGGAGAGCAAGGGAATGAGGAAAAAAATAAGAACCAAGATATATCATGTATGGGTACAAATTTCCATTGATGAATGTCATCATATTATTTACCTAAAATGTATCAATAAACTTAATAAATTAAAAAAATGCCCACTAAAATGCTGGTATTTTAAAATAAGTACAAGAAAATTTCATAACAATGACCAATACATTGCTAAAAACAAAGTGAAACAAATTTAATTACGGGAAATTTAAATGGGAAGAAATTTATTGTGAGTTAATGTCTTTGTATTATTCAAAAAGCATAGCAAAGAAAGAAAACTTTTGTTAAATTAAACAGAAAAATAATGGTAGGGATCAAATATGACAGTAGTTAATATATATTAAAATTGTAATGTCCATTGGATATAACTGGAAATATCTAACAAAATTTAAAATGTATATTAATTAAATACCTTTATGTCTTAACATATGCTTCATAGGCTTTTTCTCTACATGTACTTAATATTTTCAAACATATAGAATGATTTTTCTTTCTGAATTGTTTATTATAAAAAGAAACTGGAAACAACATAAATATCCATAAAATGCATAAAGTGGTATATTTATAGTTCCATATAATATAGAAATGCAAATAAATAAATTTTATCTGTGGGTATAAACTTAGATTGTAAAACATATTGTTGAATGAGCCATAATGTATTGGTTCTCTGTGTTGCCATAAAAAGTTATCACAAAGTGTTCAGATGAGATAAATTTATTAGAGCTTTCAGAGCAAAAATCTGACATAGGTCTCATCAGCTTAAGATTAAAATGATTTTAATAGTTTTATTGCTTTTTCTTGCTCATTCAGATGGAAGGATTCAGTTTCATGTGTTGATAGCATTGAGGCGCTATTTCTTTGCTGTCTGTGAGCCTGGAGGCTGCCTGTAGTGTCTAGAGGCCTGTTTCTGGTTTTGGCACAGGACCTGCATATTTCAAAACCAGCCACAAATATCCAGCTCTCCTCACATTGCTATCCTATGATTCTTTCTGCCTTCCTTCTGTCATTGCATCTTTTTTAGTACAAGCAGAAAATATCTTTAAAGCTTAAAGAGTTAAATTATTAGGCTGTACCTGCCTGAATGATCTAACATAAAATACCTAGCTCAACTTCCCTGACATTAATTCAAATGCAAAATTCCTGTTGCACAACATGGAAACATTCACTGATTCCCATGGACTGTGCACAGACAACTTTGGGGGACATTATTTGCCTGCCACGGTCTAATCTCTTGTATACAAAAAATTGCTTATCTCAATGCAGTTACATTATCCAGAGTTTTCCCAAATCTGAGCCCATTATCTCATCAAGTAAATGTTCAAAAATCTCCATGAAATTTTATCATCTCAAAATTCCAAAATCTTATTATGTAATTAAGGTATGGAAGAGACCTTAAAGATAATGTGTCAGGGAAAATAATCTCAAAATTAAAAGGACAAACATACCCTCTGGTATAAAATCTGTAAAAACTGTATTTATGAACCTGTGAAAATAAAAAGAAAACGTATTATATGTTGCCAAAATGCAATGATAGAACAGGAGTAGAATAAAAGGTACAGGAAAAATAAAACTAAGCAAACAAGAACAAAAATGGGATCAGCAGTATCACACATTTTAAATTCAGCCACACAAATTCCACTGTTTCAAAATCTATGGAATAATCTTGCACAACTTGTGTCTATGCTCTCAGAATTATCCTTATTTTTTCATGAAAGTTAACACGTCTTTGGGTTAAGTAGTTTTATCATTGTATTTCTTGCTACCAGAAATTGGTGAATTTATGTGCCTTCATTATTTCAAATTGACTCTGTTCTTTTTCTTCCAATCTGCAAAAGTTCTGTTGATGTAGATTGGCAAGAACCTTGTGGGTCTTCCATGTATAACACAAAGATTCATTCCATTAGAAAAAAAGACTTGTACACTGATCTCTTCTATATCATGTAGTATAAAAGCATTTCTGAAAAACTTATATTCATTAAATAATGTTTTATATTATTCCTGGATGGCAGATATATTGAAATAAAAACAAGGGTAAGGAATATGCACTGAGTTCATTATAGAGTTATAAATACTGTAGAATTTTGATGGGAAATAGAAAAAGGAGGGTAGTTTTAAAGGCCTATTAGTTCTGAGGTTTTTTTTTAATTTACTACTTATTATGTAGAAAAACCATACAACCTGAACATTTGTTAATTCTAGATGATAGATATCCAGGTGTTTATTGCTGCATCAGTGTCAGTTATTTCCTGTAATTAAAAAAATTATACCAAATACAGGAAAATACAATTCTTCACGGAGTTGTTTTGATAAATGTGATTTAGGTCAACACGCCTACACACATTCTTCGTTATACATTCATCAGCTTAACAGTGGGCTTTCAGTAGCGAGCCAAGGCACCTAAAGATGCTATTTTGCAGAGACAGATGGCCAGTAGGTACTACCTGAATATTTAGCATATGATTCTCTGTGGAGATCAAAAATTGCTTTCTGGGTGTTGTTTTGCATGACGTTAGTTTCTGAAGTAGACAATGGTTATAAATCTCCTTGAGTGCCATCACTTGTCCCCTGAGAATGGTTCTGACTGCTCCAGGATTCTTCGAAACTTTTAAAATCCAACTACACTGACCCTTGATATTGCTGTGCATTAAGTTTAGTTGTTCATATTTTGTGAACTGTGCAATTTTAGTTTCTAAACTTTAGTTCATAAAACAATATAAACAATATCAATGACAGCGTCAAACACATAATGATGATCATTTTATTTCCATTTATGGAACAATTGATTTTAAAGAACACCAAAGTGCTGCAAGTAGTCTCCTGAGACACACGTCTTACCCATAGTGGTGACTATGGAGTATAACAATATCTATGGCTTTTGTTTGAGAAAAGAGAAATTCCAAGAGTGGGCCAGTAGCAGTTTCAGGTAGGGCATCATCTCTCTCATTAGCCCAGATCTGAGAGTTGAGAAAGACATTTTTATGGAGCAGCGCATTGACTCAAAAGAACCATCCACCATAATTCTGCCCTGTTCTCTCTCTTATGTCTTTTGCTATTTACCCCTTAATGTTGATGGTGAGATGAATTAGCCTTACCAATGAAATGAGGAGGAATTAACTCTTACTTCAGATAATGTGAAAAAATATTCATTTTGTTACATAGGGTGATAAACACAAATGTGTTATTTGATATGAAAATTACGTAGTCTCTTTTGTTAAACCAGCATCATACAATTCGCTCCAAAATCAAATTCCCGAATGCTTTCTCAGTTCACAGAACTCTGAGGAGGTCATGAATGGCAATCCAGTAAAATCTTACACAAAATACAACACTGTACTGTTTAATAAGCTAATCCCATTAACATTACGGCTTCTTAAACAGTTCCAAATGTGAAAAAGCTGTCAGAAGTCCACAGAATGAAAAGACATATCCAGGTGAAATTGCATAGAAACTGAAATGCATAATGTGGCAAATATCACACTAATGATTCCTGACTTAACCTCTCTAGACAATAGGAATCAGAATCCTTTTAAGGCAAGTGAGTTTATTATAATTATCATTGTCCAACTATTCTGTATTTGTAAATTTGATTTTTCTTTTAAATCAATAATTATTTGAAACCATTTAAGAATTTTTAATTGGTTGAGTTTTATGTTTATACTCTTGCTTTTGGTTTTCAGTTTTATTATACAATGTTCAAATGAATAATTTCCCCCCCTTTTAAAAAATTCTTATTTTGTGATTTTAATTATTAAATTAAAGGTTAACTTTTCTCCTTGTAGGAGATTAACAAGTAACATAATGACAGCTCGTTTCTTCTATACAGAAGTATAGGAAGATATCTTGGAAGTTCTACATTACTTGTAAAATGTAGTGAAACAATCCACCAAAAACTGAAAATGTTTATAATATATAATTAATAAGGACTTTAGGGCAGGGGATGTAGCTTAGTGGTTCCAGCGCCTGCCTCACAAGCGCAAGGTCCTGAGTTGGATCCCTAGTGCCAGAAAAAAAAAAAGAACTTTATTTTTCCTATATCCGAATTACTGAAGACCCTTGATAGAAAGAGATGTCAGCAGATAGTGTTAATCCTTATCACTTGTACTTATTAAAATGTTATAATTATTATTTTCGTAACACATAAAAATACAAATATTAAATTTTAGAAAGGAAAAACATTTTATAAGAATTAAAAATCAATGAGTTTGGCAGATATATATTATCAAAATACTTAAGATTGCTTTGTTTTTTATTTTTTTTAACTTTTGTGGCAAGATGTTGAACCCAGGACCTTGACATTGAGCTACATCCTCAGAACCCTGCTTTTTTTTTTTTTTTTTTTAAGAGAGACAGGGTCTTTCTAAATCACTAAATTCCCAGGGTGGGCTCAAACTTGTTATCTGCTTGCCTCAGTCTTCCAGAGTGCTGGTATTACAAACGTGTGCTGTTATACCTGGCTCCAATGTTTACTTTAACAACCACAAAAAAAATTTAATGAAAGGCCTAACTTTAACCAAGGCCATGTAAATATCAAACATTATACTTTCCTTTCCTAGTTGCTTTCTGAATTTCTGAAAACCACGGTTATAACTTTGCTGTGTGTGGAACACAGTGATTTTGCTTTTAGACAATGTAGGAATTCAAATGCTTTGTAACATGATAGCAAAAATAGTAATATTCCTTCTACTATCATTACTAATATTAGCCAAATTAGGCAGTTGTAACAAACCTCAAATATCAATGATCTGTAATGACAAAGGTATCTTTCTCGTATCCATGTGTTTGGGTATTGCCTTTCTCCAGGTTTTTGAATATCCCAAAAGGGAAGACACCCTCTCTAGGACATGCTACCTTCATATTTAAGGAAAGAAAGAATTACTGAGAATGAAGATTTTAGTACACACCTTTCAAGAACATATGAATGTAATTTTCTGGGGCTTACACCATAGGGTGGAATTGTTGAGTCATAGGGTAGATATATGTTCAGTTTTTATAGATACTGCCAAATTGTTTTTGAAAGTGATTGAAATATTTCACACCCCAGCAGCACTGCATGAATTTCCATATCCTTACCTATATTTGGTATTTTTCACCTTTTACATTTTAACCATTCTTTTAAAAGTGTAATATATCTGGTTTCAATTTGCATTTCCCTGAAGAATACTAATGTGGAATAACTTTTAATATATTTATTGATTTATTTATATCATCTTTTGTGTCTATTTAAATATTTTGTACATTTTCAAAATTGTGTTGGCTAAACTTTTCTAATTGATTAATAATATGTATTTATTACATATATGTTTGAATTATGTGTTTGAATGAACAATTTTCTAATTTTAATATAATCTAATTGATCTACTTTCAGTCAAAGTTAGAAATTTCATGTCTCAATAAAGAAATGTTCATCATGAAAAAGATGCTTTTCAGTGTTTCTTTCTTCACCCATTTTAACATCCTTAATTTAATCGCATCTGCACAATACCTGTTGTCATATATAATGATGTATTAAAAGACTTTGGGGGTTAAGATGTAGACAGTTTAAGAATTCACCATAGTCCGCCATCTGACTCCTATCAAGCACATTTTTCTAATTCTAAGATATTCGGTGACTCCGAATATTACAGACTCTAAGCCATAGTTATCCTATCTTTTGGCTTTCCTGGGCTCCAATTAGTCTTTGAAAAGGAACCATCCCGGATTCATATTAAATATATAATGTAGTTAATGTAGATAAGTAACAAACCTTCCTTATTTTTTAACATTTTTACTGTAACATTTCTAATATTAGCAATGTGTATATGTAACTATAGAAATATCGTGAATAAAAAACTATTTGACATATTTTTCCTTTTTTTTTTTTTTTTTTAGTACCAGGGATCGAACTCGGACCTTGCACTTGCAAGGCAGGCTCCTGAACCACTGAGCTAAATCACTGGCCTATTTGACATATTTTTGTACTTCCTCCACCATAGCTGATAAAAAACCACTATTTTAAATGATTAAATTATTTCATGAGATAATGGAAGCCCAAGTTCAATAATTAAATACGAAAAATTAAATTCCTTTTCAATAATAATAAACTCCTGTCTTCCGAGACTTACGCACCTGATTCGATGTTGCAATAAGATTATCAGAGGTCACTGTGTTTGGCTGTCCAAGTTGCACAAGCACACGTCATGTGTGACACACACGGGTGCATTTCACCAGGGCTGACTGTGCGTGGTGCTACAGGAGGCGCAGTTACCACAGCACCGCACCATCCCTGCACAGCATTCTGTTGTGGACTGAAGTATCTTGCAAAGGAGTCATGAAAAAAATAGCCCCAAATCCCCCCAAACTGTTAAGATTAGGGTTAGGATTACTTTTGTTTGTGATCTTAGGGGGTTGCATGCAGGCTGTGGGCTGAACATACCTGGCTCAGGGGCAAAAATCTCACCTAAATCTAATCATCTCAAAACATGTGCTACAAAGTGTCACCTTCTTCATTCTTGTATGCAAGGCATTTTGTCCCACTATTCAGTATTTGAAGTGGTTTGGACTTCGCTGCTGATTGAAGTCTTTTGAGTACCGTGTAGCTGCAAGATATGTATTTTCTGTCCTTCACAGGCTTTAGGCCCTTTCTTTCTTCCTCATCTTTCTTCATCATGGAGCTTCAAAATGTGCAAAATTATTGGTAGGGAGAAAAGCGATGTGACTGGAGTCATGTTAGGGTCAGTGCAGCCTTTTGCCTTCCCTGTCTGCCAGGAGACCTTGCATCAGGGCGAAGCCTGGACATCTATGCACAGTCGCGTCAGACGCTGCAGGTGTCCTAGTAAGAAGGGGTTGCAAATCTCGCTCACAATTCACTACTGCCTCTAGGGCTTTAATTATTTACCTGCTTTGTTCAAAAGGCCACATTTCCACTGTGGGTCCTTAATTATTAAATACAGGAGACTTTGGGACACATCTTTTGACTTTTGCACATTTCATCTTGACTCTGTTTCAGCAGATTCCTACAGTCTCTGATTTCAGCAATGTTCTGCAGGAAAAATTAGTCATGTGTTCAGGGTACTTTCCTTTCTCCATCCTTGTCTTAACAACCTTGCGGGAGTGGTGACAACTTCCCTGATTTTCCATTACTCCCTCTAACAAACACCTCTCTTTGGTGACTCTTCCTGCCCTCTGCCGCTTGTGCTTTGACCACAACCTAAATCTTAGAAATTCGCATACAATCACAAATAATAGAAAAAAATCCAAGCCAGTCATTCTCGACATAAGTCTTCCTTGTTCAGGAATTTGACTGACCAACCGAGACATTTTAAAGAATGAAAACATTGTGGGGCCTTGGAATCTTCCCCTGTGATTTCAAAGAAGCCCTGGGAGGCCAGGGACTGTACCACTGTGATCACATCGCAGGAAGCCATGGGAAAGAAACTGCTGGTGCAGAGGAGACCCCAGGTTGTTGGAAAATCCCAGAAGGTGGATCGTCAGTGGAGGAAACCTGTGAGAGCCAGCAGTAGGCAAGTCCATAGCCAGGGCCACCCAGTCTTCCTGAAGAATACCTCATCACCGTCTGCCCCAGATGCAGCTACAGGCTTAATGTGGGCCCTGCTGGGTTTTACTCTTGTTTTAATCTAACCTTTTTTCTTTTCCCTTATCCCTCCCCTTTGGAATGGGGATGTTTACTCTGTGACACTGTATCTTGGGGGGTAAATAATTTGCAATTGAATTTCACAGTGTTTTACAGCTAAGACGTTGCCTTGAGCCTCAAAGATTTTGATTTGGAATTTCGAATAATGCTGGAACTGTTGAGAATTTGGAAAGAAACGACTGTCATTTTCAATTGTAGACAGGATAGTTGTACTGTGTTAGGCATAAATATAACCTTGTATTTATTTGGGAATAAAGTATGCTGTTGGGTGTCAAGTTGAAAAAAGTCCAAAGTGATGGTTGTCAATTTAGTTGGCTTGGGAGCTTCCTGGAAAGAGCATAGCCTGAATGTCAAGGGTTATGGAAATTCGGACCTGGGTACTACATTTGGTTCCTAACGCCTTCCTTTCTAGTGCCGGTCCCCTGCTTTGATTCCAAGAAACCATGAACCGAATAGTTCATGCCACAATCTTCTACCATGATGTTTTTCCCTCAGAACCAGACAATTAATGGATTGAAATTTCTGAAACCATCAGCCAAATAAAGCTTTCTTCCTTGAAGTTGTGAGTGTTGATTTTTAAGTCTCATAAAAAAAGAAATCAGGAGGAAACATGAAGTTTAATAATGGTTAATAATGAAATTTAAAACTTAAGCAATTAGTGATAGATAAAGATTTGGAATCTAATAACTCTGGCACTTAATCTGGAATTCTTTGCACTACACCATCCAATATATATGTCTAAATTTAAAGTGTCTCAAAATCAAGATGTTTACTCTGTGTTAAAAAACTCCATCAACTAATACTCTAATTTGCTATTGGGATATTTGCTAGGATGTTTATAAACTCTACCTTTAATCTATTCGGACATTTGTTTGGACTTTTCTTTTTTTAGAATGAAAAAGGTAACTATCCCTTGTTAGTACTGATGAGTTTCTTTCATTGTAGCCATTGATAACTTACAGAATATTTGAAAGATGGGCCAGGGATTTAGCTCAGTGGTTTCACTGCCTGCTGCGCAAGCTCAAGGACCTGAGTTTGATCCCCAGTACCTAAAGAAAAAAGAAAAAACCCCAGAATATTTGAAAGAAGCCCTGATACAGATGATTTTACAAAGAAAATGTCTGGAATTGCTTTGAAATTAAAGCTACAATCTCTAGGATAGGAAGGAAAATGTCATTCTCAGGAAGCAATTGAGGTAGTGGCCCTTGTTTTGAATATAATTCAGAATAAAAAGGCACTTTTCATATTGTCACAATGCTTAGAAAATTAGTCACTGAGCGGTCATTGGGTGAAAAAGGGAATTCACCCTCATATTTATTTGAAACCAAAGTGAATCTGTTTATGTGAATCTTTTATAAAGTGAATCTTTTTTATAAAGATACATGATGTTGTAGAGATCACAGTAATATAGTTAAGATACTTAAACTTCCTGGTTATTTTAAAGGGTAATAGGCTGACCTTGGCACTGTTGATGCAAACAAAAATAACTCTGCTTGGGTACTGAAAAACAAATTAGAATAATGCAATAAAATAACATACGAAATTTATATTTCTTCAGACAAACAACATGAATTTCAAAAATACATTTTAAACATTAAAAATACCTTCTGTTGTGAATATACAGGTGTTTGTAGTCCAAGATATTCCCCATTTAAGGAACCAACAGGTATGGTTTTAAATGTGTGGGCTTTTTTTTACACTTTCCATGAAAAATTGAAGGACTTATTCAAGCCTTTCATTTAATGCTATTGCTTTTTTATGCTCCAGAGAAATTTAAAGTGCAATCAAGTTCCTTATTCAATTCAAGCTATTGTAGGGACCACAGAAGCTCAATTAAAACATCAGCTTTCTATTAATCAGTTGTCTAGTAATTACCACACCTTGTCTATTGTACCCTGCTCACTTCTACAACTTTCTCTCAATGGATTCAAGTACCTGAAAGTGCCCCTTCTGACAGAAAGAGCCTTGATGCACTTTGCAGGAAGAAGTATGTTGAAGTGCAGCTGTTCTGAAAGGAAAAAGTAACACTTTGAAGTAATGACCTGGCTAATTAATGTTGAATTCCAGCAGAATCCTATTCCTACTGAAGTACTTATGACATCCACATTAATACTAAATGAGCCCATCAGAATTAATGTCCTCACAATAAATACCAAAGGAGTTGAGAATGATCAGGCTATTATTATAAAGTGTTACACAGAAAGACAAACAAGGCTGAGGCTTAAAAGAAAATCATAGTGACTTGTCTCTAAAATTTGAGCTAGTGGAATTCATATTTATTTAATATAATAAAGATGTGGAAATACACTGAATATTTTATTCACATTTAGTCCATTTATAAATGTAAAAAGCATTAGTCTGAATTCTGCAAAAATAAACAGTACCCCACCTCTGCTATTAACCTTATTCTGTATATCTCATATATCCACACACACACATATAAACATGGTATATGTGATATATGCATCATATTATATGTCCACCTACATAAGATATATAAGTAGAAACAAAGACAATTGGTGAAAACAGTTTTCGTCTACACTCCTCTAAAGTTTCCATTCTTAAAACAATGCCTCTGCTGTCATTTTAATTTACGCTCTGTATAATACTCTAAAGAATGAAATCGTAGGGCCAGGGATTTGGCTCAGCGGTTCTGCTGCCTGCAGAACCTTCCCTTACAAAAAAGATGAATCTGAACTTATACTGACATCTCTCATTTTTTATCACAAACCAAATTGAAAACCTGCAAAAGGTTGTGACTATATTATACTGACTCATATTTCATGTTTTTGGCCATGTTTCTCTCTTTGTTTGAAATAACTTTCACCTTGAACATCAGGATATATACACACAAAAGACCAACACAGGTGTCTTTTCTGTGATAACACTGAATGTAATTGGTAATATCCTTTTTTTGCTCTTCCTGTTATGTAAACTGTGCATATGTCTACTTATAGTGATTATATAAATTGATATTCATATTTCTATAGAGTCATATTCTGTAGCACTTACTGGATTGCATGCTTGTTCTGCATACTGGGCACCCAAGGCAGAGACTGAGCATTGTTTGCTTTCAGTTTCTTCAAGTTGATGCCATCCATCAATAGCCTGTATCAGAATCACTCAGGCAGGATCCTTAACAATGTGGAATTACAGACACCATTCTGTCCTACATGTCAGATTTGTGGATAAGAAGAATAGCATTTATATTATAACCAAATTTTCAAGAAGTCAAAGAAGGCGGTTTTTCCTCTAACAAAACTTTAAGAATTCTGTTTATTGACTACAAGAGTAACTGGAATGTAACAAGCACTTAATTGGGGAAGAGTCTTGTTTAAATTAGCAGGATCAGCCTCTGCAATTGGCCTTGAAATATTCACTCTAAGTGTCAAATGGCCTGATTTTTTTGTGAAATTAAACCACATATGACTAGTTCTAGATAAAAAGACATGATTGTTTAATAACATATTTTGTTGTAACTGCTAAATTGCCCACTATCTTACAACTACTTCTTCATCCTATAGAGTTTATCAAATTTTCAAAAATAGAGATTAATTTATAGCTTTGATTTACCAATTTTATGATGGTTCAAGTTTGCTTCAAATCTAAGATCAAAATTTAATTTCTTTCTCATGAAAAATATGAATCATCTCTCATTTTAAAACAGTTCCACTATTAAACTTAATATTCTTGACTAAAGACTCTGTGTTGAAATCTCACCAAAGTTAACCAGTAAAATGTTTTCTCATTGATAAGTAAAACTTCTCTCTGTTGTTCAAAGATGAAGAGTTTTAGAAAAATATTTCTTTATCAAAGTATAGGAGAAAGATATGTCTCTTCCCTAAAGAGTATGCCTCTCCAAGAGCTTTTGTTCTTTCCTTCTACCCTTTTCCTTAACAAATATACCCATGACTACATATTAATGATCAAGTCTATGATAACATTTGTCTGTTCACTTCTCTTGCCCATTTCTTGACTGCATCTTTAATTCTAGGTAGTTTAGATT
Organism: Heterocephalus glaber; assembly: GCF_000247695.1. The sequence goes on along the minus strand of NW_004624742.1, from coordinate 16,860,231 downwards.
TTTTGATTTCTTTATATATTCTAGATATTAGTACTCTGTTTGAGAAGTAGCTGGAAAAAAATTTTCCAGTTCTGTAAGTTGTCTCTCACTCTACAAATTCATTCATATACTGTACAGATGCTTTTAATCTGATATAATCTCACCTGTTGATTCTTGCTCATATTTCTTGTACAATTGAGGTTATATTTAGAAAACCCTTTCCTACACCCATGTCTTCAAGCATTTTACCTCATTTTATCTTCCAGTGGGTTTAATGTTCCTGTTTGAATGTTTAGATCTTTCATCCACTTTGATTTAAATTTACTACATGGTGACAGATAAGGATCTAGTTTCAATCATCTGCAATCAGATAACCAGTTTTCTTTAGTAGAACTTGTTGAATGGGCTACCTTTTCACCAACATATGCCTTTGGATCCTGTATCAAAAGTCAAATAGTTGAATGTGTCTGGAGATGTTCTGTACCCTCTCTTCTGTTCCATTGGTCCACGTGCCTGCTTTTGTTTCAGTAATAAGGCATTTTTGTCACTGTTGCTTTTTTATTATAGGTCGAAGTCAGGTATTGCTATGCCTTCTGCTTTGTTGCTGTTGTCCAAAACTGCTTTTGCTGTTTGGGTCTCTTCTCGTTCCATAGGAATTTTAGGATTGTTTTCTCTATTTCTGTAGTTTTCTTAGTAGAAGTCTTTCCTTGGTAAAGTTAATTTCTAGTTATTGCATTTTTCTCAAAGCTATTGTGAATGGTATTATTTTCATAATTTCCTTCTCATTGAGTTCATTATTGGTATAGACAAGTGCTAGATTCCTCACAGAGGAAGAAATACAAATGGTCAACAAATATATAAAAAATTATTCAACATCTCTGGCCACTAGAGAAATGTAAATTAAAGCAATGCTAAAATTCCATCTTACTCTCGAAAGAATGGCAGTCATTAAGAAACCAAACAATAACAACTACTGATGTGGCTATGGTGAAAAAGGAACGTTTGTTGTTGGTGGAAATGCAAACTAGTACAGAGACTATGGAATTCAGTATGGGAATTTCTCAAAAGGACTGAAATTAGAAATTCCATACGACCCAGCGTTTCCACTTCTAGATATTTTCCCTGAAGAGTTTAAGACATCATACTACAGTAATACCTGCATAATAATGTTTATAGCAGAACATTTTGTAATAGCTAAGTCCTTGGAAGCAGCTTATATACCCATCAGTGGACAACTGGATAAAGAAAATGTGGTATCTGTATAGAACAGACTACTACTGGGCTAAAAAGAAAAAGGGAGAGAGAAAATTTGAGACATTTGTAGGAAAATGGATGCACCTGGAAAATATAACATTGAATGAAATAAAACAGATCCACAAGCTTAAATACCATATGGCATCTCCTTTTTGAGTGAGACAAAGTACAAACAAAGAGAATAATAAAGGATGGATGGAAGAGGACTACAGGATGAATCTCTTTCAGTAGGGATGTGTTTCAGAGCAACAAAGGGCAGGGGTGTGGTAAAGAGGAAGTGAAGGAGGATTACATAGAAAAAAGATATGCCACACAGGAGCCTAATAACCTCAATGAACGTAAATGGTATATCCCATAACATGAGCTAAGATTAATAAAGTTATCAGGAATGAAAATTGGCATAAGGGAATTAGAGGAGGAGAGAGGGAGTGGGGAAGGAAGGGGAAAGAAAAAAACCAGAAAGAAACAAGCTCTAGCATGTATATGTACCCACTCTCCATAATGATCGTAAATTATATATACTGCAAGCATGTGCCAATAAAATAAAATTTTTTTAAAAAGCTAACTTTTGTCCAGTTTTTGAACCTGACCTAACTATTCTCATTTTCCCTGGGATTTTTTTTTTTTTTTTGAGACAGGGTCTCACTATGTAGTGCAGTCTGGCCTTGAACTCACTAAGTAGCCCAGGGTGGCTTTGAACTCCCTTCCATCCTCCTGCTTCAGCCTCCTGAGTGCTGGGGTTACAAGACTTCACCACCACACCTGGATTATCCCTGTGTTTAAAACTAGTGAAACACCTACATTTAGATATTTTATCACCACAATCAAAACTATTGATAGGAAGTCAGAGTTAATCACTTATCAAAATCCTTCTTCCTTTCTTATTCTTTTTTTTAAATAGAGCTATTGTATTTGCGGAAGCTCAGACTTAAACCTAAAAACCATCAAAAATTCTTTTGCTTCTGCCTACATCTGAGAAATCTAGATTCAACAGCATCTGTCATCTCTTTATTTCCATGCCCACTACCATCAGTGCTTCTGCCCTCCCAGCTGGACAACTACCACTCTCTGCTAAAGGGTCTCTTTAGTCTTGTTGTACAGTACTGTGGACAAACTCATGCTGCAATAAACTGCCAGATTGAGTTTTTAAAATATAACTCTTAAATCTCTTGCTCAAAATCTTGTACTTATCCCCAGGCCCTACCTCATTTTTAGCTGTCTATAATACCTCCATAAAATAATATTCTAAATTTCTCATCTACTAGTATTCTCAGTAGTATTTAAACTCTGGTGACAATTTGTATGCCAGCATGACTGCACTACTGCCTGCTATCTCCCATCAATCATAATCACCACATTCTACTTCTCTATTTTCTTAGGTATCTCAACTGGCATTTCTCCTTCACCTTCTTTCTTCCTTCCCCCAGTTCTTTCAATTTACTTCCCTAAGTGAGCACATCAATAGATAAGTAGAAACTTTGCATTCAAGGCAGAAAGGTGAAAGCTTGATCAAAAAGGAGACAAGAGAATGGAAAACCGTGCTAGATTTCAATATTGAAATTTACTGACTTCTAATAGTCCAGTAGCATATAAATTTCTATAAATTTCTATAGTATTGCGTATAAGCAACTCCCAGACCCAGGCCCCACAGTGCAATCTAGACATTAGATCTGCATGATTTAAAGAGAAGAAATGTGATAAGATTGTACATAAGAAGTAAAAAATTTGAGAACTCTCCTAGACAATATCAATAGACCCTTTTTTTTCCCATTAAGTTTATTGGTACATTTTAGGTATACACTACAGTTACATTCATCATTGGGACCTTGTACCTTTACATGATGTAACTTGCTCCTTATTTTTTGACCCTTCCCATGCCCTCCCTTCCCTGTTTATAAAGACTTTGTTTCCATTTTTTCCTTTTCTCATACTTTTTTCCTTTCCCCTACCCCTCCCACTTCCCCTACCCCATTTAGACATCAGTATACCCTTTTATTTGTTTATACATTAGTTCTTATGCCAAACAATGTGACTTCATTTGGAACAAATTTGAGCGAGGCATATGCTTGCCTGAAAAGTTCCTCAAACTGAGCTGACCCCAGCATATATTCCTAGGTAAGTTCTTTCTGTCCATTGTTATATTATTTCTAATAAATAACCAGAATCTCCACTATGGTCGAATCTATTCCATATTTAAATGTAAAAAAAATAGCTTAAGAGAACATGTTTCTCTTAATTTCCCAAGATTTTTTCCTTCTAGAGATATTGGCTGAGACTAGAAGTTGCCCAAGCCCAGAAGTTTTTATGGAATACCTTTTCATTATCTATTGATTTATTTTTCTTTCAAATAAAAAAAGTATAATCATTTTTATTAATAATCATATTAAGCTATAGAATGGTACAATCTAGTTAATGATATTGCAGTACAAAAAGGAAAAGACAAAGCAAAGAGAAAGAAAAACTAAAACATAATGAAAGAAAGAAAAACAAAGACAGGGAAAAGGAAGGAAGGAGGGAGAGCAGGAGAAAGAAACATTGGCCTAGTTGAAAGGTGACATTTAAATTAAGTTTGAAGGATAAAATTGGCTAAATACATTCAAGACTGAGTTATTGAATGACCCTTCAGGAAAGGATGATCTAAAGTGTGGTTTCTTGCAGAGCATGAAAATGTGGGTCTTTTAGAGTCTTGAAAACAAAAGGATGCCTTACTTTTGAGACAGTTCATAACCTATTCTTTGCAAGTGTGGAGGCTGGGGTTGAACTCAGGACCTTGCACATCTAAGGCAAGGAATCCCCCACTAAGCTGCCTCCCCAGTGCCATAGTTGATTCTTTTGATCATGGGAAAAGAATTCAAAGCATAAAGAGACAGAGATGGACTAAAGCATCACATGCCGTCATCCTCTATCAAAAGATCAGTAAACCAATGGCTGTATTCTCTCCATTGCCCCAGAATTGTCACATGGTCCAGTTGCTCATGGTTGAAGAGAGTTTTACCTACAACTTGAGGCAAAGGGTGTATTCACCCACAAGAGAAGGATTTCAAGAAGAAGAGAGGTAATATTTTCCTTCTGTAATAATGTCATTGTGATGCATCATTAGAAATGTTCAGTCAAAACTTATTTTACTTTCTTTGGTATAAAATGAGACAAGTTTGTTTCTAATGTATATATCAGCTCAGAAGACTAAGGATGATTTTAAACAAATGGTTTTAGTAATGATTTGAAGAAAGTGTTTGAGAAACTAAGATTATTAGTTAAAATATCAAAGTGATAGTTAATAGTAAGATATTAAGAAAAATAATGTACATAATCGAAAATAATCTACCATGAAAATTCTACTGATAGAAGAATAGGTCTTAATAAGTTGATTTGCACTATAAGAAATTTGAACTCAAATTCTGGAGAATACATTGCAATCTGAAGAATAAGCTAAAACCTGAAAAATACAGTAGTCCCCGCTTATCCTCAATAATTATATTCCAAGCCACTATGTGGATACCTGAAATGAAGAACAGTACAAATTTTATATATGTAACATATTTTTCTTATGCTAACATACCTATGATACATTAGGCCCCATAAAAGATTAATGATATAGATGGACAATTACTAGAATATATTGTAACAAAAACTGTGTGAATGTCATTTTTCTCTTTCTGCAATTATCACACATACTATATGATCCTTTTTGTGGTGTGAGATGATGCAGTGGTCATACAATGAGATGAAGTGAGGGGCCTGGTGTAGGCACTGTGACGGCGTTAGGCCCCTCTGTGATGGGGACTTGAACACCAGCACTGTGGAGATGCCACAGGAGTGGGCATGACGATGGAGATGGCTCTAAGAGACTGATGGGCTGTGGTTCCTGTGGATAAGACTCGGATCCCTCGCGGGGTAGAGCCGGACAGCCTAAAACTGTCCCACATTACTCAGAGCTTACTAGCTATTTATTTCTAGAATTTTCCATTTAGTATTTTTGAGCAATAGTTGATCACAGGTAGCTGAACCCTCAGAAGGTGAAAGTGAAAAAAGAGTGACTACTGTACATATAAAACTATATAGAAGACGATTTTCATAGCATACAGGCAAGGGTTGAATACTTAATACATCAAAATGAAGAACCAGAAAGCAAAATCATTGGTGAATTATATCTTAATAAGTAACATATATCCAAAAGTAATGACCTTAATAAAGAGATTAAGCAATTGAGTGAATAAAGATATTTCAAAATTGTGGAATTCATGAGCTATTAAAACCAAAGTACGTTTTGTCAATTCCTCCAAATTAAAAGTACAGGAGAGAAAACTCTATAGGAACATGAGAAAAAGATGTGTTCAGACAAATTACGCAGGAAATTCTAAAAGCTAACTGGAAGATGAAGAGATACTCAAAATAGTAATGAGAACTGTATTTTGGAAGTATAAAATGATAAATAACTTTCAATTGTTTTATTAAAAAATTGAAAACAAGATAATGCCTAATGCGGAAGGTAATGTGCACATGAATTCCAGGTGGAAGTGTAGTTTGATGCTGGCTTTGTGAAGAGCAATGTGTTATTATTATTAAATGTATGATACCTATAATGCCCTTACTCTTGGCTATTTCCCCACAATTAATTCCCTCACAGATATATAAGATATATAAAAAAGATTTCTTGCCGGGGATTTAGCTCAGTGGTTTCACCGCCTGCTGTTCAAACGCAAGAACCCGAGTTCGATTTCCGGTACCCAAAAACAAAAATAAAATTTCTTACAGTATTACTTATTTTCTCAAGGAATAGAAGTTGATCTGGGTCTCCATTACTGTAAGAATGGAAGACTAAAGTATGTATCATTGCATAATGAACTATTATGCAACAATTAGAAATAATGAATTAAATGTATACATAGCTACATGAAGAACACTTTAAAACGTTATACTTAATGTCGAAGAACTCTGAAGTGTCTGCTATTTTAATCCAATTTTGAGCTAACAAGTTAGTTTGCTATGGTTCTTTGGATGATGGTAGACAGTATGAAATTTTTCACTCAGAGACAAAGGATTTATTAATCATGATAAAGCAAGCAGCATGAACCAGTGTGTTAACGCTCAGTTCCTTTGGTTCCAGTCCTATAAGGACTGTACTGCAGACCTACATGGAAGCTGTGCATACAGTTGGTTTATGCTATAGCCAAACAACTCAAAGCTTGGAACCCCCTAGTGGTTTTAAGGGGCTGTAAGGAATCTTGCCCAACATTTGCCATGGAAGAAAGATATTGTGTGCATTATACTGAACAGAAATGAAAACACTTTATTCCAGAGGCAGACAGCATCTCTAGTTCTAAGACTATATAAACATCATTGTCAAGAGAGTTCAAGATTATGTGCCTCTTGTGTTCAAGTTCAAGTGCCTCTTGTCACATGAATTGTAGAAAGACAAGTGATCTTTGGAAAATTATCGCCCAACACATGTAAGAAAAGCTAACAAAAAGATGTATAGTATTATTTCTTACATAATACTGTATTAAATGAACAGGTTTTGCTACTAGCCATAATGTGGAAGCAAAGATTATACTTAGACTAACACTAAATAATAGAAAATTGGACAAAAGTCATGAAGCAACTATTTATAAACTATTTATAAATTATATAATAGGTAGCATAGAAAAGAGAAATAAGTCCCGAAAGAAAGGTAAATAAATGAGATGAGTAACACAATTCACTAGATTTCTTCCTAGAATCATATTAAAAACCAGTTCAAAGAGAATAGTCATAGTTAGAGAACAATGATGTTTCAGTTATGATTGTAGTGAAGGCTTTTCTTAACTGATTCTTAAAAAGCTTGAAAACAAGTCTCAATGTATCTTCCTAAAACTTAAATGATTTAAATTCCTAGCAAAACAAAGATCAGCACTTACAAAGGAAGATAACAAAATATGTATATTCAACAAAATACTACACAATGTCTAGCACATAATAAAAAAACTTTGGGCATGCTAAGCAGTAAAGAAATGTTCCTTACTTGAAGAAAATAATTTCATAGAAACAGGTCATAGAGATAATGGAACTTGCAGACAACCATGTAAAAACTGCCAATGTAACTATGTTGTAGTGTTTAAGAAAAAAATAAGAACTGAATGACAAGACAAGTACAAGATAAGGAACAAAGTAGTACCCCTAGAGATAAAAATTACAATGTTTGAAATGAAAAATTTAGTGCATAGACTTACAAATGGACAGGTACAGCAAAACGGAAAATAAAATCATGAATCTTGATGACAAGAGAATATACTCTACAGAAACTAAAGTGTAAAAAGAAAAATAGGCTAAAAATTGAGATTGCATACTGTGTGACATATGGCAGTGTAATATATATACATATATATATCCAAAAGGGGAGTAGAGAAAGTAAATGGGAACAAATAAAAATAATATGTGAATTATGACAAAAAATTTTCCAATAAAACTAACAGATCCAAGACCAACAACTGCTAACAAAATTAATGTATACACAAATTACCACCACTACCACCAGGGTATGTTGTAATCAAGTTTATAATCAAGTGGGTGAAAAACAATTATAAAAGGGAGTATTTACTATCAACCAGAGAAAAAAAAATGTATGTCATATAAAAAAGAATAAGAGTAAGAATGATAATATATTTGTTTTCAGGATTTGTGCAAACCAAAAAGAAAATAAAACTGAGGGGAGGGGAATAAGTTTAAGGCATTGAAAGAAAAAAAAATCTGTCAACCTAGAAAACTCTGAAAATATCCTGTAGATATAAGGTTTAAATGAAGGCTTTCAAACAGAATCTGATTTGTATCTGTCACCAGTACATTTACAGAAATTTAAAGAAAACTTAAAGAAAGTTCTTCAGGCAGAAGAATGAAACCATACGAAGACTTGGATAGTCACAGAGGAATAAAGACTAATAAAAGTAGTCAAAATATGGGTAAGTATAAATGATTAATTAAGGTAAAATTATAGGAATGTGTGAATACATATATATGCATAACGTATGACAATATTAGAGAAAAGAACAAAATATAAATATAAGAAGATACATTTCATTTAAAATAGTATATTATTTAAAGCTAGATTATGATGAATTAAGTTTGAATATACTAAATCTTAGAGAACTAATGTAAACAAGTTTAGCAAATAAGTCATTGCATTATTAGTACTGTAAATATTAATGATATTAAATTTCTCTCTCTGGGAAGAAGAGATGATAAAAGAAAACCAAGGGACAAATGGAAAATAAATATAAACATGATATGTTATCATTCCTAAAATGTGCTTTTACTATGATAATGTAATTTGTCTCTGTGTTCTAACTAACACGTAGAAAAGACTAACTGGGTAACATCACCCTGCATAATCTCAGACTAGATGCTGTGATGAAGGAATCCATTACAGTTGCTACAGGAACTTGAAGCCAGGAGAACATGGTGGTAGTAGAAGGAAATGCATATGTGAGCAACAGGACAGAACTGTGACACTCACGTGGTGAGGGTGGACTCATGTTGGCTCTTGTCTTTGTTTGTACCTTTTCAACTTTTGATAGGCTGAAGGTTCTCCAAAGACGTCCATGTCTAAATCTGCAGACTATGAATCCCTATGATTAGGTTAGGGGACTTGGTAAAAGGAATTTTGAGGATGTGATTAAATTAGGGATTTCGAGGGCCGGGATTTAGCTCAGTAGTTTCGCCGCCTGCTGCACAAGCGCAAGGACCGGAGTTCGATCCCCGGTACCAAAAAAAAACAAATTAGGGATTTCGAGATGGGAATTTATTTGGATTATTAGTTTGGGTCCAATATAACCATAAGTGTGCATATGTGAGAGAGGCATCAGAAGCAGTAGATGGATCTGAGCAGTAGTAAATTTGATGATAGAAGCATGACCTGAGAGTGACCAAGAATGAGTGTGAGTGAAGGAAGGTAGCAGCCTCTACTCACTGAAAAAGGCAAGTAAATCCATTTCTCTCCTCAAGCCTGCAGAAGTACCTAGGCCTGTTGACACTTTGACTTCTAACCAATGAGGCTGCTTTTGGAATTTTGACCCCCAGAAGTGTAAGGTAATAAGTGTGTGTTGTTCTAAGTCACTAAGTTGGTGGTAAGCAATTTGTTACAGAGACATAGAGAACTAATATACTATTCATCATATTTTAGTAGTCCATCATGCACAGAGTAGAGATGCACAGATAAATATGATCCACTACCTACTTCAAGGAGGTCATGGCCTAGTATTTTTCCTTGCTAGGCTTTAAGAGCTTGTTGAATAGTACACAAAATTTATTTGGAAACAAAAAAAATAGAGATCTCAGTCAGTATGCTAAATGGGTTATTTATTTTAAAACTGGTAGAACTGACAAGCACAGAAAAAAACTGAATTTAAATATTTCTTTTGTACATGTAACTGCTGACAAATTAACTTCTCAGTTTTACTTTATCATTTGTGATTTCTGAATAAAAACATCAACTTCATATAGTAATTACTTTATACAATCATTGCAAAATGGGCCGGAATTAGTTGTGTTACCTTTCTCATCTAATCTTTGATCTGAGGGATGGTAGTTATGTAAAATCCCCCAAAGATGATTGAAATAAATAAGACCATGTTTCTTTTGTAGTTAAAGTCAAAGAAGTTGGTAGAGGCTTCTGGCACTGCTTCAACCAATCGCACTTTCAGGAAACCAGGGTTTTTCTATCTTTCCACCAGCCCATCATTAGCTTTTGGCATTACTCATGCTTCTCTGCAGTTGCAAGATGTGTGCTCCCGGCCCTCAGAGACTAGCCGGCAGCCAGTGAGGACCTCTGATGCGGAGCCCTCACTCTGTCCCTGCGCCCCGCCCCCAGTGACCAGCTTAGCCGTGTGGGCGACTAAAACCCTACCACCACCTCTGGCCTCTTGGCTGTGCCACTACCTGGTTCCACACTACAGAGGCACAGGGTGTCATAAAGGCCATTGTCCTCAGCTCCAGAATATAGAGCAGAAGTGAACAACAGAGAAAGGGCCTCTCTCAGGCTCCTTGATGAAAATTGAAGCCCACTGGAAAAGGGAAGAGAATCTCTGCAATAAAGGCACACCAGACCACCATACTTGGTAAGTTGGAGGTATCATCATCTCCCATCAGAACCTGGACTGTCTTCAGGGGAAGGGCACCTAGAACCTGCAGTAGAACTTTGCAGAGTTCAATCCTGCAGGAGGACAGGGAGCTCAACTTGGGACTTGCAGCCAGAAATCTGCCTGAATCTCATGAGTCTGCTGCTGGCTTGCAGAGACTCACTGACTTATATCTGCACGCTGCTGCCCACGTTGTCTATTGTGACAGCAGAGACATACCCTGAAGGAGGCCCATCATTTTTATTTTTTGTTATTTGCAAAATTTTTTTCTCTTAGTTTTAATTTTTATTTTTTTCTACTCTGCAAATTTTTTTCTCTCTTCTTTTTTCTTTCTTTTCTCTTTTCTTTCTCTCTCTCTCTCTCTCTCTCATTCTATCACTGTCCCACATTGTTCTTCATCTCCATTTTTGTTCCTGTTGTGGCCCTAATTCAAATTTCTTTATTTTTCTTTTCTTCTATTTTTCTTTCTCTCAATAGTCATTAGTTTTAAAGGAAAGTGAATATATTTTCTAGCCTCCCTATTGCTGTTAGGTTGTTTTGTTCTCATCTTTGTTCTTCCATTCTGTCTTTTCCTCTTGTCTTCAATAGTTTCTTAGAGTTTACATGATCTCCCTGTGTCCTCTGGCCTCACTGCTAACCTTCCCCTATACTTCTACCTATCTATGCCTCCATCCCGAACTCCTTCTAACTCCCCATCTTAAAGGGTAAATTTGCTAAATTGAAGAGTTTATTCATTATAAACATATGTTGGGCTGGTCCTCGATTTTGATACAATTCACACAGTTAAAGATGATAGATTATTAACTACCACAAATTGTCATTTTCTAAGCTGTGCTTGATGCTATGGTGTTGCTGATTGTATTATTTTGGCTACGGCATTGTAATTGATCTAATCAGTTGTCCCTCCTGGTATAATGAAAATGAAATAGACTCAGAGTCATTAGAGACTCAAAACGTAAAGACCAGCCATATCTGAAAGATGCCACTGAGAAGCAATCATTCCATAAGGGTTCTAAATACATCAACAAAGATACTTACAATAAGCAACTTCAAAGTATCAACCCAGGAACTAAACCAAGGACAGTACCAAAAACAAAAATGAGGAGACATTTAAGCAAGGCACAAACTCAGACTTCCAACCCAATAAAGGCAAATTCTGGGAGAAACAAGGTGGAAAAGTCTGATAATCAACCACCTGGACACCCTGAGCGTAGCAAAGGAAATAACAAAACAGATGAATGAGGCTCTAGAAAAATTCAAAACAGAAGTAATTTCCCTGATAACTACAGAGATGGTGAGAAGAGTGAAAGACATAATTAGAAGCTCTAGAACAGAAAGAGATAAAAAAAATAGATGAGCTCAGAACCATGCTGGAAGCCATGAATGCCTAGCATAAGAAAGAAATGGAATCTATGAAACAGATTCAAAAACATATAGAGGAGATTAAAAAATTCCATTGAAAGTATTCACAGCAGATTAAGAGAATGTAAAGATTGAATATCAAATATAGAAGACAGGATTATGGTTAGTGTCCATGAAAACAGAGATTTCTTAAAAATAGTAAGGGACCATGAGAAATCAATCCAGCAGCTGCTAGGTGATGCAAACAAGAATAACATAAGACTGATAGGAGTCCACAAAAAAGCAGGAGAAAGTACAATAGATATTAAAAAATCTGTTCACAGAAGTAGTAATAGAAAACTTCCCAGACAGAGGTAGAGAATTGGACATACAGATAACTGAGGCATATGGGAATCTAAGTAGCCACAATCAAAAGAAAAAAAAAAATCTACACCTAGACATAAAATAGTGAAGATCCCAGAAACCCAACAGAAGAACAAAATACTACAAGCAGTTATAGAAAAGAAACAAATCACCTATAAAGGAAAGCCCATCAGAATCACAGCAGACTTCTCAACACAACCCCTCAAATCAAGGGTAGCCTGGAGTGAAGTATTTCAAGCTCTAAAAGAAAATAACTTCCAACCTAGACTGTTGTATCCTGGAAAATTAGCTTTCAGAATCGATGGGGAAATTAGATACTTCCATGACAAAGAAAACCTGAGAAATTTCATGAACGCCAAACTAGCGCTTCAAACAATTCTAAACAATATCCTGGAAAAATATAATGAAGGTCACAACTCCATGAGGCCCAACAGAGGGAAGGCATCAGGCAAGGTAAGAAACTAAAGGGAAAGGGGGAAAAATAAAAAATAAAAGAGCCAACAACAGTGAAACATCATGACAAGGATGAATCAATATCTATCAGTTATGACCATCAATGTTAATGTCCTCAATTCACCAACCAAAAGAAATAGAATGGCAGAATGGATTAAAAAGCAAAATCCAACAATATGCTGTATACAAGAAACACACCTAACTCAAATAGAAATTCATAGACTGAAAGTAAAAGGATGGAAAACAGTTCTCCACATGACAGGAAGCCAGAGAAAAGCAGGGGTAGCAATCTTATTTGCAGACAAAGTAGATTTCAAACCAAAACTAATTAAAAGAGACAAAGATAGTCACTACATCCTTGTGAAGGGAACCATTCAAGAGGAAGAGATAACAATCATAGATATATGTGCACCAAACATGAATGCCCCCAGCTATACAAAACAAATATTAATGGACATGAAAAACCAAATAAGCACTAATACAATTGTGATGGGGTACTTCAGTACCCCACTATCACAAATAGACAGATCATCTAGACAAAAAATCAACAAAGAAATTCTAGAACTGAACCAAGCCATTAAACAAATGGACTTAATAGATGTTTACAGAGTGTTCCACCCCACAAAATTAGAATATACATTCTTTTCAGCTGCACACGGGTCATTCTCCAAAATAGATCACATGCTAGCTCATAGAACATGTTTAAGTAAATATAAAAGAATTGAATTTACCCCCTGTATATTATCAGACCATAGTGCAATAAAATTGGAGATCAATAGTATAAGAAACCGCAAAACCCCCACAAACACATGGAAATGGAATAACACTCTCCTGAACAACCAATGGGTCACAGAGGAAATTAAAGAAGATATTAGGCAGTTTCTACAAGTAAATGATAATGCCAGTACAACTTACAGGAATCTATGGGACACAATGAAAGAAGTTCTATGAGGAAAATTCATAGCTGTGAATGCCCATATTAGGAAAACAGAGGGAGCTCAAATAAACAACCTAATGCTAGGGCCGGGCATTTAGCGCAGTGGTTTTGCTGCCTGCTGTGCAAGCGTAAGGACCTGAGTTTGATCCCTTGTATCAAAAAATAAAAAAATAAAAAACTTAATGCTGAACCTCAAGCTCCTAGGAAAAGAAGAGCATGACAAACCAAAAGCTCATACAAGAAAAGAAATTATACAGATCAGAGCAGAAATCAATCCAATGGAGACTAAGAGAACAGTACAAAAAAATCAATGAATCAAAGGGTTTGTTTTTCGAAAGAATAAATAAAATTGATAAAACTTTAGCCAACCTTAGCAAAAAAAGGAAAGAAAAGTCTCAAATCCATGAACAAAAAAGGTGAAGTGAAAACAGATTCAGCAGAAATCCAGAGGATCATCAATATCTACCTCAAGAAACTGTACTCTAATAAAATGAAAACAGAAGAAATGGACAGATTCATAGATACATATGAATTGCCAAAGTTAAATGAAGAAGATATAGAAATTCTAAACACCCCAATTACAATGAGGGAAATGGAAAACATAATTAAAAATTTACCAACAAAGAAAGCCCAGGTCCTGATAACTTCACTGTTGAATTCTACAGGACATTTAAAGAAGAACTATTGCCATTACTCTTTAAACTCATCAGTTAAATTGAAAGGGAAGAAATACTTCTAAATTCATTCCTGGAAACAAGTGTTATTTTGATTCCAAAGCCAGGGAAGGACCCAACCAAAAAGGAGAACTATAGGCCAATCGCCCTAATGAACATAAATGTAAAATCCTCAACAAGATTATTGCAAACAGAATACAGAGGGTCATCAAGAAGATCATACACCTTGAACAAGTTGGATTTATCCTAGAGATGCAAGGATGGTTCAACATATGTAAATGGATAAATATAATACACTATATTAACAGAGCCAAGGACAAAAATCATATCATCATCTCAATAGATGCAGAAAAAGCATTCAACAAAATCCAACACCCATTCATGATAAAAAAAAACCCTATGAAAATTTGAATAGAAGGTCTTTATCTCAACCTGATTAAGGCTATCTATGAAAAACCAACAGCCAATATCATACTAAATGGTGAAATATTGAAAACTTTCAAGCTAAAATCAGGAACAAGACAAAGATGCCCACTATCATCACTCCTGTTCAATATAATTCTGGAAACATTAGCCACAGCAATTAGAAAAGAGAAAGAAATAAAAGGAATAAAGATAGGAAAAGAAGAAGTTAAGCTGTTGTTAATTGCAGACAATATGATACTTTACATAGAAGACCCAAAAACCTCTGCCAAAAGACTTCTAGACTTAATTGACAGATTTAGTAGAGTAGCTACAAGGTCAGCACTTAAAGAACAATAGCCTTCTTGTACACAAATAACAGACTCACTGAGAGAGAAATTATGGAAACAATTCCTTTTACAATAGCATCCAAAAAAATGAAATATCTAGGAATCAATCTAACAAAGGAAGCAAAAGACCTCTACACAGAAAACTACAGCACTCTGAAAAAGGAGATAGATGAAGATATAAGAAAATGGAAAGACATCCCTAGTTCCTGGGTAGAAAGATCGAATATAGTGAAAATGGTCATAATTTCAAAACTGCTATATAGATTTAATGCAATGCTGATTAAAATTCCAACAATATATTTCACAGAACTAGGAAAAACAATCCAAAAATTCATTTGGAACAAGAAGAGACCTAGAATAACAAAAGCAATTCTAGGCAACAGGGATATCACAATCCCCAACTTGAAACTATACTACAAAGCTACTGTGATAAAAACAGCATGGTACTGGCAAAGAAACAGACCTGAGGAGCAGTGGAATAGATTAGAAGATGCAGAAACAACTCCAGACATACTCAGCCACCTCATCTTTGACAAAGGGGCCAACCACGCTCACTGGAGGAAAGATAGCCTATTTAAAAAATGGTGTTGGAAAAACTGGATTTCAACCTGCCAAAGATTAAAACTAGACCCATACCTATCACCATGCACTAAACTATGATTGAAATGGATTAAAGATCTAAATATTAAAACAGAAACAGTAAATTTGCTAGAAGATAAGGTAGGTAGAACTCTTGAAAACATTGGCATAGGAAAAGACTTTATGAACAAATCCTCAGTAACTTGGGAACTAGAACAAAGAATCAACAACTGGGATCTCATCTTATTAAAAAGCTTCTGCACTGCCAGAGAACCACCAACAGAGCTAAAAGACAACCCACAATGTGGGAAAAACATTTTCACAGCTGTACATTAGACATAAGACTACTATCTAGAATATATAAAGAATTGAAAAAAATCAGACCCCCCAAATTTAAAGACCCAATTCAAAATGGGTATCTGAAATGAAAAGACATTTCTCAGACAAAGAAGTAGAAATAGTCAATAAACATACGAAAAAATGTTCAACATCACTGGTTGTTCGAGAGATGCAGATGAAAACAACACTGAGATTCCACCTCACCCCAGAAAGATTGGCTGCTATCAAGAGATCAACCAGTAACAAATGCTGGCAGGGGTGTATGGAGAAAGGAACCCTTCTCCATTGTTCGTGGGAGTGCAGACTGGTGCAACCACTGTGAAAATCAGTATGGAGATACCTCAAAGAACTAGGATTAGAGGTCCCATTTTACTCAGCTCTTCCCCTCCTAGGTATCTTCCCTAAAAATTAAAAGAATCATACCACAATGATATATGTGTACCCATGTTCTTAGCAGCACAATTTGTAATACCTAAAACTTGGAAGCAGCCCAGATGCCCATCAACTGGAGACTGGATAAAGAACATGTGGGGTTTTTTATAAAATGGTGTACTACTCAGCCATAAAAAATGAGAAATTATAGACATTTATAGCTAAATGAATGCACATTGAGGAGATACTGTTAAGTGAAATAAATAGGACAAATGTGTAAATACTGAAGAGTTTCTCAAGTGTGAGAAACTGAAAGTGTAAATAAGGATTAAAATGATTAAATTGAAAAATTGATAATTTGAAATAGGAAGAAAAAGTCCAAAGGGGTAGAAGAAGTGGGAGGGGAAGGGACAGGAAAGAAGGGATAGGAAAAATTATGAGAAAAAAAAAAAAGGAAACAATGTATTTGTAAATAGGGAAGGGTGTAGGGAGTGATGGGAGTACAGCAAATGGGGAAAAATAAGAACCAAGATACATTATGTACAGGTACAAGCACCCAATGATAAATGTAAACATATTGTAAGCCTAAAATGTACCAAAAAAAGAATTTAAGCAAAAAAAAAAAAATAGGTGTCATCCAGATCTATACAGCATATCATCATGGCCCTATGGTGCAGTGTTGCATTGAGAAGGTCTGTTCCAGCTGGACTGTCCCCTTTTATTGGTAAAGTAAGACACTCCCAGGGAAAATATGTCTTCACCCGCTGTTTAGAGACACTGTAAAATAGACAGGTGAGTTGACACATTGATACTGTAATCAGATCCTTGTATTTGTGTGTGAGTGTGTGTGTGTGTGTGTGTGTGTGTATGATATGTAGCAAGCTATTTTATTTTTCAAATCCCAAACACCTGCCCACAAATAAAGACATTCAAATCCAATAAACAATATTTTATCAACCAGGATGAAATATGTATTTCAGTTTCCTTTGATAAATTTCAAAGAATGTTATTTGATTCAGTTTGCACAACAAAATATTTTCAAATGCTATTTTAAAAATCTCAGAAACTTTGACTTTTACCAAGTCCAGACTGACTTGTGATACTCTTGGTTTACCTCTCCACTATGTCTATCTCTATTTTTCTCAGGTTTTCAGCTCTTCTGTTTCTTTTTCTTACACATCAAATTTGATCTTCATAAGAATATTTAGGAGATATAAGACTTGACAAATCCTTTATAAAATGATGTTAGCAGGAGGAGGGAAGTAGAGAGAATGCTTCCTACAGGAGAAGATACTGTGACCATTTACACATTAATATCTGAGGGTCTTTGAAATACATAATAAAACTATGTTCTCTTAATTATGTTAAATCAGGAGTAGGGTGTAAGTATTGGAAGATTGAAGGATATAAAATTTACCATGACTCCAAAAAAGAAACAACAGTACAGAAACAAGCACAGAATAGGACAAAGATGACAATGTCTAGGGGAATAGGGGAAAGGGGAATTTCTGTAGAATAGGAATAAAGTAACAGTCATGCAAGATCAGTGACTTTTAGAGATCTGTTGCAGAACATTGTAGTTTTGGTTAACAATCCTGTGTTGTATACGTAAAAATTTGATAAGTGGGTAGATCTTATGCTATACATCTGTGTGCTCTGTAAGAGAAAAAGAGAAAGAGACACAGAGAGAGAGAATAGAGAGGGGGAGAGAGAAAGAGAGATAGAAAGAGACAGACAGGAGACAGAGACAGAGAGACAGACAGAAATAAGGAGAGGATTATTTTAGCCAACAATAAAACTATTACTATGGTATGAAAAAGGGCACATTAAATGAAGATATGAATATTTATATTTAAATACACACTATTTGAAAACAATGTAAATAAAAATATAAAGCTTAGAACAAAAGATTTCAACCACTGAAAAAAGGAACTAAGTTCAATTCTTTTGGTGAAAACTTGTTTGGCTACAACACACTAGGAAGCAAGCCCTGGACGGGGGAAGAGTGCAGCTTGGTTTTGGTTTGCAGAGGTGATATATAATGTAATAAGTGTGAATGATCTAAGAAATTAGTGTAAATGGCCACAGCCTGAGGTGCTCCAAAATTTTTCCATACCTATACTTTTCTTTTTATTCCACATTTACTATGTGTGAGATGTATTGTGTTTTTTTGGCTAAATTTCAACATATATTTGTGAAAAAAATACTTGACTAAAGTTCAGATATTCCATGGAGTTCCAGTTTGGGAAATTTTGTACAACAATCTAGGAGGACATAAAAAATGCCCAGATTACTAAATGCACAGAACATCGGGGTATTAGAGAATATCAGGGCTGTTTGTGACACTAAAAGTAATTGAGTACAACTGCCTGTCTGATGTTTGAACACAGTATTATAAATGACGTTATGGACATATGTTTATGTAGTTAAGAATTCAACTTCCCGTACATAAAATTAAATTGTTACATGAGTTTTTCAAAATCTGAAGTATGTATGTGCAAATTAGTAGACAATTTTAAACAAAAAAACAATAATTACCTGAATGTGGAATCTCAACAATAATTTATACTTAATCATACCATAAATATTCAGGAAATGAAAGGCCCTTTTCTATAAAGAATATTTTACTAGAGTAAAAAATTTTACTAAAGTAATATATTCTATCACATTTCAATTTTTATAGATAATGAAATATTTGATAAAATTGAAAATGCTAAGCTCATAAGTAATACAATTATTTGTTATGCCAAAAGCAGAGTCTCATAACAAAATAACAAGAGTAGGGAAGTAACAATGGTTCAGTGGTGCTGATCAAATAAAATATAACTGCTTTTCAAGGAGGAGGAAATGAAACCAGGATATTTGGAAGAAACAATATTGAGTTTTGCATAAATGAAGAAGTTGAATCAAATTGAGAAGAATTGCATGTAGGCGTTGCTGGAGAGTTTCTGCAGCAAGCTAATGCAGTCTACACCCTTACCAGTTAGGAGGAGGTTTCACTGTGAGCCTTGGGCAATGTGGAGTGATGGGGAACCTTTTAGAGCTTTCAGTGATACAAACAGCCGGCTCAGCCATGTGTGCCATAGGTCCGCTGCCACTAACAGCGAATACAAGCAAGTGAACTTCTGAAGAAAGGTTTTAAGAGAATTGTGTTATCATTCATATGTCAGTAATGAGCAGCAAGGCAAGGCGACTTCTAGGAAGTGAACAACCAAAAATGTTTTCTTAAGCTATACTTAATATGATGAATCTACAGAAATACAGTCACATACAGTGTTAAATCTAAATCGTGCATTTATGACATATTTTACACTTATGTAGAAGTTTATGTTAAGCATATTCAGTAATACCTGATAATCATTGTAGATGTCTTCCTGAATACCCATAAGCATGTTAGTAATTTAATTTTAAAGTTCTTTAGTTCTGACATCTACTATGCTTTTTGAACAAAAGGTTAGAGGGGCTTTTGTTTCAGAGAAATTGGAGAATAACATGTAATTATTTTATAAAGTGATGGTTTACAGGTTGAGATATGAAGAAGATTAATTACTAAAGATATTGGATTCGTTTTGTATGTGCTTTTCTTGCATAGTCTATTGTGCATTTATTGTACATCTAAAACTATATATTTCCACATTAGTTATTAAATAATAAATACATTAGTAGCAATGAAGAAACCTCATAGACTCTTTAGAAACACGAGATAGGCCTTACAACACCTAGAAATGTGATATTGCACTCCTGTATCATTTCCCATTTTGTGTTTGCAACAAAGCAATTTTCTCAGTTTTCCAGTGTATGCTTTTGGTAGGAAAATTTAAGGCATTGGTTTTGTTCCCAAGCTTGCACTGACAATGCATGATGGTTTAATCCCTTTTGGCCTCAGTTTCTCCCATTATTGAAATAAAATACTAGTGGTTCCTACTTTACAATCTGATAGGGTTCCCCTGAGAAAAAAATGAGAATAGTGTGCATGCAGTAGTCTGAAGAAATGAGGCAAGAATTTTTTAACACCATCAATTCTTTTTTTTTTCCATCCCCATAGAGCTTTTGAAAATGAGAAGGAAACCAAGAGTTGGAAGAAGGAGAAGGATAGGATTGAAAAATGAGAGAGAGAAGAAAGAACTAAGATGTATTATGTGTCTATACCAACTCCATACAATAATTGTAATCCTTATGTACTCCAAACATGTGCTAATTAAAAAAATTTTAAAGAATTTTTAATTTTAAAAGAGAATTTAATATAGATGATTTAAGGAGAAAAATATTTCTATCAAGTAGTTAATGGCACTACACTGTTTTATTAGCTATTTGTCACTAAATAATATTTGAGATATATGATTCTGTATCCCATTTTAGAAAAGGAAGGAAATTGAGATATTCACAGAGAAAAGCTTTATATGTGACTCTTGAAAAGAAAGCATATTAACTAAATGGAAAATTTGAAGAGTCTTAGGCTGATTTCTAACTCAACCTTGCTTTATTATCTGAAGCTTAAACATTTTGAAATTTTACTGGAATACTGAAAATTCTTAATACAAATTCCATGAAGCTAAGAAACTTCTCAGCACCATATGTAAATGTAAGGAGCAAGAAATAATCAATTTTATGACAAGATATTTTATGCTCCACATTGAATACTAAAGTTGACTCTTGTTAATGAAATGTTTAAATGGAATCATTGTAGGACTGAATATGGCAATTACTTGTCTTGCTTTATCTTCATTTTTTTCTATTTCCTTCCAGACAATGAGAGGATGATTGGGTATACATTCATGTCATGTAACATAGTCATAGAGACAGCAATTTTTTTACACTATGACTTAGTGAATGGTATGATATTGTTTCTTCCTTTAGATAAATATAAAACTTAATTATAGTAGAATTTTGCAAATGTAATTTGAAATAATATATGTTTCCATTGGCTTCTTAAAATTCAAAATGAATTCTGCTCAGCCCATTACACTACTTTTCATGACTACAGCCACTTTCAAAACTAGACAATGCTTGTTCCCTTAATCCTGAGATACTTTTAGAAAGTACCTAGTTTATATTTTGCCTACCGTTGATTGCAGCTTTATCTTATTATTCCAAATTGATTAGGAATGACTATGACTACAAGATAACAAGGAATTTATAGAACTTAAGAAGGTATACAGAGTAACTTGTGTGCCACTTTTTTGTTTGTTTCATTTTTTTCAAAGACATTTCTATGTGCTTCTTTGTAATTTTACGGTCCATTTCCAAAAGAGACCTGATGTACATAAAGAAGTTGTGAAATTTTGGTTGTAGGGCACTTCTCCCAGAGATTCAAAATCCAATTTCATAAAGACTTAAAAAAAATAAAACATTCCTTTATGTTATGCTTCTGATTGAGAAAGTCTCCCAAAGACCTCAGGAGCTCATAGGTGAAGCTTGTGGAAGGTGATTTGACTATGGAGGGTAGAGCTGACATGCTGTTAGGAGGTGGGACCTGATTGAAGGTGGATTGCTCGAGGCATGACCTGGAAGGGTATAGCTTCCTCCTGAAGACTGGGTAATACAAAGCCAACACAGCAAAAGATTGGGTGTCTTATTAGAAGCCCTTTTCTGGTTCATAAAGTGATACCATCTACCCTGTTCTCACACAGTGGAAGGGCCTGAGGAGTCTCTCTTGGAACCTTTCTAAAGAGTATTAATCCTATTCATGGGTGCTCTGCCCTCTTGGCCTAATTCCTTCCCAAAGTCCTTTCCTCCTAATCCTACTACCTTGGGTTTAAGATTTTAACACATAAATTTTGGG
This sequence comes from Heterocephalus glaber, assembly GCF_000247695.1. The sequence goes on along the minus strand of NW_004624742.1, from coordinate 16,838,275 downwards.
GAGATACATTCATACTGTAATCTGTATCAATTGTAAATCCTCATCAGCAAAATTTACTTTTCATGTCTTTTGCCAACTTTAATTAGCTATGTATGAAAGTAGGTAACACTTCCTCCCCCACCTATTGTAGAGTCACAGGAAGGTAATAGCTCTCTATATAATATATTATTTAAAAGTTTTTATCATTTATATATGCTTCATTTCAATTTCCTTATTCTAGATGGAAGATCCAGGAATCAGGGATTTCCTTTGAATTATACACATATTTTCCTTAAATGTCTACATGTCTATAATACTTCCTTTGAAATTTTATATTTAATATATACGTATATGTTTATTACTTATAATTCACACATATATCATTTGAATAGATATTAAGAATGAAGAAAGAAACCACAATTTATGAAACTGACAAAAATGATGTAGATATTTGAAATACCATAAAATTCAGAAAAAGAAAAACTATGGTGACTGTTTAAATATAAAACTGAATTTATTACAATAAAAGACACATTGCCTTACATCTCCTTAAAAATACTTTCCCTCCCTTTGAACACACTTATCATTCTTACTACTTTCTGAAACAATTCTGAAAGTTCTGTTTCATTTGACAAAAATTGTCAAATTATATATAATATGTGACATAAAATTGTCACGACGGAGGTAGAAGCCACGTGCCTGTTTCTCATGTTCGAATCTCTTGTTAAAATCCTTTAAACAGAACCGTAAGAGATGTCCAGCTATTCAGAAATTCACCTAATAGTTCATCAGATTACGACTGAATCACTTCTCTTACTTGCAACCCACTCTTGGGCTCTTGATGTTGAAGGATGTCCTTGTCTTTCTTCTTTATCTGATTCACAACCATTGCGAAGCTGCTCAAACCACTTGTATACAGTCTTCGTGATCACCGCAGCAGCGCCATACACCAATTTTAACATTTTCTGTGGTTCTTTAGCAATTTTTGCAGTTGAAAACAAAACTTCAGGTTAACGTGTTGTCCTTGACCCAGTGGTCTATGGTGTGCTTTAAAACACACCTTCTCTCAACTGTAGCTCATACCTAACTGACTACATTGAACAAGTTGCAACTTGTCACACCTCTCCTAAGGTTTGATGCTCTGCTTCCTGTATTTCAGGTCCCTGCCTTTCCTTTGGATGGAAAGGGGTATCAGCATTCACTGTACTATTTGATCATACATTTTTATTACTGTAACCACAATTAAAAACAAAATTTATATTTACATCATTTGTGACCATTAATCATGATACATCAATTTGACTCTATTAAGAAATGCCTAGCAAATTAGTAAAGCACTCTTCTTTATGTATCTAGGTAGATCATGAAGGATGACCTTGGATACTATCTGTGGTCCCTGGTCCATTTATATGTGGGACTTATCCCCAGATGCTGGGCTTTCTGGCTGCCATGAACTGAGCAGCTATGCTCTGCCATGCACTTCTGCTATGCTCTCCTGCCTTGGAGCCAGCTAACCATTGATTGACTCCTCTGAAACCATGAGCCAAATAAACCATTTCCTCCTATAGGGTGTGAGTGTCAGTTATTTTGCCCAGCAATGAGAAAGCTGACTAATATATACCTATACATATATCAAAGGTTTCTTCCTGCCCTTCTAGGTCAATACTCACCAAAGTTAAATGACATCTGGATTTCTATCACCTCATATTAGTTTTGCCTGTTTTTGAACTTCTTATAAATAGTCATACAGATAGGCACTGCTGTATCTGATTTCTTTCATTTGTTATGTGCATGAGATTCATTGACTATGTTGTATATATACCTATTCATTCATTTAGTTGAAACCTCAATTGTAACATACGATCTTACTATATACCATGTGTTTGTATCTTTAAAGATATTACTGTTTTCTCAGCTATAAAAAATCATAACTTCAGAATCATGTATGCTATATGTTCCCTGACTGTGCCATGAAATCAATAATCAAGTCTTGTACACTTTTTTCAGATAAAACATCTTTCAGGGCTGGAGATTTATCTCAGTGGTTCTGCCACCTGCCTTGCAAGTGCAAGGTCCCGAGTTCAATCCCTGGTACCAAAAAAAATCTTCTATTTATTTTCTCTTTTCAGTTCTCCCTTCCATTGCTCTTGTTCCAATCTCATTACTTCACACTTAGAGCACTATTATGGATTTCCCTAGTTTTGTAGCTTTCCTTTCAAATATGTCCTTTGTCCAGTAGGGAAAAATACTTGTCATGTAACTAACCAGAGCCAAAATATTTATTTTTTGTTTTATGAAATCAACCATTTTAAAATGCCTTCCAAAATCTAGCTTTAGTGAACTTCTCTTTTAAAATAAAAATACATCCCAATTAATTTTTGAGCCTTTTACCACACTGCCTCCAACAGTTGAAATTAATCATTCTTGGGGGTAGCTCCATTTATCATTGAACAGATAACTCAAGTCCTAAATTCAATGAACCATTATCTCAAAAACTGCTCTCTCCATAAACTCCTTCTTCTTTCACTGTCTTACAATCCTTACTACTCACTAGGCACAAAGATCCTATTGCTTGTGGGCTGTTTGTTAAAATTTTGTACACTTTTATTTTTCTTTTAAAAAATATCTTAAGATACTCTAAGTTGCTGGAAAGAAATACTCTCCTTTTATATATTTACATTTGACAGAGGACATTTGGTAGTTTCAATACATAGTTTAAAAAATTTGAAAAGAGCATAGATAAAAGTAACAACAGGAAAAGTGGCAACAGAGAACAAACTTTAGCTATTGTTGATAACTTCTATGACTAACTGTAATAATGGTTAGCTAATGAGGACTGTCACCACGATAAAGTCCTGGATAGAGTTCCTGGTAGTCAACTGAGAAAATACACTTTAAATATAGATGATTCCAGTACTGTAGATTTGCCATAGATCTTCTGCTTGGATCATTCTGCTTTCTTACCATAGAAGTTTTAGCTATCAAATCCTAGAAAGTTCTCAAGATAATTTGGTGTGCAATAATTTCCAGCTGAATGGATAAAACCATGATTACATGACATTCTTAGGAGAACAAAAGCCTAACAACTGAAAGTACAAAGTTAAAATCAAATGAAAGTTCAACAGAATCAACTAGTGAGTCACTGCAGAGACTGTAAAACATTTAAAAGAAAAGAGGGTCACCTACCTAGGCAGAACTTCCATTTTGATGGATGTAATTTCCTTTAAAAGTAAGAACTTTTAGAGATAACATATGGAATGAAAATAGTAAACTACTATGAATCAGTACAATATGAACAGAATATGAGAAATCACTAAATAGCCTTTCACTTTTTATACTTTGATAAAGTTACATACACATTTTCCACTAACATGTTGTGAAGTCTAGCTGATAAACATTATAAATATTTTGAAAGGATAATGCTACTTTTCTAGAGGTAATTTTGCTTCTGGGATATTAGACTAAGTTGATTTGTAAGATCCTGAAAATCATGCAACCTTCAGAATAAAATATACACATGTGATAACAATAAAAAATTATTATTAATGAAAGCCTTTTCCATGTCTACTTCACATTGCACTCTTCATCTGCTCTTTTTAGAGATAAGAAAAGGGGATCATACATCCACGGCTCCACAGGGGTTACAAAACCCTTGAGAAAGTGAAGGGGTGAGGAGAAATAGTTCAAAAACAGAAGGGATCAGATGGTAATTACTGTGTCTACTTGTCCAGTATCTAACTTCTAACTTTAAAACTGACAGGTGGATATTTAGACCATTTAATCAATTGAAAAAACTTGAAACAGTACAGGTAAGTACTGGTCATCCTTCCTTTGCTCAGTCTTGCTCCCCTACTTATAACCTTTCATATATTTATTTTTCTGTTCACATTCTTATTGATGTATGTTGTTAAACCTAAGACCTCATAAACTAAATCCTTAGGGTTATGAAAAAGAGAGTGAGGTCATTTTAGATTTGTGTGGCTAATTTACAATCTGAACACTTTTGAATTTCTCCCATGCTAAAGAAACTTTAAAAACATATCAATAGATTTCTTTGTTGCTTTTACTAATGAAGTTGTAAGTTTTTTTCTTTTTTCTACCAGTGGTAGGTGTTGAATAATTTGAATGGGAATTTGAAGGTTCATGGCTTCCAAACCAGCAGGAGTTAAGGCTTAATTGCTTGGAAATACATTTTCATGGCTGATACCAGTAACAGAAAAATGTCTATATGTCAAGAGGCTCTATACTAATCAGTTAACTGCAACATGTGCCACCTCAATCCTAGGGACAATGTAACTGTTAACAGCTTGAAGCTATTAAAAATGTACCAATGGGGAACTTTCTTATACTTTTTTTCACTAATATGCTTCTTCACTCTAAGTAAAGGAGGAGACAAATTTTGTATTTAACTACTGCCAGTGAAAAGGAAAGTACATTCACCTAGATTGAGCTTCAAAACACATTACATTCAATGCTGTTCATTAAGGTAACACTTTAAAAGTCACTCAATTGCTTATATGCCCTCTCTGCATCAACTTAGAGTCTGCCTATTAGATCTGGTTACACTCCAGAGACAAGGATTTGATTTCCAGCTCTAGAGATCAGGTCAAAAATTGCAATAACAATTAGTAATTAGTAGTTAGATCTCAATTTACCACATTAGAAGGTCATTTCTCTGAAGCATTCAGTCCCATGAGAGGAAAGAAATACAGGAGACTGAACTATTAAAGCATTGGAATCAAGAAAAGTCCACAGAATCTAAGAAACCCCTTGAAATCTTTGGACTACATGGAGAAATGCATTTCCTTTATAACTTAAAGGAACTGGATTTCCAATTTCCACTTTACATCCAATTAAATGGAAACAAATTTTAATTATTTTTCTTTAGACTTCCAGTTCTCAGGTTTGTAACATGTTCAAGATTCCTGGTTGTGACACAGCAGTAGAGGAAGAGAGAGGGCTAGGAGAGACTGTCTTTCTGGTCCAAATAAGTCTGCAAACTTGAAGTGAGGGTTCTTCATTTACTTAAAGGTGCTTGTTGTTCAGGTCTGGGAGATTTGTTGACTTAATGTCGTGTTCTTTGGAATACACACACGAGACAGAATCCTTAGTGCCTTTATTACTATTCCCTGAAATCTTAACGTTCTGGAACATTCTGCTCCACACAGACATGGCCCTGAAATAGTACCTGAGCCCCTATCACTTCAGAGCCCTTGGAACGCTTGCCTCTTGACCACTAAGGGAGTGTCTTTCAAGCTTGAGGGAACGTTTTTCTTGTTTCTTCAAAGACCTCTTTTTCTCTTATGTCTTATATTTTTTAATCTATTGCGATTATAAAAAGTAAATGTCGTAGGTTATACTGCATTTAAATTCACCACATAGCTCCTCTGAGGCAATGAAGCACGGAGCTAATGAACTCTCACACTAGAGTGGAGGGAGAAGGAAAAATAATATAGGCAGAAGAGTGAAACAAATTAATAACCCCAAATATTTTCCAGTCATATTTATAGGATCAATACATGGAGAATTCAAAAACATAGCTTACATGAAATGGTTTAATGATTATTTGGGAAATATATTTCAGTTTAAAACAACTTGAATTATTTCTAATATCAACTAAGGACTGGAAATTTTAAAGACAAACATTAATCTTATACTTATAAAAATGTAGGTGTTATTAATGATTTAAGAAAAAATTTTACTACTCGAATCTTTCACAGCAAGTAGCTGGCTTCATAAAAAGGATAGTAAAGTCCTAGCCTGAAAGGATGAATATATCTTTAGAGTCTTTAGAATTGTAGGAGTTAAACACTTTCGGGTAAAAGAAACAAAAACCTTACTTATGTGACCTAAAGTAATGGAATTTGCTGTAAGATCTCCAGGATTTTCATATTGTAGGAGTTTACAACAGGGTATCTGGTTTGAAGGGAGATGTAAATAAGAGTTCTTATCTTTGGTTTCCACAACACACATTATTTTCTTTAATTGTATGAATTTTTTACACTGTTAGGAAAAAAGATATAAAGTGGATAGTAAAAGAATAAAGATAGTAATAAAGTATATTAGTATGTTGACATCTAAATAGCATTAGAGAAATAAATAGATGACTTCTTGAAGAAAAACATGTATAAAACTCAAAACCAACAGTACAAAGACAATGAAAGACAAATATAGATCACTTTAATTTTAATTACTCTGCATAAAATATAACACAGAATAAAATCTTCTTTTATTCCCCCTAAGAGTTTGATATGATTTGCACATATTTTAAAATAAATTCAGGGCTGGGAAGTTTGCTCAGTAGTAGAGTGCTAGCCTAGCCTGGGTTCAACCCTCAGCATCCAAAAATAAGTAAAATGAAAATAATTTAAAAAGATTTAGGGTTAGCATTAAGGAAATATGATACAATCAAGTGCTAAACAAAATAACCCAGGATACCCCTTTTGCTTCTACTTTGTGATGCCATGCATTCATTACGTATGAACCTAATTTGGGTATGGAAGTAATTAGCCAATGTAGGCCACTCAGACATGAGATTGGTCTTTTCAGGGGAGGTATTAAGAGGAATGATAGGTGTAGTTAAAAGTAGGGAAATGGTTCTGAATTTTATATAAACATTCAAATCAAAATATCCACATTTGACAACTCTAGAGACATAGCAAAAATCTTACTTTAATGGCTAGCAATGGACAGGTCAATATGTTTTTAGTTCATGCCATTATAATTCCATTTTGCCTTACCTCTCTACTTCTGTACTTAATTGCACAGAAGAAACTATATATTCAGAAAAATGGCAGGTCTTTTCTTCCTCATCTCCTGGAATTGCAGTGACCCAAAAGCTATTCTACTTCCCTGGCCATCTTCCCTGGCATTTAGGTCTGCTCACCAGAGAAAGTTAAAGAGTAAGTAGTGTCCTCAAAGCATGGCAGTGGTTCCTAAAATTCAAGAGCACTTTAATATACTGACAATTTGCTGTTACTACATCAACCAGAAAATCATGTTCTCAAGCAATTAAACCTTATCTCTGGTAGCTTTAAAAATCCAGAACCATCAATCTTCATATTGTTTTAACCTCTTTCTTGGTCCAGACAGCTACAATTGGGAGACAGACTGATCTGGGATAGCCTGAAAGTCCTTGTTTATCACTGGAGGCTTACTAAAGAACCTGAGCTTTTATATACACAGGAAAAAAATGAGACAGCATATCCACTTTTGCTAGTGTGATGGTATCAAGAATGTCTGCTAAAATGCTAGAGACACAGTAATGAAGAAAAGAAGTAATGGCTCCCTATTCCAAAGTAAGTATTCTACTGAAGGTAGGGACATGAATTTGTAATATTTAAACACTGTGACATGCATGTTAAAAATGACTGAGTCTTGCTACAAGTATAGAAGGCAAAATAGTGAATATTAGCTAAAAGCAGATAACTGAACCAAATCTCATGTATATGAGTGAAGGAACAAGGGAAGTGTGATGGTCAAGGTTCATTGTGTCAACTTGATCAGTTTAGCAGCTGCCCAGGGGATTGGAAGAGCACACTTCTGGGTGTTTCTGGATAGGTCATGGAGGCATGACCTTGAGTACTGTATCTGGTCCCCATCCCTGTCCTCTGTGGCTCTGTTCCCCTACACTGCATACTGGCCACCATGAATTAAGCATTCATGCTCTACTACACCACTACTAGACTCCTCCTTCGAGCCACCTGAGCCTGGACTGAAACCTCTGTAACCATAAGCCAAATTAAACCTCTCCTTCTCTGAATTGTGGATGTCAGGTATTGCATCTCAGTGACGAGACAGCTGACCAACATAGCTAGAATCATATGTTGGTAGATAAAGCAACTTAAATGATTGTGAGATGGCCACATGTCTCCATTAAGAATGGTGGCTATCGTTACACAAAGAAAATGTTTCATCATTTTAGGGGTTTTATGACATATTTAAATCCAATACTTATACAAGACAAAAAGTGCCTTTCACGGATGCAGAATAGTAGAGCAATTGATTTATAGGACTGATTATTGATATATCCTGATTTTTATTTATAAAGTAGTTGATTCCATAATTCTTATATATTTAGTTATTCCACAGACTTTCTAAGAGATGAGGTTTATGTTAACAAAATTGGTTAATTTAAGCAGGAAGGATGAAGACCAAATATCTTAATATTTTGAACTATAAAGGGACCATTATTCCTTTTTCTCAAAAAAACATTAAAGAAAGGGGGTGGGGAAAAAAAGAAGAATCATGACATATTATGTACAGGTACAAATTCCTTCTCGTAAATGTGATCATTATGTATATCTGAAGTGTACCAATAAACTAATTTTAAAAAAATATTAGTATAAGGTAGCTCTAAGGCATCAATAATGAGGATTTATTTAAAATAAGGTCAAAGAAAAGCAGAACTAGCTCATGAATTATAAAGATTATGTTTAAGGATTTTGAAAACATATGATTATTTTTCAAGTAATTGAAATATCAAAAAAATTATTTTAAAAGATTTACATTCCAATATAATCATTTAAAAAATTGATGCAAATCAAGGATAATAAAGACATCTGAAATTTCACATGTGAGTCACTTTTAGAATGTGTCATTTCCCTGTGTTTCTCTTTAGTCTTTTTCATGGTGAATAGAAAGCAACAAATCCAGTTTTGCTAGTATAATGTGTTCTGAGCTAGCTGGAAACACCTCTGATAGTAACCTTGAAAGTAATGAAGTCTGTTTATTTTGGGTGGAATTTTCATTAGTAATGTTGATCCTGCAAATGTTAACAACAAGGATATAAAATGTATGAATAATATTAATTTCTGTGATCTTGAAAAAGGAAATATTTTAATATAATAAAGAGGGATGAAGAGTAATATTACTCCATTTTAAAACTTTTGTTAGCAGCATGAATTAAGAGTCATATAATTAAATGTAAAAATAGAAGGCAAAAGATGAGGATTGGAAAGGATCTGTTGAAGAGTCATGCTCATTTCCATGGAGCACAAGGGGGCTGGCATTTAATCTGGAATGGTCATGAGGCACTTATGCCCATTAATGGGCAATAAGGAGAATGGGTTCTTATTGCAAATTTTTCAGATTATCTAACAAAACTGAAAAAATATTCAATGATTATGGCAGTTTCTTAAGTTTTCATAGCAAGAGAAGGAAGCCCATCTTGTCAATGCTGGTGATGTAAATTTGTCCCTAACTCCACAAACATTTGTACTGAACAAAATCCAATTACCTTTTTCTTGTTCATTGATATTTCTGTGGAATGTTAACATGACAAACTAGAATGAAATTCATGTCACTCCTTCATTCAAATACCTTCATTGTTTATCTACTATGCCAGTTAATCTTCATTGTCAACTTGACTCCTAGAGATGTGAATGGATCATGGAGGTGCTATACTGATTGGTAGAATACTCTACTGATGTTCATAGCAGAATGTGCTGTTAAAGGGTGAACTCAGTTGGAAGAGGTGGGTCACTTGAGGGGTCCCTTTGAAGGATGCATCTTTCTGGTCTTCACTTGTTCTCTGCTTTCCTGCCACCATGAAGTGAAGTGAACAGCTTTGTTTCACTATACCTTTCTGCCATTATATGTCTATCTTGGAGCCAGCTGACCATGGATTGAACCTTCTGAAACTTTGAGCCAACTTAATCTTCTGCTCACTAAAGTCAGATATTTCGTTCTAGTCATCAAACGCTGGCTAATTAAAGCTTTCAAAATAAAGTCCCTACATTAATCATTTTTATGTGTTAGGAATTTTATACTCTTTATTTCTCATAATTTTGAAATATGTCATAGTTTGTTTTAACCAGCTGGGTGTTTTTTGTTTTGTTTTGTTTGGTACCAGGGATTGAACTCGGGTCCTTGCGCTTGCGAGGCAGGCGCCGGAACCACTGAGCTAAATCCCCAGCCCCTAACCAACTGTTACTCTACTGTGCTAAGTAAAACCAAAAGTAATTCATCCAGTCTATGTTTTGGTTCCTTTTATTGAATTTTTCCAATGCCTTCTCATCCCGGCTCTTCTCTAGTGCATATTACCTCAATTTGAATTTTTACATATTGTATACATATATTGACCGTAATATGTACTAGAAGATGTGCAAATATTATATATCAATGAAAAAAATTTGTAAAGAAAAAATATATGGAGTCTAGTTTTTATTGTAGAGAGCAAGCTATTCTATTTGCAGTCTGTTATGACTGAAATCTAAAATGTCCAAACTCTCATAGTTTCAAAGTGGGGCTATTGGAAAATTTTTGGCTCTTGAAAGCACTATACTCATCAATGGATTAGTATCCAATAACTCCTACCTCTGGTCACTGTAGGCATAACCTAAAGGGTTATGCTATATTCTCGTTGCTAGCTCCTCCCATCCCCTACTACCCCCACGATGAGTTGAACAGTTTTCCTTTGCCCGGGTCAGCCAGTCATGGACTGAACCATTTGAAACTGTGATTCAAAATAAACTTCTCCTCCTTTAAGTTTTGAGTATTGGGTATTTTGTCCCAGTGATGGGGAAGTAACTAATACAGAATCTTTTCTACCACTATCCTCTGTCCACTTCCTCATCACATCTTGATCTCCAAAATATCAAGCATACCTTGATGTGTGCCTTTACAACTTTTATCTGGCTATTGCCTTTGCCTTATGCCTTTATTAATTCTTCTCCCAATTAATTCCTGGCCCAACTCAAATGTCACCATCTCTGGGTGCCTTCCCTCATGAGTCTTTCTTTTTAGGCTTCCAGTGTTCTTGTCCCCATCACAATTTTATCAAAGTATATTTACCTTCTCTTAGAATTTTATTTTAAAACTGCCTTTCTTTACAATAAGAATAGGATCTGTGTTATATTTGTCTTTCTATAAATTACATCACTTTTTTTAGCCAGTAGTTAATTAATACCTGTTGATTTGAATTGAATTTTAGATGCTAAGAATATGTATACTTATTAGTATCCAGATTATAATGAAAGTACTTAATGGGAAGTAAGAAAGAGTAGTTTTAATGATTTTTATGTCTAAACAGAATTTAGTTAAGTAATGTTAACAATAGTTTTCAAAATAAGGAGGAAAGCAAAACCAAAACAAAACAAAAAGAACATTTAATGTCAAGCATTTTAGATTCATAATTTAACATTAGGACAGAGTTCTAAAGCAGCACTACCACCAAGTTAAATGTCTACCGAGTGAAAAGGCTCTCAGGAGTGCATTGTTAAACAGATCTGCGGAATCCAAGTTTGAATTAAGACTGCTAATAGTAAAGAGGCCATTCCTTAGGGTTAATTGATATTTGCCAGGAGCTAATATAAGGCAATATTTTAAAACTTTGTTTTTGAAGAGAAGGTAAAAATTCAGTTTTATATAAAAATTCACAGTTTTAAAATATTGACAAGTAATACCAAAGTTAGGATGTGAAAAATCTAACTTCTGTATTCAGACTTTTATGAAGAGTGGTTGAAATGAAAGGAACAAACCAAATTAAACACAGCAGTTGGAGAATAGTGGAAAATCCGGTATTCATGTATTGAGGCATGGATTTGAAGATTCTGAGTGATTTGTTGTTACAAATTTAATTTTGAAATAATGGTAGATATAGTTTAAGTGATTTCAAGAGCTGATTTGACATAAAAGGTTGATTTTAGAATTTTAGGTGTTGGTCAAAGTATAAAGCTATGGTTTGTTACCTCTATGTTCCCAGCATTGAAAAAAGCACTGACATTTCTTAATCTTCCCAGTGGAGCTGCATGGTGAGTATTATTATTTCAGACGAAGAAACTGACAAAGAAGGATTAAATAGCTTCTCCATGTCTTGCTGTCTCAATAGGAAGACATTAACGACAAACAGAAGAGCATTAATAAGGACCAAGACATATATAATGGTACAAATTCCCAATGATGAATGTCGTCATGTTGTATACCTAAAATGTACCAATAAATATAATGAATAAAAATGAAGAAGAGCATTAAACCCAACCTTCTGGTCTAGGAAGTTTGTATTCTTGGTCACTCTTCTACCTCCATTGCTTGGACATAAATGACTTTTTCACAGGGCTGACAAGAAGCCAGTGACTAGTTTACAGCACACTTATGAGTCAGCTGAAGTGGCCAAGGAGTCAACAGTATCCTATATGGCATTGCTGAGATATCTCTATGAGAACTGCCAGGTAATTTCCTGCAGGGTTACCACTGAGCTATTCACACACAGTGGAGAAACAACATGCTCTCACAAAGCCCAGCCTGAAGCAGTGTATCTCAGGATTTTAAAAAGGTGCAAAATTGAAAGATGCATGTAGAATGAATAAGTAGGATTGATTTGGCAATCAGTCTAATGTTTGCAATAAAAAAAACAGATGGATCATTGATTAGCATTAGGTTTCTCTCAGGATTTTATTTAGTAGAAAGGAGTAGATGATTATAAAGGAGTAGGATAAGAGGTACTGAAAATTTTTGTGTCGATAGAAATAGATTAAATAAGACATAATATGCCATTTGGTTATATATGGTAATGATTCTGGCCATATTGATGCTAGTTGAACGAAAATCCATACTATCAATTTGGAGTGTAATTGAGGAGTTTTCCAAAAAGCTTATTATTCATCTATCATATTTTATATTTAATCATTAAATAGAAATTTCTTTATCTAAATGCCAAAGTTCAACTTTTATTCTCTTGAGAAAACATTGACAAGCTGAGAAAAACACATACTGAGTGTTTTTGACGGGCGAATATGTGCTTGCTGCGTTGGATGAGTAACCTAGGAATAGGTTTGGGCCATTTTGTTTTGAGCTGTCAGATAAATTTTTCTCAGGCATCTTTCCTATTGCTGTGCATTTGAGCAAAATAATATTTTATTGTTGGTCATAATTAATAATTCATTGAAATATACCAAATGAATGCACTCAAAATATGTATGTAAATCTTATATCTCTGAGTTTAGCAGTTCCAGTCACAGTATGATTTTTGCAATACGAATTGCAGTCATATATTAGATCATTCACTATCAGAACAAATTGAGAAGTATAATATAAAAATTGACAAATTACTTTCAGCCTATAAATGAGAAAACAGAGTTGTAAAAAATTGAAATGAGGCAGTCTGGCAAAGTAGAATTTGAGCTTCAAGTGTAAACACTTGAGTTAATGGCTAGGGTGTTTCAACCTCAGAAGCTCTGGTGCATGGAGAGAGTGAAGCTGAGGTTACTGGAGCTCTTCAGCATTTTAGTTAGAACATCCGTATAGGATTTAATTAGGCAGATTACCTGTTATGCATGGTGTAGTGTGCTGAACACTTTTAAACTGGTATGTCCTCAAGGCAAATGGAAGGCAAAGTCAGAAGGAATTACATTCTACACAAATAACTCAGTGTTTTTTTTATTAGTGGGCCTCATAGAAATGAAATCTCCTTTCCAATGCACCATTTCATGTTTAACTCAATTGGGTACCAAAGGGTTTGTTAAATGCTGAACGGCCATCTAGATTTATAGATCCATCTTGACCACCCTTTTGGTGGCATTTTTTTCCTCCTGGAAATAGTATTGTAGCTTTGGAAACAAAAAATCAACAACTTTATATTTTAACACTATATTCTTTGTTCTAAATTACCAGAAAATGGCACCAGTATAATTATTCACAAGAAAGAAAATTTTGCATTTAAAAAGGAGTAATATTTTATAATTACAACATCAAAAAGTAAAAGTGCTTAAAATATGCCCAGAAAGAGTCTTATTTACTAATCACTTCAGGATACAAATATTAACTTGCTACGTACATGGTAAATTCCTGAATCTATTTAATCACCTCTTTCACCTAACCACCCACAGGGAAGGGTCACTATGTCAAGCAATCCAGAATGGTATTTTGTGTGAATTGGGAACAAAGCTTTTAAAGGCCAGAAGTTTAGGAACATAAACCAGATGTGCTCATTTTTAAAAGTCTACTTAGTTTGGGGGGAAGAAAGGTCAGCCTCTTAGATCTTTTAAAAATCTTACTGGCAAACACATTCCATGGAAGCTAAGCATTTTACTCTTCTGAGTGCTGCCTCACTGACTTCTTTTTTTTTATGAAATATTTGCTCTGATCTGCAGTATACATGATTCTTTTCTACATTTAGAGTACTTGTAAAATTTCTTAATCATTGAAAACTCCCCACCATGTGTCAGATACTTAAAACATTATTCCATAGAAATGGTGCCAAATAATTTAGAAAAATCATAATTTTAAGCACAGATGTCTGATTTAAATGTAAATTCTCAATTGTTTGCCAACCATAAATTCAGATGATATATTGATTATTAACAAGAATTTGTAAAGATATGTTTATATAAAAGTGAATGCCTTCCATGTCTAGGATAATGATACATATGATGTATAATACTTTTACTGTAATTAAACATAAAATAGTTATTAAAATTCATGCATCAGAATCTCTGTAGTGTATAAATTACATTGAATTTTTGTTTTAGACTCCTTTGTGTTATGCATGCAATTCTTCATGTAGACATAGGTATTTCTTTATGATACTATCCCTGAGTTTACGTTTTCCTAACTCCTTGAAAAAATGAACCCAGTGTTAAGTTGCTACCTGGTTCCATGTAATCTTAATTCCAAAGGAAATGTTGTGGGGAAAGAGGAGCACTGTTCCACTGCTGGTGGGAGTGTAGACTGGTGCAACTACTGTGGAAGTCAGTATGGAGATACCTCAAAGAACTAGGACTGGAAGTCCCATTTGACCCTGCTAATCCACTGCTGGGTATCTTCCCCAAAGAATTAAAAGAATCATACCACAGTAATATATGTGCACCCATGTTCATAGCAACACAATTCGTGATAGCTAAAACTTGCAAGCAACCCAACCGCCCATCATCTGGAGACTTGATAAAGAAAATGTGGCTTTTGGGCCTGGGAATTTAGCTCAGTGGTTCTGCCGCCTGCCTCGCAGTGCAAGGACCTGAGTTCGATCCCTGGTATCAAAAAAGAAAAAAAGAAAGAAAACGTGGCTTTTTTATTAAATGGAGTATTATTCAGCCATAAAGAAGGAGCAACTAGAGACATTTATAGCTAAATGGATGCATATTGAGGTGATACTCTTAAGTGAAATAAATAGGACACACATGTGTAAATACCAAATAGTTTCTCTAGTGTGAGAAACTGAAAGTGTAAATAAGGACTAAAAGGTATAATAGGTAATGTGAAATAGGAAGAAAAGGGGAAAAGGGGAAGGGGAAGTGGGAGGAGTAGGGGAAATGAAAGAAAGGAATGGAATTAAATGAGAAAAAGAAAAAACTGAAACAAAGTCCTTGTAGATAGGGAGGGGTGGAGAGGTTGAAGGGATGGCAGGGGAATGGGGAAAATTAAGAACCAAGATGGATTATGTAAAGGTTCAAATTTCCAATGATGAATGTCATTATATTGTATATCTTAAATGTACCAATAAAATTAATTTTAAAAAACCAAAAAAAAACCAAAAAAGAAAGGAAGAGTTGTGTCTCTTTAGCAGTAAGTGCTCTGGTAGTTTGAAATGAAGCCTGCATATTAGCTGAATGATCCTAGGTAAATTTTTTAACTCTTCATTTTATTCATTTTTTATTGATATAAGACTGTGATACATAATAATTACATCCATCTTGGGGAATTGGTATGAATAAATATTACTTCTTAACCATTTTCACTTCCTCCATAAGCTTCAATTTCCTCAACTATAACATGGAGATGATGACTACAGTATCCACATTATATGGTCAATAAGAAAATAAAATGAGAAAATATGTAATATGCTAACATCATACCTAGTACAACAGTTAAAGTCACTCAATAAATTTTAGCTACTCAATCCCACCTCAGAAGTAAACAGATCTCTGCCTAAGAAAATGTTGCAGAGTTTGGAAAGTACTGACCTTGTTTTATCTCCTACTTTTGATATTCAGTTCTTTAAATCTCTAGTCTTTTAAATGTCTAAATTGAAACACATATTTTAAGTGCCTATATTAAAACAATGTCTTTGGGCTAATGTGGAAATAGAGGTAATATTTCAAATGATCTAACTAGTACCATGACTCAGTGTAGTCATGTAAACTTTAATTTGCAATGCTTTATCAGTTTAACATCTATTTATTACTAAAATAGCTTGAATTTAATCAGAAACTGGACACATATCTGCATCATTGATTAGATATTATGGCAGAGCCCAAAAATGCTTTTCTGACATCTTAGAATAGTGCTTTGCTTAGTAAGAGAACTCCTAATTTTTAGTTGACTATATGGACATTTGGATTAAGTGTTATATATCATGACCTCAATACTCTGTTGACTTGAAGAAAAAATAATACTGAGCCTCTAATACGTATAAACCAACTATTGTCTGGTAAAATGTTGCTTATATTGTAGACTTTTGATAATAGAATATGCAACAATTTGACCACATTGAAATACACACATCTTCTACATGAAGCTTTGTCTTTCCTGTAACAACATCCATAAGCTTACTGAATACCTTCTCCATTCTAATAAATCCACACATTATTTCTGATCAAGAGGAGCAGACCAAGGGGATAATTGTCACATTAAAATCAAAAGGAGTAGACTAAGGGGATAACTGTCACATTAAATCAACCAGTCATGCAGTCAATGAGGCTTATAAAAGAGTGGAAGACTATATTTACTACTTAGAAATGGTGTCCACTGAAAATTAAATTATATGATTTGGTAACATATGAATGTGGATTATCATTTTATACAAAAACCAGTGCTGCTTTTGTCACAGCTGGAATACACAAGAATGGGAGTAAGAGTGGCATCTCTCATTATTTCACCTCATATCCCATTTAAAAATGATGCCACAATATCCCTGTGACCTTGACCTGTCCCAGCTTAGACATCTTAGTACTCAAGGAAGAAATTCTTCCACCAGGAACCATAATGATTTATCCACTGGACTCAGCATAGAGCTTGACACCTGAAACATCTTTGTTGCTGTGTGGACAAATGTGATTGTGCTTCATTAATCAAGGCTATCGTACATTAGGAACATAGGAGATATTTGGAATCCAATGCATCCTTTGATAGGTCTGATTGCTAAAATATTAATGGGACAACTATATAACTTCAGCATAAGGAGGATCTCTGAGAGCTCATATTTATCTGATATAAATTTTGAATTATCTATCCAAATAAAAATTCAGTGAATCACTGGATAAGAAGCAAATACATATGGACTTGAAGGAGCAGGAAGGAACTTATAAAGATCAACCACAATGTCACTACTAGCTAAGCACATACTCTTTTTTGTTTTATTATGTCTATATTTGCAATAACTTTTTTCTTTCATCTCTTCCTTTCTCCTATAATTTTATATTCAGTGAAAGTGATGGTTAGTGTCATAGTTTCATCCTGGTACATCAAGATAAGGTTATGACTGAGTTAGAGGACAAAGGATCACACAGAGATGAAAAATGTGCCTGATGGAACTTATTTTCATTTATAGAAGGACAAAATTATATTAGTTGGGAACATATTATGGCTCAAAATGTTTTGTTAAGAAGTTTAGATTTGGGATGAAGACTATATCTGAACGGTGAGTATCTCCAGAGGAGGATTTGTAACATATGTGCATCAGCTCATATAACCTCCTTTCCAAACACTCTTTTGTGTGTTATCTTGGACTGCAGGGCTGGAAAAATGAAAACTATATTTCCCAGTCTCCTCATATCTGGAATTCTCTTGTAATTTAGTTGCTGCCAAATGCATTTTGTGAATTTTAGATTTAGAACTCAGTAATGTGGCAAGAGACACAAAACATGATACCACCATTTAGATGATAAGGTTCATAGCAGAAGGGTCAAGGACCCTACTTAGATGACTCCCCACAATGGTGTGGGGAGAATTCCCCACTGGAACAAAGACAGAGAGGCCCTGCAGTTTGTGGCTTCCAGATTCAGTAGTTTATTGCAAAAATGAGAGGAGCTTTACTGTTTCTACCACAGGCTTTGTGATTTGAGGAACTGGGGAGAATATTTCTCTTCTCTGTGCCTTAAATAAACACTCAATACTTACAATATTTCTATTTGGTCAATTTATAATTTAATTAACCTCAATATAACAACCTCTTTTCCACATCTACCATGTGGAAAACTACAGACCAGCACAAAGATGTAGACCATGTGATCTTGTTTAAGGAACTCACAGTCTCATAGGTGAGACAGAGGCTGAGACATAAATCAAGCTGTAATATATGGGAATCAAAAAGTAAGCACTACAGTGATACAGCAAGATAACTGAGTATTTCTATTTAATGTCACATAAGATTTCATAAACTTTGGGTGCAAAATGAACTGAGCAGAATTTTAGCAAAGAGCTTAGGGTGGTAAAGAGAGCGCTCTCTGTATTTTAGGTTGAGATATTAGAATTCGGTAATTGGACAAAAAACTTGTCAGATATATATGGATGAAGGGGAAATTTGTCCACTACTAGAAAACCTGGAATGTGAAAGGGAGATTTAGCACGGTATGATTTGAACATGCTCTGTCCCTTTCAAAACACGTGTGGAAATTTGGTCCCCAGTACAGTAAGTTTGAGCGGTGGTAGGAGATGCAACAGGTGATTAGGTCATTAAGAGCAATTAACGCAGTCCTACCTGGACCGGAGGACTAATCACCATTAGAGTGGGTTGTTGTAAAGCAAGGCTTCTCTCTCTTTGTCTCTTCTGCAGATGTATCCAGGGGAGGATTGGTAGATACTGTGCTTATACTTCCATACATGCTTACTCTTTCAGTTTTCTGTCATTCTACGATGCAGAATGAGGCCCTTACCACATGCAGTTGCCTGAATTTGAACTTCTCATCTACAAAACTATGAACTAAATAAACTTCTCTTCTTGGTAAATTACCCAGTCTCAGGTATTTGTTTACAGCAATAGAATTCAGACTAAGACAGGAAAACACATGTGGAGACCAGATAGTAATGAAACTAAAATATAGTTGAAGGTTAAACTTTTTTGTGGGTTATTTGTTTTGTAGACAAAACATTACAGGTCTGAGTTGATGAGAGAAAATTGTGGAAATAATGAATAAATTAAATTGAGAGAAGAATATGAAGAAAATTAATTATTCCCAAAGCAACAATTTGTGAATAAAGACCAGGAGGTAGATTTCACAGATACCAGCAAACAAGACTCAGCAGTGTTTGATGCCCTGTAGATTGTGAAAATTGATTAAAAATCTGGAGGGAAATGTGATGTTGACTTTTAAAACCTGAATGGATGGAGGTATGATGGCTGCTGGGTGAAGCATGGAGCAGACCTAGGAATTGATGGAGCTCTGTTTTAATTTGCTGTGCTGAGAACCTGTGTAAGACCCAGCCAGGTCATGCCTTGCACATTAAGACTAGAGGTCAAAATTGAAGACAAGGTTATAGATGCAAATTTCAGAGCCAAGTATTTAGAAATTAGAGATGGCATCTGTCTGGCACTTTAAATGTATAACCCCCCATAGCTGTATGCCTCCCACAGCAGCAGCAATATTTGCAACAGTTAGGAATCTCATCCAAGTAGCTTTAAAAAGGCAAAAAAAAAAAAAAATGGTAAAAATTAATGAAGAATAGAGAAGTTAATAATGTAAAAAAAGTGTCTTGTGGTTCTTTGAGATGCTTTTGGGAATCTTATTCAATACTGGTTGAGATTTTGAAGAGAGTCAGAGTACTTTAAGTTATTTCTAACTTCTTTTTACATAATATCTGATGCTGAATATTAAGGATGTTTAAATAAAATGTTTTACAGGCACATTTCCTTATTGAACATGTTCTCACTCCAAATGAGCCAACTGCTTTCAACCAACTTCCAGACTATATAGTGTTTTCCAGGGGGTAATAGACCCTCCTGGACATATGAATTTAACTCTTCTTTCAATTTTGAAAGGGCTAAAGAGTACAGTTTGTTAGAATTCATTTTTAAAGAGATACTCTAAAATACAATAGAGGTAATAGGAAAGAGTGAGATAGATCTTTTACAAAACGGAAAGGTATTAAGAGATACAGGGAGGGGACAGGAATAAAAAAGAATTAAGATGTGTTATGTGCATGTACCAACTTCCCATGATGAGAATGTAATCAATATGTACTCCAAATATGTAGTAATAAAAATAAAAATTAAAAAGATATATTCTCTTTTTTCTTCATAAAAGATAAATTTTATTTTTCATTTATTACTTCTTAAACATTCCAAGGAAAATATAGCACACCCAAGTAAAAATTTTAATGAATAAGTAATATTAGATGGTATACTTAAATTTGAATTACCAATAGGCATTGAAATTCTTTTTTATTTCTAAAATAAACTTGACCTGTGTAACTTACCCCTATAAAAATATTAGTTCCAAACGGTTTCTTTTCCATTAATCAAGATTTTGATAGCTTTGTGTGTGAGTGTGTATCTCAGGTCAAAGATTAATAGTACACACATCCACCAAAACTCCTGCCTGTTACATAATTTCAATCAATGAAGAAAGGTGCAGAGAAATGAAAAAACTTGATAAGTGAAATAGGGTATGATAATACAAGTCAATTTTGGGGTGTAGTTTCAACTACTAGCATATACCAATACATAGAGACTACTAGTATTTTGTACCAGAAGAGCAGAGTCAAATGAAGCAGTCCACTTAATGTTATATATATAAAGAATTATAGAGTTGGAATTTTCCTCAGAGATTACTTAGCTAAATCCTATCATTTCATCAAGAGGACATTTAGGAACCCTGAGGCAAAATGATTGCCCATAGTTTCATGGCCAGTAGTAAGACATGAAAGGGATAAAATTGATGCTCTATTTAACTGAGAACTTACAATAACCCATACAGGCCCATGCAATTACTTCTTTTCTCTCTTACTTTTAGATAAGGAAATGGGCAATCAGAAACTTGTAATACTGTCAAAACTCAATGACAATCTATATAACATTTTTTCCTCAGCCATGTTTGAAAGTATGGATATAAAAATGTTAATTCATGAACATTCTTTGTCAGTCTGGGAGGTGGAGGTTTCTACATAAATAATGATATCTAAATAATGATGCCATTAAAAAGATGTCATAAATAATGATGCCAGGACGTAAAATCTAGCCTCATGGTTTTCAGTTTTTGTATGGAAGCATCCTGCTGTGCTACAAGAAACTCAAGGAACCAAAGTAAGTTATTTTTAATTTTTGAAATATTTCTCTATTCAATGTTTGTTGTAGACCTTAAAACCACTACCTCAAAGTAGTTTAGATTTCAATATCAGATTGTTTTCCTAGTTACTTTTCTTGTTGCTGAGACAAATACCTGTCATCCAAAGTTAAAGAAGGAAAGGTTTATTCGGCACACGGTTTGTAGATGTTTCAGTTCAAAGGCAAGGTGGGCATAGCAGAGGGGAAACAGTTCATGGCTGGCAGAAGGCAGCAAGGCAGGAAGTGACAAACAGTGACCCTCTTTCTGTCCCTTATATCCTGTGGAGGTTCCCCACCCTGAGGGCTTGTAGCACTCACACTGAAGGTGTCGCAACTTTAATCCTGGCACTGCACTATTAATCAATCTTAGCACCGCATCCTTGATCCAAGCATTACACAACCACCACCACAAAGCCCCACCTATGACTGCATGAGGCTTTGGGGGAATATCTAGATACAAGCCATAACTCTTTTCTTACATTTTTACTATGATGTTACATCCTTAGAAAAATGGAATTTTAGCAGTCACTGTGATAAAGTTGGTCTCATGAAAAAAATCAATGTGCATCCAATTGTACTGTTTAAATGTGTAGTACTTAATAGGCAGAGGCATCCCACTTTAATATATTTGTAGTTAATTAAAAATAACATAAATATTCTTTTAATTTTCATATGTTATTTTCAAATGCTAAGTTGTTTGGATCTAATAACTTAGTTTTAAACTTGTTAGGTTTCAGGGTACAATGAAATAGTTGTTAAAATACCCAGGGAGCCATAGTTCCAGAAAGTTTCAGAACCATGCACCATTCTTTTCTAATCTGAGCTGATCAAGAGTCCACCCACACACAAAGTTCTAAAATCTGACCTGGATACAGACAATCTTCTGCAGGGAAATGTAGAGCAGAAAGAAGTAATACTTCATGCTCCTGAAAGGGAACTTTTCTTCTAAATGCGTATCTTCACAAGCTAATTTAAATAACTCTTGATGACATTATGGGAACAATAACTCTCAGCCTGTTAGATGTAAGATGTGCCAAGCTCACCATCTCACAACATCAGGAATGAAGTTGCGAACCAACAGAGGAATTTAGAGAGTGTTGTTGGAAATAGGAAAAGAAAAGCTCCTGGATTCCCAGGTGGGTCCCCAGGGGTGGCCATGGAGGCTGTTCATCCCAGGTAATTTATACATCAAAGGCACAACGTGCGATGTGGGTACAATGTGGGTCAAACTAAAAGCAATGTATAGGATTATAAGAATAGTTGCTAATTTGATATTGATCCAATAGGAAAACAGTTTTGCAGCAAGGGTATATAGAAAGAACAAAGGCATTCTTCCAGAGACTAGCTCAGATGTCCTGGTCACCCAGGTACACACTTGATGGCTATCTGGACTTAGATGTGGTGATGGTAATCACAGTACAATCTCAAGTCGCTGTTCATCTCTAGGGAGGCTCGCAGGCCTGGCTATTGCATCTCCATCTTGAAGCCTGGCCCTTTTTAGATTCACCTCAGCCACAATGTTGACTTGTTTTTGTCTTCTGCATTAACTTCCTCAAGGACCCAATCTCCTTCAGATTGCATACTAATTTCTATCTACCTTAACTATCTATAATATGAGCATCTATAACTTACATTTTATACCTCAGCTCTACCACTTGTAAGTTAAACAGTTCTCTCACTTGAATGAAAGCAACTGACCTCCTAGGGTTGTTGTCAGAAAGGTTAAAAGAAAAATCCAAATAAAAAGTTTGATACTATACCTGAAAGCCACCAAACATTAAAATAATGTTAGATATTATTGGTATTTTTTACAGTGACATGATTCTTAACTAAAACCATGATACACATTATTAACAATATAAGAGATGAAAATACAAGTCTTTTATTCAATTAAACTTACCTTGTTTTACTCTTACTTAATTTTAATGAGAATTAGAAATAGTACTATTCTTGACATGAAAAGAACCAGATCAATGAATATAATATTTTCTGCTATATGTAAGCTTGAAAATATACACAGCCATTAACCATTCCCTTCTACCTTTGTTACCCAGACCTGGCTCTGTGAAACAGCAACTGCTACATAGAAGCTGCTTTTATAGTAGTTTTTCTATGGATTTTTGTTATTTAATTTTTTTCTATAAAGTTAGATTACATCCACAGTGCACAATTCATATTTTTAATGATGTTCAATAATCCAAAGTGTTAAATTAATTAATTAAAACCAGCAAATTCTATTTGGGGAATTTTTGTAAAGTGTGAAAACACATTATTTTCAATAGAAAAGATTTCTAAAAGCCAACTATGTTTGACTTGTGACTCTGAGGCTAATTTAAAATTTGAGTTTCTGTCTGAAGGTTTACTGAGAACAACAAACACTTTAGGGAATTTAAACTTCATAGCTCAGCTTATCTCCAGGGAAGATATTTCATAAGCTGAAAGGAATTAATCTGAAGTTAATATTTAGAACTTTCAAATCTATCTTTTTGTGTATACTTTTTGCTAAATTTGTCTTGTTTTGTTTTAATGCTCAAGGAAATGACAAGTCTCTAAAACCCTGGAAGGTGAAATCAGAAAAGCAGATTAAGAAACAAAAAATATCTCGTTAGTCATTCTTTACTGAGGTCAGGGCATTATTTTAGAGACCTTAATCTTTCATTAGTTTCAAATGCCTGCCAATCCATCATATAATCCTGGAAAAAAAAATCAATTCTCCCATCAACATCTTTCAGTGCATGCTGAGAATTTAAAAAGTACTGAAATGTGAGTTCATATTTTAAACAATTACATCTTAAATTTTTATCCTTGTATTTTTAATGTACAGTATATGTGATGTTATGTTTGTTTTTGAGGACTTCACTTACTGATAGGGAAACTTGAAGCTAGATCACAGAGACTACCTACTATAAAACATATGAACACATACACGTGCCCACAAATATGGAGATTTGCTATAAAAAATTGGCTTGCACAGTTTTGAAGGCTGGCAACTTCAAAATCTGCAGTGTGGGACAATAGGCTGATGTCTCAAGAGAGTCCCACCTGCTTCCAGTTAGAAGGCAGTGTGCTGAAGAGTTCACCTTGCCTCCCGAGCCCTCTGTTGATGTTCTACTGTTGTCTTCAACTGTTAGGATGAGACCCACCCACATAAAGAAAGCAGTCTGTTTACTCAAAGTTCATTTATTTAGATGTTAATCTCATTCAAAAACTCTCCAAGATGACCCACAAAATGAACTGTTGTGGCACTGTAATTATCTCTATGTTACAAGAGAGAGAACTGAGGGTCGAAGAGTTTAATAAGTAAGCTTGTGCAAGGTTATATAGCCAATAAGTAGCAAAGCCGGAAGTAAAGCATAGGTAATTAGGTTCCAGTGTCTAAGTTCTAATTATAACACAAAATATGTGTTGAAATTTGATAAAAATCCCTGTGATATGAAACTAAATTAACAGAAAATACACTTTTAAAAAAGCATGATATAAATATTCATATTCAGGAATAGCTTGTGAATATATATACATATATATATATATGAAAGATTGGAAAGAATTATGCAAATGGGTAATAGTCCATTATGAATGATAATTTTTCTGTTTCCATGCATCTTTTATACATATTCTAGGTTTTAAAAAACTTTCATGTGAAGAATCTTTAGTGTTATAGAACAGCTATTCAAATCATAAAATATGACTTGATGTGACAAAATCCTGATCAGATGCTTACTAGCTCTGTATACTAGTGATTGGATATGCCTCAAATAGTGGTGGTTTCCCTAATTTAAAGATTATTACAACCCTTATTTGCTATAGATATGATATACTAGTCAAAAGCAAAATTAATACAGATTTTTTGAAATAAGTAGAACTAAAAAGTCAGAAACTTTACATACAGGATGAAATGTTAAGCACAGCAAAGAATAGTACCGATAGAGAACGACAGTTTGAAGGGGCAGAAACAACAAAGAACAGAGAAGGTTTCCTTGCATTTGATCTACTGAAGGACTTATTACAGAGAACACAATTTTGCAAATTTGTGAAATGAAGAATTAAGAATAGTGGAAGATGGCAATTTCTAGACAAAAGTGAATGTTTCACATTAGCCTTAGAATTGGAACTAAGAGAAAAAGATTGAGAGAAGAAATTTTGGGAAGAAAGTCAGTGGGAATCATTAGGAAATGGCATGTATTTTGGAGATATATTGGAACCTTATCAAACAAAGTCCAGGTTTGCTCTGTCTAGTAGTTATCAAAGTGAAAGAGGCCAGAAGAACTGGAAATCCAATTCTATTTTTATGACCATAATATACATGGTTCCCTAAAGTCTATAAAGTCTCAGACGCATTCATTACCATGATCAAGTCAGCTGCAAATCTTTTTTTTTTTTTTTTTTTGGTACCGGGGATTGAACTCAGGTCCTTGCCCTTGCGCAGCAGGCGACGAAACCACTGAGCTAAATCCCCGGCCCTCAGCTGCAAATCTTTATACATAACATTCATAACTTTGCCTAAGTAGCCTGCTTAATTAATCTTGTATATACTAGTAATAATAGGCTTTAAAATGTTGGATTATAATTAATTTAACAACATAGCTTATTCATAGGTAAACGCTTTTCTGCACAATTTTCACTGGCAATGCCTAATCATTCTCCCAAAACATTTTTAAAAACAGCAGAAGCAAGAGCTTACCATGCCATCTTAAGAAATTGACAATAACATTAGAAAAGAAAACAAGATTTTTGTGTCTGTGAAACCTAAAGTTTACTCTAAGCAGTGTGACAAATTTAGCTGATTCAGCAATACCTTCACCAACTCTTTGTCAATTTAGACTGAGAATATATCTTTTCTTAGACATTTTAGTTGGATGCTGCAAAAAGGGTTACTGTAACACTATTCATTTTATAAATAATTAATTGCATAATAAGGAGGGCTGGATTTTACTATATAGCCATTGAATAAATAATAACAAAGAAAAATTAGCAGGAATACATTTTGATTTTAATAATGTAATGAGAGCTGGTTTTTAGTTTGATCAATGGCTTTATGAAAATGCTTCTTCCTTTTAATTTTTTCTTGTACTATCTAATTTAATTGGTATGCTGAAAAAGCTAAATGAAAAAGAAAAACTCATAAGGCATACTTTGTGGACCGATATGAATTTAATCTAAACTCAGGATGTGTAAACTATGTATTTCCTGGTTCAGAATAAGCTCAAAGTTAATTATTTAAAAATTCTTATATAGCACCAATTTCAACTTTATGATGTGGACTCCTAACTTAGGTTTGTAACTGAATGAAGTTCAGAAAAATCCATATTCTGAGAATAGCAAAGGTAAAGAAATTCCCTTTGATAAGAGGAAAAAGAAGCAGACGCTTAAGACATGGTCATTTTGTTTTGGCAAAATTGGCAGTCTACAAGCATGATAATCAGTGAGCAGACTGAAAATTTAAAAACTCATTTAATTTTCTAAACACTTGACTAACCTCACTGCAGGATGCCTACTTTTGTTTCTTAAGAAATAAAATTTGGATATTTGAAAAGCAACATCTTAAATTTTGCATATTATATATGAAAGTGAGTCCAGTAGCACTTCTTTTATTTGATGTCTTTGTGAGCTTTAGGTGTCTGCTCCTTCTCCATTCCCGACATTTTTTTACACTGATTTTGTTTTTAAAGTGTCACCTGAGGCTACAGTCCTGCCAGTCATGTTACCTGTCCTGCAAGAAGACATCAACAGTTGAAACAAACAAAATAATAAAATCAACATTCAGAACCAAACTAATAAAACCAAAATCCTGCTGAGTACGTGTCCCAGCATCAAGAAAGGGTCTAAGAAATTAAATCCATAAATTCATACAAAATGGATGGTTCAACAAGAAGGAATTCAGTTTCTCTCTGAAATATTTGAAATTAAAAATCAAGCTGCCAACTGTTTTTAAGGAATGATTTAAAGTTTTATGGTGGAAAGAACATAAGAGCTGAGTAGAGTTTATTTTGGAGTAGAGATACTCAAAACTAATGCGGTATAAAACACATTATGTTGAGGAGCTAGGTCGCCACTACTACATACATGTGTTAGTCTGCTTTCTGTTGCTGTAACAAATATCTGAGAAATCCACTTTTAAAAGGCTGAGTATATTTTGGCCTACAGTTTTGGAAGTTTCAGCACCGTTGTCCCATAGTTTTTGGGCCTGTGATGGGAAGTACATCAAGACGAGGGCAAGTGGGTGAAGAGAATGCTCGCCTCAAGGGAGGCAGGAAGCAAAGAGAAAGAAAGTGAGAGTTTCATCATAGCCTTCCCTGGCATGCTCACAATGATCCAACAGCCTGCCACTAGGCCCTGCCCCTTAACGGTTCCACCATCTCTCAATAGTAAGATCCAAATCAAACCTCCAAAATTTCCATTGAAAATTGAACTTCTCTTAGTGATTTGGATTGATATTAATGCTTTATCTCAAGAAAAGTAATATTACAGACCTGTGCATGGACACAATGTATTTAACAAGATTCTTTTTGAAAAATTCTCCCTCAGAAAGAAAATTATGTTATCTCTTTTTATGCATGTAAATTGTGGATTACTTGCTTACTTTAATATAGCGTTCTCAAAGATATGTGTTTATTTGAAAAATAGTAAAAAGCCTTTGGTATCTAAATCCACATCAATTTTGCAGCTATGCTTTTTAAGAGACACTCTACTGCCCACACAGAACTGGCTCTCAACACCCCTCCACAAAGTCTTGAAGAACTACCTATTAATGATCTAGACTATTTGCACCCACCACTACTTTGTTACTGCAAAGCTTTTCCTAATACCAAATTGAAGTCCACAAACTGTATCTGCAAACACAAAACTTTCTGATGCTACAAGTACAAGCCTGTTATTACTTAAAATTTTGTCTTAGAATTTATCAATATTTCTGTTGGACCATAGCATTAAATTCAAGATAACATTCTTAGAATCTGAGCATTATAGGTGCATTTTAGTTAACATGGTTTGAAGAGACATTCCATTCCATTTATTAAGATTTTTTCTTTTCATGCCTAAATTATAGATGCTATGTTATTTACAACTTGCAAAAATTTTAGATTGGAAAGAACATTTCAGATTGAAATACAGGTAAGAAAGTTTGTTACCTAGTGACAAATAAAGCCTATAATTGGGATTTCATCACTCTTCATCCTTTTTTAAAAATGTGTTTTCAACATAGATAGGTTTTCAGCCATATAGGTTCCACAAGCATCCTGGAAAATGCACTCATAAAATTAAAATGGTTTAAGTCTCTTATTAGGCATTATTATCATAAGTTAAAATGTTTTTGCCATTGGCAAAACAATATTTTTGCATAAAGTTCAGATATTAAGACTTAAAATATAATTTTATAATAATTTTATAATGTCTTCATGAGAAGTAATCATAATTTTAAATTCCAGCTAAACTAGAGTGCCAGTTTTTTCCTTTGTATCACAACTTTTCCTTTGTATCACAAGTTAATAACTGACCACAAGTTATCCTGAAGGATAAAAAGATTTTGTTAAATTTCATTTATAATTTTAACTTTGCCAAATATTTTAAGGTTTCTTGGAAGAAAGAAGCAGAAGAAAGAAAAGTTTCCTTCTAGTTATCTTTTAAATATCAGAAGACAGGAAAATAGTCAACAATATTTCTATCTTTGATGTTTTTCTTCTATTAAACATATAATTTGACTTTTCTATCACTTCAGTTGAGTAGTCATAAAACTAATGTGATAAATCCACACAATGCAACTCTTTGGGGTGTCACAGAGGGTGAGTTAGTGAAAGCACTATTAAATTCTTGATTAGTATTAATAAATATGTGTTGAATTAATAATGACCACAAAAGTGTTAACTCACCGTAAAGCAGAACACAAAAACTCCTAGGAATTAAATTTTCAAATGACATTTAATAGAAAACAATGAATGATTTTGGACTTGGGGATTAATTTAGAATTATCGAACACATTAGGAATAACTACCCTAATAAATTAAGGTGGATAAGACTCTGAGTATTGAGGGCTTTTGGTCATGCATGAATAAAGATACAATGTTTCTTTTTATAAAATTTCTATGGCATTTCAGATTATTTGAAAATTATATTCATTTAATTCATTTACCTAGTAACTTTGAAGATCACTGCTTTCTTGTTTTAGTACATATGAATTGACAGCTAACTCAAAGATTTATTTAGACATTTTTACTTCAGTGCTAATCCAGACAACTTTATTCATCTTTTTTCACATTCTTTCCATTTTACAAAATTGTTATCTGATTCCATACATTAGCCTTCTGGTTAATACAATGCAGTGGGCTTACCAAATATATCCAAGGAAAAACGAATTAATATGTCAACTAAAGTTAACAATTAGATGCCTAATATCAATTTGATATGATTGTATGGAGTTTCAGGACTTCTGGGTGAATTTTTTTAGTCAGGAAAAAATGGTTCAATAAAGATGTGCAATTGTCTCCCATTTTGAAGATTCCTGCATACTAATAAAGTGCTTATGATAAAGACTAAACGTAGGACATAATGTATTTAGTATTATTCCAATGTGTTGGTTTGATAATTTCTATTCTGGTACTAAGTAGTGAATATATTCAGTCTTTTTGTTTGGTTATTTTCCAGTATAGAAAGAGATAGGGTCAGGGAAACATCTTGTGAATACACACAAGATGCACAAAATGCCAGTCAAGTCCGACTGTGAACTTCAGTGGATTGCATGTCTTTAAACAGATGTGGAGGACTCTGACTGCATTTCACTTGCAATTAGCATGGTGGGGAAAGAATTCAAATTAAAAAGCAAAACAGATGAGTAGTTCCATGGACAAATGAATCAAATAAAAAGTTACATCTAATATTTTCTAAGTGATATGGAGAAGATATTATTACTTCTACAGTCTACTTAGTAGGGAAATGAGGCTAAATACCATCCTATAAAGGAAAAATATAAAAGCAAGCTAGTAGGTGATTTTACAAACCAGAGTAGTCATTTTAAATATACGATATTAAAACATTCAACATTTTCAGAGTATCTTGCAAAGGTCAGTAGATGTGTACAAGATTCTGTTTTGTCTTTGTCCATAAATAACTTTTAGGAATACAATTATCGTAGAGCATTCTTATACAGTACAAATACTGGTGACCAGAAGTAAATTTGAGAAAGCAGATGATAGTATAACTCTCAACTTTACATGGGAGATTGAATTCAGGTGAAAATGTATTCTCTCATCTCTACTATCACTCAAGAGAGGAAACAGCACATTGAGGCTCTAAAGTTAAGGCATTGTATAGATGGTTTTTGAAATCAGCTCCAGCCACATTTTTTATAAAGTGTATTTAAAGAAAGCTGTTAAAAGCAATGACAGTCAAAATTGCTCCTAGATAGAAATATAGTTATTTGCAGAAGTATGGTTAAAACAGCTAGCACAAATGAAAATAAAGGGCTTAATCAGCTCTCTTGATTTGCTTCCTACACTGTATGTTCATTTTAACATCAGATGGTCAACATATTCACAGAGAACATGGAGGAACAGTTGGTTATGACAGAATTCTACATTGTCCCTTCTAGCTCCCTTCTAGTTTGTCTTCAAAAATAAGGAACATAACTGCAAAGAGTAAGATTTAGTTGTGATGAGGGAATATTATTCTTCAAGTTGAAATATACTGAGTCTTTTTCCAAGTAAACGTAATTTCCTCCAAATATTCATTAGCCTGTAGCTGCTCTTTCATTCATTTTATCTTTTCAGAAAATAAAACCTTTTTTTTCCATTAATTTTATGGGTTGTTTTAGGTATACAGTATGTTGATATTCATTATTGGGAGTTTGTACCTTTACACAATAGGTAACTCCAACTATATACAGTAGCTAGAAACTTTGAATTTAACTCTTGAACAATAATGATGCAGGAACAAGGAATAATCTGTAATTAATAATTAAGCAAAAAATAAGAGAGAGAAGGGAGGGTTAAAAAGAAAAAGACAGGAGAGGAGAAGAAAAGAAATACAAAAAAAAAAGGAGAAAAGGCTAGACTATACCAGTTTAGATGGGTGTGGAAGAAGTGGGAGTTTTTGTTGTTTGGCCGTCTGTTGTTTCTGGTTTTAAGTAGAAGGGCAAGGGAGATAGTTGTTTGTTGACTGTTAAAAATAAATATTGCAGATCAAATCAAGTGAAAGGCCATTTCTTCAGTCACACAGGCTAAGGGTTCCAAGGATTAAGTGAACAGAATCTGAAAAATAAAATAAAAACACTACTACTTAATATTCATTTATGTACAATCTTGGTTGAATAAGGAAGTCATCTATGCAACTTGTATTCTCAGTAGGTGTTCAATAAATGTGTTGTTCCCTTTTTTACACTTGTTTTTTCATTAACTACTCATTCTTGTGGATAAAAGGCTTTATGCTTGATATTTCAAATGTAGAGAGACATGTATTCAAGTTAATACACTGAACAATTTTTGGGTATAATAAACAACTAGAAACAACCTATCAATGAAAAGCAACAGATAAGTAATTTATAGCTTATTTATTCATACATTAAAGTTTTAAGATAAGATTTAAAGATAAAATGTAGATGTGATTGTTTTGATGTACAAAGGGGGTCATAACTGGATAAAATCAAGATCAGTTTTTGAAAAGCACTATGTAAAAAGTATCTAGCTATATGTGTATAGAAGGGAAGGTGTGAAGAAACAAAGAGATCTTATTATCATAAAGACAAAAAAATAGCAAGTGACAGTGAAGATGAGAAAAAAGGGGAACTTACTGTTTGTGAGTGTATTAGAAAGCACAGCCAATATAGAAAATGGTACTGTGGTTTCTCAAAAAATTAAAGATAAAGTATTATCCTATATGATTCAGCAATCTCCCTACTGGTTATATTAAGTAAATTAAAAAGTAAATGAAGCAATTTTACTAAAGATATGCCTGTATTCCCAGGTTTATTGCAGCATTATTCACAAGATATACACAAACAACAAAAGTGTCCATGGACAGATGAATGGATAATGAAATATATATATATTTATACACACACACCATGGAATAGTTTTCATCTATAAAAAGGAAAGAAACCCCATTATTTATAGCTGCTTAAAGCCAACTGAAGGACATCGTATAAAGTGAAATAAGCCAGGCTTGCAGATTTTGCTTGTTCTCACTTATTTTGTGAACACTAGAAAAGGTGATCTTAGAGAATTAGAGATTAGAATAGTAGTCACCAGAGCCTAGGCAAGGTGAGGGGATGGAGGATAGAGAGAGATTAGATAACTGTACCAAAATATAATTGCATAGGAGGAATTATAGTCTTCTGCAGCACTGTAGGGTAAATATTGTCCACAAAATTTATTATGTATTTCCAAATAACTAGAAGAGACTAAAGTTACCAGCACATAAAAATGATAGATGTTTGATGAAAGGAAATGCTAATCACCCTCATTTAATCATTATGCATTGCATATATGTATTGAATTATCATGCCATACCTGGTAAATATGTAAAAATATTATGTGTCAATTAAAATAAACAAAACAGCTTTCAACAGAGTGTACATCACTGTTGACAGGTTTCCTTCAGAAGCAGGAAGCTGAAGTCATTGAATAATTTTCTACCCTCTCCACATTATTTTCTATTCATCTTTACATGTACAAGTTTAATGGTTTAGTTCATTGCACAAAATACATTATTTCTGAAATTTAATAGCTATTTATGAAAAATAATAAATAAAATGGAGTATTCAGAATGAGTCATACAGATGAGAAGACTCTTATAAAGAATACTACCTAACCATAGTTCTCCCTGTTGCCAAAGCTATAGCCCACACTCAATAAAGATAAGCCAAGGTTAGGGTAAGGTAAAAATGAGGGTCACCAGCTTAGAAGTTAAGAGTGAGATGAAATGGGACAAGGGAGAGGCTGGTCAGGAAATCTGGGAAGAATGGCCTGGGTACTTTTTTTCAGAGGCAGTTATGTCCTGAGTCTTGGAGCTTCCCAGGCAGAGAAGTTTGAAGAATACATTCCAGGCTGACTGAATAGTACTAAAAAGAGCAAGGAGGTGTGAAACTTCATGGTGGGTGAGAGTACGGTGAACAACACATCTGTTGAATAGAGCAGGTGGGAGCACAGTGAAAAACAAGACAGGAAAACCTATTAGGATTCACTGTACATGGGTGAAGTGTCCCAAGCGCAACAGACTGAAAAATTTTTTGAGCAAAACAGGCACCATCCAACGTATTTTGAAAGTTACAGTATTGACAAACAGGAAAAAGAACTAGAGTAGGGGAACATGCCTAGATTTTAAAACATTTTTATTTCAACTCGAGGAGCCCTGTTTTGGAGGAGCTATTCAGTGAAGGATGGAGGCAATATGCCCCAAACATATGTTTTATCATTAATATCATGGAGCATATGCTCAATCCCTATATACAGCACATTTTTGGCTTGTCATCCAAAATTATTTATTAAGCACCCACCTGTATATGAAATTTTAGCAGAGCTAAGTCCCCCGCAAATGTCAAATATATATTTTAATTTGAATGATACATGATAAGCATAAATCATTGCAGCTTCTCTTCCACTCCTACTGATTCTCTCTTACATTTCAAGAATATCACATCCATTCAACTCTGCTGTACCATCATTGTTTTGAAGAATTTGCTATATGCAGTTAGATTCAATGAGAGTGTATGTTATGGAAGCCAGGGTGAGAAAATGTATAGAAAATAGACAATATGTTTCTAGGTAGTTCAACAAAAGAGGGGAAAAAGCAACAATTCAGCTTGTGTGTCAAATTAATGCGCAAACACTGAAGGAATTCTTGGTTAGAGAAAGATCACCGTGAGGCGGTTAGTTCAAGAAGGTGAGTTCACTTCAAGCTTTCACTGATAAAATGTATCTAAAAACACTAACAATTTTAAGAAGCAGGAAATATAGAACATGCTTTCAATTATTATCTGGATTTGCAGCTCAATGTGACCTTGTAGAATTATTAAACTTTAGCATTGGATACTTAGTTTAATTCAGAAATAGAAAAATGGTTTTGAATCCTATGTGGCTTAGCTTAAATTTAATGAATTTCTTATATTTGAAACACAATGGAATTTCAAGTAAATTTCATTTGGCTCTCTTCTATTTTTCATTCTTCAACATGCCCTAAGATGTTTTTAAAGGTATCTTTTCTAACAGTCATGGCTGAATGAGACCTAACTCGGTGACAGGTAAGTAACACACGATGTGGAGAGGTGAACAAAAACATGATCTGCAATTGTAACACTTAACTTATTGTCACATCTTTCTCCTCTACTTTATTGACTATTCTTCATTTAGTTGACCTAGTATTTATGATGAATGTATAATGTTATACATATGTTTAAAAAGTACACTGTTAAGGTCCCAAAATACACCTGTGCCTACAAGGTTCCTGCAGGTTAATGTCTTCTGCTAGGGAAAATGGCCTCATTTACATTGACTTTCAATGAGCTCCTGCAGGCAAACACCTGAAGCCAATCATCTGTGTATACCTGCCTGCAGGCATAGGTGTGCTACCCAAGAGCCTGCAGACTCTATATATCTATAATGTTTAGTCTTCTAGGCTGTGTGTAACTAAAGTGTGAGGCAGTGAGTCTATAGACTGTGACCGTGAGTTCTCAAAGAAATGGGTCTGGATTTAGATGCGATGGATTCCTATCAGGGTCAGTGATGGAAATAAAGATATTGGAAAAGGAGCTAGATCTCCAAGAAAGTAAAGAGCTATAACATAGGAAGATGTAAAAAAAACCATACAGTCAGTAAGATAAGAACAAATTAAAAGATAAGATGTCTATATTAAGCTTTGAGAATTCAGGAAAACAGAAACAAAATACTCAATTTGTAGAGGAATACATCATCATTGTCTTCCAACAATGTTAGTAGATTTAAGTACTGAGTATGTATGAATGTATGTATGTTTTTCCCATAAATATGCTTTTGAAAATGCTCTTGGCCAAGTCATAAAATTTTATTCAGATATATTTAGGTCACAGACATTTATGAGTGTTTACTATGTGGTAAGCTTGGGGAAGGACTTTACTGACACAAAATAAATAATTAACAAATCTATTAGGGAGATATGAAGAATAAAAATAACCATAGGACAATTTGGCTCTCTGTTACAAGGGACCTATTACTTTCTTGAAGCTCATGGAGGAGGCAATTAGTTCTGTTGCCTATTTCTTGGTTCTTTTCTTGACTATTTCAATATGAATGGGCTCCAAAGATTCAGTCCTTGAACTTCCTTCTCTGTGCTATCTCTGGTAATCTTAATTATTTCCATGACTGAATATTCTGATGACTCTGAAACCCTAAATGCATGAATCAAACTGTCTATTTGATATTTTCATCAGGTTGTCTAGGAGGAATTGCAGGTTTTTGTAAGTAAAATATAACTGCTGATACATGACCTCAACACTTACACACATGTACACACTTATATACACGCAGACAACATACATGCATGTACGCACACTCTCACACACACATCAGTATTTCTTTAGTTGGTTGTTTTTACTCATTAGCTTGGGCTCAAAATTTAAGCTTTCCTCTCCTCTTATCTCCTCCTCACATTATATTCAACATGCTGTACCAGGAAGTACTATAGGCCCTAACTTTCAGATTTATCTTGAATTTGATTAAATTTCGTAGTGCCCACTCTTCTCCCTAAGCTTCCCTCTGTCATTTTTCACCAACCTACTTCAATAACTTGTCAAGTGGTCTTCCTGCTCTCATCCCTAAACCTCCAATCTATTCCCCCCCTACTTGGGCAGCAGCCAAATGATCCTTCCAAATCTTAAAAGAGATCATGTCACTTCTTTTCTCAAAATTGTCAATGCCTCACTGCCACACCAAGTTTAAACCCAGTTATCATAGCCTTACAATACCATAGCTCTTCCGGTTTCTCCCGGGCTCCCTAACTCCTCCTCACTCTGTCCTCCTCTCCTCCTCAACTTTCTTCTGCTCCAGTTTTCTGTGCTAACTCACAGGATTGGCCTTGTTGTTACCTTTGCCAGGTGTGCTTTTCTCACAAATTTCATGTGACTCTCTCCTGTATTCCATTCTGGAATATTCTGAAGTGCCTCCTCCCAAGAGACGCATTGCTGTTTGCCTATTTAACATAATCCATTCACATTCTGTATCCAGCATGGTTTCCTTCACGTAACACAGCTTGGCCCATAATATTACATATTTTGTGTTGCATTTTATGTTTTTCTTAGTTTTTACCAAGATGTAGGCAAAAACCTGGTTTCTTATTTTAAGTGCTGTTTTCCTGAGTCTGGAAAGGTACTAGGAACATACTGAACACCCAGAAAGCATTTTGGAGACGTATGGGTGAAGGACACTCTAGAAATGGACAGAAGTTAAGAGCACGGAGGTGTGAACAGAACAGGCCATTCACAGATGGCTAATAGCTCTCTGTGGGGAGAGCATTCCTGCAATCTTTATAAAGATCGAGATAATTTTGCAAATTCCATTCACACCTGGGTTCTGGACCAAATCAAAAGAAACAAATGAGTAAAATTAAAACTTGATTGTGAACAATTTATACAATTTCACATTATTTCTACAGTCTATAAAATGACTATAATAAAAGGACAGAGAAAATGATTCTATCAAAGCATTAATTAAGTGCACTGTCAAGTGTTCTTAAGTTGTCTCTAAATGTCATTGACAATATCACGATGCATATGTAAAGGTGGGACTCAAATCCCCGAGTGTGACAGATAATCCTCGTGCCAACAAACAGAACCTTAGCCAAACACTCATATTTAAGACTCGTCACATTCTGTGGCTTAGTCTCTTCATCTCTCTGGCCACATGGAGCCTTACCTCAAACAGTGCTGCCTGATGTTGTCAGGTACTTGCCAGGTAAATCTGTCTGTTGCTGTCAAATCTGGCACTTCACATAGTTGTGCTGCAGCATGTTAACATTTCTCTGTCCACTCAGTTGAAGTTTACTTTACAGCAATCCCTCTGTCCTCAATCCCATGGAATTCTACCATCATCCAATACTCGGTGGCATAATAAACACGATGCAGTATAAGGAGTGCCCAGTTGGCCACAATTCATGAATCATTTCATTTTGGTTGCATGTAGAACTTACAAGTGAATTTGATATAGCAGTTTGGAAGCAGAGAACAATATCCATCATAAGAATTGTAGCTTGATAATGATCTGTACATTTGCTTTTTGTCATGTTTAGAAGAACACCATAGTGGATTAATATGGCAATGAAGAGTCCTACCCTCAGACCTATGGTAAAAAAAGATGAAAATTCACATGCCATATTGAATTCTAAGCAAGAAACAATCTCAAAAAGGGTCTTATATTTTTAAAAATATGAATTTTTAAAATTGAAATCTCCTTGAAAAAAATGATATCCTACCATTCTTATTTGCTAATGTATTTCTAGCACCTAGCCTGCCTTACAGAAAATTTTTAATCAGTATTTTAATTAAATATTAATTTCAACTCTACAGTTAAGCAATCAACGGATGAAGGATGGAGCTTTACCTAAATGTTCAGGCAATAGCAGCCCTGTTCAATACAATTGTGACTATGAAAATATTTGAGACATCCTGTGTTGGTTCACATGGTAACCACTAGATATGCTGCTAGTGAGAACATAAAATGTAGTTGGTAAAAATGAGGGCTTGAGTTTAATTTTTTAAATGTTATTTTTACTTAATAACCATATATACTTAGTGGTTACTCTATTAAACAACACAGGTCATAGCACCCTGAGTAATATACTCTTTTTATGCAATGTATATACTTTAAATTGTCAAAAAACTCATTTATTTGAAGCACACATACACACACAAAGATAAGATCAAGATTCTCTGTAATTGGCTGTACCCATTTATAGACAAAATACCTGGAAAATATAATTTTCCCAAACGTTTTGCTTGAATTTCCTGTTAATATTATTCCTCGGTATTGGCAAGAACCTATTCAAATGAAAAATCATAAATTTTTAAGTTAGAACAAAATAAAGTCATTAATAGAATCATTAAACTGTCAAAACTCCTAAGTCATAAACCATTGAGCAAAACAACATATGTCTAACATCTTCCCTTATTATTGTGTGTGTGAAGAGATAGCAAAGAAAATTGTCTATAATTTCATGACAAAAAGAAAATTCTCCCAGACACAGGAATAGTGTTGTGTTCTTATTTTCTATTAGTCTGATCATTTTTAAGAGGAGAATGAGAAAAGAGATGTTTCTTGACTATACTCCAATTTCCATTCCACTTTGCCTGAAGACAGTGTATTTATTAAATTGCTGGAGACTTTCTCACAGCGTCGATTGCAGCTGTACAAACTGGCTCCCGTTTTCTTCCCATTGACAGGTTCATTTTAAACAAAAGTTATGACCCCCCCCAACCTCAGCTTTCTATGCCCTTTGTTGTAAAATTCCAACTTACCTCCCTTTTTTTACCTAAGGTCACAAAGAATTTTTATTGGAAAACTAAGTAAAACCAAAAGTGTCCAGGAACTCCTTTAAACAACCACTTTGTATAAAGTACTCATCAAGGCAGTGTGGGATCACATTGGAGAACTTTACAATGCCTCATGTTTGTGGCAAGAATTTGATGAATTTCACATCACTGGGTGAAAAACCAAGTCACGTAAGCTGTATGTAAAGAAGAGGTGATAGAGTTTTTCCTGCATGTATATTTAATGAAATATTTAAAATTTACATAACACACTACATACATAAAGCACTTGCTAGTCATCACTTTCCTATATAAACCAATATTAATTAGGACTTTTTCACTAGTGGTAAAATATTTGCACTGACTTTTAAATACTCACTACTTAATTTTCCAAAGATCAAAATATTTTATCTTTTAAAAGTTTCACAGATGCACATATACTTTTTATGTAGTAAGGATTGCTAACGATCAGTGGCATAGTTGGAAAAATCGAACAAACTGTTCTCCCATATTTCATCCTGGTTCTTTGTTCTTTGCAAATGTAATATGGTTTCTACTAACACTGTAATGCATGCGAGTCCCCAAACCCTCTCCCTGGCATTTCTACTGAATGCTAGTTAACATTTCACTAGACCGGGGTTTCTTTGAAGGCAGGATCATTTCTTATTCATTGTTTATTTTAAGGCCCCAGCAGAAAATTTATGATTAGGGATCAGTGCGTACAAGAATTAGTGAGTAAACTTTTAGCTGACTTCTAGAAAGTTAAAACCAAAACTATCTCTATCTTATGTCTTTTCCATTTTGATCTGCTTTTCCTTTAAATGTTTAACATTGTGTCACTCCTTTCCACTCATCTATGCTAGCAATCTCAAATCATCATTGATTAGATAGCTGTCTTCATTCTTTTGACAAGTAGATGCCAAATTCTGCCCATCTTTAGAAGAATTGAGTCACATTCCCTTTTTATCTTATTCCCACTACCACTGTCCTATTTTAAGCATACACTAGTGCCC
Organism: Heterocephalus glaber; assembly: GCF_000247695.1. The sequence goes on along the minus strand of NW_004624742.1, from coordinate 16,798,608 downwards.
TGGATTGAACTGTGTCCCTTCAAAATTTCTGTGAGGAAGCCTTAAATCCCAATGTAATTGATTGCTATTGGACATAGAGCTTGTAAGGAGTTAATTCAGGTTAAATGAGGCAGAGGATATAACTGGATGAATGTTCCTATAAGGGACACCAGAGAGAGAGAGAGTTCCTTTGTGCTCGCCCTGTCCTACTCCCTATGCCCACACAAAGAGGTCGGAAGTCATGCGAGAAGATAACAAGACAGCCCGCAAGCCAGTAAGAAAGGCCTCATCAGAGCTCAACCATTCTTGTGGCCTGATCTCCAATTTCTATTCTCCAGAACCAGGAGAAAATAAATGTCTGTTGTTCAAGCCACGTAGTCCATGGTGTTTTGTTACGGTAGCCCTAGCTGATTAGGACTACAGTGTTTTGTCTGGAATGATATCAGTTTGTTCACTGGGATCATGACTAGGCCTTGTTTTGATACCGATCCATTAAGGACAGTGTGATTAGATATTTCAGGAGACAGCACACCTTATACTCAACTATATCTAATACTTTTTCATCGGTAACACATAGAATTATTAGTGAACAGATCATCAGATATCACATGCCAGTCACAAAGCACACTTTTTACACTATGGCATTTAATATTCATAATCATATTAAGTATGTAATATATATATATATAACTTTCAATTTCCCCAAATACTAAGTAATTTGTTCAGTGTTACTGAGCTAAGTAATGACAGAGCCAGAGCATAAAGTCAGATTTTCCTAATTTAAGGTTATAATTTAAGCACTACTATTATATAACTTTTCTTGACTTGGAGTGCAAAGAATGAAGAAATTAATTAAAAGCTGTTGTACTAATTCAGATTAAATGGGACTGATGTGGATAGTGGGTAGTGAAAGATTAATGAACATAATCCAAAGACATAACCACAGGCAATAATCAATTGGATTACAGGGTGCATCCCAAATCATTGAATATAGCATAGTTTACCACAAGTTTAATGAAAATCTCAACTTCCTAAGATTCTCCAAGTAGATTTTTACTTGACTTTTATCAAATGTATCAGATAATATATTACTTTCCTTAAAAATTTATGAATTACATTTTATAGAT
>NW_004624742.1:16707431-16778435 GCF_000247695.1 Heterocephalus glaber | reverse complement strand
TCCTTTATTAGGCTTATTATTTCAGGCTTATTATTTCTTAGGCTTATTATTTTAGGCTTATTGGGAACTACGCTTGAATTATAATACTTTCAATCTTGCATAATTGGTTATGAACTACTGAGTAAAGATTTCATCTTATTAGATTTTGATTCTCTCACCTGTAATAAAAAAGAAAAAATGGGTAGATGTTATAGTCTGGATTTTAAATGTCCCTAAAGAGTCATGAGGGAAAAGCTTGGTCTCTAACTGATGGTACTGTTGTTAGATAACAGTTCCTGTAAGAGGTGGGGCCTAGAGTGGGAGGAAGTTAGGCACTGAGAATGTATCTCTAAGAGAATACTGGGACACTGTTTTTTTTCCTCTCCTCTTTGCTTCTTGGTTTCCACCCCAAGCTTCTACTATGAAGTGTTGTCTTGCTACAGGCCCAAAATGATAGGGCCAGGCCACCATGCTCTAAATTAAATATTTCCTCTTTTTAAGTTGATTTCTCAGGTCTTTTGTCATAGCGATAGAAAGCTGACAAACAATAGAATTGAGGTAATATTTGTGGCCATAAATATGGTGAATCCCAGGTGGAGTCTTGAGAGAAAAGAGGGCTGAACAATTCTGTATTAACTAAACAACAGCCTATACTTCAATTTATACATTAGAAAATGAAAACAAATTGAACACATGGTATTTCCCCAAGTATACAAAGAATAAGTAACAGCTATTTAATTTCCCTTGTTTTCAAGTCCAGCATAAATGGAAACAGTTTGCATATAAATAGAGAGATTAAAATTTGGTGACCCATTAGCCAAAATATTCACTCTGGCTACTCGGTGTGTGTGTGTGTGTGTGTGTGTGTGTGTGTGTGTGTGTGTATGTGTAGGTAAATATGTACTTTTCAGATTCATATACTCCCCAACTTGTCTAGTCTTCTCTGTCCATTTAAGTAATTTATATGGCCATGCCATGATTGGATTTGGGATGCATGAGTAAACTAATGAAATCCTGATTAGATATTAAGAAGACTTTAATGTTCTGGACAGTAGAAGCATGGTAAGAAGAAGACAGTATAAGAATTTTAAAGAAGACAGGATTGTTTTCTCTGGAGTGTTCCAAATAAGTAAAGAATCTAAACTGAAAAATGGTTTATAGAAAGAAAAATTACTAAATTATCACTTTAAAGTATATGTATTAGGACTTCTATAATAAACAACATAATTTGAAGTTGTAAAAACTATCAAAATGTGTTTCAGGAGCAATTTTAAAACCTTCTATTTATGTTGCTGACAGCCCAACAAGTGATTATGGAGGAAGCTTGTGTGAAATAGTACTAGTCACTGTAAATTAAAGGAGACATGTTGGAAGCAGAAGTGTTCAGCAATTGGAGTGTTAAGAACAAACGACTTTAATGTTATAAAATAAGATACGAATTTATGTCCCATTTATTCAGTTTCATGAACTGCTCTTCCAAGTATTTTCCACTATATTATTTCTTTATTTTGAAATGGTTTGTGACCCACATGCACTAATTATTACCATGACATATTTCCAGATTGCTAGATATTGGAAAGTAAAACCTCATACGTGAGGAGAGCAGTCCCTGAACACCTTTATTATTCATATTGGGATCAGAGATATACTATTTAGCTACTGTAGCTTATAAAACCATCTGGTTTGTTCTGGTTTGAACAAAGAAACTCATTTTTTTCTTCCTAGTTTCTCCCTTGCTACAACAGAGTTTTTGTTAAGATTATGTCAACACATCTTTTATAAATTCAATATAGAACTAGATAGAGCTCCAGCTAAAGATTCAGGAAGGGGTGCTTCAAATCAAGTGGGATTTACAGGTGGCTAGGAGGGAAGAAGCCCAGAGTAGTAAAGTGTCAGCAAAGATCACTGATGTTTCCTTTAGCTATAAGGGAATAGGACCCATCAGGGTCTTTTCCAAATCTTGTGAGTGATATTTACAATGTTAGAATTTTATTTGAAACTCAAAAGATGAATTACACAGAAAAACAACACAAAGTCATTTTTGTTGACATTATTTCTTGAGATTCATTATAACTCTAAGTTTACAAACCTATATATAATAAGAAAATTTTCTGTAAGCAATATGATGGTAACCCAATTCAGAACACAATGTGAGGAAAGTAAGCCTATGAGTCCATATGACATGTATTTGATCAAATATATTGTTTTGTAAAAAAAGAATTGTACTTTTATCAAGGATACAATAATAAAGAACATATTGACAACTCCGGTGGCATAATCAATGTGTATATTGTTACAAACATGTCTGCAAGAATAAACTCAACTAAAGTTCATATATATTTTCTCATGCTCGAGGAAACTATTGTGAAATAATATATAGATGATTATTATAGTTAAAAACACTTTTAATAGAAAATGGAAAAAGTAAAAGACATTGGGCAAATTACCATCTATAAAATTACATAAATATCTATCTCTAAAAATCACATTTAAAAAAATCCATTGCTATAACAACCTTTGTTTTTTTGTCAATTTTTAACACATACATGCTGGGTATGTTTGCTTTTTATTTTTAATCTTAGACAAATATAATTCCATATAGAATAGCTTAATCTTAATCACATTTTTGCTTTATTTTAGTCTGCTTAAATAATATACTTATAATATATTTTATGCTGTAGCATATATGAAAATAATTTTAAGTTTCTAAAAAATACAAAAATTGGAAAGAAGAATATACTATCTCAATGGAATACTTGTTACAAATTTATATTTATAAATTTCAATGAGTATTTAAAATACTAACATATTTAAGACATAGAATTTTTTTTTACTTTCTGACCAAACTTTCATCATTCAGAATAGAAACATGCTTCATTACGTTATTATAAATATTATTCACTCAACATATGATTAAATTGTATTCTAATATATTTTACTTAAATTTTATAAATTTATGGATCACAGTATAATAATTCAATACATGTATTTTGCATATAATTATTACATTATGGAAGTTAATATTTCCATCCCCTTAAATATTTATTTAAATTTTGAGTTAGAATGTAATAATTGTACATATTTAGACGTACAGTGTAATAGTATAATATGCATATACAAAAAGTGATCAAATCAGGCTAGTTCACATTTGGCTCTCCTCATCATTACTTTGCTTACAACTTTGAGGTTCATCACTTCTAATTATTCAAAAAATGTAAAGTAGGCTATGTGAACCATAATTCTTCTACTGCCCCACAGAATAACAGCCCTTATTACTTCTATTTAACTGCATTTGGATACCTATTAGTTAACCTCCACTATCTGTCACCCCATTCTTCCCAGCCTGTGTGAATCACTAGTCCATATTTCATTCTTTTCTAATACCTACATATGAAGAAGAACATACAAAATTTGTCTTTCTGTATCTGAATTATATCATGTAACAAAACTTATTTCACTCAGTGTAGATAATTAAATGAAGCTTTGATTTTACCACATTACAAATGATAATCAACAAGGGGTGACAAATATTGCCAAACAATCTGTTTTGAAGGTTTTCTTCTCCATAGATTATCAGTTGGCTGTGAAGCAACTTAAGCTATCATTATATAAAGCATAAATCCTCTATTGTAGGCTAGAAGAAAAGGTGAAGAACTATCAAGTCTAGCAGTTTGCATAAATAGCCTATCTGATCATTTTAAGTGGCTTTAAGTGTGCTTTTCCTATACAATGAGCACAAAAGAATAAGTTTGCAATAGAGGACAAATAAGAAAGCCAGTCTTTATGTCGCATCACAGACTGAGTCATCATCAGCACTCTGTAGAACTAACTGTTCAAGTCACACTGAAGAGTCCTTAATGAAACCAGAGGCACAATGTCATTCCATTTAGCAAATGTGTGCCAAGATTTTGATATGAACAAATTCATGGAATTGTTAATGTGTTGGGAACATGTAGTCAACTTGTGTTCCACTTGGGTGAGGTAGAGAGTAAAAATACGTAGTCCTTTTCTTCTGGTTTTAGGCATATTTTCCAATAATCTCTGGGTACTTAATATATTGCTCTAGTGTCGCTCAGAATAATCTAGTGCCTTCTCTTCATATTTTATTTCAGTCTAGTCCTAATATTGCAATACTCTCTAACTTACCCTGATGAAAGGTAGACACCTTGAATACATTTCTAATGACATTTCATTTAATATCTCTGTTAGGAAATTAAAAAGCATCTTAATAATAAAGATAAAGAAATTAAAGATAATAAAGTTCCCAATCATACTGAGAGACCATTTGGTTGGATGGCTTTAAAGAAAATAGCTAAGATAATAAATTGCCTATTGAATTAAGAATTCATGTATCAGTTTTATTTTGAAGTATCTTGTCCCTCTATATTCTCCCTTCTTCTGTCAAACTCTTTACAATTCCTGGAATAGATACTCTCTTTTCCAAACCTCTTTCATATTATTTTCTCCTACCTCTGTAGAAAACTAGATATCCACATTCATGAAAGATGGTTTAACTCTTATCTTTTATGCCAAATATTCATTATCTTAAATGAATGATCCTTGGATTGAGGGTACTTTGGCATTTATCTCATCCTTTTTTACATTGAAAAAGCAGATCTAGTTGTGTCATTGTCCTTGACGTTACATATTTTACCTTAGTTTTGGTCTTGTCTATTTTTGAAACCTTCTGTTCTTCACTTTCATTTCTGATAAGACTGCAGACATACATAAAAAATCAAAACTATCAAAAAAAAGTATTATGCAAAGAGTTTATCTGAGATGACATAAGCAGTGGACTAGTGGTCACTTTTCATTGTTGACCCTGCAGTGTTTTCTAAAATGTCTTCCACATTTCCTCACATCCTGATTTTTATGCTCTTGTAAAATACCCCTCCTGGAACATGGAGTTCCTATTGACTCTCTGATAGTGAATAGAATACAGTGAACATGATAGGGTGTCACTTCTGAGATTGAGTTACATGGAGACTCTGGCTCTGACTTGGGCTCCTTACTTGTTCCTCTGCCATTCAAACTCTCCATGGTGTCATCAATCTGTGGTACACACAGAAAGGAACTAATGTCTGTGGCCAATAACCAGCAAGGGCCTGAAGTCTGACAATAGCCACATGAGTACACTGGTCATTGGCCACGTCTTTGACCAAGCAGTGGGGTGACTACTGTCCTAACTAACCCAGAGATTTACCATGTTTTTCAAAAATGATAACAGCAAGAAAACGACCAGCATAGAGTGAAAGAGACATAACTAGTACAAAAAATAAAGAAGTGGTTGGCCCCCCCAACAATTCTCTTGGCAGCAAGTGCGTTAAGAAAAGCAACTCAGCTGATAACGTGTCAGCTTTCATGAAAAACAACTAATGTTCAGGGGGTAGAACCAGGAACTCGGAGAGTAGAGATTATAACCTAAAGAATCATTTTAGATCTTTAAATTAATCAAGGAGCCTCCACCATTTAACTGACCAGATTTTAAAATTGCTGTAGACCAGTAATTTCTTTATGCCTCACTTTTGAAGATGAATTTCTACAGCAATTAGTCTATGCTCATTCCACATTCTATTATTTTTGAAACGTGTGTGTGGGTCTGGGGAGGTGAAGCAGATATTGTCTCTTAAGTTTCATAGTTTTTCAGATCTAAGGGAATCACATTGAAATAGCTATACTTAAGGAGCTTATCCACATGTGAACCTGAATTAAAGAATAAAATTATGAATTTTGAGCTTTTCTTATGATGCAATTAAACCTTTGGATACCTATAATTAGGGTGAGATCGTCTTGTGAAAAGGACATGAATCTCTGGAACCCTTAGGACAGATGGATGTGAGTTTCTAGTGTGACTAATCCCCACTTCCTTGTGTTCACACTCTTGCAGAATCCCTTCTCCTTGAATGTGGATGAGATTTATTGATTAGATTACAGCAGAAGTGATGAGATATCTCTTCTGACATTAGGTTACAAAAAAATACTTCTATCGTGAAACTCCTTCTCTTTCTCTTGCTGGCTTATCCAAAAAGAAACCAGTTGTGTTGTAAGGAACCCTACAAAGAGGCCCTGGGTGATAAGAAACTAATGTTTCTGGCCAATATCCATGGAGTGCCTGCAGTCTCCAAACAGTTACATATGTGAGTTTGCAAGCAGCTCTACCCAGGACCCTTGAGATCACCGAGGCCCTGGCTGACATCTTGGTTGTAAACTTGTGACAGACCCTGGGATGAAGGTACTCTATTATGCCACTTGAACTGAGCCATTCCTGGCCCACAGAAACTGTGATGTAAATGCTTACTGTTTCAAATCACTAAATGACAGCAATTTATAAATAATACAAGATACCTGAGAATGTGTTTAACCTTAAATATACAGTATAAGACGGAGATATCCAAGTGTACATCAAGAAAAGAGCATTCCAGATGCAGCTTATAGTGAGCATAATGGTCTTATAGCACTTAAAATGCATCCTATTGAGAATCAGGAAGAGGTTCTTTATGGTTCATACAGTCAGGAGAATATGAAAGTGGTGTGAAAGTAGGTGGAATAGATAGGAAGAAGCCAATTTATATAAAGCTATAAAAGCTTTGGCTATGGAATTGGAGTTATTCCATGTTGGGTGTACAGATTTTCAGCAGGAGAACATTCGTCTGAAAAATTTTACTTTTGCTGTTTTAAAGGATGGATTAGGTAGGGAAGGGAGCAAGGAAAGGGGGCAGTGGCTATAGAGACCCTTTGAAAAGCTGTTGTATTATTTCTAAAGGGAATGATGAAAACTTATATTGGTGTGGTGGCAAAGATACAGAAATGTTTGAAATAGATTTCAATGGTCCAGTCAAGAGAACATGCACATAAAATAGATGAGCAGAATGAAGACAAAAGACTGTTGGCTACCACTGTTAGGTGGAAGGCTCATTTTATCTTATATACTCACCAAAATTAAAGCACTTTATGGTCAAAGACTGTTTCATACTTCTTCCAAATTCACACAATTCCAAATATGGAGTGTTCTGTTGAAGGTACAAAAATACTTGTATATGGATTAAACAAATCTCATTTATTCAGATAGTCCTGGGTTTTTGCCAACACCTTTCCTGAGCTTTTGTGTGTTGATATTTCTGCAAAAAAATGAAAAGCAGTAGGTAAAAACAGAACAATTATTAAACACTTTCTGTAATTGAAAGAACTCAAAAGTAATTAAGGATATGAAGGGATAATGAAGGGAGCTAAAAAAACCCTGATTATGTGTGTATATTGTTGGCTCCTTTATTGAGAATTAGGTTATAGCTATTTCTCTTAACACTCCAAGGATTCCCAAAGTGAATGTTTTACCTGTATGTACTGATCATCTAGCTCTACATGTGCTGGTCATCTACCTTCATATCAAACTCATACACATGCCAGATGTTATACATATGCCTGGATAAAATAAAATCAATAAGTTGCCCCAAAGGGCTATTGACCTTGCTGTAATAATCTCCATACAGGATGGTTTCTTCTCTTGTGTTTTACTTCAACTATTTTCAATCAAACACAGAATCTGTATCTTATATTCTTCAGAAATTCCTACTTAAATCCATATGTGACATTTGCCCATAATACTAATTGGCATGAGGGCTTCAACATGGACTCTTGGAGAGGCAAACATTTGCTACTGTGCTTTTTGAGCACTTAATCATGACCTTTCAAAGACACCAGTTGAATTTAAATATGCCACCAGTTTGTGGTGCGAACTTGAGTATTTTCAGATGTCTCCATTTCATTTAGTGTCATCGCTCCACAGTAATCATCTCTCTGCTTCCCATCAAGTTTTAAATTGCAAACTCTATAGATGATTCAGCCAGATACGTTTCCTTGGATTTTGCAACTTTAACAAAATCAAAAGCAAACTTCTTGTTTTCCTCTTCTTCTTTAATATTGTTCTCTAAGATTTTAATGTTTATTGCTTTAAGTCTCATTTAAACCTTGTAACCGTTCTCGTTTAAGAGCACATTTTTTTTTTTTTTTTGGTTCTGGGGATTGAAAGGAGCACATTTTAATATCATACTCCTTTGGAAAAATCATCTGGATATTAATTAGGAGTGGTTTTCTTGTCTTTATTTAGTGGTAAATAAATAGTGCAACATAATGATTAAGTAAATTTCTCAGTTAGGTCAGCAAATGTGCAGTATATCTCCATTAGGAATTTCTTTAATTTGTATTTCAAAATATCCTTTGGTATACTTTTCAGCAATTTATTACCTTCCTGTATGAGACCCTACCAAAAAGATGGAAATGATTTTTTTCTTTCTTTCTATAATTATAATAATGTTAAACATTCAAGAAATGTAGAAAACTAGTGCTAATATCAATGGCATTAGAGCAGACAGTTTAAGTTAATATTGCAATAACATAACTGTGAAGCGTTTTACTAGAAGATAAAGTTGGGGTATTTATGGTGATTTTTAAATACTGTGACTTCATATCAATATAGCAGTCACCAAGAAAGAATCCAGCATTGGAAAAGTTTTTGGATCTATCACTAGCCAATTTAATTATTATAGCAAATTCTTTTCAATTCATTAATTCATTCATCAGTAGCCATTATAAATATCTATGATAGTTAAATAATTTTTTCAGTAAAAGAAGGAACATAAACATGGATAAGTTTATGAACAAAATAATATGCAAAATATAATAAAACAATTAAATGAGGTAAATTCTTAATAAATGAAATGTGAAATTTTCATAAACTATAGAAAACAGAGAAAAGCTGCTCTGTTGGAATAGACAGGGCACTGAATTATAAATCAAGACAGTTGGACTCTGATCATAGGCATTGTGTCTTGCTGTATATGTACATTAATTTTTCAGAGTCTCTATTTTTCTGAAAATTAATTTCAAATTATATAATAGGTTATTAATAGCAGTGCTATAATTGTCCATATACTTTATCTATAGTATAGCTAATTCTTCTAATAATAATACCAAAGATATGTATTGTCATCAATGTTTTGCATATACAGTATAGGTATGAAGAAAAATAGGTTATATTGCCTTCTTACTTGGTCACCGACAAGTGTATAAGTAGAACCAGAAATCAAATTCATCTGATATTAAACCCACGTCTCCATTGCCCAAGGTGGAAAATGCAAATTAACATTGAGAGCTGCTAATATTTTTCTTATCATAACTTTTCCTCTCCAGTTCAATGAATTTTCCAGTATTAAACAGATTATTAAAAACTTGAGTTGGCTGAGTTGTCCATAAGTGAAATTATCAAATGCCTTCACTTGTACAGGTACCTAAACAGTTCTGAAGTAGTATTTTATATAGAAATTCCCAATTTTCATATATACATTATATTTTTATAAACTTCCTTTTGTGTATTGATATACTTCCTTCTTATTAAAAAGTACCCCCATAGAATGTCAGTCAACAAGTTGTTACTATGTAATAAGCTCTATGTTGCTACTTTTTATCGAGAGAAAAAGCACTCTATATTCCCAAACCATATCATTCTTCTTCTAATGCTGGCAATGGTTACACTTAGATTTCTCTACCATTGTTAAAAATCATTCAGAAGACAGTCTGCACTGATTCTCCTGTTCATAAAATTAACTAATTGTTCACATTCTTATTGTTAGAGCTTATTTTCAATCTTTTAATCTATCAATCCTTTAGTACCAACATTTTCATGTCTTTTTAAACTTTAAGACCTCTAACGAAAAGCATCCCTCAATTCTAATCTTACCAATGGAAAAGATATGAGGATTGTATTTCATTCTGCATATAATAAACTTAGCCCATGTTGATACATGTTCACTTGGAAGCCACAAGATCTATTTTATCTTGGAATATTTTTCCTTTTTAAATTTTCGCAGGATAATTACGTACTTACTGAATTCTTTACTCCACTTGACCAACTTTTACAGTTAAAAATCATAGTAAATGTTGATTATACCATCAAAATGTATCATTTTTATTTATTTGGTATCTCATCCAGACTTCAGACTTTCTTTCCCTGAAATATATCAAACCTCTTATTTAACTATAATAAAAATAATTCATATTCATATTACACTAGGTAATGTAAAATACCTCCAATTTTATGACTTTTCTATGGAAAATTAAAGCCCAATAAAAGTATTCATAAGAATACATTAGATATTTTTATATGTAAAAATATAATCAAATAATTTAGATAATGAAATGCATTTTCCTCTGAGTTATATCTCTATTATACTCATTCATTGGTTAAAATATTCCTGTGTACGATTTATGGGTCGCTATTCACTAAAATATGACGATTTGCTGCAACAGTAAATTCTCTATTGTTTTTTTGAGAGATGTTATTAATGTGCCTGAAAAATAAATTCCACAGGCAAATATGCTTGACAAGTGCTGCACGCTGAGGAGAACCTTTTATGAGAGGTGGTGATAAGTATTTGAGTAGCCATGCCTATAAAACATTCTGGAGTAAAAAAAATTGTCTTATTTTGTTCACACACCAATATCATATCAGTTAAACAGAAAATATAGTTTTTATACTCTACCAGGCCAACATGGGAAATGGTGAACTACCAGGCCATGAGATATAGAGCACTGAGAACCAAGACATAGCATTTTCTGCATGTATGCTCCATGAATTAAAGATGACTAACTTGCAGGGAAGTTAGAAATAAGAAGTTTTAGATACCGTACATGTAATCCTGAATATCTTATAATGTAATACAAAAGTGCCTTTGTGAAGCGGTTAACATGTTTGTATAACAAAATCTCTAACATTTTTAGAGAAATAACCTAAGAGATTTAAGATTTTGCTAGGAATCCTCAGTTGACAAGACTTTGATCATTTGTCCCCAAGCTTTATGTGTAGACTATATCACAAATCTTTCTAGTTGGCTGCTGGAAGAATGACAACATTGTTGTAGTGGCCATGTGTATTTGTCTAGTTCTAAAATGAACATTTTCCATGAAATTGAAGGTTTTACAAAATCAAAGAACTGTAGATTAGCTAAAGAACTTGTGTAACGTGCTAAATTGACAAAAATTTCATTTAGGAAGAGTAGATAATAACAATAATTGCTACCATCTGCTCACTGTTACTCATGAATCAGACAGTGCTCCAAGTAGGCACTGATCAAGGGAAAAAAATGAAAAACTCCCATTGAGCTGATATTGATAAAATGCCACTCTGCTTCATGCCTCTGAAACATGGCTTTGGTTGTAACTTACTCTCTGGAATAATCTTAAATGAAATTATAACTTTTAAGTAACCGACACATGTTACTCTGTGAAAATGGCATGAGGAGAATGAGAAAAGGAAGGAACAGTAATTTTTAAACTGATTTTTTTCTGCATCAGAAAAAACAGCCTATATGGTTTTCAAATCATAGGCTGTGAAGCTTTGATATATTACATTTTGGTGTAATAGAGAAACACTACCCAATGTCACAGTAGCATCATGGAAGTTAAAAAGGATTTATCTCTTCATCTCTGCCTAGAACCCAATTTTGTTTTTTCTTAAACTAACAGGTAAAAGAAGATTTCTCAGGGTTATGTCCTTATTCCTTCTATCTTCTCTCATTTGGCTCTCTAACCACTAGTTCCACTAACCATTTCCTTTAGATAATTTCTGAAAATAGCATTGATTCAAAATACAATTTTAAAACTATCAAAGTCATTTTAAAGTTTTTTGAAGTTTATTGCATTGGTTATAAGGGACTAAAATCTTAATTCTAGAAAATATCTATCTCTTTGAAGTCACTAGGAAATTCTAGGAAAGAATTTTACATTTTCTGAGAGAATAATATATTCAATATACTATATATCATTTATTTACTTTGGGTAATACACTTAAAGTCAGATGGAGACTAAGAGGCTCTTTCTGGTTAAACCTGAAAGAGGAATTTGAAACTATAAACACTAGCGACTGGTTGCTTTAACCCGGAGATATGCACAAATAGTTAAGAATTTCATTAGGTGGCCCTAAGACTTGCACATGATCGTAGTTATAACTTGACCTCACTCTCTTTGGTGACTATGAACGGTCTGTAAGTTTTAATTCTCTCTTGTAAAATGAGGTTTATACTTGTCACATATATCTGAGGTAGATTTGATGAGGGTTTGTGCACTCTCAGGGCTTATAAACTCAAAAGTGTATACAAAAGTAAAGGATAGAATTAACAGTTATCTTTCTTCAATTAATAAATTTAAAAAAAAAAATAATGCTAGAAAGCACTGTGGAACTGCCACTATTTGTTTCAGTCCCAGGATTCTGACCGAAGCACAGAAGATGGTCCACATACTTGCTGTGGTCTATTTAAGAGAAAATAGACTTTAGATTTTCTTGAAATGAAAACATAGGCAGATCCAAACACTACCAATTTATTATTATTATTATTATTATTATTATTATTACTATTATTATTGGTACCGGGGATCAGACTCGGGACTTTGCTCTTGTGAGGCAGGCGGCGAAACCACTGAGCTAAATCCCCAGCCCAGCACTACCAGTTTAATAACTGACATTCTCATATTAAACTTTTATATTTGTAAATGTTGAAATAATAATTTAAAATATGTCAACCTGAATCCAATTGAGAACCAAGATAGTAACAAGAGCAAATATCTTCACTCAAAGTCAAAACTACAAAAATATCCATCTGCTGGGTCTTAGCCATGATTGAGCTCTTTTGTATAATTTCTGATTTAGGGTTCAGAAATTCAGGGGTATACTCATAGTAAACTCTATATTTGGACAACTAATGATCTTCTATGGGAAATTTCTCTTAGCTAAAAATGCAACATATTTTTCTCCAATGTGATTTAAGTGAAATAAGAAGTATAATATTAAAGAGGACACATGGAAAAATTCTTTTTGGATGTTTTTATTTTCATAAATTTTATTCCTTAAAGGCGTATAAAGAGTCTCAATCACTTAAATGATTCCCACTAGTTTTTTCTAATCTTTCTTATTTAGATGGTAAACAAGTTAGAAGTCCATGGAGTGACTTAACTAAGAGAAATTTATATTTTCAAAGTTCTGAGACCAGAAGGCTAAGAATAGCTATGAACATGGTCATATTTTTTTTGAAATGGGGACTCTCTTCCTGCCTTCTCTCTTTGTATGCCCATGATTTTTTATTGTACACATACGAGGGTGAAGGTAAGAGTGAGCTCTATTATGTCTCTTCTCATGAGGACCCTAATTGGGAATCTACCTTTATATCTCATTTAACATTAGTTACTTCCCTATAGGGCTCATTTCCAAATACAGCCTCACTTTGAGATAGGGCTTTGATGTATATATGTGGGGGGACACAAACATGTCCTCCATAGCAAATAAAAGTTCAACATCACATTCTATGAGACGTGTTCGAAAGCTATCCTGAATATTTAAAGTAATTTTTAAAAATTATTACAGTAAAAGACTGTAATATATTTTTCTCCAATGTGATTTAACTGAAAAAGATTATGTCTTTTGTCATTGGTCCCCTCAAAATATTCCTTTTTACTGAAAACACAGTTATCCTATCATTCTTGTCCCTTTCCAAAGCAGTTCGGGATGTTCTTTTGTAACTATCTTTAGTTGCAGAGTTGTGGCTTCCTGGATCTCCTTAACTGATTTAAAATATTTACTTTCCTAGTCATTTTGACATTGGAGAAGAGCCAGAAGTCACACAGTACCACATCCCGTGAATAAGGTGGATGAGGACACAGCATAAAGTTTTTACGGACTTGGTTTTCCTTTGCTGGCACTCAGCAGCAACATTCATCATATTTTTAATAACACCACATACTTTTATTTTCTCTTCTACCTCTTTAATTTGGCTTTTTGTTCACTTAGGCAGTAAATCAAAATCTATTAAATTCTAGGCATTTTGCTAGATTCTAGGGTGTCGACTTCAGCAATGAGGACTTACACATAAACAAAGGTGAAAACTATCAAAATCACCTTGTGAAAACACAATTCAGCTCATAAGTGAATTCTACGATGATGCAGAATTAAATCATCCACTGCAGGGTTTGCAAAACTAATGCAAATTTCTGACTATCTCATATGTTGAGGAAGTGATCCAAGGTTGGAAAACAAATCAAAAGAACTAAATGTAAGTGTCCAGTACTCAACAGAGTGGTGATGAACAGCACCTCTTCTACCAAGCAGAGTAGAAAACCAGGGCATTTTATAGGTTACTTAGAAATGCAAATCGGGTATTTAATAGTGGCCCTATTTAGTTATAGGTGTTAGGTGGGACAGTTCTGCTCTGACCTCACAAATCTCCAGTTTCCATGCAATTTAAATGAATCCTAACAAAACACACAAGCACCTTTGAGAATTCAAAAATATTTAGCACCCAAAAAAATAGAATTCCCAATGACTAGGTTTCAATGAACATCACTAGACACGCAAAGCAGAAAATCACAGCTCTCTCAGGATGGGGAGCAAATTAATCAAATCTGGCTCAGAATAGACGTAATTGTTTGAATGAGCAGACAAGGAAATGAACAGTCTGTATTTTGTACATTAAAAATTTTAAATAGACAATTAAAAACCTTAAGTCCAACTTTTACTGATAAAAATTAAAAGATCTAAGAAAAATAAATTAGATTAATGAGAGCTTAAACATTGCATATTAAAAGAGTCATAAACTTGATATATAAAATTAGTTACCCATAGGGAAACCTACAGAGAAAAAAATAATTAAGTAAAAAGAGTGTTAGTAAATTTGTGGGACAATTTCAATTATCTGGGTTTTGAGATTTGTTAGGTCAGAGCAGAATTGTCCCTCTTAACACCTAATTATGTATAATTTGAAACTATGAAAGGAGTAATGGTATAAGTGTTCCAAATTTGATTTAATAAATTAGAAAACCTACATGTTCAATGAATCCAATAAACCTCAATGTACACACACTATACACAACAAGAAGAAAAACATATTAATATATATTATAATATAATTGGCCAAAGTCAATTGGAGAAACATTTAAAAGTAAGAGTGTTGGAAGAGACATATTATCTACAAAGTGAAAATAATGATGATCGCGCTGGGAATTTAGCTCAGTGGTTTCACCGCCTGCTCCGCAAGCTCAAGGACCCGAGTTTGATCCCCAGTACCAAAAATAATAATAATAATAATGATGATATGTTTCCTTTTTTCTTTCATACTACTAGTTATTCTTGTTTCATAGAAAAAAAAGATTTGTTATAATTGGTCTCTTTTTTGAAAGAAACTTTTCAGTTTCTTTCTTGTATTCTGAGGAACTACTTTGAAGATAATGATTCACAGTGTAATAACTATTGTTATTCTCTTGTTTGATTGCAGAATTTTGTTTTATTTTCTCATCAAATTAAAAATAATAGGTCAACGACAGTTTGTGGGGTGTCCTAAACCAGACACAGAGGGATATGGAAACCTGATTTTAAAGACAGGTGCCAAGGCAATTTGGTAAAGGTAGTCTTTATTAAAAATGTACCTGAGAAAATTAGATGTTTAAGAAGAAAAAGAAAAAAAGAAGAATTTTGATTGCTATCTTTTTTTTCCCTTAAATTCTTTTATTGGTACATTTTAGGTATACAATTCATTTACATTTATCATTGGATGCTTGTACCTGTACATAATGCATCTTGGTTCTTATTTTTTCCCCATTCCCTGTCCTCCCTTCACCCCCTCCACCCTTCCCCATTTAGAAAGATTTTGTTTCCATTTTTTCCATTTATTATATTTTTTCCTTTCCCTTCTTTCCTTTCCCCTTCCCCTCCCACTTCCCCTACCCCTTTGGACCTTTTCTTCCTATTTCAAATTGCTATCTTATATCATTCCAAAATTTATCTTAAATGGATCATAAACCTAAATGTAAAGCCAAAAACATAAAATATCCACAAAAAAAGCCATAGTAGAAATTACCTGACCTGTAATTACAGAAATATTTCTCAGATAAAGCAAAATACATTCCAGCAAAAAATTATAATTGAGAGTTCATCAAAAATTTAAAATATCACCACATGAAAAAATTCACTATTATCAATACTGAAAAGAAAGCAAGAATTGGGGAGAAAATTTTGCAGATCATGTATCTGTTAAAGAATTAATTTCTAAAATATTTTAAAATTTTCAGAGCTCAATAAACTGTGCAATATTAATGTGCAAAAAATCATTCACAAAGCTACACAATGGCAAACTCATAAGAAGATACCAAATATCATTAATCATTAGGGAAATTCAATTTAAAGGCAGTACAATTTAAAGAAAAATTTAAAATTTAGAAGCAGTTTCAATTTAAAGAAAGTACAACGAACTTCATTCAATTAGCTAAAATTGAAAACTGACCATGCCAAATATTGGTGAGAATGCAGAGGGAATTATAACTCTGTAGAGCCAGTGAAAATGTGAAATAGTATGATTACTTTTGAAAACAGTTTGACAGTTTTTTCAACAGTTAAATTTGTACTTTTTAGATGATCCAGCCATTTTACATCCACGTGGTTATCCAAAGAAAGGGAAAGTATTTGATCACACAAAAATAAGAGTACTCATTAAATTTAAATTTAAATTTATCATAAAAATGGAGACAGCCAAATTTCCACTAAGAACAGTTATTCCACTGGTACATGGGATTTTTGTACAATGGCACGTTACTCAGCAATAGAAAGAAATGAATTAATAATGTATACTAGAACATAGATGAGTCTCAAAATAATTATATTGAGTGAAATAAGATGTCAATAAAGGTATATAGTGTATGATTCCATATATAAAATTTTAGACATTGCAGATAAATTTATTGTAGCATAAAGCAGGTCAGTAGTTGCTTGGGGAATTGATGGAGATGTAAAGAATGAGATGAAAGGATTATATAAGTATAAGGAGATTTGTGTGTTCTTATCTCAATTGTGTTAATGGTTTGTATTTCTACTTATTTCGAAACATCAAGTTGTGTCATTATTGGCAATTTATTGAAGAACATGGTAATAAAACTTATATTTAAGAATATGATTCTAAACCCTAATTTAATACATAATTCAAAACTTTAATTTGATACATAATTTTGCATTAGTTTAAAAAATTTTCTTTCTCCTGTTTGTTCGATAAAGGAGATGTTCAACTAATGTTTGGATTTCTACCCATTTTTCTATAGCTATGCTTATCTTAGAGCAGTCACCCCTATTTTAGTTTTCAGAAAACAAAAAATGATGCACTGAATCTTACACACTTAAAAGTTCTTTAAATATATGTTTAGCTCAGTAGTTTTTAAAAAAATATTGGTAGCATGGGTAAGATCCTGGGTTCAATCCTCAGCACTGTATACATATATCAGAAGATATAATATATAACATATGCATATATAACATGATGCATAATACATGATATTACACCATGACATATTGTATATATATATGGTACTAATAAAGTGTGTGTTTAAAATTAAAATTTATTACAATAAAAGAAACATTAACATGAATGATCCTCAAAATACTTCCTTTCATTTTGAAAACACAGCATCATTCTTGGCATTTTCTGAGCAGGTCTGGAAGTCCTCTTCTGTGTTCTTATGAGATATGATTAAAAAAACATATGGTTAAGCCTGCTGCTGAATGCCATCCAAGGAAAAGGAAGGACCAGAGAAACATTCAGTGTGTGCTCAACCACCTTATTCACTGCATCTGGCATCACGTGACTTCTGGCTCTACCCCAAAGTAAAAATGCCCATGAAAGACAAACATTTCAAATTAATTCTGAGCATCAAGGCAGCCACAGGAGCACAACTAAAGATCCTCCTGAAAGAGGACTTACAGAATTGCTTCCAAAAGTGGGGAGAATGAAGGGATAAATTTGGTCAAATCAAGGGGAGTATTTTGAAGGGGATTAATAACAATATATATTTTACTGTGATAAATTATTTGAAATTTAGACATTCACTAGATTTTTCTATCACACCTTGTGTGTGTACACACAAATATGCATATATGGTATTTTAATGATATACACCATCATATATGTATACATATATATGATAGGATTTATAACATCACTGTCCTTACCTATACTAATTTGCTGTGAAACATTTGAAATACTGAATGACATTTTGTTCTTTTTAAACCTTACTTTTATGAGGTTAGCATTCTTATATTTCTCCAACCTGTATGCAAAGTTCCTTGATGTCAGAACCTGTAGTTTACTTATCACAGAGCCTTAACATCAACACAGTCCTACAATCAATAAAAAGAAATGAACATGGTCCTATCAGGTAATCAGCACCCTTTTTATGTCAATGAATAAAATAATATTTGTAGTCTGATACTGATTGTTCTCAGATTCATAAAACTGTTTTATGACTACTGATGCAGAATAACATACCATTATAGCAACACCCGGTTAAAATATAGTTCTTCACATTAAATGGAATGTTCCAAACATAGTCTGAATGAAGTATCTTCAATAAAATTCATTTTTTCAAACTGTCCAAGATCTAGATGGATGTAGAATAATTATATTCTCAAGCTATACTTCTGTGCTATGTGATAGTTTATTTTTTAGTTATTTCATGACATCATATTATTTACTTAGTTACTTAGGTTTTTTTTTTTAACTGATTAAAAAAGAGTTCAAGATCTACAAAAATGTCATTGACATGTCTTTAAATTATTGGTTGTAATGTGTGGAATTTCATTAATTTTGTGATGAAAAGGCATCTTAAAACATTAAATGTCCAAGAAAAATTAAACTCTCCATTTTAAATCAAATTTATTATTAAAACAAATTTAAAACAATGAAAAGGGTTGTGTCAAGAAGATTATTCATTCTTGATCCTCCCTGAAACATCCCATTCCCATCTCCGGTTTTGAGGCTCTTCTCTGTAGAGCTTTGTTAGTACATAAAATAAACTTTCTTAAGTAGTGATTAAAAAATAGTAGATTGGGCTGGAAGGTAACTTAATTGGAGCAATCAGAGAGTGTATTGCTATGATTCTCAGATGGGGAGCAAATCCAGACCCATGTGAATTTTCAGAGTGTTCTTTTAATAGACATTGCCCTTCAGCTGCTGGCTAAGATGGTAAAAAGAAGAAAGCTTCCTCTTAGACATCCAGTGACGAGATGAACCCTAAGAGAATAGAACCTAAGGAAATTTTGGGGGCCATATTTCCTTTGGGGGGTTTTCTATTTTTTATTCATCTATTTTCCTTCCGAAATTTCAGATGTAGAATCACAAGTTCGTGGATCAAGAGATAAGAACTCATAAATGAAAAAAGTAAAAATAAAAATAATTTTTAAAAAAGAACTCATAAAGGATGTTGAAGAGAAAACGTAGGAAAATGGAAATGTATGAAAGGGGGGTTGTGTTGTTGCCTGAAACTGGTGCTATAGGGCCTTGTTGTTGATAGATTTCCCTCACCTTAAGATGGCTACTATATATATAATAGCTGCCTTCCTCCCTTAATATCCTGCTTCCCACCTAAAACCCAACCCCAAGATGGCGTCTCCCACCAAAAGATAACCTTCTTCTTCCCAATATGCCCCTTTTCCTGCCAAAAGAGTAACCTGATACTGGCTCTCCTCTTAGCAACTAGTGATGTCACAGGCTCCTCCAATCCCTAGCCACTACATCACTCAACCCCACCCCAGCTCCTACATGCCCCACCCCAACTCCTATAAGAAGCACTCCCTGTCCTGGCCATATTGCTTTCTCCTTTGGAGACAGCCTGGCAGATCGTCCCTACAATAAAGGCTTGCTGTGGTTCTGGTCTGGTCTTGGTTTTCGGCTCTTTTACCTGACAGTTGTAAAGGCAGGTGGCTAGAGAAGTAATGAAATGAAATATTTACTTACTCTTCCCAAACGGAATGATCTGAAATATTTAAACACCTCAAATTAAGATGTATTATGGAAGGATAAATCAATTCAGTGAGAAATATAGTACTCAATCCTGCATTTGAACAAGAGTTAAGTGCATAATAGATATAAGGATGATGATAAAGAGGGGCATAGTACCCAGAAATACTCAAGCACAGCAGTGAATATAAGTATCCTAGGGAATACAGGAAAATATCATGGAAAAGAGGAGATGGCATTTCTTGAAACTTAAGACATTGCCATTTATTTATATTGTACTTTTTCCACCTACCAAATAACAAAGATTACAGCCAAGGTAAAAACACTATGAAATTCCTTGTTAATATGAGAAGAAAGATCCATAATAAAAAGAAATAAACTTGGGAATTTCCTGAATTTAACAGGAAATTCTCTGAACTTCCTGAAGCTATCTTGTATTTAGAAACAACTGACAATTAAGGAGAAAAATGTACTACTATCATTTTTCTATTGGTTCAAAATTGAATGCACTTCATTTGACTGATAAGACAGAGGTAAAATAACATGAGAAAACTTAATAGTTACTTAATTCATTTCTTAATTTCTACAATTAATTGCTACAGAACATTAAATATAATTGTGTATAATTTGTATATGCCTATTTGTTTCTATATTAAATGATAATATTTTGGTTAGTATGTTAATAGTCGTTCAGAGTGTAAGAAGGACTGGGCTCCTGTTTACAGGTCATGGGAGATGATCCGTCTCCTTGCTTTTTCAGGTTGTTGGTAGAATGGAGTTCCTTGTCGTAAGAGGACTGTGACCCCTATTTTCTTGCTGTTGTCACCTGAAGACTTTAAAGAGGATTCTAAAAGCCACTTTCAGTCCTTGGTACAGGGCTCCACTCATTCACCAGAAAGAGCAACAGTGAGGTGAGCCCCTTTGCTGCTGCAAGTTGCTCTTCCTCTTCCTTTTCTCTCCTCTGCCGACACACCTTTCCACTTTACTCTTCCACTTTTAAGGGCCCATGTGAGTACATTGGACGCAACTTAATAACTCAGATGACTCTACCAATATTAGTCAACCTAGTAGCAACCTTAATTTTATATGCAGTTTCTATTATTCCATGCATATATGCATACCGATGTCTTTGTTTGTCTACATATGACATATACCATTTGGTAAGGGTTACCAAGATTGCATTAGCAGGAATATTTAGTCTGTATTAATTGCTTGATAAAATTAGAATTCTACCTTTCCTCTTTTATTCTGAGGATAATCATAATTTTCACCTTTTTTTTTGCTGAACACACTGCAAAATCACGCAAGCTTTATCATAAATTACTGTGTGGACTTCCTGTGAGATTTATTAATTCAAATAAATAGCTGAGGAAATAAATGCAATCTCTTTTTCTGAATAATTTTAAACTGCTGCTGGAGTGATGTTTCTTGCCCTACTGCAAATCTTAATTTTAAAAGATTTAGAATATTGTCTGAACATAATTCAGCATCACTTACAATCTTAAACATATATTATTATGATGTTAATCAACTGTCAGGTAAATTTTTTTTCATGATAATGCAGGCTATGTCTATTTTTCCCCTAGAATAAGGACTACTAAATATTAGATTTTATATATGGAAATATTGTCCTTTTATCATTAATGCTAACATAAAAAAGGAAATACAATCCAGTAAAGATATTTTTTTACTTCCCAAATATAAATTTTTTCATGATTTTTATCTTATCTGAGAGCTAAGAATTTGGACAGGGAGGTTAATCTAATTTTTACTTACATTCAGGTCTGAAACATCATACCTGATCAAGAAAATACTCCACAAAGATGTCTTTAGTTCTCACACTTTATTGGGAGACATTTGGCATTTTAAAAAACAATTTTTAAACTTGCAATGCACCAGTGTTTCTAGAATCTACAATTCCTGTTTTTATTCATATGAGTTTGAGCAATGTCTGCATCTCTCTCTTCACCTCATTCAATTCCTTGTTGCTTCTTTGATTTTCTGAGTTTGAGGATGATTTCCTGAATGAAGTCTGCAGCATAATCACATTGTATGTAATTTGCACAATAGCACAGACAAATGTTTTATATTTGTGTTTCTCTGCAAAATGAAAAATGATGCTATGACTGTCATAATTTAATTTAGAATGATACACAATGTGTTTTTAAATAAATATTTTGGAAATAACACAAATGAAGACATAATATAATGTCACAGTATGATGGATGTCTTCTAATGCAATTAAATTTGATTTTTAAAATTTGACAAAGTGAATACTTGCTCATAATTTAGGCAGAAGTATTCCACAATAAGTCTCACATCTCAGACACATTTTGTGGAGAGATGTTTTTTCAGATCTTCACAAACCACTTATTAAGATAAATGACTGTGCCATGTTTCATATTTATAATAGTATATGATCTTCTTGATGTAAAACAAGCCAAATCCAACTGAATTTGTTTTGGATTATGAGAAATAATGTTGCACTCAAGTTTCAGAACTAAAAAAAATAAAAGTTAAAGAAGATTCTTTACATGATTTCATGTAAATTTTAATCGACAGTCTTCTATACAATTTGTTATCCTTTTGTACTTTATGAGTTGTGAATTAATTAAGTAGTTGCAAGGAATTAGCTGTGGCATGATCAATTTAATATTTTGTTAAAGAGAAGTAAAAAAAAGTGACAATTTAGGTAGCAAAGAATAATAGAGGAGCTGATGGGAAAGTAGATTTAGAAGTTTAGACATAGTTTTTAAAAGAAGAACTGAACATTCCATTTTATTTTCCCAAACATCCACCATCAGAAATTTGTTACCTTCAGTCACACAACCTTTTGCCTTCTGCTCTGAATTACCTTTAACTCTATAAATTTCTCAGGATAACATGTAATTATGAGATAGTTTGAATAATGGAGCTGACTTTGTAATAGTTGCTTATTTTATTTTTCAAGAGAGCTTAAACATTCTTGAATTATAATTATTTTCTAGTTGATATTACTAAATCATATAATAGAACTGCTGTTCTTTGTGCATGTACATCAAAACGTACAGAATAAGAATGAATAGCATAGAAGAAAATCATGGCAATAGCGCTTAGCGCTAGAGTGTTCTTTTAAGAAACATGCAAACAATGGTGTTATATGAAAATATTAAAACTGGTAACTCTGGATCAAAAACTCATTCAGGTGAGTCAGATTTGAATATGAAGAAATTTTTTTAAAACCTTAACTAATTTGTTTTCTTTTCTCTGTGCACACAATTTGACACATGAATAAAATATATTTCAATGGAAGTTTAAAAGAGCACATTCAAATTAAAATAACAATTATAAATTATAATCAAATATAATAATTTAGCTAGCAATTCATTTTAACATACATAAAATAATTTTAGATTAAATTATTTTGAATTTTTCTTCAAAATATTTAAGTATGGTCCACATTAATATTTATTTATAAAAGTTTTGAAAAGTACCATTTACTGAAGTTATTTCAAAATTGAACATTCCATACAAAAGTGGCAAATGTATTATTTTGCTTTAGTTCTGTGTTTCTTTTACTTCCCAGTATAGAGTAAATAAAAATTAAGCTAACTCTTTACAAAATTTACAAATGCTTTAGAAATTGAACTACAAAGTTATTTTGAAATGTATAATCTTTCTATGAAAATGATCCACACTATAGAGAAGAAAAGATTAACCTCATCATCAGACCTGCAATGAGATGACAATTTTAAAATTCTCATTTTGATGGTGAAAAAGTTAAGAAGTAAAAACTTGCTTTAATTTACACAGAAATAAAGAATATTTTCCTGCCTTTGTGAATTCCAAGAATTCAGTAAAGATATGTGGAAATTACTAAGAAAAATAAATGCTCATCTTCTTCTGGTGACTGACACATAAATTGCTTATCTCAAATTGCTTTGTCTAATATAAAAAACAAAGTTTTTGCACTGTTATTATATTGAAATTTTTCTGTTGCCCTACTTCTTAATTTTGTAATGTAAACAGAAATTCTGAGGAAAAATGAAAAGAGAAGAGAAATAAATAAATGAAAGAAGAGAAGGAAAAGAAAGGGAAGGCAGAAAAAGGAAAAAGAGAAGAGAGAAATGGAGAGAAGAAGAGGAGAGGAACAGCTGGAAGATTAAATAACAACCAATATCACAAAGCAAGATAAAGTAAATGAACTGATGTTATGGCTGATATATAGATGTCTTCCCAAAGCCTCATGGGCTTTTGGGAGTGACTGGAGCATGATCATTTGGTATAAAATCATGCCTGTGTGATACCAGATTAGTGCATTGTTGGGTTAAGCTGAGTTCTGGGTGTGGATGATGAACTTACTGAAGAGAGAAAACTCTCCCTGGGTGTGGGTGGCACCAACCAAAAGATTTGCAGTCTGAATAGAATAAAAAGGAAAAGAAGAAGGAAGTTGTGTTGCTTCTTGCCACTCCTGCCATGGACTATTTCTCCTCTGCTATGTCACTCTGCTTGCAATGGAACCAGGCAACTATGGACTAAAAACTCTAGAAACTGTTTCCTTTTGTAACTTGTGTGTGTCAGATATTTTGTCCTAGCAACAAGAAAGTAAATAAGATAATTGATGTCCTAATCATGTTCATATTTCACATCCTTTTCCATAGTTTCATAGCACTAATAGCCCACATAGTGTTAGTGAACACTACCAGTATAAGAATATGTTTAATCTTTTATTTTTTTTCATTTTTCTTTATTTGCTTTGGAGTGTGTGTGTGTGTGCGCGTGTGCGAAAGTACTGTGAATCAAACCCAGCAACCCAGGAACCTAGACACATAAGCATGTTCCACTAAGCTACATCTCCAGCCATGTTTGTTTTTAAAGTTGTTTTACATGTGCATCTGAAGTATATGCAGAATATGTGAAGTATATGAAGAATATGTGTCCATTCTAAGGAGGAGCAATTGTCTCCTCTATGACAGAAAGTCGTAACACTTCCACCAAGTGGATCACTTCTCTACCAGGGAAAGCGTCTGTTTGAGAAGCTGGGGCTTGTCCTGTACTGCTGGCATCTTGAGCAGTAAGCAATGGTGGTAATAGATAAGCCATTGTAAAAAAACCAAAAAAACCCAAAAAAACAAAAACAAAACCTCTATGTCATCAAATTCATTCATAGGTGCCACATTTACCCCTTTCTATATGGACTATTGAGGAACCATGGAGTTGGGGATGAGGGTAAATCTGGTTGGCATCCAGAAAAAAGGATCACGATGCCAAACAGATTATTTTGAAGTGTTCCTGCAGTGTTCATTGACTGAAGATGCTTGCATTAGAATATCTTCACATCTGACCCATGCAGAAAGATCTCTTCACTAAAAAAGTCATTCAGACTTTATTATAGTCTCCTTTCTTCCTGGCATGTTTTTTTCTGAACAAACTGTCTTAGTTTGTTCTGTCTGTTGCAATAAAACTATATAAATAGAGCAATTTTTATCATTACTAAATCTTTGCAGTGGGGAGGTGGTACATGTACATACCACATCCTATCTTTAAACAACAAAAATTTATTTCTTATTGTCTAGAGCCAGAAAAGTCCAAGTTCAAAGCATCAGGTTATTTGGTGTCTGAGGAGAGCCTGCTTTTTGGTTCATAGATGTTACTTTTAACCTTATCTCCTAATGGAGGAAGGTGCACTGAAGCTCTCTGGAGCCTCTTTCACAAGGATACTAATCTCATAAATAAGGGTTTTATCCTCATGATCTAATCACCTTCTGTCTTAGTCTACTTTGTACTACTCTAAAAGAACATCTGAAATTAAATAATTTATAATGAACAGACATTTATTTCTCACTTAGTTACTTTTCTTGTTGCTGAGACAAAATACCTGCTACTTGCAAGGTAAAGGAGGATAGGTTTATTTCAGCTCACAGTTTCTAGAGGTTTCAATCCATACCCTGCTGGTTCCAAGGCAGGGTTGCATGGCAGAGGACATGGCAGAGGAGAAGCAGTCCATGGCAGGGTAGGCAGGAAGCAGCAACCAGCAAAAAGCCTAGTCATGCTTTTTTCCCATCCAGGCCAAAAAAATTTTGGATGGTGCCATCTACAGCCCACTTGGGGCTTCCCATTACCAACACCCAGAATTATCATAAAACAATTAGTGGACTAATCCAGGACTATGCACCCTTAATCCCACTGTCACACATAACTACATTATCACACCTTAGATCCAGCCACTTCTATACTGGCATGAGGCGTTGGGGGGACATCTAAATATAAGCAATAACACTCACATGTCTAGAAGCTAAGAAGTCTAAGATAAGATACTGATATCTATGAAGGTGTTTTGGTCATATCTTCATGTGCTAGAAGAAGGGAAAGCAAGCAACAAAGCTAGGCAAACACCACAGGAAACCTCTTTTATAGGAGCCTTGATCCCATAATAATAGAAGAGCCCTCCTGGACTAATCACCTCTTAAAGGCCATATTTGTAATACCATCACATTGGCAGCACCTAAATTTTAAGACACGTTAAAATCCTAAAGCCACACATACTATATTATTAAATTGGTCATTAAGTTTTCACTGTATGAATTTTGGAGGAACATAAAGAACCAAAACACAACAATCTCTTTGTCACAGCATATGACTTGGATTTAGTGTACCTTGGACTTATTTCCTTCATTTTGGTTTGGACAATCCAATATTCTGCCCCTTCTCACGTGGAAGAATTTTTCTTTACCCTCGTCTTTTAACATCACTCTTACTTAATGTTTTAGGACCTAATAGGAACACATTTCATGAAATTCTGAACAAGTTATTTCTGCAATTATAGTTTTCCTGCATGATTGAAACAGCATAGGATGTTGTAGTGTACATCCACGTTTTGAATCACATGAAATAAATAGCATCCATTTAATGGAAAGTTTAAATTGCATAGTATTATGGTACTCTTAGTAAAGTATTTAAACTCTATCAGGGCCTAATAGAAACCTAAAGACCAATGGAAAATGGTTGGTGCCACAACAGACTCCCCAGTGGGAGTTTGCCAGAAGAGTCACTCGCTATTTTTATCTGTTACAGTCACTTTCTCTCCTATTGGTTTTCATAGTGTAAGATCCAGATATTTGTCCAATTGCATTGAGGTAACAGAAGACTTTATTTCCTTGTTTCCAATTTAAAATTGGCTTTGGGATTACAAACCAGAAGATGTGGAGCTGCAATATCTAGTTGAGATGTGTGTAATCTTCAATATTCAGAGTTTCATTAAGAGTCATTTCCACTGCTGGCTGTAAGTGGTTCCACAACATATTTTTGATTATTCAAGGGCTCTTTCAATGTACCTTAGACAACAGCATCCCAGAAACATCCTTGATTTGGCAGGTATAGTTTGGAGTTTATCTCCTATCCTCTAATAATCACATGTCTTACTAAGTCAATTAGGGCTCTTTCTACTTTCTTCCTGGTATATTCATGTAGAATAATAGAATGAATGTAAAAACTAAATGTAATGCTGCATATGATAGGAAGAAAATCTAGGTCCTGCTGTCCTATTATGACATAAAGCAGTACATCCAAAAAATCAATAAGTAGGTCATTGAAGCAAGCTGCTGTCCTTGCTACATAAAGGAAAATGGCCTCTGAATATACTTATTTGAGGTTATTAAAGGAAAAAAGCTATATCAAAATCTGCGATTTGGGAACACAGAACATGCTTATTTGTTTCAGTCAAATACAATAAATGAAATGCAGGTTTTTTTGGCAATGCTCCTTATATTTGCAAAAATTCAGTCACCCTTCAAGATGTATCCATGTGTGTTTTGTGTTGGCCAAACAGTATAGGTAAATGCCAATGTAGTGTGAATCATTACTACTGCTTTCTTCAATTCTTTGATGGGGGGAGTTAATCTCTGAAAGTTCTCTAGCAATGCAGTATTCCCTTTAATTTGCTATAAAGAGATGAGATATTCCAGTAGCTTCAAGGATATTTCTACCACAGTAGTACACATTCCACCAATCAAGGAAAAAATATGATTAGTTTGTTATTTATTACATACATATTTTTCCAGTGGTCATTCAGGGCCTGGGAAAATAATAATTATGAGATTGACTTGTGCCAATACTCATTTATCTCCTGCCCTTTATGAGATTTAGTTTCAAGATTTAGTTTACAAGATTTATTTCAAATCTCTGGGGAGTAGGATAAGGCCAGAAACTGTAGTGGCAACACTTAAGGATTAACTTTCACTCTTCATGCTGTACACACTCACTCCTCTAAATCGCTGCCGGTCTCTGTGGGAGAAAATATGGAGGAAAATTCACTGCGGCTGTAATGAAGAATTTTTCCTCACAGAGGCTTTCTCCACAAACAAATTGAATTATGTGAAATGGATTCAAGTAAAATATGATTAATCCTTCATAGCAACTTGAATTAAATCTTCTGCTTAATAGACTTAGAATTTTCTCACTTGTACATTTCAAACTGCATCGTAATAGTTACTTTATTTATTTGTATTTTCAGAGATACTATAATAAATTAGCTGTACTGTATATTGCTGCTTGGAGTGAGCTCTGACTGGGACCCGTCTCTGAAGTTATTATAATAGTTCCTCTCTTTAAGCTAACAGTTAACTACCTCTAGTATTCTATAAGCTCAGGATTTTACTGTATACAAGGAAATTGAGAAACCCAACTCCATTTCAGCATTTCCCATCATTATATCCAGCTACCAGAGGATAATCACCACAGAACGCCCATGAAGATTTAGACAAACATGTGTCCCCAAGTTTCTCTAGAGTTGAAGTTGGGAAAGGGTTATAGCAAATACATTCATCCCAATATTCATTGAATCTTCAAGCACCTTTTTTGTTCAGTATGCCTTACAAATTCCTGCATATCAATTTCACTGACTATAAGTCTGACTTCAGTTCACCATCTAAGCATGCTATTAATGTTCCCTTCCGGTGCTTAACCCAACACAAATCCTGGATGGTGAGTGAGTACATTTATTTCAATAAATTCGATTGATAGTGGTCTTATATATCATGTTCCTTGGCCTAACAACATTAGAATACCTCTTACTCTTGTTCTCTAGACTCTGATGGATATAAATCCCCAAGGTTCTCTTTAAACATAAAGACTATTTCCTTCCTGATTAGTATTTCCATGTCCCTATTTGAACTATACTGGCATCTAGCCCTTCCTGTAGGACAGCAGGTCCTAAAGGATAGTAGATGTGAATCATGGGGATAATTAGAATTTCACCGGGAGCCAAATTGTCCAGGTTATGCAGGAAGGAGGTGTATCTATTGACAAAATTTGAGGTGTGTAAGAGAATTCAAATTTCTCAGATTCTGTATTCTCTGCTGTGCTCATTCTCTGCACTTTTCTATTCTTGGCCAACCAAGGCCTATGATTAGCTTGAAGATGTGGTAGAATTACACATCTAATTAGTTCTGAAGTTCTGCCATGGTAATAATCAGGCCCAGGGCTTGAGCCAAGTCTAAGGAAGATAAGAACATCCTTTTAAATTGTCTTTTAAAATTTCCATCTGAACACTGCCATTGGCATCTGAGACAATCGGCATTTCATTTTCTTTTTGTCTGCTCTCTAGGATCTTTCGAGAAACTAGCTCATGCTGCAAACTCAGTAACACTTACTGTTACCATAGCTACTAAATGACACTTGATCACACAGCCATGTCTTCCATCAGTACTTCCTTATGTGTCTTTACTGGTGATCACTTTTCGGAACTGAGATGACAACACTTACTCATTATCATCCCCACCCTGCCAGTAAAGTTGTAAATGTTCTTCTAAAATATGTAAACAAAAATGCATAATATTAATTTTAAGATTTCTTTATTGGGGCTACTCCTGGTACCAATTACTCTCTTAGTCAGAAAACAGATGGCACATACTAATGGAGTAATTAAGGAAAGCTTAATGTGGGCAACATTTTTTGGGTTAAATAAACCAATAAGGGAACATGATGCACAGCAGGGCTAGGAGGCAATGGTAAGTTGTCACCATCTTTAGGCTTGAAGTGGCAAGAAAAAGGAGCAATTACTACATTTTGGGGAGAGCTGCAACTGTCAAAAAGAACTACTGACTGGAAATTTTATCTGTCAACTTAGCCTGGCAGAAGTAAGCTGGGAGAGTAACATGTCTGACCTCTATGTCTTCCCACTGATCTATTGGCCCTTCTACTGGTGGAAGCCTAGTAACAGGCAAGATGATGGCTCATGCTTTTCCACTACACCTGATGAGTATGATAACTCTCTCTCTTTTCATATTCCACATACATTCTCTTCCTTTCCCTCTTGAAATTGATGACATCCAATTTGCTTAAGAAAACCAAAACTTCCAGAAGAAAATGTTCCCAGAATCCCAACACTATAGTGTAATTTACTATGATCTGTACCTACACAACATGCCTTTATTTCTGCTTCGTCAATTCCCGTGTTTCTCAATAATGTATACTTCTGGATGAGGTGTCTTTCACCAACGCAATAAATCTCTGTAGCTATTCTCCCCTATATTTCCACATCATCAGTGGAATTTCTCATCAATCCACTGATATGCTATTATTTCCAGGTCCTAACGTATTTCTATTCTATATTTTTGGCCTTTTTTATTAGTGCATATTTGCAGTACACAATGATTACATTCATTGTAGGGAGTTGGCACATGTACATAACACATCTTAACTCTTTCTTTATCACCTTCCCCTCTCCTTCATCTTCTCTCCCTCCATCTTTTGGTTTTCTTGCCTTTTGCAAAAGTTATATCCTCTTGTTTTCTATTATCTATCTTTTATTTTATTCTTTAATTTCTTAATATTTGGGTTTCTCATATAAGAGAAATCATGTGATATTTAACCACTTACCAGTCCAATTATTTAAATACAGGATGATTAAAATTTGTCTATTTTTTTATTAAGTTTTATAAGATAACAGGAAATATAAAAATGGCAATTTTATTAAGTTTATTCAATAATTTTTCTGTATATGGTATATCTTAAAGCATTCAATACACATTGATTATAACATCCAATGTTACAATCTAGACAGTAGTATCTAGTTTCCAAATTCTTTTTGCATTATTGTCTTTCTTTGAACAACACACAGTACTCTGTCTTTTTGACCTTTCCTTTTTTTCTGTGAGTGGTGGTACAATTTCAATAAAATATCTAACACTAAATATAATGGTGAAGACACCGATGATGGATGTCCTCATTGGCACGTCGTTCTCCCATATTTTTCAATTATTTGGTCTATTAGACCTAATCTAAATTGTAAATGATTTTCTGAACCCTCTTGTTTTGAATAAACAACAAACAAGTTCCACTTTGTATGGTCCAGAAGGTGCATAAATATTTTATAATAATATTTTCCCTTGCTTTTTGATTATCGAATAACTTGTTAGATGTTGGTCGACTCTGTCAACACCACCCATGGAATTATTATAATCATTGACCAGTGTTGGAATTTTGTTAGTTTCACCTCTTCTTTCATTGTATCTTGGAAATACTAGGACCACATTAAGTAATAAAGCAAAGAATGGGAAAAAGTGTTCAACTAGATAGCTATCTAATTCCCACTCCTCACTTTTTGATTATGTTAAGTGTCTGTGTTATGATCTCATTGTTCTTTTTCTTCTGCTGACAGCACCCTTTGTGACAATTGCCTGTATATGTACCAAGTACCACAAGAAGAAAGGAATCATATCTGACATTCTCACTGTTATGGGAAGAGTTTATTTCTTGGCACACAACACACCCAGAAAAGATGGTAATAAAGTGAAAAGTTTGATTTATTTCAACACTTCCCTATTATGCCAATAAATATTTCTCACCTTAATCCTGATTTCAGAAAATTTCTTTGCCAATGTTATACATAAGTGTTTTACAATTCAGAAGATTGGAGTCAGGATCTAAATTATTCCCAAGAAGCTGTATTAATATATGAAAAAGCTAACATAATAAAAATGGGAAAATTAATGTAAAAGTCTATATCTCTTCCACTTTCCATTGAGATCTTTGATTGAACAGATTCGCTTAATATTTACATATATCCTTATAAGTAAAATATTAGGAGAACATTTCAAAAATATAAATTTCATCATCACAATTATTATAAACTTTCTCACTGGGATTGAGAAAAAGAAGTGTGCATAGTACTATCACTTCTATTCAAAATTTTATTCATTCCATAGCCAGCTGTAGGAGAAGGCAAAAAATGAGATAAAACATACAGGATTGAAAAATAAAGAAATGAAACTTGCCTTATCAGACAAAAATTCAGAGAAAGCTACATAAACTTTTAGTGTTAATTAATGACTTTAGCAAGGAGGCTATGTAGATCCAGGGCACAAACAATCTGTATTTATTTATATTAACAATAAGGTAAAACTGAAATTAAAAGTGTATTAATTACAGTATCAGCATAGTATATTAAGAGCTTAAATAAATCCGAAGGTGTGCAGTAGACTAAATATTAGAAGAGGAAGAGAAAATTTAAAGAAGAGATTTTTAAAATGCAATCCATGTCAATCTTCCTAAATTAATGCATGGATCTGAGTTCACAATTAAAATGCCAGAGAGGGTGTGTGTGTGTGTGTGTGTGTGTGTGTGTGTTGTGTGTAGTTAGCAGCAAAATATACCAAATGCTTAAATTAACCTAGAATGTGTGCAATAACTATACAAAAAAACCCCAGAAAAGCTATGAGAGAAACTACAACCCGTGGATTACATGGATTACAAATGCAATCCATGCCAATCTTCCTAAATTAATATACAGATTGAGTGTAATTACAATTAAATTACCAGCAAGTGTGCCTGAGTATGTGTGTATTATAAATGGACAAAGAGAATCTAAAATGCATATGTAAATGGAGGCTGGAAAATATACAGAGCAGTTTTGAAGACAACAGACAAAGCTGAAAAACTTATTCCACATATCAATATCTAATATAAACCTATAGAAAGTTGGACAGTGTCATATCAAGGCAACAGCAGACTAGGTTGAACAGTACAGTACAGAACAGAACAATACAGATCCATGCTTAAATCTTTATTTGATTTAGGACAAAGGTGACACTATGGTGTTTTGAAAAATGGATCCTCTTTTCATTAAATTGAGCTTAGTCCATTAAATGGCAAAATATATAGATTCCTGCAGAATATTTTTTTAAAAATCAATTAAAGATCAATAGCAGATGAAAATATGAATTTTAAATCAATAGCTTTTAAAATGATAAATATAGGAAAGCTTTACGAGGTGACTAGGCAAAGATTCCTCATATGGGATGCAAGAAAGATAAACATAAAATTGATAAATTGGGTAATCTTAATCTTAAGAACCTCTCTTTATCTATCCTTCAACAGAAAAGAAAGACATTCACAGAGGGAGAGAAGATATTCACTATACATAAAAGGTAAATGACCGGTTTTCAGAACATACAAAGCTCTACAATGATTAGTTAGAAAAACAACATATCCAGTATAGAAACTTGGACAAATATTTCACAAAGGAAGATATCTAAATTACCAATATACGTATGTAAATTTGTTTATCTTTATTTTACATTAGGAAATCTTAAAGTAACAAAATGGCACCAGAATGGTTAAAGTAAAAATGATGGAAAATGTGACATGTTAGTAAGGACATGATGTTCCTGAAACTCACATAAACCACATATGTGTGTACCTTTCAGTAAAACCAATTCCCAGGTCTTCATGACAGAATCCACAGAAGCTAAAAATATTAATAACTCATAACTTAGTAGATTTACATGTAGGTATATATCTAACACAATGTGCCTTTATCTGACAAAGGTATGTTTCAAAATATTCATAGCAGCACTTCTTTTCCTCCAAAATGGCAATTACCAAAATGCTTATCTTTGGATAAAGATTATTATCCATTATTCACACACAGAATGCTATGACACAGCAATAAGGATCAATGATTTTCAAGTGGATAGGAAAACTGGGTAAATCTAGCAAACAAAAAGTCAGAAGGAAAAGCATACGTACAGAACTATTGGAGTCATATAGAATACAAAATCACACACAACAAATCTGTGCTGCTAGAATTGGGGAGTGGTGGCTCTTATAGGGCCAGCAACTAAAAGAAAAACTACGGGGATTTCTGTGGTGTCAAATGGACTGGAGAATTTGTTGTGTTTTGATTTAATCTCAGAGCTGTTTAAACTAGTGTACTTAGCTACGAAAATACATCAAACTGTACATTCATAATAAGTGGTGCCTTCTTGATGTTTATTAAACCTCAATGAAAAATGTACTTTTCAGTATGATGTCCAAAATTTTTATTATCTTATTTTTATGCCATTGTGTATTTTTTCTCTTTGAATCATGAAATTTTGTTTTTATTAATAAATGAAATACCAATCCAAGCTGTGCCCCATTATACACATTGTGTATTATATAACATGAGGGAGGGAGGATAAATATTTAATTTCTGATATTTCCATTTCTGGAATAAAAAACAGAAGTTTCATATTTAAATATTTTTATTAGAACTACTCATGACAAGAAAGCATACTCACCATGTGTGTCTCAAGTCAATCCTGTCACCAAATTTTAAGCATAATCAGAAAATATAACCTTCAATTTTGGTAATAGAAATGCACCAATTTGTCTAATTTTGTAGGCTTTTAAAAATCACATTGTATATTTAAACAAAAAAAAAATCCCCTATTTTGGAAAATGCTCTACATATTTCTCTAGTGGACATTTTATGCTGAATTTCTTAGAACAACCAAATGGACCTTCTTTTGAAAGAAAAAAAAAAAAACTCAACTCATAGAATTCAAAACTCAAGGACCATCTATCATGTAATTATGCCACACCACAAATATTGAGATTAGAATTTTTGTAGTGATTTTCATTAAAGAATTTCAACAGCTTTTCTTCCATGCACTATAAAGTTTCAGTTTGCTACACTGAAATCTTACTTGTTTCTATTTGTAGGAAAATTACAGTCCTGTTATATAAAAGAACTTTGTTAAGTCAGATGACCGGGAATCACAGTATTGTTCTCTTTTACAATAAAAGCATGTCATTATTTTCTGACTGCATAAGGCCACGGAGTATTATGTATTGCATAATACATTTTATGGACATTCCTCCTTCATATCTATATACACACATCTCAAATAAAATAGCACAGTCCTTCTCATTGGCATGCTATATTACTGCAACACAACTCTAGCTCACAAATATTTCGCGATTACAAAATTCATTAAATTGCCAATCCTGCCTTTGACCTGGGTGTAGAAATCTGGGAAAAGTATTCCTGTCACACAACACTAACATAAAATGATGGTAATTTACAGAATTTGTTTATTGACTCCATCAAATAGCTGAGGCTACACAACAATCTAATTATCCAAAACTTTTAAGACCACTGACCCCAGGCCAGGCATGGTGGTGCATGCCTGTAATCACAGCGCTTGGGAGCTTGAGGCAGGAGGATCACCATGAGTTTGAGGCCAGCCTGGGCTACATAGTGAGTTCAAAGCTAAATTGAACTATACAGCAAGACCCTGTCTCAAAAAGTCAAAAACAAAGCAAAACAAAACAACAACAACAATAACAACAAATAAAGACAGCTACTGCCAAGAAGAAATAGGATGGGGAGATTTACTATAGCTGCTGCTAAAAGCCATATAAGCTTGTTAAAAGAATTCAGCTTGAAGTTTCAATAAATAGCTAAAAACTGAATGTGATACATCATATGTCAGTGTGAAAATGAAGATCATTTAGACAGGGCGACTTCACAACCATGAGAAAACCTTTTCCACAATCTTCATTCTGTGCTCAAAAGAAAGAAAAAAAGGGAGAAAGAAAGAAAGAGAGAGAAAAAGAAAGAAAGAAAGGGAGAGAGAGAAAAAGAGAGAGAGAGAAAGAGAGAAAAAAGAAAGAGAAGAAGAAGTAGAAGAGGAGGAGGAGGAGATTTAGACACTCTCCCAAAATGATTGCCAATCCAGCACATGGAAAGATGCTCAACTATATTCGTCACTAGGAAAATGAAATTAAAATTACACCTACATATCATAATAAACTTATTTTACATACTAAGAGCTAGCAAAGAGGCCAAGCAATTGGAATTCTCATACACTACTTGTATGAAATGAAAAATTGTAGTCACTTTGGAAACTGTTTGATGGTGTCTTATAAATTTAACATGCACTTACCCTGTATGCCAACAATCTTACTCCCAGGTTTTTTACCCAAGCAAAATGAATACCCACATTCTCATACAAAGCTATATGAATATTTAGAAAAAGCTTTGTACATAATCATGCTAATCTAGAAGTAATCCAATGTTCCTGAACTGAGAGCATCAATAAGAAGGAGCAAACTAATGGTATACCCAACAGCACGCATGATTCTACAGTGCCTTATACAATATAAAGACTGTAAAATGCTACATACTGAATGGTTTCACTTATAACCCTCTCTGGAAAAGGTAAAACTCTGTGGACAGATAATAGATCAGTGCTACCATTAGTGAGGGTGAAAGTAGAAGATGGACTGGGAAGTGAATCAAGGACATTTTTTTCCTTTGGATTGATGGAGATATTTTCTGTCTTTGTCTTAGTAATGGTTGTAAGATATATGCATTTGTTAAACTTGCATAATTGTATACAGGTTATTTTCCTGGGTCTAGATTATATTTTAATTTTTTAAACGTGTAATAAAGCTCTTTATTCATCAAGGGCACACCCTGACCTACTCCCATTACTTTCCCTCAAAAACAGCTCAGTTAAAGGAAGAATTTAACAATTGCATGGTATTCAATCAAATCTAAAATATTCTTTATTTCTTTGCTAAATTCAGCAATTAATTTTTAAGTAAAAAGCTTTTTAGTGTTTACAAAGTTACATGTTAAATAAAATCAGAATGCATAAAAAGTAAACAAATATTTATTATAGAATAAGAACTTCAGGAATATATTATGAATTTGGAATATCTTCTATATGCTTCCTTGCCACATATTTGTATTTATGTAACTCTTTTGCAGAAGTGACAGCAAAAGCCATTATTCTTAACTTGCTAAATACAAATACTTTGTCATTGACACTGTGACAATTAAAATTATATTAAAATCCCATGACAATAGGCTTTGGCGAAATTGCAGTAAACCTCCTAAAAGTTTGCAAAGCTCTGTGTATTTATCTGATTATTATTTGGATTAGATTTACCATTACAGATGTTATAGAATCCAGAACAGAAAAATTTTATATTTTTCCCAAGAACAAATATTATAAATAAAAGTTAGTTTTTAATTACAAAAGGCATTGAAGATTACAACCATGAGCTTTGAGATATAAGGAGAAAACAACATAAATGTGCTTAGCAACCAGATACAACTGAAAACTTTAAAGCCATAAATATTCCAAACCCCTTAAAGAAGTGTAGAAAAGACAGAGCTTTTAAACATAAGTTTTCATTACTAAAAACCACTGGGAGCTGTTGGAGGAAGACACACACATCTTACTTAATAGTCCTTTGGGAGCTAACATATTTATATTAAGATTACATAATTTCCCTTTTGGTTTCCCTACCTGATTCATCAGTACATGGCCTGCCACACTCTAGCTGTCTGTATTCATCAGCTATTCAAAACACTTTGGTTGTCACATATTTGCCAGATAATTGGTCTTTCAGCCTTAATTGATTTGAAATACATGTCTCTTAAAAACTAAAGGACAATGGGCTCAATTTTCTAATGACTAGAAAGTATGGCTTTTCAAGGTTGAGTTGATGGTGTTTTGACTAGACAAATGAGCTATTAACATCCTTTAAACAATCCATTAGTTGCCAACTGTTTTAGGGACATCTGTTGATGACACTGAAGTTGATCAATTTTAGGCGCAACTTTACTGTTGGGAAATTCAACCACCAATTCATTCAGAAATTTAAATGAGGTTAATGCCTGCATGTCCACCATCTTCATAGAACATGGCTTCTGGTTCTTGTTTCACAGAGCAAAATAAAAAGGTAAAACAGAAAGAGGAATGTGTGTAATCTCTGATTTAAAGTAAAGCTTTGAAGTTGCAAATTCTAACAAAAATGATGTTAAGTTTGCGATACTTTTTTGTAAATATGAAGACCATTTTTATACTATAAAGCTGTAATGAATAAAGCAATATAAGATATTCACCCTTCCAAACCTAAAATGGGCAAAAACAAAGCATCTTTTTTTTTTTTCTCAACAATATTAATTTGATTCTGATTCTCTAGTCCCCAGTACTGGAGAAAGTTCACTCCTCATTTTAATTAAGGCATCTGCCCTCTAGGGAAGGCAAAGCACTTGCACCATATTCAATGCCAACCCATGGGGGAAGCCTTTCCCTACACCTGTCCTTGCTTCTCCCTATTGTTCCTGTTTCATAAATATTATTAGCCCAGTTGCCCTGCCTGCTTCAGTTCTGATGGCAACATTTTTATCATGTAACACTATTCCTGACACCTTGCTATCTCCCTGGACTTGTTGGCCACAAGTAAAAGTATGGTGTCAGCCAGAACTGGTTTTTTTTGGGGTTTGGGGGGTCTTTTTTTGGGGGGGGTACAGGGAATTGAACTCAGGACCTTGCACTTTTGAGGCAGGCTGCGGCACCACTGAGCTAAATGGCCAGTCCAGAGCTGATTTTGACCTTTCACTGGTGGCAAGACCTTGGGCAGCTGGGTTAATCATTCTGTGTCTCAATTTATTTTGCTCTGATGTACAAATTAAAAAACTTTTAAGAGAGATTGAACTGCTGTGACACTGAGTAAAATAATGTACATCAGTGTCAAGCATGTTTTAATGAATTGTGGCTAATTGGTAGCTATATATGTATTTATTGAGAAAAAGTCTGCCCCTGACAAAGCTTTAGATAAGCTCCTCCAAGCCTGCTTCTCAAGGGCCTTTTTGGTCTTGGGCTTCAATATGCATTCTTGTTTTGTTTTAGGAAAAATCTTGCTTATTTTAAGAAAAATCTCTCTATATCAGTATAGAAAGAATTCTCCATGTTTATATGATTTCCCCTTGATGTTTGACAAAATTTCTTATCCCTCCCTTCAATGTCTGACCACTCTGACCTGTTCTCAAGAAATGTTCCCCTTTCCCTTCCTAGTAATTTTCTCTCCTCTGCCACTTTAAACCTTCTTGGTTATAAATCCCCCTTTTACTTTTTGTATTTGGAATTTAGTCACATCCTATACTGAGAATTTTTTTTCCTCTATTACAAGAATTCCTGATTAAAATCTGATTGTTACTGCTTTAACTACTATTCAGCTCTTGTTTTCCACACATTATCGGTATTAGTTCTTAGAAGATACTGACATAGATTAGTGTACAACAAAATAAATTAATCCATCATGAGACTTTATTTATAATAGTAAAAGGATATCAGATTAGAGTGCAGGCATAGAAGAAAAATTGAAGATAATTGAAGTACATATAGAACTTTCCTTATTGTTTTTGAAGGTGTGAGTTTGGGAAATGTTCACGAAATGGATTGCAGAAGGGCAAAAGGAATTATTAAAGTTAGTAATGAGTCATCATAAATGTACGGGAAGGCAGAACTAAGAAAATAAATGAAATAAGAACATGGTTTAATCAAGTGTAAAATGTCTCATGCATGACTCATATGATAAGTATAAATCTTTAGATTTTGAATTGCTAAGAGAGAAATGATTCCTTTTCTGTCCGTCCTGTATACCTTGGGCTGAGCAACAGGTTTGATACTTTACAGAAACTCCTATTACATCTCTACTTGTGTCAAGCTAATAATGTAATCATTTTAGTGAAATAATAATAATAGCTTAATTGGTCCTCAAGGTTCTCAGAAATAATGTTCTCTGAGATAAGTGAGACAGAAGGAGGGTCAGCGGTCCATTCTTTTTCTGAAATTCAAATCTCTTAACATAAATTCAATGAATATGCGCCTGAGAAACCCATTCCTATTAGGAGGAACAGCAGGTATCCTGACACATAAAGAGGAGTTTGGATCTGACAGACCTTCCTGTGTCTCAGTAGCCACCACAGGAGGAAGAAATGGCTATTACAAGGTCCTAACTCAGCCTTTGGCCTGCTACTTTTCTTGAGGCCACCTCAAGATACCTGGTCATTTCCTGAAAGGAATTTGGAATGCAGACAGCAAGAGAATTCTTTTAAGGTTTTCCCAAACTTCGGAAACTAAATGGCCATTCAACAAGCTCCTTGCAGGAGCTGTTACGGAAATCAAAATGCCCTTTAAAAGTCAGGTAAGTCTCTACTATCTAGAGCTCTGCTCCATCCTCATGCCAACTTGCTTCTGTACATTAAAAAAAAGCTTATGGATAGTGTGCATTGTACTGGGACTATCCAAAGCAATGAATGGCTTTTAAATGATTAAATGCTAAAGTGCAGCTTTTTGATAACCATGACAGCTGACTATTGTAAGTGTACTCCAGTGTCATGAATATTACTGCTAATGCATGATAAGATTTTTAAAAGGACATAATAATGCATAATAAAGAATAGATCACTGCCTTCCCCTTTGAGGTTTGGAGAGAGCTATGTGCTTTTCCTTTGGTCTTCACAATGATGGCAAAAGGAAGTCCTTTTAAAGTGAGTGACTTGGCCAGAGATGTTATATAATGAGATTAATAGCTTCAAGGAATGGATTGTGCAATGGGCCATGATGAAGTTAAAGATATTTTAATATCAAAAGGGGCTTTGAGGAGAATACAATTTAACATTTGTAGGCTGACAGTAACAGAAACTTTTGTCAATTAATGAGAGTGGATGCCTCTTTCTGTACATTGCTTAGCTGGGGAAATTTTGAGAACAGCACTTTTTAATACTTACAATAGACTAAATAAAAATACAATAACTGGAAGAGTTACTACAGTGAGGTGGACTATTGTACTTTGAGTGGTTTTAAATTATATTTTTGATATTTGGTTCTTTAAAAACGCAAATGTATTTATTAAAATGTTAAATATTAAAACTAATGTGTAATGAGCTTGATTTTAGTTTTGGAAACAAGCTATTATATGATCTAAAATAAATTGTGTACATTGCTCTTTCCTTACATGGATGATATATACAGCTTGTGTCGTGTTTCTATTAGAGCAATGTCAATGTCGATAACCATCCTGTAAGATTACTAAATACAGGTGAAGCATTATATTAATTTTGCAACAACACTGTTTCTTTAAAGCCCTGACAAAATACAATCATGTTTACTGAAAGTGCCAGAAAGAAGACTCAGACCCACACCTGTCAATGTAAGAGTGCAAGGCTTTCAAACAGCACTTATTACACATGTAGAAAATAATGTAACGGGGGAGAAGTCACTTATCTCCAAAAGAACTCTAGTACTATTTAGGCATCTGTTCCTCCTCTCTTATAAGATTGTCTCCTTAGCAATTATTTGCTCTTTTGCTCTTTACCTGTGTGTTTGAAGGTGAGCAGCAGAGCAGGTGTATCCACAGTCTGCCCAGAGGAGCTCAGCCAGGACTTCTCCCTCCCAGAATTTTGGAAGTTGACCAAAGTAAAGTGGGACAGTATGTACCTTGCAAAGTATTCCATATAGTTTAGCAGCAGAAACAGCAGTTGGGAAGGAGGCCCAATTAACTTGATAATTGTTGAGCTTCCTGCTATTTAAATCTCCCTATAATGCCCCTTAATTCCTGATCATCCTCCAAGCCTTGTGTTCCAGGTGGCTGTCAATTCTATGAGTCTCTCGTATTCTTGAATTAAATTCCCTTTTGCTAAGGTAAGCTGTCCAAAACAATGTCAAATCAAGGTCAGTATGAACCCATAATGTTTTTAACCTATGGTAAAGCTTTTGGCAAAAGTGTTTACGTTTTATTTTACTTCTATTGATAAAATGGACAGCAAAAGCTGTTTCTGACAATAACAACATTGAAACCATAAATCAACATACATTTGAGGCTCATTTGAATATCACGATTTTATGAGTCCTAAGAGTTGAGTAACATTTTTATTCTCTTTTTAGAAAATAGAGAATATTTATTTATTTAAAAAACAGAAACTATGACTTATCTTTGGTTTTAGATTTCAGTGGGGTTTCATCACCAAGAACTGGGGCTTTCAGGAACCTGGAAACCTTTACAGATAAGGGAAGAACAAAACTTGTGATAAAATAGGCAGAGTGCAGAGTATTCACAAAATAAGAGAAGAACCAGGTTTCCTGGGGAATCAGTCATGTGAGCACTTTAGGTATGTATTTGGGAGTAAAAGGAGAAGTAGCCTTACTGAGGATTAAAGAAATATCTTTACAATGTTGACATGAAGATCTGGTCTAACTCTGTAAGTACCACAACCGAGAATGAATTCTACTAAAAATTGTTTAGAAAACCATGATGACAATAAGGGCTGAAAAATTAGTTGAAGATTCCAATCAATCAGTAAATCAGCAAGTTCCTAGAGCTATGACTGAGCTTTAATTTCTCTCTTTCCAAAACCTACTTCATTATTGCATAGGTACAGTAGGCATCACATGACCACAGGTGGTACCTGTGTGTTACACTGTACTCGCCACCAAGTCAGCTGTCCTACAAGTCTCACCAAGTATGAAAATAATCTACCTAATTGTCAAAAAGATGTTTTAAGTTCTTTTTTTTTTTTTTTTCTGCATCAGCTTTGCTCTATAAGACATCTGGGTCCTTCTACTCTCTACTTCTCAGCTCTTGTCACCCCTAAAGAAATCTTCACCTGGGCTACCCAAAAAGCCTTGGAGCAGAATTAAATTAAACTTCTATTTTTGTCCTATCTCATGCATTCCCACACAACAGCAAGAGAGATACTGCAGTGATCATGCGAATCAGGTCATGTCATTCCCTGTTCAGAATCATCTCATACCTTCCTGT
The DNA here is from genome assembly GCF_000247695.1 of Heterocephalus glaber. Next base: position 16,735,776 of record NW_004624742.1, on the reverse strand, counting down.
TGCATGTAGAATAAAGCAGAACTTTGCTACCAGGTTAAGGAAGACCTTTGAGATCTGGCCTCATCCTGCCCTGCCAATGTCATCTCTTACCACCTTTTCTAGTGTACTCTGCTCCATTGCATTGGCTGTCTTCTGGTTCCTGGAACACACCTAGCTCAGTCTTGTTTTTAGGGCATTGTTCCTTTAACTACAAGAGGATGACAAATTTTTGAGATTTCACAGTTCACCTTCAAAATCCTGTCCTCAGAGGCTTCTACCCTGCACCTTTAGGAGAACAGCTGCTCGCTAGAAATCTCTCCATAGCACAAACCCCTACTAGATACTTTGGCTATTCATTTTTTGTACCTAAATCATCTTCGAAAATGCAAGTTTCCTTTGAACAATCCCTGTTTTATGCTGTTTACCATTGTACCCAGCACCCAGTCCTGCCCCCAAATACTGATGCTCACTGAATATCTATGAAGTTGGTGAATACATGAAAGAGAAGGAATAAAAACCCAAGATTTACCAAGGGCCAGCAATATTCAAGTAACTAGCTAAGTAACTCTGGACAACAAAATACAAGACAGTAATTATGCACACATTGCCATGGATTAAGATGTTTAGAGACTCTTGACTAATATTTTATTAGCAATGAAAACTTAGAATTTTTTGCTCAAAACTTTTCAAAATTATTTCATGAAAATAAAAAGGTTTATTTCTTTCCCCAGAGGTAAATAAAGCCTATAAAGTAAGTGGGGTAAAAAATTTACCTGTTCATAGAGGAAAGTACTCGTCTCTCATTCTCATCAAAAATCTGGGGTGTTTTTCACACAAAACAAAATAACTTTCTCAAAGGTGCACACTGCTTATGTGGAAAGGAATGCACAGTCTCACCCCAGGGCCACAAATGTGGCCTGAGGACTGTTTATCCCAACAGATAATTTAACTGTAGGAGTAGGAGGGAAAGCCGACGTTTGTTTTCGAACTCCTGGCTTTAAACACATATTGGTAGAAACATATGCTCAAACACTGTGACCAAGTGTTCAAGCCTCTGAGCAGCCCTGTTGCTACCTCAGACAGACTTTATGTCTTACATTTACTACCAGTATCTCCTTCAGCTGTTACTTTCCCCTCCTTTTGTTTTTCTTTTTGGAGCCCGGTATTTTTATTACCTTGGCTCCTTTACCATTATGATTTTCTAAATTGCTTAGGAATTATTTTTTGTTTTATATATTTGATTGCTTTCTCTCTTTTTATTGTATCTTAATGCTTCTGAACCTGCTTTGTTCTTTCTTAGTAAGCTTTTGTTTCTTTACTTTTAGCTGTTTATACATTATATGCCTAGGCTTCTTCCAAAGTCTTTGGCCAATGCAAGTTTTAGCTGGTGATGCTTACTTTTATTATCAGCTCCTTTGTGCTTCTTTATTCTTAATTCTTATATCTTGTCTTATATTATACTTTATGCTACTTTTATTATTTTATGTATTTCCTATTTGAGATGTGTACTGTTACACGTTCCACTTGTGTTCCATGTCTGACCTTAAAAACATGCCTGACATAACTGCTGTTCTTTGTGGAGGTCCCAGAACAAGCTTTCCAGGAAAAGCCCTGAACTGACCCCAGGCTGGGTCCATGCACAGCATCCTTGCAGCTGAGCTACCCAGCCAGCCCAACTGCACCACCAGAACCCCTGTCTGCCTTCAGATCTGTCTCAATCAGAGCACATTTTTGCTGAGGAAACTGAGTCTACAGGTAATCTGTTATCATCATGTTGAAGCAATAGGTTTTTGAATACAGCTTTTCTAGAGTGAAGTCACTAAATAAAAAATATATATAATTTGCCAAAATTTTTTAGAATAATGACATCATGAAGAAAGATTAATATTTCCAGCTTACATATAAGGTATTTTAAAGAATGAATAATAAATAAGCCAGTCTTCTGCTATGACCATCGAATTTTTATCTATTTACTACTCTTTTGTGGTCTACTGAGATTATTAATTGTGTGGAAAAAAAGGTTGAAAGTAGTCAACAAAGCCATATAGTCTATTATTTTTTTTTGATACCAGGGATCATACTCAGGACCTTACACTTTTGAGGCAGGCAGCAGCACCACTGAGCTAAATCCCAGGCCAACAAAACTATATAGCATTTAGCTTTTCTTTGTATATTTATCCAGAATCCAGTACTCGATAAATTTTTTTTTCCGACATGAAGCATTTCCACAGGCATTTGCCTTCATTGAAATTATCATAGTATTTACAGAAAGTAATTTATGCATAGCAGTTCATCATATTCCCCTTTGGATTGTTTTCTAGATGTACCATGAGTAAATTGTATTTTGCTAATAATATTGTCAAGTTTTGAAATCATCTTATAAATTCTTTGTGCGCTTTCATAGTGCACGAGACAATTCTAAATTCAACATAGGCATTTCATGAACTGAGCTTCTGTATATCACAGTTTCCCAGACACATTATGACTGTTTCCTCAGAACACTATTAATAGCCCTATTTATTCTTCAAGTATCCTAGCTTAGACAATGAATTATTTAGTCAACTTATTGATAAACAAGTGCTTAATGACAAAATTTTTTCCTTAGAAAAATTATGTGTCTAGCATCACAATAAAACTGAATTTCTAGACTTGAGTCACCAAGTGTTAATGTAAATGTATCATCTTATCATGAGTTCATATGTTTGACCTACTAACTGAAGAAAAGTGGTCACTAAACATCAATTTGCCTTCTGCCTTTTAAATGATGGTACCTGATCTGATATTCATGTCTGGTTTTTCTCATAATATGATATGCTGATGTTCTAAATCTTTGTTTGTGTAGAGAAACTCATGGCATATTTCAATTCTATTTATACTTTATTTAAGTTTCAAAGCATCAACCTAAAGTAGAGTAAGTTCAGCACAGTATACAAAGTAAAATGCTTGTGCTAAAGCATTTATCAATGTCTTAGGAGTCAAACAAGTCAAGGAAAAGTACTGTAAGTGATAAGTGCTAAAATGAGAAAACTATTACCATAAAATCTAAATTTCTTATTTTCTTTTCCTAGAATTCATACCGTTTATGTTTTTATGAGCTTAAAATTATGGCTTTTAATGAACTATGGAGGATAGTGAGCATGGACTTTGGAGTTATGAAAACCTGAGTTTTAAAAACCACTTTAGCTGCTTACTGCCTAGATGACCTTGAAAACCTCTGACAATGTCAGTAGTATTTTTTAAAATTTGCTCATTTTCACGTCATTACATTGTTGTGAATTGTTAATGAATTAAATCACGTAGAAAAGTAAACTCAGTGTTTGAAACGTCATTGTTCAAAGTAGCATTGCTGATATTAACATTTTTTCACCGACTAAATCTTTTCCTAACTTCTAATAATTGATGGAATTTTGTAAGCTTATTTCAAAAGTTTCTTTGATGCTATTTTGACTCCAGATTTTTTGTCTCCATGAAGTTTCACTGTTATTTTTCCCCCTTTTGTTTCTACCATTATTAAGAAAAATTTACTATGCCAATGCGTTTTATGGCTGTGAATAAATGGGGAATTCAACAAGGAAGGGGCTGCAGGCTGCAGGCTCTGAGGCTAGCTGTGGGCCAGGGTGCATATCATATTGTGCTTTTAGGTGCTGTAGTCCCTACTGCTAGAGGGGAAAGTCTGTCTATGACAGACTGTGTGTGGAGGACTGAGTGCTGAGCTCCCAGTTATATAACCTAACATAATCTAATAAAATCTGGAAAAATCACAGCATGACTGCTGCGTAGAAGACAGAGAGAGACATGCTGTGTTAACTCCCAGACTGGGAACAGGGCCATGTCAGTGTGTTTTGACAGCTCAATTTGAGGCCACTTGTAAAGTAGTTCTCCCAATTCAAAGTAGGGAAAAGCAAATGACCAAAAGCTTTAAGATTTTGAAGGAAGACAAATATGCCTTCATTTCTTCTTGGTCCGTTCACCAGGAAATGTGATATATAGTACTTGCAATCTCTTGTCTTGCTATTTAAGCAACAACTTGTTCTTTATGCAGTATTTGAGGGACTTTTATTTAAAACTGGTGTAGTCATCCTACATATAATGAAAAAGCAGTAAGAAATCTATGAATTTTAATAATCCAAAATAAATTATTTCTTTTAAAAATTCTTTTGATGTGAATCTTTTTTAGTCTTAATATATGTTCCCAGGGTTTACAAAAATATCCAGCTAATTTAATACGTAATTTAATCTTTCTCTCATTTTGGATTGTTCACTGGAGTTGTAGAAATGGTAAGATTTAATGGAAATCTAGCGTTAATTGGAATGTGCTGAAAAAAATGTGTGGTTTAAAAAGAAACATTAAAAAAATTCAGCAATGTACCAGAAGTAGAAAATAGTTATGAAGTTTTCTTTTAAAAAAGAAATTGACAGAGGATAGCTTTCATCACAAAATAGCTAAAGGAAAAGGAAATAAATCAATTTTCAAACTTTAAGTCAAATGTTCTTGCAGGTCAATGACCTCTTCATTGAGTATCTTTTTTTCTTAGACAAAGCTGAGGTTTATGAGCATATCCAAAAATCCTTCAGAAGTATAGTTTACTTCCATAGAGCTGTTAACTACTTAAATTTCTTCATGAGTTTTAAGGACATCAATTGCCAGGATGTCTTTGCTAGACTGTGGGCTTTCAGTTTTTGTTCTCTTTAATAACTTAGAAAGGAGGATATGAACTATAAGAATTGTTAAAGTAACAAAAAAAGTCTCTGTGTTTTCTTTTGAGGGGAAAGATAATTTGTTAAGAAACTTCCTTGACAGGATGATGGAACATACTTCTTTTGTATTTTTCCCACCGCGTAGAGCCATGAGAATCAAAGGAAAGCTAGGCTTAGTGTAACACATTGACTGACAATTAGATTTTAAAACCCCAGGAAATAGGATCTCATAATGGTACCTAATGGGATTCTGAAATAAAGTCTACTACTCTCAGGTATCATCAGGTAGTGAAATTAAAAGAAAAGCACAGAAACTCAATTATTGCTAGAATCTGCTCCTTAAGTCAGTTGCTGTCATAAATAGAAGATTTTTTAACTCCATGACAATATTGCATATTTTGGGGGTTTTTGTACCACTAGAGAATATTCTGCCTCATAAAATTAATAAATGTAAATCAAATTTTAGCATTCTTTACACATGAAAATCTTTGGACTCATATTTACTTATTTTCAGAAAGCAGGGTAATTTTATGGAGATTGAAAACAATGGAATTTGATGTGGTAGTAGATATTTGGAATGTGATGGCTTAGTAATTCTACTGCTATTATTAGAATTTAATATTTTAAGTATTTCTATAATGTTCTGTTTATTTGAATCATACCAAGTTTCATAGAATGAGACAATACTCAGATATTGATGAAACAGTACTGAAAGTAGTCATTGCAAGTGACACTTAGACATACAACAATAATAAGATAATCCAAATAAAATAATAAAAATCATGACTTATTTTATCATTAAATCTAATGCTATGAACAAAAAGGATGTTAATGTTTGACATTTGTTGTTTGATTAAAAATGTTTCCTTTGTACTTCATTTCAGAACTTTCTCATAGTTTATTATGAACAAGGATCCAAAAATTAATTACAAGTATAAAAATGTATTATTTGGAAAATGAATCAGCCACCAGTGATTAAAAAATAGTTCATTATTATGAAGTCTTTTAAAATACATTTTAGATGAAAATAACTATTAATCACAATATGTCAATAATTTATACATTCAGGTTTTCTTTAGAAATTGATAAAGCACCTCTAGAAGAAAAGCTAATTCTTTTTATAAGGAAAGCAGTCAAGACTGATTGCTGATAAGCACAAAAGCATGTGTTCCTTTAGGCTCCCAATGTAGAGTTTCATCCCTTGTATCTTTCTATGCTTGGTTTGTTCTTCATTAGTACATGGGTTTTCCTTAGGGGCAGAAAGAGCTACTTTGGGCAAATGCCCTCAAAAGATGTCCTCATTCTCTTTCACAGAAGCAAGCAGATGTAAATAGAGAGAATAAAGAAAAACTCAGTGGATTTAGGAGAGTACAGTTGCACACATGACACATTCCCTAACTTCAAAATATAGATCATTTGAGCCTATTTAATTTCAAGTTATTATTAATTCTTTATTCAAGAGACCAAAAAAATTAATGAGCTTTTGCTGAATTCTGGGAAACAGAGAATTCAAAAAGGATATATTTTTCCAGACATGAGAATAGAAAAATCAAAGGAACTAATTGAGACAATTTGGTTTTATTATAAAAAGTCACAAAATGCTGAGCATAGAAACACATTGGCAAAATAAACCAAAATATGAGAATATTTGAATTTATGCTTATTAACGCTACTAGAGTCAAAATATTAATATTAAAATTTAATCTAGATAAGAATAATTTTTCCTTTTTAAAAATAACAAAACATTTTTATTTGGTTATGGCACATTAATTGAAGTAAAAAAAATGTTAAACATGCTAAATTTTAGAAGTAGCCAAGGTTTTCTTCTTAGCAGAATAAGGAAAAAACAAAATACTAAAATCAAATTCTAGTGTTTGGTTTCTACCATCATCGTATTGATTACAAGAAAGAAGGATTGCTTCACAATATTAATTGAAGAGAAACTTAACCATCAAGAGAAAAAGGGAGATATAAAGTTCATGAAAAATCTACAGCTTCGACATGGTAGCTCTTTTGTTCTGTTTAGAAAATAAAGGTACTAGAGACTGTAGGTGTGATGGTTATGTGCCTAATCTTTGGAACCAGTGGGACTGAATTTGAGCTCTTTGTTATTTAGAGTGTGAGTGGTGATTTTAAACCTAGTTTTCTTCATTTGTACAACAAATTTGGCAATAATACTTGTGTCATACTGGTATTCTAAGGATAAAATTAAACTGCACATGTAAAGTATTTAGCACATGATATATGTATTGGTAATAGATTATAGTTATTATTAGGTCATTGGCACATGTAAGTTTAAAAATAAATGCATGGCTGCTGCTTGATATTGTGTTTTGTGTTCTTCCCCTGAGATGTGCAGCTGGGATATGGAATAAATGTTGAAATCACCAAGATCCACTCACTAAGCTCTCACAGCCTTAACCCTGGGGTAGGCTTGTGTCCTGGTTCAAAGACACCTTCAACTCCCTAACCTGAGCCTAAATCCAGACAGGCAGCATTTCTCTAATCCACACAGAACATTCACACTGGTATTCCTGACTGCTAGCTCTCTTTCCAATTGCCATGCTGATTACATTAGTCTTTTTTTAACCTTGTAATTAGCTCCGTGTCTTATGTAAGAGGAGGTACAGTATCCTATGTCTGATTTGTAAACTAGTATAGGTCCTGTGTATTCTCTTATTTACTACAGTCACACTGCTGAGATTTTAGTTTCCTGTTAAATCATTTATTTTTGTAGTTCTCAATCCAGAATTTACCCGATAACCTTGCTCTGTAATAACCAATCTGACTCCATCTTGAGCCTCACCACCATTTTGTGCTTGTGCTGGACAAAACACCCCAAAACCACATCTTGTTTGGCAGAAAATTTGCTGCAGCTGCAGGATGTTTGTAGCTCACCTAGTATGTGAAACTTACTCTTGACCCCCAGTAATTTGACATAGTTCTGCTTCTGTAAAATTATGATTGCTCTCCCCTGGAGCCCTACCCAACTGAAAGAATGATTCAAAAGGAGAAATCAAACTGCTTCTCAGTGCCAAGAGTTCTTTCCTGGGCACTGGCTCCTCTTGGTCACCACTTCTAAATAAATGGACTCAAATCTGACTCAGAGTGTGGCACATCTTTATAGGTTCAACTTGTTCAGTTACAGCAGCTCATTGATGCCAACAATTGACTATGATTGGCTTATAATATCTATTTTTTAACTTTTTATGGTTAAAATCAAATCTGGGTTAATCATGGAACAGAGTGATCAGGAAGTAATGAGATGATTTTAGAGAATTGGAAATGTTGATACAACAAAAGGGTTGACCTGAAAATCAGTAATGGTCTACTATCATTGTCAAGAATGGCAAAGGGTTTCCTATTTCACCTTATTAGCAAATCATGAAGCTAACCTGTCATACTTTCATGGGTCCTGGCCAAATACACAAGATTCCTAGGTCAGAGGTAAAATACCTTTTATTCCTTACAGAAATAGCAATAATGAGATTAATTGTACTTTTGTGTTGGTTCTTGAGCCCAATTCTCTTGAGAAATTGGAAAGAGGGTTAACAGTTACCTGTATATTTACTGGATTCCATTACAAGAGAAGATATAAGCATATGGAACCTATATCCCTTATAATGGGCAGTAAGAATATCAGCCTTCTTTTTGCTCCATAGAAAGGTACTACCTTGGGTCGGGGATTTAGCTCAGTGGTTCTGTAGCCTGCTTTGCAGGTGCAAAGTCTCGAGTTTGATCCCCAGCAACAAAAAAAACCAACAAAAAAAATGGGGCAGGAGAAAGGTACTACCTCTATCCTCTAAGGCTTTACTTCATACAAACACTTTTGAAAATAATTGGGAGGAAAAGGCAATCGGTACCACTGGTTGAAAGATGTGCAGAAACCAGAGATTCTCCATGAAGAATCATTTTGGAAACTGGAAGACTTCTCTAAGGAAAATATCACTCCATTAAACAGAGACCTTATTGGTATAAACTTGAATTGTCAAAAATGACCTCCATAAGAGATTGACAAGTTTTTTAAAAATGTGTTTAAGGTACCCATATATCCTTATAGGGAAAAGAGTGTTCAGAAAAAGTTGTCCTCAAGAAAAAAAAATGAATTATCAGAAATTGTAATCAAGCTCCACTTTCCTTCTCCTCTGTCCTCTATCCTCTGTCCCATTAACATAGACAATGAAAGCTTTTTTACATGAAACTTTTGGCATATATATCATGGGATGATTTCAGTTTGGTTACTCTTTATTAAGGAATAACTTTTAAAGCTACAGAGCTTGCTTATAATAGCTAATCAAAAAAAAGATTATAGTTTTGGAAGTAAGAAAGCAGAATTAAGAAAGCAAAATTAAAATTTTTGGGAAGATACTAAGAAGGGGAATAGCTGGGTCACATAGAAAGAATTAAAAGCATCATACCATAGCAATATATGCACACCCATGTTTATAGCAGCCCAGTTTGTAACAGCTAAATCTTGGAAACAGCCCAAATGCCCATCCACCAATGAACAGATAAAGAAGATGTGAAATTATTTATTTATGCAACAGAGTACTACTCAGCCATAAAGAAAGATAAACTTGAGACATTCATAGCTAAATGGATGCAGTTTGAGACCATAGGCCTAATGAAATAAATCAGACACACATGTGTAAATACAGCATTGTTTTCTGGTGTGAGAAACTGAAAGTGTAAATGAGGACCAAAATATATAACAGATATTGTGAAGTAGGAAGAAAATGTTCAAATGGGTAGGGGAACTAGGGAGGGGAGCTGGGGAAAGGAAGGAAAGGAAAGGAAAAAATGAGAAAAGAAGGAAAAAATGTAAACAAAGCTTTTGTAAATAATGAGGGGAAAGGGGGGTGAGGGGTAGGTAGGGGAATGGGCAAAAGTAAGAATCAAGATATATCATGTACAGGCACAAATTCCCTATGATGAATGTGATCATTATGTATACCTAAAATGTACCAATAAATTTAATTAATTAAAAAAAGATTTTCTTAGTAAATCTTCATGGTGAAAAGATAGCCAAAAATAAATAAGATGAATGAGATAATTAAAGCTAAAGAAGTTAATTAAAACTAAATGATTTTCACAAGTAGAGTGAAAAGCAAATAACAAAAAATAGACCCCCCTAATAATAACAGGGGAACAAAATTAACAATGCTTAAACACACTTGACATCAGATTTCTTCCTTCTATCAGACTTCAAGAGAAAAAAAAATGAAGAAGATAAATGTAAACAATTAAGAGATAATGAAGAATGTTTAGAAAACAATGCCTCTGTCCTTTCCTTAATGAGCAGATATTGGAAAATTCAAAAATCATTTATAAAGAAGCAGGTTTACAATTCTTGAATCCACAAGTCCTGGGTAAAGATAAGCTTATGTAATGAATTGTGAAGAAGTTAATAGACATAAAACATTAGGGAGGACAAGGGTATGAAGTAGAAAACATCTAAATAAGAAGTCAATATTCGACAAATCCAACAGAAACTTTCTGTTTTATGTAAATGACCACAAAGCAAGAATTTCTTGATGACAAAGAGGTAACCTGGATAAAGCAAACACTCAGAGTTTGAAATAGACAAAATTAAAAAGAAGTATAAAAAATGTCAGCCAAAACTGAAACCAGTAGAATCTACCTTAAGCTGTAGGTCACTTGAGTTTTTCAAATTTATAAAATAATGAAGCCTGATCTCACAACTAATAATGTTAAAGGGAAAAAATTATACACTATTAAATGCTGGTTTTGGTAGTATATTCATAAATAAGTCTGGAAACATAAAGATGAGTTAGCAGTCTCAAAGAATCAAATTCATCCTAGTGAAAAGCATATGTTCAAAAGATTGAAGGAAAGGGCAGATAACCAAAGACAAATTTTTAAAATGATAGAAAAACCCAAAATAATAGTAATAGCATAAATGAAGCCTGTAGAAATAAAGCTTTTGAGGTAGAAAGCAAGCAAGCAAAACTACGTATTTAGCCCAAATGACTTGATGAACACACGTTAGTGAAGTGTTGGAGTAGCTTTGCACTGCCTGAGTAGGCGCACTCTAAATAGATAATGTGCAAGTGAATGGAACTCAGCAAGCAACAGAGATCAGGATGACAGTTCTCTTTCTTAACAACACCACTGCAGCTACTATGAGGACTTCCTACTTCCGTAGATTCTGCAATAGTTTAATAACAAGTGACAAGGTCAAAACTAAATTTATCAAATCATTTTGCTTCCACTTTCTCTACTTAAAATGCTTTAAAATTGGAAAAGATAAATTATATTTTTTGAAAGAAGGAGTTATTGTCTGAGATTATAAAGCACAATCAATTTGGAATTTTAAAGTATGTTACTGTTTTGTTGATTATTGTAGTAAATTTGAAACATAAAAAATTAAAATTTAAGAAAATCTAGGGCAGGGGATTTAGCTCAGTGTTTCCGGCCCCTGCCTGGCTAAACGTAAGGTCCCGAGTTCGATCTCCTGTACCAAAAAAAAAAAGAAAGAAAATCTACAGTCCTATACACAAGAAATAAATACAAATATTTTAAGATATTAAACTCTAAGTTTTAAAAATCAGCATGCAACACATATGTATATATTTATATATGAAATTTCTGGTTTGAGGTCTGCTTTTCATAAACATTACATTTTCATTGAATAGTATTATGTTGATTTTAATCATTCCTGTATTGTTCATTATTTAGAATATTTCCTATATTTTACTATAATTATAAATAAAAACCCTGTGAGCATCTTTGAATATTAATTCTTGTATTGATGCTTATTTCCATGAAAGATTTCCAGAAGAGAAATTACTGAGACTAAAGTATGAACACTGGAAGGCCACTCTGCATGTATTATTCCAGTGCTTCTCAGAAAGTGGGTTTGAATGTTTCCTTCCTTCATCTGTGTATAGTACATATGTCTTCATCTCCCTACCTAGCATGGGATGTGATCTTTTTAGGAAATGCCATCAAAGAGTCAGAATTTGTGAGGTGCCTGCGTAAGAGACTATCTCAGATTTCCAGCTCTGATCTGGTTTCTCTTTTCCCCTAGAACGTCCCAAGCATTTTGTGTTACAAAATTCTTTAACTGTTCAGTCCTGCCATGGCGCTGGGTTCCTTTCTCACTCTGGGCAACTGTTTCTTGTTCAAGTACATAAGACTAAATATAATGCTATTGTGAAAAGTACTAAAATAAAACAAAGTAAAATATCCTCCTGCAATTCTTTTAATTATTATTGATTCACATAGATTTATATTAATATTGTTATAAAGTAAATCTTTAAATAAGTTTACAGAAGTTGCTATGATATTTCTTGCATTCTGTAGTCACATAATTGGCTTTAGGGTCCTTTTGCAGAGTATTTTATTTCCTCTTATAAAACACAGGCTGAAAAAATAAAAAGGATTTGGTGCTATATAATGTCATCCATCTAATAACCTACCAAGACCCACTGGACCGTGTGTCATTTGCTATTAATGGGATAAATGTAGAGAACAAACATTTAATTAATTTTATAATAATTTCACAACCATATGAGGTCTAATCTATCATATAATTTTATGTTACTTGAACATAACTAAAATTTGAAGCTTGTAAAAATATAGAGCCTCCTATTTTTTGGTTTTGGATCTGGAATATAATATGCTTTTGATATTTGACCAATTTGGTGCAAAAGCTTTCTGAATATGCACCAACTTCATTAATGAAAAACAGTGACCCAGCAAATCATATAATACCCACAGTAAATCATCAGAAACCTTGTGCATTGACATTAATTTATTATTAGCATTTCATGGATATTTCTTTAGCTCATTACTAGGTCAAAGTATGGCACTTACTCATCAAGCTTTCCACCAATATATTATGAACAAATGTCAAGTACTAGGATGAAATCACTTTTCAACATATACCAAGCCTTCCAAATGCTCAGTACAGTATGTCTCCTCTAGTGTCTTCTACAAAAGAAAATGTAGTAATACTGGGTGTGATATGAATTTTTAATTTCAAAGGAAGGTGACATCAGTATGACATTCTTTGAATAATTTATTCCATATTGTTTATCCTTTCTTCCTTCTTAATTCTTAATGTATTTACAAGTTCATTTATATTAAGTTTCACTATAAATATTAGCTACATCTTTTTATACTTTTTTTGCTTTTTCTTGCCCATATATATAACCACTTGTGAGTAGGAATCTTGCCTTTGTATTCTCCAAATCAAAAATTTCCAGACAAAGGAAAAGTTCTAGACCTAGAATAGATAGCAAATATGTATTAGCTCCTTGATCAGAAGTTTATCATAATAAAACACTTACTTCCCAATTGGCCCACATGACAAGAAGATTGCTGCCTTCTGGTATTTTCCTAGCTGCTCTGTGGACAGCACCTTCCTAGGGGACCCAAGGCACTGACAGCCCTCCTAACTACCCTTGTAGCTACCATGTCTGTTCTTTCAAGAAGATAGGAGAGGCTTGTTTTTAGTATGTGTAAGGATGCCAGGGAGAAAGATAGGTGACCTATTTCAATCTTGATGGAGAAGAGAGTGTGATGCAAAAGAAAAAAAAATGTACTGAGTTTTCAAGCAAAATACATGGCATCAGTGGTTGAAAGAGGAAAAAAATCAGTCAAAATTATTAAAGGTTAGAGTATTATATGGCTTCAAGATGACAAATGATTTATTTAATAATTTAGTAACTCAAGTAAATGGGTAAGGCTTTTTTCTGGAATTTTGGAAGCTCTAACAGGTTTACCATCAATTGTTGAAACAATATTGCTTTGGATAGGCATCAAAAATCATAGCGTTTAGAACCTCGGGTTTATATCACATCCAACCCTCCAGCTGACATCTTTTGTACATCTTACAATAGTAGCTATTAATACAGAAGTTGTAGAGGTATACTATAATGTAATAGGTATGGAAACTACTTATATATGCTAAACATCAAATGTTTATAGTGTTTTCTTAACTTAAAATATGGTATTTATCAAAATGTGCCCCTGGGTGAACTATTAAACTGGGAAACTGACTAGCCCTGGGGTTGTTATAATATTAATAATATCTAGAATGATTACTCAATTGCACAAGAAAAATTGGTTTAATTTCTAAAGAGAAATTAAGTTTTATGATGCTATGAATATACTTATAACTACAGTATTATAGAAGCATAAAATGAGCCACAAATATTATGTTTTTAGAGATGATTCCTTGAAACTTTAAAAATGTTTTGATAAAAGACATAACTTATTAGAAAAAGGTCTAATTTAAAATATTTACAGGCGGATGCATACATATTTAAAGAGGATGATTGACACTTTCAACTGATATGTTTTATGTTGTGCTTGCTTTGGACTACATCTTTAAAAATTGTTTTTAGTTTTTTTCAAGCAATCTTGACTGACATTACCCTCACGACAGCTCCTTCACATTATCCATTCCTTGTCCTTGTAGACTCTTTTCACGTTAGAGGGACCTTTCTGAATTGGACATTTGATCATCTTCCACCTTTCCCTGAAAGCGCCTACTACCTCCTGTTGTCTACATGGTCAAGTCCAGGTCTTAGTACTCATAACTGGCACAGGTTGCCACCCATTTTCTATCCTGAGCTGGAACTATTCCTCCCTGGTGCAGTATCCTCAATAGATACTAGACGGACTATCCTCAGGATCTTCAGTGTGCTTGCAACTTAGTTGCTGGTACTATTGTTATCTCCTCCCTAATTGCCATTTTCTTATCTTGCTTTGTAAAAAGTCAACTTCCTTCTTCAAATCACAAGTGATAACTCCAAAGTGAAACTTCCTCTGATTTCTTTTCTCACTGGAAAAATAGAACAACTTACTCATCACCACTCAGAAATACTGTAAAATTATGTCTCTATATTTATGTATCAACTGAGTAATCAGTTGTACACATATCAGAGATAATGTGAATATAGTCTATAATATACACTATGTGAATGTTGTGCACTCAATGCTGAGACTGATACAGAAATGACAAGTCTTATAGGATCCATGAACTACTCATAGTAATTCATTTTATTCCATAATTATTACCTTTTGTCTTACTCTGTTTTGTGCTGCTATGCCAGAATACTTGAGAGCAGGTGATTTATAAAGAACATAAATTTATTTCTCTCCATTCTAGAGGCTAGGGAATTCAAGATCAAGGAGCCTATAGGCTTGCTTGTTTGGTGAGGACCACTCTCTGCATCCTAGTTGTTGGCTTGATGCATCCTCTGGAAGGTTAAATGCTGTGTTCTTACCAGGCAAAAGATAGAAGGGGAAAAGTAATGAGATTCCTCAGTTAAGTCCTTTATAAGGGAATGTATCTAATTCCATTCATGAAGGAAGAGACACATAGTGTGGTCCTCTCAAAGCTCCACTTAATTCTATCCCACTACCTGAATGTTGAAGAAACATGCAAAAAGTAGCAATAACTTCTTCCAGAAATACTCTCAGAGACACACACTGAGATATTGTTTCAGCTACTTGGATATCATTTTGCTCTGTCTAGTTGATGCATAAATTTTATTATCATAAAACCCAACATTACCAGCCAACCTTTGCCTCGCATCTAGGGGTGGTCTGAGGTAGTAGAGAGTTTCCAGGACCTCAGTCAGGAATAGCAGGCATACACTTCCTGTCAGTGCAAATCCTGTTCCCAAGGGAGCTTCCTGCCCCTTCCCTGTAGATAATGGCTTCTCTCACTCCCTCCATAGCAGAGCTCATTTCCGGGAGCCAATGGCAGGTGGTTTTCTTGCTGATTCACAACAGTTGACCACAGAGGATGTCACTGGGTACTGCCCCTCCCTCAGAACCAAACAGCACTGCTCCATATGATTAGGGGTCTGGGGAAGTGAACAGGGTTTTGTGCCAAATGCCACATACTTTCTGTATTTTCTGGCTTGTTCCACAGTCTGTGCTGATCACCAGATGGAAAACCATAGAAAAGAGCTTGAGAAGGACAACAGACGTTTCTTGTGTCTGAGGCTTTCAGGGATCTTAAAATTTTAAATTAGTCTTCATCAGCCTTTAACGATTTGTTAATATTTTTGCCTTTTTACTATCCTCATCTTCTGGGATCACTTTTTCCTCCCACCTTCTGCCTAAGGTCAACGGGTCTACATGTTGTGACTCTTCAGAGGGACTTCAAGTCCCAATTGCCTGATTGCCTTGTGATCTTAAAAATTTGATGTTCATAATAAAGGTAAGATTCTATAGAATATTTGGCTTTTGTGAAGTTAGACCATGAGCAATGTATTCCTGAGGTTTTTATACCCTACATGGAAGCAGAAGGATTAAATATATGGCTCTGGTCATGCATGGGGACTGACACATAGGAACTAGACAAGGTAATTTCACTCTGTACCCAGAAAAATGGAATAACTGGACAAATACAATGTTTCTCTTCTATAACCACCAGTATTCCGCCAAAGTAATATTTATACAGTAGTTATATATATAAACTATACAGAAAAATAAAAGTAAATGCATTATTCATAAGAGAAATTATTAAGATTTCAATATTTTCTTCCAATATTTTTTCTAAAGATATTTTTATTATAATCATGTTGTATGAAAAATATTAGTAACTTAATATTATGATATACATTTCTCATTATTTGAAGAAGTGGGATATATTACACACAAATAATGTAGTGGCTTCCTGTTATCACAACATACATGTGTGCCATAATTTACTAAATGTTCTTATCACTGAGAATTTGTCTCCAACCTTTAGTTATTTAACAATACATTGCTCTCTAAAAGTATTTATATGAATTTCAAATTTTGTCCTTGGGATCACTTTAGAAGTGAAATTCCTCTGCCAAAGCATAATGACATTTTTAAGGCAGTGTAAAACTACTTCAATATTACCTTCCCAAATTTTCCAAAGTATAATCCTGCCAGTAATATATGAGAAAGTACAGCTTCCAAACCTCTAGTTAGTTCTGATTGAGCAACTTGATACTTAAAACTAAAAACATCCCAGCCCATACCCCAGAGCACATAAAAACCCAAGCAACAGGAAAACAAAAATATGAACTCCTTTGCCTCTGTAATGAACGTGAATTGAATTTTCCTAATATAGATGTTCTCCTATGATCTGTTTGCCCTTCACCAGACTTCCTGAGTGATTGGATTTGTGAACCATCACTTCCCATAATATCATACAACTATAAAAAATTCTGAGATTTATAGTTAAGACCGAAGTTTTGCGTCATTCTTACATTCTCTCACTCTCACTCTGTATATATGCACATAATTTGTTAGGACTGGAAAGGGAAAATAATAATCTGACTCCTCCATCAAATATCCAGCTTCACAAATTCCTCTGGTTTGAATCACTTGGTAACAGTAAACATTTTGCCAGGCAAAACTTCATAAATATTACTAGACATGACAGTACTGACAATTTCACTCAATATATACATCTTAAAGATTTGCCTATGTTTTCAAGTAATCATAATGTTTGCATGTTTTCCTGATAGGGGTATAGTTTTCCAGCCCTTGATGATGATTGCAAGTTAGTCAACAATTAATAATGTATGTGCATCTGTTTTAGTGAGCTCAGAGTAAGAGTAGGTTTGGGCACATGCTAAATGAATTCATCTGTAGTACATAGACTCCTTTCCTGAGTCTCAAGGAAAACATCCAGAAAGATGGCATTTATCAAACAAATGTTCACGATTCTTGAGATATGAGTTTTGTTGAGAGGAATATACACCCATACAAATTATTTCACTTGCTTTATTTTTTTCCTTTCAAAAAACCCCAAATTTTATGCCCTGAGATAACCTACATTTGGTTCTTCTGTATGCCATTATGATTAACGTATGAACAGAATAAATGGGCTGCAGGACTTACATAGAAATACTCATTCCCTGTTTCATTTTTCCAGAGTCTAGGCATTAATAAGCAACTGTTTGGGAAAACGCCTTTACAGTGTAGCAACTCCAGCTGGTACTTGATTTCTTTGTCAAGCACGTGCTTCCAAACTGGCAGTAGCACACATGGCTATGTTGCTATGCTTTTAGGGGGCAAAGTAGAGGAAAATCCCAGTGTGACGCTGCTGGGCCATGCTCACAAATGGTTCCAGTCGGCCAAAAGGAAAGGTTGTAAATCACGATCTGAAGGAGATTGATGATGTTTGTGGAATATCCTCTCAGGGTGCCAAAGAGGTGTTTGTTCCTGAGGCCTAAGAATTATTTTTGTGGAAGGCTTTTATCATTAAGGTTGATGATGTGCCTGCAACCAAAAGAGAGCAAGACAGACAGACAGGGACTTGCAACAGCACAGTGATTTGTATTCCTTGCATGATACAGACCTTCATCATCTATCTCACTGACAGTTATGATTTGTTAAAGTTTTCTTCAGGGTGTTTGCTACAAATCTAGAATTTATTGTTTTGCGATTTGCATTGTTATTTTCAAGCTGTATGCAGTCTGAAGCATGAAGCCGTTCTGCAATATCCTACTAGCATTAGACCTACTTTACGTACAGTAGGAGACCTTTTTAAGCATATGTCCTTGGTGTACAATAAGTTAGTTCTGCTGTAGAAGTTGGATTTTATTTTTATGTTGTGTTAAATAAGGATGGTCTCACCAATGCAAAAACAATGACTAAATTGGCACATATAGCAATGTAGTCCTATAATTGAGTGTTTCATTTTGCAATGTGTATTGCACATGTATATGGACTACATATGGGATTACAAAAGGACTTAAGCAGAACACATGAATTTCTAGCTAAATTTATGAGCCTAAATGCTCTTGTAAAAATTACTTATTAAAAAGAAAAAGGTATGGTGCTACTCACTTAGAATGTTTAAAATAAGCAGTATTTTTCATCAATGGATGGTGAGGTTTGAAATTTTTTGATTTAGGTGGCAAGTTTAATAAGAATTAGATAATTCTTAAAACAGAAACAGTACAGACTGAATTGGTTTCATCAACAGAAGTGTCCATCATCTTTGAAGCTGCCTTCGACACTATGCAATAGAAAATCACCTATGTCTAACAGTCTTGAAGCATTTTGTAATCAAAGAAAATTTTTTTCAAATTAGCCAATGTAGAGAAATAAAACCAACTTGACAACTTTATTCACTGTACTTCTTAG
Source organism: Heterocephalus glaber (assembly GCF_000247695.1). Next base: position 16,716,984 of record NW_004624742.1, on the reverse strand, counting down.
GTTTCCCAAATAATAAATGTTGCACTTCCATAAACTGCTCTAGAGGAAAGATAAATCCATTGGGAATTTTCAATTTAAACAAGACAAGTGTTACAGAGAAAGAGTCTTGACCTGGGGTAGAAAAGTCTAGTTCTTCAATTCAGGTCTGTATATTTTTTACTGTAATTTAATGTCTGTCTGTGTCTCAGTTTCCTTATAAAAGAAAGCATTTGAATAGACAAATATGCAGAATAAATGTTTATAAAGGTTGCTTATACTATCATATGTCTGTTTGTCTATCCTGAGAGCTATTTAACCTGATAACCCAATAACATTTTTAAAAACATACTGAAAGGTTGTATTTCAATGTAATAAATATTAATAGCTGACTAATATTTATATGAAATGGCATAAATTCTATTTTTATTAGGTGAAATATTTATAAATAATAAACTTTTAAATGCAAATCTTTCAATAGACAACCAAAATTAAAAAGTGGTGTGAACTTATGCAAGCTATAATTATATTTAAAAGGCACTTTAGGAAATTTGGTATCTATGTGAATAAATCACAAAAATACTTTTGCTTGCAATTTTTATTTCTGTTTACTTTTATTACAAACAATTTTAATTGCAATAATATATTCTTAAAAGTGATATAAATGCATTATAAATGTGTTTGGCAAATCTCATTTGTTGCAAAATATTATTAAGCTAGACTATATTTGGATATTTACAACTGTTCACCTAAGAAAGGTTGAGTATTTTGTACCAAAATTATATTATAAATAGATTAGAATTTGTTTATCTAAAAAAACATGTTGGCACTTTTTTTTCTCCTAGAATTATGTATATCTTTAAAATGATTCATCCAAATTTAGGTGGCTTACTTACCACTTAGTGAAAAAAAGAAAATGGTTTCAAAAGAAAGAAAGAAAAGTGAAGAAAAAAAATGGTATCAAAGCCATTTTAATAAATGTTACAAAGTGTGAGAAAGGCAAAAGCAGCCAGTGGCATTCGGGAGCTAGCCTTGCCCTAGGAATTAATCCTTCATGCTGCTAGGAGGTGGCCTTCTCTGTAGTCACAGCAAGGTCATGGCGATCTGCTGAACACAAACAATCTAACAGGTAACCAAATTCAGAAAGGGTCACCTGTGTAGGGCCACTGCATGTTGAATACACCCCATCTTGTCTGATCTCAGAAGCTAAGCAGGGTCTAGCCTGGTTAGTACTAGGATGGGAGAAAGGGTCACTCCATGACCACTCTGAAGTGACACAGAAACAAGGCCAGTCAGCATCATGGCTGACCAGAAACCACAAGAGCATTTTACAAATCATGGGCACAAAAATTACCAACTATCATCTACCCAAGACAAATGAGTGATTGTTGCCACTTTTTCAAAGAAACTGAACATCAGGTCTTTTCTCTCACCATCTAGAAAAACATTACACTAGTTATAGAATTGGCCCTGCTTCCTGAAAGCACCCAATCTAGAGTGCTACTTTCATAAACACTTCCCTAAATTACCTATTAGAGTTCAAATCTCCTAACACCCCTACTTGAGACATCCATGGCTCAAATGAAATATATCTCTGTCCATGTCACAGCAATGTGCAATAAACCCAACTCTGTTTGACTCCAGTGTGTTCCTGGTAATCTTTGGGCAGGAGACAACATTGATAAAATAGCCTTGCATTCTGTAAGGAATATATTTTATGAGTGAACAATGGAAACCATCCAAATGTGTACAAATAACTTTAGGAATAAATACATACTTAGGTAAGAGTCTATGCCTCACAAATTTTCCAGGAAAAATAATCCATATAATTGTCTTTCCTAAATACAAAATCAGGACCCAAATAAATGATGTTTCAATTTGCATAACATTATCTCCTCTTTCAGATGCAAATTACATTAACATTAATTCATCACCTTTTATCTGCCAAGCATTGTGCTAGGAACTTTCATGTAAATGTTCTATTTAACCCTTAAAGCAGCCTGTAAGTAGATATTTTTATCTTGTTTAATCCCAGTAACAACCTAGGGAAGTTTTGAGGCTTTTGTAGCCTCTTTCTATCTGTCAGGCAACATTAAGTGCCTCACCTGAGAGTGTATGAAGCAACAACCAGATCCTATTTTACCAATTATAATAATAATAATAGATAATAAAGTTAAAATTTTTAGATTTACTTAAAAATATTTGCTTTTATGATTTTGTGTCAGGTACACTAAAAGCAGAGATGAAAATCTCTTAAAATCTCAATCAATTTAAATACATAGAGGACATTAGTCCTAGAGAAAGGTAAATAAATTAAGTGGGGTGGTAGAGAAGTGGAGCAAGGGTTTGAGTTGTAAAGAGCATGTTCATGGAGACTTTCCTGAGGGAACACCTGACAGACTCAAGGGGAACCATGATGAAGGTACCCGAGAGAAGTGAACTCCCGCAAGAGCCAGCAATAATGGTGGAGAGTTTGGGACCAAGGCACGCTTCATGTGTTCAAGGACAGCAAGGGACACAGCAAGTGTGGAGAAACAGCAGCACCAGAAACCATATAGTTTGAAGTCAGAGGTTAAGGTGGGGGAGACAAAATGCCAAAGGATTCCTAAAGACCTCAAGAAGACTTGGAAGGTTTGAAAAGTGTTATGATAAATTTAGACTTGAGTTACTTTGGACTATCATTTTGATAATTGTCCAAAGGAAGCAAAGTTCAAAGCAGGGAAACTAAATTATTTCATTAACACAGGTAAAGGATGAGGGCAAAGAGGACCCAGGGTTATAGTCATGGAGGTAAAAGGACATGGTTGAATCCCAGGTATAGGACTCGGAAAAAGAAGGGAATGAAAGTAAAAAGGAGGTTGAGTCATTTCCAAGGATTAAGTGGGTCAGGATTAGAACCCAGATATTCTGACTCTGGAGCTCAGTCCCCTCTAGAATTACATTGTTGTAAACCAGCAAGGATCAGTATAAATTATTTACAAGTAAAACTTGCTAATTTTGAGTTTATTTCTTCTGAAATATGACTATTTTATTATCATGATTTTCCAAGTGATTACTCATGAGTTAAAAAAAGATTGAAAAATGATCTCATTTGTTAGAAGCACTGAAATTTTACCTCTAAGAAAAATAAGCTGCTATCAATTTTGTGCCCTTTCTTCAATTAACTGACAATTTAATTATTTTCCTTAGCAAACAGACATTTTAATGAAATAACTATGCCTTTATAGAAGTCAGAATATTACCCATTTTGAACACTGCACATCATTCCGAAAAAAATTATGGTAGACTTTTTTCCAACTTTGAATATATTGAAGATTTTCTCAATTAGGATAAGTTTTCAAAGGTATATACATATTCCTATAAAAAGTCAGTGTGTAATTCTTGAATTTTTTTGCCTTCTTTAAAGATAATTATTATTACCAATCAGTTTCCTAGGAAGAAACATCCTCTCTGTCAATTCATCTTCTCCATCTGCTTTCACATACTGAAAAATTATAATCATCCATAATTTGTGATAGATTCTTGCCAAACGTTGCTAAAACAATTTGGAAAGTGCCAGACAAGGATTCTTGCCAACTTACACACATTGCAGATGCTTTTGTTCTTTATACTTTTCTCCAGAAAAGTTGAACGTGAAAGTTATTTTTGATGGACTTTTAATTTTAATTCCAAGTAAACTGTGACAGTGAATTCATTTTGATCTATCTAGAACTGATAAGTTATTACCCTAAATGAAGTAATACAATTGATAAGGCATTAAAGTTCACAACTCTTAAATAAGACAAAATCTGAACTTAATGAGTAATAATTAAATTATGAGCTCTTTAATGACAGGCGCAATATCTTTTTTTCTTTTTTTTTTGCACTCTCCAAATCATTGTGGAGTTCTTGGTGTACAGTAGACACTCTGCATGTGGAGGTTCAAGCAAGACAAAATAACTATTGAAATGCCTGAGTCAGAAAACAGAAAGACTGCTTTAGGCAGGTCATCATCCAGCTTTTGATTTTGAAAAATCTAGGAAGGAAAAACATTTATAGAAAATGATGTTTACCTATGTGGACTAACTGCTCCAATCCTGACAGCCCCTGAAGAGAAACCACTTCAGTGTTTTACCAAATGAATCCAAGAAGTTAATGAATTTATGTTTCCCCATTCTCCACATCTCTGCTCTTCAAAGCAGTTTCTCACCAGAATTGTCCCAAATCCATTGTTTCTATAACTCAAATGTCATATTCTCTAAAACATTTCCACTAATCAATCACTCTCCAAGGCTGCAACTGAGGCCACCAGTATTTGTGTCATACCAAAGCCAGTCAAACTTGACTTCTCACACCACTTGATGTGATTTATCATTCATTCCCTCTCAAAATTTTTTTCTTTTCACTATTTTATCCCTCAATCACCAGGTTTACTATTTCTCTACACTCATCTCCCCTATTTTCTTTGGTGGTTTTTTCGCTACTTCCAGACCACCAAATACTGGTTGGATAGAGTCTTCATTTTTAATTGTCTTATTTAGCTCTCCTTTCTCCCTATGTGATATTATATACTACTGTGACCTTTTGTGTGTTCTATGTGCTTGCCAGTCCTAAGTTGGTCTCTAGACTTTCCTTCTTCCTTCAGCTCTCAAATGCATCTATTATATTTCCTTCATAATGTGTATACTGTGGTAATCATAAACATCTCAAACTAAGATTAGCCCAAAAATAAACATTTACTGTATCTTACTCAGGTATCTAAATTTCTATTATTTATTTCTAAGCCATCCTTGTCTTACCAAATAGTATTCCCCCTCAGGGGTAAAACAAAGAAAACCTAATATACCTACTTAGTTCCTCTTTTTAACTCAGTTCCATCACATCCACCAGGAAGGTGGAATATGTATGTTAACACTGACTCAAAATATGTATATCAGCACTGACCACCTCTTAGTGTCTACAACCTCAGTCAAATTCACCACCATCTCCAGCCCAATTTACACCAACCTCCAAATACCTTTCCATCTCCCTACTTTTGACTCATCCTCCAACCACCCATCCAAATCCAGAATTTCATGAATTTTATTCCTAAGATTTTAAATAGAATTAAATTACTGCCAATAAGTTTCCACTGCAAGAAAATAAAATTGAAATTCTTGCCAAACATTTGAGGTCCCCGGTGATCAGGTGTCTGTACAACATTATCTCCTCTTCTCTTTTCTTGCTTACTTGCCCCAATAACATTAAACTTTTGATGTCTTGAACATATGGGCAAGCCAAGTAGGACCATTTGCATCCATGGTTTTTCTTGGAATACTCTTCACAAAAATCTTCCAAAAGCTGCAAAGCAAAACAACCCTTTTGATTGCCTGATGTAAAGAATTCTCCAGTATATTCAGAGACCTTCTGGAAACATTTGTTGACCATTTCAAAAATAATGTTAGAATAAGTCAGAGTTGAATTAAATGTCTTCCACTTAATAGCTGCTGGATCAATATTTATTGATATATTTCACATCAATTATTTTGTCTTTTTAAACTTACTTTCAGATTCTAGCCATGACATTTATAAAATTTTGAAGTCTATACATATTTTATATACATTTGAAAAAAGAGTTAATATGTACTGCTTATTTATTTCTTATTAACAATCACAAAACCTACTAAAATGTTGTTATAAGTTGAGACACACTTTACATATAAAATAGTTAAAACAATGACTGTACTCATGCTCCAGAAAATAATTATTTTTCTTCAAAGAAGATCCTAACAGAGTCTAACCCTTTTATCACGTACATAAATATTGGCTAAGAGTAGATTGAAATAAAATATTTTACTAAGAAGTATTAATGTCTCTTAGCTAAAACTAAATAATTTTTAGTATAGGTAGAAATAGAAATTCTCCTCTAATTATAAAATTTCTAATATCTCTTTAGACATTAATTACAGTTGAACTAAGGTTACAATTTTAAAATGAGCTAGAATTAATTTCTATGGCAGCAAAGGACAATTAGATATGACATGAGAAAGGATCCACTTTGCATGTCCACAGTAGTTGCTACTTAGGGTCCATATTCAAGTTGTCAAAAATAGAGGTTGAAAGTATTTACTGTGCATGGATTTTATGGTTGTTTTTTTTCTTTCTGACAAACACATTCACAACTTTCATTCTAATCTTATAACAAATAGTCACATAGTGCTATTTTATGTCATAAAGAATTTCTAAAAATAAAATCCTAATCCTTGAACTAAATTCCTAATTTTGTGTATAATTTTAATTCTAATACTCAAATTTAGGCATTAGTTAATTGTCTTTCCATTATAAGCTACTATCTATGAGACAATATTTGTACAATAGAGGGTGATACAGAATTTATTTCCTAAAATTTGAAAAAGTACATGTAATATCTTACTGGAAGATTATTCATTAGGAAGACAACTAAGATTATGTCAAATAAACACAGGAGAAGACTTCTGGGCTGACATACCACTGCTCCCAGCAAAGAAGAGGTGAACTATGTGGGCTGCAGCAGCACCCCCAAATTGAAATGAGAAGACACGTAAACAAGCCTCAAAACCAGACTTCCAAATCACCTACAGCAACCCCAAAGGGAAACGAGATGGAACACTGATACTCAACCACCAGGACTCCCTGAACTGGCAACAAAAGAGGATCTGGAAAAAATGAAATTAGAAATAATTTCTCAGATAACAGCAGAGATTGTGTCCATAGTGGAAGATATGATTAAGAAATCTAGAGAGGACACAGATAAAAAAAAATAGAAGAGCTGAAGAACATGATGGAATCCCAACATAGGAAACAAATGAAATCCATAAAATAGGTGCAAACAGATTTCCAGGAGATTTAGAAAAACTCCATTGAAAGTCTACATAGCAGAATGAGCCAATGTAAGGACGGAATTTCAGATATAAAATAAAAGATTGAAATTAGTGACCAGGAAAAGAAAAGTTCCTTTAAAATTGTAAGGGACCATAAGAAATCCATCTAGCAGCTGCTAGACTATGCAAAGAAGAATAAGGTAAGACTGATCAGAGTCAATGAAGAAACAGGAGAGAGTCCAGAAGACATAAAAAAAAAGTTAACAGAAGTAATGGCAGAAAACTTCCCAAGCAGGGGAAAAGAACTTGACATGCAGATGAGTGAGGCATATAGAACTCCAACTAGCCTTGATTAAAAAAGCCTACACACAGGCATATAATTGTTAAGATTCCAGAAACCCAACAGAAGAACAAAGTTCTACAAGCAGTTACGGAAAAGAAAAAAAATCACATACAAAAGAAAGCCCATGAGAATCACAGCAGACTTCTCAACACAAACCCTCAAGGCAAGAACAGCTTGGTATATTCCAAGCCCTAAGGGAAAACAGCCTCCAGGGCAGATTCATGTACCCTGCAAAACTTCTTTCAAAATTAATTGAAAAATAAGATACTTTGATGACAAAGAGCACTTTAGGAACTTCATGAATACCAAACTAGCACTCCAAAAAATTTTAGACAATATCCTAGGAAAAGACAATGAGGATCACAACCCCAGAAAGCCCAGCAGAATGAATCCATCAGGCACAACAAGAAATTAAATGCAAAGGGGGAGAATCCAACAAAAAGAAAAAGCCATGACAATGATAAATCAATACATATCAGTTATAACCATCAATGAATGGTCTCAACTAAGAAGTCAAAAGAAACACCGGCAGAATGGGTCAAGAAGCAAGATCCAACAATATGCTGCATATAAAAAACACACTTAATTCAAAAAGAAACTCATAGACTGAAAGTTAAAGAATGGAAAACAATATTCCATGAGATAGGAAGCTGAAAAAAAGCAGGAGTAGCTATCCTCTTTGAAGATCAAGTGGATTTCAAACCAACACTGGTTAAGAGAGACAAAGAAGGACACTTCATTCTTGTAAAGGGAACAATCCAAGAGGAAGAGATGACAATCATAAATATCTATGCACTAAACACTAGTGTGTTCAACTAAATAAAACAAATACTAACATAAAAAATCATATAAGCACTAATACAATAATAGTGGGGGACCTCAATACCCCACTGTCACAAATACGTACATCAACTAGACAAAAAACAAGCAATGAAATACTAGAACTCAATTAAACTCTTGAACAAATGAACTTAGTAGATGTTTCCAGAGTGTTCCACCCAACAAAATCAGAATACACATTCTTTTCAGCTGCACATGGGTTGTTCTCCAAAATAGACCACATACTTGCTCATACAACATATTTAAGTAAGTGCAAAGGATTTGAGGTTATCCCTTGTATATTATTGGAAAATAGTGCAATGAAATTGGAGATCAATAGCAAAAGAAACCAGAAAAATTTCATAAACACATGGATATTGAATAACACACTTCTGAATAACTAATAGGTCACAGAGGAAATTAAACAAGAAATGACAGTTCCTACAATTAAATGACAATGACAATATAACATATCAGAATCTATGGGACACAATGAAAGCAGTCTTACGAGGGAAATTCACAGCAGTGAATACTCATATTAGGAAAACAGAGAGAGCCCAATTAAACAACCTGATGCTGAATCTCAAGCTTCTAGAAAAAGAAGAGCAGGAAAAATCCAAAGGTCATATAAGGGAGGAAATTATGAAGATCAGAGGAGAAATCAATGCAATGGAGACTAAGAGAATGATACAAAAAACTCAATGAAGCCAAGAGTTGGTTCTTTGAAAGAATAAACAAAATTGACAAACCCTTAGCCATCCTTATCAGAAAAAAGAAAGGCCCAAATCCATGCAACTAGGAATGAAAAGGATGAAATTAAAATGGACCCAGCAGAAATCCAGAGGATCATCAATACCTACTTCTAGAACCTATACGTCAATAAGATGGAAAACAGAAAAAATGGACAGATTGCTAGATAAGTATGAATTACCAAAGTTGAATGACGAAAACCTAAAAATTCTAAACAAACCAATGTCAACCAATGAAATTGAAAATGTAATTAAAAACTTACCAACTAAGAAAAGCCCAGGTCCTGATGGCTTTACCACTGAAATCTTCAAGACTTTTAGAGAGGAACTACTGCTGCCACTGTTTAAACTCTTCAAGGAAATTGAAAGAGAAGTTAATACTCCCAAATTCATTCCTGAAAGCAAGCATCACCTTGATCAGCAAAGCAGAGAAAGACCCAACTGAAAAAGGGAATTGTAGGTCAATCTCACTAATGGACATAGATGCAAAAATCCTTAATAAGATACTGGCAAATAGAATGCAGAAGATCATCAAGAAGACTACACACCCTGACCAAGTGGGAATCATCCCAGGGATGCAGGGATGGCTCAACATATGCAAATCAATCAATATAATACACTATATCAATAGTGCCAAGGACAAAAACCATACGATCATCTCAATAAATGCAGAAAAAGCATTTGACAAATCCAACACACATTTATGATTAAAACCCTACGAAAAATTGGAATAGATCCTCTGTACCTCAGCCTGATAAAAGCCATCTATGAAAAACCAACAGCCAATATCATACTAAATGGTCAAAAACTGAAATCCTTCACACTAAAATTAGGAACAAGACAAGGTT
>NW_004624742.1:16692795-16706077 GCF_000247695.1 Heterocephalus glaber | reverse complement strand
CAAAAATGGGCATCTGAAATGAACAGACCTTTCTCAGACAAAGAAGTAGAAATAGCAAATAAACATATGAAAAAATGTTAAGCATCACTGGTCATTTGAGAGATGCAAATGAAAACAATGCTGAGATTCCACCTCACCCGAGAAGAATGGCTGCTATCATGAAATCAACCAACAACAAATGCTGGAGAGGTGGGGAAAGAGGAACCCTGTTCCGTTGCTGGTGGGAGTGTAGACTGGTGCAACTACTGTGGAAATCAGTATGGAAATACCTCAAAGAACGAGGACTGAAAGTCCCATTTGTTCCAGCTATTCCACTGCTGGGTATCTTCCCCAGAGAATTAAAAGAATCGTACCACAGTGATATATGTGCACCCATGTTCATAGCAGCATAGTTTGTAATAGCTAAAGTTTGGAAACAGCCCAAATGCCCATCAACTGGAGACTGGATAAAGAAAATGTGGGTTTTTTTTTTTTAATAAAATGGAGTACCTCTCAGCCATAAAAAATGAAAAATTGGGGGCATTTATAGCTAAATGGATGCACATTGAGGTGATACTCTTAAGCAAAACAAATAGGACACACATGTGTAAATACTGAATAGTTTCTCTAGTGTGAGAAACTGAAAGTGTAAATAAGAACTAAAAGGTATAATAGATAATGTTAAATAGGAACAAAAGGAGCAAAGGGGAAGGGGAAGTGGGAGGGGTAGGGGTAGGGGAAAGGAAAGAAGGGAATGGAATTAGTATGAGAAAATGAAAAACTGTTAGTAAAGTCTTTGTAAATAGGAAGGGATGGAAGGGTTGAAGAGAGGGCTGGGAAAGGGTGAAAAATAAGAACCAAGAGAAATTATGTACATCTGCAAATTTCCAATGATGATTGTCATTTTATTGAATACCTAAAATGTACCAATAAGATTATGTCAAATATATATTATACTTAGAGATTGAGTAAGATAAAGAGTGCTGTTTTTGAGCTTCTAAAACATAAAGGATTTTGATACGTCTTGCTATTCAAGGGGTTTATAATCCATTGGAAAAACAGAACAGCCATATACACTTTCACTTGTAAAATGTATAGAGATATAGTATTCACGATATTTAATGACAGGATAATATTTCATACACAAATTTTATTGTGGATACTGTTCTTACTGCTTTGCACACCTTAAGCAATTGAACCTTCATTACTTCATAAAATAGGTTAAAATTAATGTTGTAATGTTAATTTCCTTTATATAGTTAAAGTAACTGAAGCTCAGAAAGCTTTAGTAATTTGCTCAATGTCCACAGCTTATATCTTATGACTGTTTGCCTGAATCTTATGATACTGATTCTGGATTTAATATTCTTTCTCTATGACAATATACTACATATCAACATCAATGGTATTCATTATGAAGAAAGGGAAGAGTCATTGAGGTATTAGAATGACAAAAAACCCTACAAAACAAAACACAAAACCACCCACCAGGATTAGCTCATGGAAGTGAACGAATACACAAGCACATGCACAGAAAACATTTATTGTTCATCTGTGCTTACTTTGCACTTGACAGAGTTTGAACTACTGGCACAAATTTATTTAATTCTCAAAAATTAGTTAATCACAGTACTGGTGCTGAAAATCATATTCAAATGATACTTAAAATCATTAGTCTGAGTAATATCATCTAGGCCCTTAAGCAAGACTAGAAGTAGAAAGATAAATGGACCAAGAACAGAACTGTTACTCATTTGGAAAGTTGAGGCCTCTGGCTGGCAAAAAGGAAGCAACAAAATAACTGATGTAGCAACTAGAGTTGGAAAAGGAGAAACACAAGAGGATTTTTTTTCCAAGGAACCAAAGAGAAGAAAGTGATTCCAAGAAGAAGAGACAGGGAGGAAAATTATGTCAAATATGGTTCTTCTGAGAAGTTACAGTAGGAAAAAAAATGGTTGCAAGCTAGTGGTTATTGCAATGTATTGCTGAATGCACGATGTCTTAGTTACTTTTTCTCATTGCTGAGACAAAATACCTGACACCCAAAGTTAAAGGAGGACAGGTTTATTTGGCTTACAGTTTGTAGAGGTTTCAGTTCATACTTAGCTGCCTTCAAGGCAGGGTGGAATGGCAGGAGAGAAACAGTTCATGGCAGGCAGAAGACAGCAAAACAGTGAAGTAGCAAAGGAGCAGCAAGTGACAAGCAGCAACAGCAGCCTTCTTTTTGTCTCTAATATAATATCCAGGGTGCACACCCTTAGGGAAGGTAGTGCTCACACCCAGAGTGAGCCTTCCCACTATCAACACTCAGAACTATGCCAAACCAATGAGTGTATTGATTTAGTAACTGCACACCCTTAGTCCCAGCATCACACACCCTAGATCCAGCCAACTCTGAAAAAGCCCCACTTTTGAGCTCATAAGGCTTTGGGGGGGGTCATCTAGACAAAAGCTATAACAGGAGAAAAGGCTGTTGGAGAGGAATAAAGACTAAACTAGGAATGAGGATATAAATAACATTTATAAAGAACAATTCTAATGTTTTACACAAGCAAAGAAATATTACAGCAGATGAGGCAGATGTGAGGTCAATGTATAGCTTTTAGAATATAGTAAACATTAAAATATTTTTCAAAATGTTTTTAAACAGTCAAAGGCTATATAACTGACAGTGTGACAGATAAAGGGAAATGGCAGGAGCAAATTCTATACCAGTGAGGGTGAACCTTTTAGAGACGAATGCCCAAATTACAACCCCAAACTCAATTATTTATCTCAAAGTGCCAACACTGCAATTAAACCTGAATACTGAGATTTTAGTTTAAGAAAACTAGCTCATACATTAACATCTTTTGTCTTAAAAGAAAAACAACAGGCATGCCTTGGCTTTGCCACCAGTGTTCTATACTATCACAAAAGACCATTAACCAATGATGGTTAAGGTTATGCATTGATTAGACCACAGCTTGACTAGACTACAGGTTGCCTAGGTATTTGTTCAAACACTATCTTGGGTGTTTTTGTGAGAGTGTTTTGGGCTGAGATTCTATTTATCTCAGACTGAGTAAAGCAGATGTACCTCCCTAATGTGGCTGGGCCTTACACAATCAGCTGAAAGACAGAATAGAACAAGGCTGATGCTCCCGAGTGTGAGAGAATTCTTTTGGCCCAGCAGCCTGCTTGCCAGTTGCTGCCTATCTTCAGAGATAAATTGCAAGGCCAGCTCCTTCTGTCTCAAGTCTGCAGCCTTCAGAGTGGACCTGCAAGATCTGTCTGTTTGAATTCTCAGCCACTGGGACCTAAGATCAGATCTGATCTCCTGGTCTCCAGTTTCCCTACTTCAATGATATTGGGGCTCACCTATCCCTGGAACCATAAAGGATATAGATATCCTTGGTATCTGTATTATCGGTTCTGTTCTCTAAAGAACTGTGACTAATAAAACCAGAACCCAGAGCACAGTTTGTCAAAGTTACCTAAGCCAAGAGTTGGATTTTGGGTGTTTACGCTTAGCTGACCATCCCAAACCGGCAGGAATGATGACCTAGTCTCTTCATGTGGCTCTCACTTTTCTTCATTCTCAAACCAGCAGAAAAAACATCTGAATGGCATCATGGAGACCAAGCACTTAAGGAGGTGAACATGGCCTTCAGTACCTCTATGTATCCCTTATTGCAGTGATGATTTTATAGCTTGTGTCTAGATGTCCCCTCAAAGCCTCATGAGGTCATAGTGGGGCTTTTTCAGAGGTGGCTGGAACTAGAGTGAATGATGCTGGGAGTAAGGGTGTGTGATTACTTAAATCAGCCCACTGGTTGGTCTGGCACCTGCCCTAAGCCAGGCAGCTTGGATAGAATATAAAAGGTCCTGAAAGAAGCTGCTGTTGTTGTCCTAGTCTCTTGCTTGCTTTTCCTGCCTTCTACCTACTCTGCTCTGTCATGAACTGTTTCTCCGCTGCACTGCTCCTCTACCATGCCACTGCCTTGCAGCCAGCCAGTATTAGACTGAAACTTCTACAAACTGTGAGCTGAAATAAACCTTTGCTCCTTTGACTTTGAGTGTTGGATATTTTGTCTCAGCAACAAGGAAAGTTAGTAAGACAGATGGTCTAAGCAGCTAACAAGGGGTGAAGAGCCAGGATGATAGCACACCGGGTTCACCCAGATGATCCTGAGAAATTCCTGCTTCATGGAGGTACAGACTACAGACTGCATTTTTCTTAGTTTCATGAACCTACAGTAAGGCCTCTGAGCAATAAGGCAGAAAATGGCTAACTGTGGCATTACTTACTCTTTTCATATATATTTTCTTTATTTTTTGTTTTTTCTCAATTGTATGTCTAAACTCATTTGTGCTACGTATGAGGCATTTTGGTGGTTACAAATCAAATTTATAGCCATTTAAAGCAACAACATCAGTTTCATACCTTTATTCTCCTTCCTATATTACTTCTTGACTACTTTAACTTTCAGAAAAAAAGTTCAAACAATTAATAATGAATGCTAAGGCTTTCAATAAAGTAGAAATAAATATTTTACTTCTTAAGTTAATTCAATTAATTTCTTTTTCCTACAAACAATTGATTACCAAGATGTTACGATTCTAAATCTTAGGCAACAATGGGACATTTATTTGTTGTTTGTTTATAGTTTGTCTGGTTAAATTCTTCAGTGAACAATATATCAACATACATATTTTATGAACATATACTGCTCTTTGTTTTCACTCTGTTTCCATCAGTGGAAGAAAGGGAGAAATTGACCCAGGGCAGCTACCGTACTGTGATGAATAGGACTCTAGAGAGGTAGATAAGTTAAAGAGGACATTTCAGGAATTTTTCTGTGGATGTTGAAATTTAATTAAACTTTACAAGAGTCTGTTCATTTGTTTTTAATTTCCATGAACTTTATTTAATGTATCTAATTCTGTATCTTTCATCTTTAGCTTAATATTGTGGTTTCAACTCCATAGCTTGCCATGTTACATAAACTTATTTACTGTGAAGAACAGCAGATAATTTACATGAAAATTTTCTATGGATCACTTGGCATGTGAACTAAAAGAATAAATTACAATATAATATTTATTTGTGTTATATAATAATTGTCTATATTTACATTTTAAAATAGAAGAAAGATACCAAGACTATATATGAATATCCAACCAGCAGATATGAAATAGATTGGATAGCTTTAGAAAGTATTTGATTTAAGAGATAATGTTCCCCTAAATTCAAAAATAACTTGAAATGACCTAAATAAATGATATGTCAACAAGTTCTGTTACCTTTTTAAAAAGATGAATCATCACGATCCATTTCCACAAAATGTGTAAATATGCTGCTTTGAATAGTTTTTCTTCCATGCTCTGTGAAATACTGCCAAAAGTTTTAACCTCATACTAACCATAAATAATGTTTAAATGGTACCGTAATTTTTGCAATCTGGGGCTATTCACAGATGAATTATTCAGCTAAAAGTGATATCTCTACTAGAGTAGTCTTGCCTCATTATTTCAATCCGAGATGAAGGAAGGGGAGGAGAAGTGTGAAGCTGATTCATATTGTTGCCATAGCTAAACTGTTCTCTATTCAATCCTAATATTGTTTGGTAAACTGAAAGTGAGATATTAGTAACAATCTCAAATTTGCTTTAAATGTAAGAATTTCTCATAAAAATAGAATTTTTAAAACTGGAAAAATGTTCTACTATTACATAGTTAAGTAATTCTTAGGAGACATTATTACCCCATTACACAATTAAAACACAAGTAGAAACATGTTACCTATTCTTCAGAGGTACTGGAGATTAAACCCTGGGCTCTTACTCTTAGTTGCACCCCAGCTCTTTTATTTTTTAAAAATATTTGACAGATTTTCCCCAAGTTATTAAGCTGTCCAGGCTAGATCTGAACTTGCGATCATCTTCCTCAGTCTTCCTTAAGGCTGCGATTCCAGGCGTGCACCATCATATGTGTTCTGTATATGGTCTCTGATGTGAGATAAAAGATGTAGGTTTCTAAAAAACATATATACCACATATACTCAATTATATCAAATCTTTTTTCCTATCATTGGAAATACAAAATATATACATTATTTAGTTTGGTTGGCTTTGAAAGACTGTCTGTAATGCAAATGTTCATAGGTTGCAGTGATATGTAAATTTCTTCTTCTTCCTTTGGGTAAAGGATTGTTCTTTGGCTTCTTTGGAGTCAATTCATGCACTCTAAGGGTACCACTTTGTCCACTACAAAAGCCAACAGACAGGCAGGATGCTCTGCTCATCCACAGTCAATACACACTGGCTGCATATTTGGCTAATTCCTGGGCTTCCTATTTAGATTTCTTAGGAAATTGCATTTGTCACTAAACAAGTACATTTTATTTTATTTTTGAAACTTACACTGACATATGAAGGACCTCATCACAAAGTCTAAGACAAGTCATCATTATTTTTCTTCTTGAGTACTGAAATTAGTCTCTTATAGTCTTCCCACATCCACTCTGGCCATCTTAATCCATTCTCAAACAGCAGCCAGAGGAATCTTTTCAAAAACTGGAATTTGATCATAGTTTTCTCTTGCTTAAGTCTTTTTCATTCATTTTCCCACTGCCCTTTGCATGAAGGCAGGCAGGCACATTGGAGCTACTAAGGCATCACATAGCCTAGATCTTTATCCTCTTTACCAGCATCTTTACCTTCTCTTCCTCTCCAGGTTACCTGGACACCATCACTACCATCACTTTGGTCTTCTTTAAACTCTTACAAAGTGCAGTGCTCCTTCTAATCTCAACACCTCCAAACTCCTATTCATCTTTCTTGTATCAGCCTAAAAATAATATTCCCAGGGAAGCCTTTGATAATTCTCCACCTTACGATGATGCCTTTGTCGTGCACACTAACAACACCCGCTACTTTTCCTTCACTCTATGATCCCCACTGTGAAGATGAACTTTTATAATATCCAACTCTCCACCTCTGCAAACTGTCTATTCTCTAAGAGCAGTGATATACCTTCCATTTGCACTAATATCCTAGGACTAGTATCTAACATAAGGTATTCACTAAGTAGATGTTTGTAATGAAGAGACAATTGTAAAGAGGTCTTATTTAATAAATTTTACTGGCTTATATCTGCTCATTTAGTTCATCAGATTATATTTCACTGGATACGCTTAGAGACCTCCACAGTAATATTGTTTTCATGACCTTTTCCTTCACTCTCCCTACTACATGTGACTAGCATGACTCCATCTTTGTCTAGAATGCAGCTTTTTGCCTACAATTGTGTGGGCCCTTCTTGCCAGAGTTGTAAATTCTTTGGATCAGAAATTATCTTTAATCCTCCTGCTGCGACTCATTTAACAGACAAAGAAGAAACACAATAGACTAAGGAATGTTCTGGAAGGACACTATAGTTTATTCTTAAGAACTCAAAAACACATAGAATTCAGATATTTCTACCAAATTATCTGTTGTTTTAAAACAAATGTAGGTGGCTAACAAATGGTTGAACTGCCATTGAATGCAGTTTGCTAAGGAAGTTGCTTTCCAGGGCTCCTTTAGGCACAGGAATAGTCTGAAAAAAGGATATGAAGAAGAAATATCCCTAGAGAGGTTCACTTACATTCCCCTCCAGCAGTATGGGATATTCATCTGGATCTCTCCAAACAAAAAAATCAAAATTTAAAAAGAGCTACCTGGCCATTTGAGTTTTCAACATTGACACCAACAAGCTGTGTTCTAAACATGTTTAGCCCAGCATGAGATAATATTTAGACCTGATATCCATATTGCACCCAGGAAATGAAGTGTCTTGTACTTTTAAAAGTAACTTTCTTAGATTTAATAAAATATATTGAAATGGATCTGTTAAGTTTAAAGAGTATTATGAAGCTGAAATATGTCAGTTAATGACAATATTTCAAAAATCCACTTCTACATAAATCAGCCAGTGAAAAATGTTTTCTATTTATATATGGTATGTATGTGTGTGTGTGAGTGTGTGTGTGTGTGTGTGTGTGTGTGATGACATAATGAGAGATTAACATACATTATCTGAATCCCAATTACCTTCTAAGAGAAATGTTTACTGGTGAATGCTTAATTCTACCCTGAAATGAAACAGGGGCAAAAAATATCATCTGTTTTTGTTTTCTTTTTTTCCCCCTTTTCATCAGTACAGTTCATAGTTTATTCATCTATTTAAAAATTTTTAATCGAATTTTAAATTTTTAAATAGGAAAAAGGATAGCCGCCCTTTGGTTCACCAACAGGCAAATTCCTCTCTAAACATATTATAAATAAACAAACTGAGAAAAAGTGATATACACATAAAAGATATTATTTTGTCAACCATAATATGTTTGAAAAAATAGTGAAACTCATTACAAATTGAGCAGCTCAACCTTGCCCTACCTTGGCAATTCTTTTTCATAATTCATTATGAAGCTGAGATAGAGTTATAAGAAATGCATGCCTCTGGTTAGCCCTTAAAGACAAATATGTCAATCTAATAAATATGAGGCCCAGTTTTGGATCAATGAGCAAGGAGCCAGTATTCCTGCAATTAATTCATTAATCTTTGACTGATTTTTACATAGATCTGGGAAGAGCCATTTAAGCTCTTATATCTTCACTTTGCAGTGTGAAAAACAACACAGCCTGTGCATTACTGAACTCTGTAGTTTAATTCTTTGCAAAAGCACTTTAAAATACTTTGATGAGAAGTGGTATATTAAAGCAAATTATTACTGTTATTCATTTAGCTCCTTCTAAAACATTGTGAACAAAAGAAAGTATGAGCTCATTTCATGCTAGATATGGGATGTTGGAAATCATCATGTAGTCACATTTCACAGAGTCGACAATTTCAGATTCACAAGTAGTTGTCACCAACAAAGGCATGATGTTAGTTGATGTGTTTGCCTACATCTCACCATGTTGAATCTAACAGACAATTTGGCTTCCTAGCTAAAATAGAATAAAAATTTATATTTCATTTTCTTAATGTTTTGTACCTTGTGAGCAATTCATAAACAAATGTTTTTCATATTATAGCTTTTAAATTCAATAGATATTACAGGTTTATAAATGATAAGATTTTAAATAATTTCAATATTAGCCTCCTCCATTGAATTAGTAAAGAGATGAACAATGCCAAGCATATTTTAAAAAATGCTTAGCCATTAAGTGAAGTCAATTTTGTCTAAAACACAGTGTTCTTTAGCATGTATTTTCTAATGAGTTTTTTCAAAAGCAACATTAGAGTTTCTCTTTCTCTCTCCATGCCATTAATTTAACTGAGGATACTTTTATACTCTGCAAATGAAGTTCTTATGCAAAATCAAGCCTAACTTTCCAATGTCTTTTTGAGAACACGTATCCCCACTTTTAAATACTACAAGACATCAACAATGTGTTGGCATTTTTCCCCCTTGAAAGAAACCAGAAACCTCTTCCTGTAGCCAAGTACACTCACTGATCAGAGGGTTCTCTTAAATTGACTTGTCATCAGAGAAAACCTCATTTTCTTTCTTCCTTCCTCCCTCTTTCCTCGATGAAGAGGTCACTGATGGGAACAAGAATATATCACAAAAAGAAGTTTAGAATTTCTCCTTGGCCTTTGCCAAAAGCTACATCCAAAGCAAGTTCACATTTCACAAAGACCCAGTACCTTAAAATAGAAAATCTAAGAAACTGCAGAAGTAAAATACCTCCTACACTTTTCAAAGAAACATTGTCCTTAAATATGGGAAAATGATAAGAGTTTATGGTTTATGAATAATTGCAAGTTATAAAACCACTATTCAGTGGTTTTATTTTCTGCCCAGAATATTCATTTGTTCTGATCTACAGGGTTCAGGTCAGGTATTATGGATGTTGTCTGATTGTATTAGATAATGTGAATGAGCCTAGAATAAATCTTAAATTGTTTAAAACTATTTAAAAAGAGAAAAGTAAAAGAACACTACCTCAAAAAACATGAAACATGGCCTTTGAGTAGTAAGGACTTGTTTTTCTTTTAATAAAGCATTATCCTTGAAATTTGTGTTCTAATATTTATTCTGTTTTATGTTCTTCGTTATTATTTTTCTGGAGGACAATATTAGCTTTTCCACTGAATGCACAGCACAATGTAGATGACAATTATTAAATTGAGATGAATAGATATAAGTACTAAAGACCCATTTTATAATATGGGCTCAGGAAAAACTAAGAAAATCTCCAACCAATATGTTTTGATAGCATTTCCATATCTCATATCTCATATGCTTCAGCCTTAAGATATGTCTTCTGACATAGGGACCAAGAGTTTCCTCTTGTATGTTCAATGCTGTCTCCATACCACCTAGAAAAATACCTGACCCAAAGGCACACTGAAACAGTA
The DNA here is from genome assembly GCF_000247695.1 of Heterocephalus glaber. Next base: position 16,695,706 of record NW_004624742.1, on the reverse strand, counting down.
TTGAGTGAATGAATAAGTGCGTGATCCCAATCAATGTCCAATGTATTAACCAGGGAAATATTTCCTTAATCAAATTAATGCTTTCTACTCTTTCATCCGCCTTGCACTTGAATAACAATGTGGAGTGGTTTTTATTCTCTTCCCCATTATTTCTTTAACTGGAGAATTCTTATTGATTTTTTCCATTACATTATAACTTACTGTTTCAAAGTCCTACCCTAAATACTTTCCTATTATATAACTTTTCTATTTCAATCTATTGGTTTTTCTTTTTTAAATCTTGATCTTATTTGGAAAATGTTTCTATGGATTCCCAAACTTTTCAGGAATTTTTACATTTATATGAAGTCTCTTTCCTGCACATCTTTTATATCACTATGTAATATGAGAAGAAAATTTTGAAATCTGCATTTTTTGCCTGAGGACTACTTAGGATAGTTTAAAAATACTTTTGTATTCTTTAGGTCTTCTCTCTTCTGATGTACAAGCTGTACATAAATATATAGTAATTATATCCTCATCTATTTACTCAATGATGTTATAGATAGGAAACAATTAAAATACCAAAATAAAGAGTTAACTGAAAATAATCATAAACCGTGAAGCACAAATTTTTGTTTCAGAAATTAAGAGCCATCAATTGGAAGACTATTAAAGTTTCAATGGAAATTTCTAGCTTTCTTTATTTGTTTTATCAACTTTGCAGGTGAGAAATGACTCCTTGCTTACTTTCAAAGAAAAAAGGGAAAGACGATATCTTAACACTTCTTCCCCAATCAGAAATGAGTAGTAGAAGATAAATATCAAGTGACAAATAATTGAGTATTCCATCAAAGAAAATAAAAAGATAAAGGTTTTGTTGATGTCTCAAATTGAGGAAGATGGGTGATGAGAATTTTCAAGTCCTCAGTCTTCTCATCTCTAAATTAGGAATAATAATTGCCACTATAATCATAATACAAAAGATCAGCAAATATGAGCCCTGAATTTTATCCTGCAATGTACCATTTCAAAAGCCCTAGAAGATACTCACCAGGAGACACACACATTGGATTTTTTTATTCCTTTTTGGTTTGGTATGAACAGCCTTTTCCACATTAAATTAAATCCTTGGTTAGAATTTAATATACATTAACTAGTGTTAGTACAGATGTCAAGAGCACAGTTTGGGAACCAAATTCACAAGGACTGGCATCAAGGATCTGCCACTCTCCAGCTGATTAATAGCAGGTTTATTAAATTGACAGTCTATTTTCTCTTCAGTGAAATATAGTAACCTTTCAGTGAAAGATGAAATACAGTGTTATTATATTTATCAAAGTAATGAAGTGTACTATATGCACAATAAATGAGGAGATACTTTTTAAGACAATGTCTTACTTGGCCTTTTCCTCAACAACACAGGATAAAGAACTATCAGAAGATTAAATGAGAATATACTAGCCCCTCTTACCCACGGGAGGTATGTTTCCAGATTTCCACTGGGTGTCTGGAACTGCAGATTGTACCAAATCTTATGTATGACATGCCTTTTCCTATATATACATATCTATTAGAAAGTCTAATGAATGAGGCACAATAAGAGATTAAGAGTAACTAATAATAAAATAGAACAATTGTAACAATGTACTGTGATAAAAGTTACATGAATATAGTCTTTCTCTTTCTTTCTTGAAATATCTCGTCATAAATACTTAACCCTTCTTGGGAAGATCGGGGATGATTCCTGCCTACCTGATAAAAGAAGTGAAGTGAATGAGGTAGGGGTATATGACATAGTGGTAGGCTACCACATAAGGGCTACTGGAACACAAGCACTCTGACGTGACACAGTGGATTTGAAAATCGAAATGACTTGTAACTGATGAGTGGGTAGCTTATACAGTGTGGATACATTAGACACAGGGAAGATTCAATCTTAGGTCCCATGGAACAGTTTTGTGGAGAATTTTTACACTACTTAGAATGATATAGAATTTAAATCATGTTTATTTATGAGATTTTTCCATTTAATATTTTTGGTCTGTGGTTGATTCCAGGTAACTGAAATGTTGGAAAGCAAAACCATGGATAAGTATAACTGCTGTATTTCATGTGAAAAGTGATTCCTAAGTGGACTTACTTCAGTTTTTAATTTTTTTTTTTTACTCCTCACTTTAAAGCCTTAACCTAATCAAAGATTGTCTTGGTTGCATGTCACTGAAGTCATCCTTTTGTGAATTCCATCTTGAAGGTAGAGTAGAATGGAAATACATGCAGGCAGAAATTTGTTGTTGTGTGTCGAAAATTAGTTCATTCTTATTGGTATTTTATGTAAATGTTATTGTTACAAATAATTTTCAGATTTATAATTGCTTTATTCATTCCCTTCTACTTTTGCTACTATATTCCAAAGAAATAAGTAAACTTAATATAAATGCTGAGCATCTCCCTAAATCTAGAAAAACTGTACACAATTGAGGCCAAACTTGTGTATCCCTGTCACACTGAAATTAAGTCACTCCTAGTTTTCAACAGGTTTCTCAGTAAAAATGTGTGAGTGGCTTCTTTGTGCTGGAATGTCTTTGCAGAGGACCTAACATCGACAATTTATACAGCTGCTACCAAAATAACTTCCAGGAAAATCTTTGCATTTGTGGTAACTACTATGACAAGCTATTGAAATAGATTGTCCTGGGATGTAGTAGAATATAAGAGAAATAACATTAGATTTGGAGCTGCATTAGATTCAGTTTTGCATTCAAAGTTTGTCTCCTGACTACTGAATATTCTTTTTTTTTCTTAAATTCTTTTATTGGTACATTTTAGGTATACATCACAATTACATTTCTCATTGGGAATTGTACCTTTACATGATGCATCTTGGTTCTTATTTTTTCCCCATTCCTAGCCCTCCCTTCACCCCCTCCAC
>NW_004624742.1:16552482-16669911 GCF_000247695.1 Heterocephalus glaber | reverse complement strand
TATCATTTTAAATAAAGAAAGAAACTCAGGTGTACTCTATTAAATAACTTGACTATGACCACAGATCTTGAAAGTGCTATGTTTATAGCATTTAAGTATATGATGTTAAGTACATACACTAAAATCCAAGTTATCACTGTTAAATTTCTCGAAGTATAATGGATGTACAAAATAGAAAATGTAACAATTATTTTCATATTATTAGTCGGTATAAATATATAATTAACTTTCTACTCAATTTAAACAAATTATCTCAAAAATGAAATAATGAGTTATAATATTAAAGTAAGAAAGATTTAAAACTTTTTCCCATGAAAATTTTACTTTAAAGAAAATTTTTGTTTTCTGTTCTTGAAAGTAAAATTGGGCACTCATCAAAATATCATCAAGGTTATTAGAAGCCACTATTATGATGAAATAAGATAAAAACTAATTTTGCTAAATGGAATCAACAAAGTCTTTAAACACAATTATATTTAGGCCATAATAGGAGCACTGAGCTGTTTTATGAGGCAATAATCCGGTTCCCGCGTGGATAAACTCTAAGGCTGAAGGCTGGTTAGAGTTTTGCAGTAAGAGAACTGGATTATTGCCTCGTAAAATCATTCAGCACTTTTCTCATTGCGATTTTTCTACAAGTCTTCTAGAATTCACTTTTAAATAAATGTCACTACGCAAGTAAGTACCTCTATGGAAAGAAAACTATGATCAAGAAAGAAAGTGATGGAGGTGAATTATGCATTTTCTAAAACTAATAAAAGACATTATATTTATCCCCAAAGAAAGCAGTTTCCATGATGTGGTAAGGTAGCTGTTTCTACTCTTCAAGATTTACTCAAAAATCTTTTTACTTTGTACATTTATTTTTGTCAACAGTCTCCACAAGTAGCTAACAGAGTGGCCATCTATGATGTTTATCTTGAGATCATCTTCAGAGAGAAAACTCTTCATTCAGAAATTTTGTTTTAGAAATGACTATGTACTTCCAATTCTATTTTCTATTCAGATTATTGCTCTTATAGGAATTTTAGTTAATCCCCTTCTGTTCTTTTGCTTTATTACTGTTCATAATTTAATAATCATCTTCAATCAATATGTTCACAAAATATTTCAATTGCACAGAAATATGGCCTAGATTTAAGAAGAAGTGAATATACATTATTTGAAATAGCTCACTGGTTTTTACTATATTTTACTATCAAACAGAATTTTCTATGTGTATAGATGAAAAAACATTATAAAATTGGGTCTATGAAGAGTAAGGCTAGTTTTCATTGAACATATATAAATAATTAAATTATTTCAAATATTTTTCTAAATTTCCTATGTTTTAGTAATAATTATTTGTAGTTTCATTTTTATTTTTCATATTTTAAACCTAACCAAAGTTAAAAACTATAAATAAATAGTTCATATTTTTGGAAATATGGTTACGTTAGGAAATCTAGGTATGTGTGTTACATGTATATTTATTGAATCCTCAAAGCTATGATTTGAAGAGTTAATAATTCTCTCCATTTTAGATGAAGAAAATGTATCAAAAAGGTAATCTTTCTACATCGAAACTGGTAAGATTCAACTCAAGCAAGTTTATGCCAGAACTTGCTCCTTGAGCTAAGTCACAAAAAAAAATCTACATAGATTTGAACCAGAAAATTTAGTTCCAGAAATTTAGCTTAAAGTTACTTCACAATTACAATGGAAATAGTAAATGAAAATATAATATATGTGGGTTAGAAAAGCAGAAATAAAAATATTTAGAATAAGAGAAGAGTATCAAATTCAATAGGCATATAATATAAAAAGATGGTATTGCAGTTGAGGGTTCTTTTGCTAAATTCAGATAGAAATCATGAGTTGGAAACATGCAGCTCTGCTATCAGCTCTGAGATTTGAGCCCCAATAACCCCCATCCGTCTGGGTTACAGGCTTGAAACCTGAGGATGCCAGTCAACACTAATTAATCCTGGATGCCATTGGTCAACACTACTGGTTTCAGGTCTCTGCCACTGCTACCAACTGTCAATTAATGCTGGTTTGTGCTAGTTACTTAATTTGCTGTTCTCTGTTGTTTACCACCATTGGCTGTTGGTCTCTGATGCATTTCAAGATTAACAGCTGCTTGTTTTTATAGCTCTCATTTTTTTAAAGATTAAGTGTCTGCACTATTCAGGATAAAAATTCCAAATAGATTTGCAGGACCTTCTGAACCCACATTACTCAATAAATAAATCACAAGCAGATTCACAGGAGCACTGGAAGGAAGCTTTATTTGAACAGGACTGGGTTGCAGCACAGGGCTCAGTACACCAGGGGGAGTCTTCATAGTGTAGCCCAAGAAGTGAAAGGGAGGGTGACTTACACAGCAGCTACAGACCTGTGATTGTCCATATTCAAGCCTGCTGATTGGTCTGATTTTGAGCTTATGATTGTCCAAATTGGTCTAAATTCAAGCCTTTAATATGAGCTTACCAATTGTTCCAAATTCAGTTCTATTTCTTAGTTTATTGACCCTGGTACAATCAGGACAAACATCTTCCAAACCAAATGTGTGGCATCCAGGACAGCCACAGCTGTAAGTTGGGGAATGGCTGTTTGATTGACAGCTACTGTATCACCCCAGAAATGGAGGAGCTAAAACTGAGGAATCTTCAGGAGGGCCAGCTGTGTCTTAACCTCACTTATTAAAGTTTGGGGATTGGGAATGTTAATAATGGGCTCAGATCCCTCTCAAATCTCTGCCATGTTGGAGATGGTTTTCCTGGCTTTTTCAAAGACATGAAAGAGGGGGCCACAGCTCACAGCTGAGCTGCACCTCCTGCCTGGAGTGCATCCATGAAGTCACTTCAGGGATCACAGGAGACACTCAGGAAAGCTATGCTATCCCTCTTTAGGTAACCATGGGGAAGGCAAGGGAAATAAGAGGGTGTGGCATGAAAGCTGTGGGACAAACCAAGCCCCGTTTCCATCCTCACAGAAAAAGAAAAGGAAAGTCAGATGCTTCTACTCTTAGTATAATAGAAAAGTGAAAATGAAAACAGAATAATGTTCAGGCTTCAATTACCATCGGACAAAAAGCTACCCTTAATTTGCACAGAATGATATATGCATTGTACCTCCTTCTTTCAAGATTCTGTTATTGCTGATGATACATTTATATATGAATCAGGTTAAGTAACAGAATGGACATAGCTGTATATCAGATAAGTGACTGGAATATAAAACAAAGTTTATCTCTCAGAGACTACAGAAAAATATTAGAGCTGGAAATTACAGCTGAAAATTTAACACAAATGAAATTCAGTACAAAAATCTTAGAGTCTTTTCAATGGAATTACAGAAACAAAAAATATATAAATTGCAGGAAAGGTTTAAACTTAAATTTGTAAGAAAGATGCATCTTCTAGCTAAGAAAAGCATGAAATTTAAGATTGAAGTTGTTATCTGTAGTTGAATGAAATCTACATTTTTTTAAAAGAAATTTCATCAGATATTTGAAGGTAAAGTTCCTGTACTCTAAGACCATAAAAAAAATCCTCAAATTTTATAGATACACCTTGAAAGAAACAAGTAATGAGTTGTCAACATATATACTATTGGCAAAAGTAGATTCTAAAAATTAATGACTATCTCCAAAGATTTGGAGAAAAATAATTTTAAACCTAGAAATCTCTGCTCAGGCAACAATAGCCTATACAAAGATATATTCAGAATTCAAATGAAAGGACTTCATCAAACATAGAGGAGTCTTTTTGAAAAAAAATTCCAGATTTTACTGATATACAGACATATACATGCCAATAAACAGACCAAATAAACTAATCTGTCATAATTCAGTTCAACAATTTGTATAGTTTAGGGAGAGGAGGATAAAGTTTTTAACTTGTGCTAGTTGTTCCTTTAAATATAATAGTTACTCTCAAGCATCCCTAGAAGAATGAAAATGTAGGATTATAATAGAAAAGACACACACATGCACACACACACACACACACACACGCACAAGCCACTGAATCATAACAAAAAAACACATTACTCTGAAATATTTAGTAAAATTCTGTACATATGTGAAAAAGAAAACTGAATAATAAAAAATCAAGGGGCTGGGGATTTAGCTCAGTGGTTCTGCTGCCTGCCTTGCAAGCGTAAGGACCTGAGTTCTATCCCTGGTACAAAAAAAAAAAAAAAAAATCGATTAAACTGAGAATTTTTAGAGAAGAAAAAGACATATAATCATGCGTGGTTTAAAAAGAAATATCTATTTACACAACAATTAACTTTAAAGCAGTTACTAAAACAAATGGCAAAGAAGGTTTGATTACAAAGGGATGGGAAGGTATATATAAAATCAGATGTGAACCTTAAGAAAGTTAAAGTAACCATATTAAAAAGAGACAAAATATAATTCAAAGTAAAGGACATTAAGAAGGACAGGAAAGAATACCTTATAATGCTAAAAGATTCAATCATACAGAAACCAAAAAGTCAGAATTTTTACTTGCTAATATATCAAATTTTAATGGCTGCAAACAATAAATACTATCTTTTTTTCCTAGTCTTGGATTTCCCAGGACAGCTCTATTTCAAGATAATTCTATATGTGTTTCTCGTTATGGAACCAGTTGGCACTACTACCAAAAATAAAACCTACAAACACATATGAACTCAATATTACCACCAAGTAAATATCCTAATATTCCATTGCCCAAAATATCCCAGGCTTAATAACATGTCAAACTCATGTGGTAAGAGTATAGATTTATATAACTAAAACTAAGAAGGGTGTGACGAATTGGAAACAAAAACCCATCCTACTATGATCTACTTTTCTTTGTCACAACTATTTACTTAACTCTTCCAAAATATATCTCCATATCCCCAAGATGCCCAGAAATTTATTCAATCATGACAAGTGGCTTAAAAATCCAAGAACAAAGTCAGATCTAAACTTGTCTCCTTTGATCCAGACAGCTATCAACTAAAATAGACCAGTGATGATATAATCCTACTTCCACTTTCTAGGGATAAATCCCAATTTTTATGTTCATTCTGCAATGTCTTTTATCATCCTTTTTAAGCTACCTTTTGAAAGGGGACTGGGGAATGTATGCTCCTTGGCGACAAAAGTTTTTTCAGGCTGTTTTGTGCCTGGCCGAAGTTGAGGGCCAGTTGTCTATCCATCTTCACCAGTCACAGGCTCTTTTTAATGCAGAATGGTAATAGAGTTCTGTCAAAATTTTATTTTAGTTTTTGAAAAACATTGACTCCAATCAACTTCATATGTCAAAATCATATCCAAAGTTCTTTTTGAGACACATTTTCAAATGCAGCTCATAAAAATCAGCTTGTGCTATCAATATTCTATCAGGAAACGTCTGTGTCCAACAATACAAGTCCATAAGGTTCATTTTCTGACTTCCATGTTATCAGAAGTGATAGCTTTACCAAGTCTTTTATCATCTCATAACAAAGCTCACCATTTCTTTGTCCTTCTATCACAGTTTCATTGCTGACTGTCACTCTTACTCAAAGCCAATACCATGTATTTTTAGCTTTCAACATATTAGCAACCCAGTTCTGGAACTAAGATTTAGTCATATTTTGGCTACAATAATGCCACAAAGAATAAAAATCCAAAATACCAGGGGCTTTCGATTATTCTCTTTTATGTTTCAATTATTATCTTTTATGTGTCTATAATGGGTCTGCTAGTCTTCTGGGGCATGATGTTCTCAGGCAGAGAGCAGATGCATAAGATCTCAAGTTCAACCATATAGTTACTTTTCTTCCACTGACTTTGCCCAATCTCTAACCATCCACAGCAAAAGTAAGACACATAGCCTGGGATGCATATTTCATTTACTTGAGGGGAGTAAGTGCAACTCTTCCTGGTAAGTGGGTAAATATATAAACCTTTTGCAAGGGGCGAGTGAGGAATAAGAATGAAAATATAAACTCCAGAAAGAATTGACAAGTCCACAATTGTGGTGGAAGAATCCTCCAAACATGTGGCCAAAAATTTTTAGATTGTAAAAAGAATATTGTGAATTTTTAAATATGATGATCTTATTGTATGTCATATAGCTAAGAACATAAACATTTTTTTTCTAAACACACAGTTTGAAAGTGAATTTAACTGTATTCATGGGGAAATGTCCTCAATAAGTTCTATAATCTTTAAGTTACAGAAGTTGCATTCTTTGAACAACATAATTGTAATAGATGTTGATGAAAAGCAAAAGCAAGTGAATAGACAGATACATTTGAAAACTAGAAAATAATGACATAAATAGCCATTACATCAAAGAGGAAATGGAAATGGAAATTATACTCTATTTAGAAATGATCAACTCCAAGAAGACATATCAAAATCCATCATTGCAGCCAGAATATTTTTCATAGGCATCTACGTTATCACAAATATCTTGCTTAGAAAATAAGAAACACTGAAAAAATCTTTTAACTCTGGAATCTATAATAAGAAAAGCTAAATTAACCCAAATAAAAATAAAGAGGAGGAATTAATAAAGATATGAGGTGAATTTTAATGAAATGGTAAAGAAAAGTGTATTTGTTCATAAATTTAAAGCTTCATTGTATACTGCTTAATACATATAAATTTGAAAAATCTGAATTAAATTAAAATGCAATACAAAAGTATAAATTCACTAAAATATACTCAAATGTATTAAACACTTAATAATAACATAAATATAAAACAGATTTCCAATTCATGCTTTTGAGATAGCATAAAGCCAACCTTGAAAATAGATATTAATATTTTACACACAAACACATGATTCACAGACCAGCCATACATGTAATTGTAAATATGAGACTTATTTATGCTAGTGACATACATAACAAATAAGAATATGGCCAAGTACTTATCTCAGAACATACAAGGAATGCTCAAAATTAAAAACTGAGTCAAAGTTTGTGTAACATGTATGAACATTTAATTAAATGTCAAAATATCACTGAAAAAATTTTAAACTGACTTAATTAAACATCACCACATTGAATTTTCCAGTATATACAGAAATGTACACTTGCACACATGCACACACACGCACACACACACCGCAATGAAAAGATAATGGGAGAAAATCTACATTTAAAGAGCATATGATAGAAGATTGAATAAGATCAATTAATAAAAATAAAATTGTAAAAGTATTTTCAAAAGACCATGAAAAAGACAGACATCCTTTCTATAATAGCTACTGTCTAGAAAAGTAGTAAGCTATGATTTTTATTAAAATAGAGCAGAAAACACAAAATACCTAGAATTTAATCTAACAAAACATACATAACTAAATGAAAAAATTTATAAAATTTGGATAAAGAAGTTAAATATATCTTTAGAATGAAATATACAATTATAGAACGATATCAGATTGTCAAAAACCATGTACTAATTCAAGTGCAATCCCAAACAAGATTCTCAATGAATACTTTCTATGTTTGACTAACTGATAAGAAAATGTTCTGGAATATAAAATGATAATACCAAGAGATATTAGAAGAATAATGAAGAAAATCTCATTGTATCGGTTTTAAAAATAACATAGTCACATTAATCCAAATAAAATAGATATAAATTCAGATTTTAAGTATATAAAAATATAATATACAATATATATGAGGAGAAAGTGCCATTGAATTTCTAAAATGTTAAAGTTGCCATTGCAAAATCCATGTTTTTCTGGGAAGCAACTTTGGTTGTGATGGTGACTACTATTTGTGAAATATACACAAAAGGGACAGAAAAGTTTTCTCAGATGTATTTGAGCTAAAAGATGTAGGAGAAAAATTTTATTATTTAGTAGAAAATTGAATAGATAACATTGAATAGATAATTCCATACTCACAATTTTTGAGTATGGAAGATTTTAAGAGGAGTATAAAAGGAAAATATGTGTAAATATATAAAGAAAAATTTTATAATTATAACTTGAATATTTAATACAGTAATGTCAACTAAGATATATATTTTTTGAAACTTAAAATTAAGTAAGGGAATGTGGGTAAATATTTCATTATTGAATATTTTCCATTTCTTAAATGCTCAGAGAGAGAGAGTTTCAAACAATTTTTTTAGTTGTAAAATATTAAAATTTTGATAATATTCAGTCTTGACAAAGGTGTGGGGAAATAAATATAGTCATATGTTACTAGTTTAAATAGCCTTTCCCTTGAAGACAATTTAGTTAGAATTTTTAAGCCCAGAAATTTTTTTTCTAGTTTCCCTTACAGATTAAAAAAAAAAACAATCACACACCATGCAAAGAGACATAAAAAAAATGTTCTTTATGGCACTGATTGCCTTGATGAAGAATGTGAAACAAAGAAAATGCCTATCATTTGGGGATCGGTCAAATAAATACAGGTATATTAATAATAAATATGTGGTCATTAAAATTAATGAGATTGGTCTATAAATGCTAACTGTGAAACATGTTTGAGTCATTGCTTACTGTAAAAAGCTAATTGCAGATAAATCTGTATATTAATAATATAAAATATAATAATACAACATATAAAATATAATATGTTAATGCTTAGGAAAGAGCTTAATTTTAAAATAATGAATTATTAGTAGTTTATTGAACAGTATATATGGTCATTAATGAAATTTCAAAAAGATGTGAACTATGCCCAGTCTTAACATTTATGCTCCTCCTCCAAACTTGTGAGTCTTTGTGAAACAAAGTTTATTTCTATTTTCTATTGGACTAAATGGTTGTGGGATGTCTTTGCCATTTACAAAAAAATATATATTGTAGGGAGAATTAGTTTAAACTAATTACACCCAGAAAAGCCAGTCTTCAGTTTTTATGCTCCAGATTAGGGGAATTAAGAGGCTTTTGCTCACTGGCAAGAAGCTAAAGTAATTTTGTTGTAAAATTTATAAAGTAACATTTTGTAATTTAATTTGAATGTTAAATTCCATTGGAATAGATAGCATGTATTTTGCCATGTCTACAAGTGATATTTTTAAAAATGAAGTTCTGAAATGTCATTTGCACTTTTGTAATTCTAATGAATAGTTTTTGAAATCTTGTTCCAGTGTATTCTTTCTTTAGAAAAAAAATTAAAAATCACTTATTCCTAGCTGTAAAAGATAATCTGCTTGAGTAGAGTCTTTAACATATACCTAAGAATAATTAAAAACCTAAATGTGTCACTAATTGTTGCTACTAACTATTGTGCTGCATGGAGCCTATTCCACGTGAATGGAATACATCATTGGATGTAAGTGTATTAAGTTAAGGACAAAACTGGTTAATAACCTATCAGGTGAACTAGTGAAAATAGAGTCAAAGTCTACACATGATAGAAAACGCTAACATTTCTACTGGACAAATCTACAAAGTAACCAAAAATTTCATAAAATTCAGCTTCTGATTAGTAAAATATCAACCTAAGGCCCGGCCTCCTAAGGAATAAATAACCCAGAAAAAACTGTTAGGCAGTGCTCTAGCATGTAGATGTACAATCCAATCACTTCTTTGTAGAGCTCAGTGTTTTGTTTTGTTTTGTTTTTTCCATACCAGGCATTATAATCAGAACCTTGTGCTTGCCAAGCAGGCGCAGTGCCACTGAGCTAAATCCCCAGCCCAACCTAAGTGTTTTTTTTTAAATGGCAAATAACATCAGTTTTATAGATTTCCTCACTTGTTCCTTACTTCACTAGCATTTTCATTTTGCTTTTTATTGGGTAATCTCAAATTCTCTCTCTCTCTTTCTCTCTCTCTCCTTCCCTCTCTCTCCCTCTCCCTCTCCAAAAAAGCACAGTATAATGTATGTGTGTGTGTGTGTTTTTGTGTGTGTTTTGTATTCATCCTCCTAATAAGTATTCCATAAGTGAAAGGGCATTCAAAGAGGAAGTAAGTGTATAGCAGGACTATTGACTAATCTCAGCACCTACCACCAATTCTGAAGCATCTCAGTAAAATTACAATTTTCTACTTCTGTATCTTCAGGATTATCTGTAACAACACAAATAAATTACAAGTTTCTTATACCATAAACTATGGGTTTAATGATACTCCTTAGTGTGGCATGCAGTTCTTCTCTTTCTCATTTTCAAATTAATGTGTAATTTGATGAAGATGTTCTTTATTTAATGTTATGGTTGACACTGCTGACAACATCTCTCAGGATGTGGATGTAGAGTGAAAGAGCTGATTGTATCCATTCATAGTTAACATGTCTGCGTAAATACACAGGTCAGTCTATTCCATTGTCTATTATTTGGGACTTCCTTATCCCCAGGACCCTTAGTGGGACTGAGTAATTTGCTTATGGCTTTAATGTTTCTTTTTTTTTTCTTCAAGGAGGCAACTTATCCCAGTAACAAGTAACATCAATCAAGTAAGGTCCTGCAGGCTGGGGCTGCTATAAGGCTGTCTTCCAGAGGAAGAGAGAATGCTGAAATCCAGCACACAAATTTCCCTCTTCAAACCTACCTGGACTCCATACCTATGCACAGTACCCTGTTAAAATTCACAAAAATGCTACTTGGGTCAACTATGGCTGCATGTAATCTGTCATGCACCTTATCAAGGCAAAGGCAGCCACCTTCTAAGTCTCAACCACAAGGTGGAATCGGGCTGAAGGCATCACAATTGTATATGTGGATTTACATTCATATGTAGTTGTATGACATACTGCTATACTGAAAGAGTTAAATTAAATAAGCAAAGATAGTACAGGATATAAACAGGGACTCCAGAATTAGAAATTTTCAACATTCAAGAATAATTAAATTAATGGCTAACAGTTATTAAGAGCATATTATATTTCAGGAACTGAAATATGTTTTTATATGAATCATCTCAATATTTTATTGAATTATAGATTGCCCATATGTCACAACTACCTTTTCCTTTGCATGGCTGAATGAATTGACCAAAAATTGAAAAATTATACCATATTAATAACCTGGAGGCAAACAACAGAACCTAGACTTTAAATCTTCACTCCTCATGACATATTGCAAAACATTTTATTTTTAATTTCAGCTGAAGAATCTCTGTATGGAACTTGTTAAGAATATATCCCAGCTGCTGCTCTTTCTTTTCATGTGACCCCAAACAAGGAATGTTTCACATGGTTTTAAGTTTCTGAGTGGCAGTTGAGCACAGCTGTGATATCAAATGAGGTACCACCTGGCCTAATCACCGTAACAATATGTCCTCTGTCCTGCGCAGCTAGCAGATGGATTGGGTATCAGCCTGATGTCATAATCTGTTAAGTCCGTACTATGGAGCATTACCCACCCATTTAGGATTCATCTCATCTTCTCTGATGGCATGCTGTACCCTAAATGAAGAGATGACACTATCATTATATGCCACTATCACTGCTCATATGGGATCTTAGTTTGCATTACTTAAGGATAATTATATGGTGCTCTAATTCATTTAGTGAACTGTCACTCCACTAGGGAAATGCTTATGTGGAACTTTAACAAATACTATGACATTCATAAAGCAGATGACTAGTCTTAAACATTGATTTCTTTGTTTTTAAAAATTCAGATTCTAAATACCGATTTTCTTAAATGTGTGTTGCTTAGCTTTCTCCTTGGAGTACTTAATCGAGTCTCAATAATTGTATAGTTGAAATGATTTTATTCTTGCATCTAGGCTCTCATTTAAAATGTTATAAAAATTATCAGTAACATATGTGTCTATAATATCTATAATCAACATTTAAAAGAACAATATGATTAGTGATAATTCATCAAGCATTTATTGTCTCGGAAATGCAAAGCAAAATGATAGACAATGGAAATGTAGAGATAAATAGGAAATTATCTCAGCCTGCAACAGGCTTTCTGCCTCTTCTAATTTATCTTTTCCTCCACTGCACTTGGAAAAAAAACAACCATTTGAGCTGATACAAACAGCAATTCTTCAAGCATAGTAGGTCCATGTGTTGATTAGACTAATATATCTCCCAAACTCTCCTTCCATTGTTACTTACTTCCCTGTGAGGCTAGGAAAAATCCCACTCATCTGTCAATCTCCTTGTATCAGGGCCAGACAGTGAAATGTAACAGAAACCTGGTACCATTTATAGTGCTAGGGTGTTGTGGGAAAGACATGTTTGTTTGATAAACAAGAGAGAAAACCTATTGCCATGCCAGCATCCCTTCTTCCAGCCTTGAATGTACACAGGATGCCATGCATTACAGCAACGAGTGACAACAGATACTTATTAAGATTGGCAAAGTACAGGTTTGGGATGTGATGGTATTTTTGAGCTTCTCTGCAGGTCAGGAATGCCTTCCCACAATTTATTGCTGAATAAGATTAAACATTTGTTTGTTTCATACACTGTGATATCATTTATTAGTAGTAGTCAAAAGCTGTTAATCTGACAATGAAGTCAAAATAAATCAACTTCATAAAGATATCAATAATTTTTTGATTTATATGTAATTTCTTTTAGAAGTTACATTTATTTTCCAAACATATAAGGGAAAGTATAAAGTATTAATACCATCATTTACTTTTGTTTAGGATGGTTACCAGCATAGATATGTGACAAAATAGTTTTATTAAAAATTCAAGTGTAAAATTCAGTATTAATGCATCCTTTTAAATCATAATTTTGGAAGGTACCTGTAGTATGATTGAGTTTTAAAATAAAAATTGGACTTTTTTTCAAATATCAGACAAATAGTGAGGTAGTCAGTCCTTATTCATAATTATTTATTCTACACTATTTATCTTTAAAATTTTAAAATCCTTCCACAAAATACCAATTGTTTGTACATTTATTGGATTGTTCTTTTATTCAGTATTCCTTCCACACATTTGGTTATTGTGAGAACAGAGAATGCAGTGAAAAGGGAACTGTAATCTTCTCCCTCAAGAAACTCCCGACTGAATGAGGGAAAGCAATAAATACAATTTTCTGTTAATCGGCAGAGTACCACCAATGGGAATACCCAAAAGCAGGGTAGTGAGGGCCATTATCAGATGCCTTCAAATTTAACACCCTGAATTCCTAATGGCTGGGAAATATGGTTGCTGAAGATGCTTGCTGCTGCCTCTTTCAGAGACAGTAGACCTTGGATTCATAGAACTGTTAGGATCAGTTGTGTAAGGATGGCAGTCTGGCTTCCTGGCCTCCATTTGGAACACCTGGGCTGAAGTCACCCCAGATTCTAAACTTCTCATGTGTTTGGCTGAGGGCATAGTTATAAATATTTTGAGGGTTAGTTTCCTTTTTCCCCTCAATTTCACTTTTCTACTTTCCATTCAGATATATCTCATGAGACTACATCTAAACTAAGGGTCACCCACATAACCAGTTCCCTCAAAATAAAATATTGGACCAAAATCTTAAAGATGAATCAGTGGCATTTGAGGATATAGAAAACAAAACAAAACAAAACAAAAGCAACCCATTTTTTCCTAATATTGTCAAAGGAAAGAACAGTTTCAAAGACAGAGGTATGGTCAAGAACCTTAGCATGAATCGTTTAGCTTAGGAAACTAGGAAATGTATTTATGGGAAATATCCATACACGATTTTTCAGGTAACCTTTTTAAAAGTTTAAACTTTATTCTGAAAGCAGTAGAAAACATGTATCAATTAAAAATGGAAGGAATAGTCAAATGCCCAACTTCCAGACCTTAAACAGAGAGGGGCCTAACTACTTTTAACTCAGGGAAGAATCCAGAGTAAGGTGGCTGCTGACAGTGTTCACACTCTTCCCTGGTTTGAACATTCACCTCCTCTTTTGAGCAGAAAGCAAAAGCTTCCATACACCCACCCACTAGAGTTCTGCTGTAATTAGCATTTCTGCTCTTTATGCTCGGAGCAGACACAGAAAATACACAGAAGATTGGGAACTCGTTATGCTTATCATTGTTCACACAGCTACTGACAGACTTCAAGGAGACAAGAAATAGGGTAACAATAGTATTGCAGTAAACAGTTCTGTAAATGGAATAACCTGGAACATCTATTTTAGTCATGGAGATGAGATATGATGAAAAGCCTACAATAAAGAATCATTGGAAGCGTGTTAGCAGGTTCAGGAAGAAATGAAAGAAAACAAGACAAAGGTGGAGTGATGTGCTCAGAATTAGGAAATCATAATACGATTATCTTGTTGAGGGGGCAGGACCTACATTTAAGAAAGCTCGTGAAGTTTGACATGGGTATCATTAGTTTACATGTGTATCCTCATTGTAAATTATTAAAGTGGAACAGGTTTTGTTATTCCCCCTTCAGAAATTTAGAAACCAATGTTCATGGAGCTCAAAAGATTTCTTGAAACAATATCATATCCAGTGACTTTCAGAACTGGGACTCAAATATAAGTCTTCTAATCAGGCTTGCTCTCCGAACTCTGGAATTTATTATAGATCTAATGAGTAATTTTCTATGACCTAATTGTAATGCACTCAAATTAATAAAAGTATGTGTAATTATCTCATTGATATGGCTTTGCAAATCCCATACATTTCCATGAATATAAAATAGTTGCTCATGGATAACAGCTATGGGCAGAAAAACAGGGAGAGAACAAAAAGGAGGGAAAAAAAATAGAGCAGAATATATATATAGGGTGATCAAAAGTTTCAACATTTCTATACCATCTCAGTTTGACTTTATGACCAATATCCAGATATTTATGCTTCATTTATTCATTTGTAAACAAGTATTACTCTCCTAGGAAAAGGTCTTAGGTCTATGTTTAGAAAAATTAGAAAGACATAACTATAGAAAAGGACAAGGCATATGAAAAAAGTCTATTTTATATTATTTTAAAATTCTAAATAGCTCTTAAAATATTTGGGAATTTTCAGATGAGATGAGATGCTGTAGGGGGAGAACTATCAAATCAATTAAATATTTGGGAGTCCACAACTTACCTCATAAATGAAGAAGTACAAGGTATCCATAACTGGCATAGAATTAATAGAAAAGTTGATGAAAATCTCTACTCCAAAGGGGGTTGGTTAGAACTTGTAGGATTTTATATTTCCTTGGACTGAATATTATGGAAAAAGGATGAGTATATTTTCTATATCCAGTGAATTATATAGTGTCAAGGAGAAGAGAAAACTAGTTCATAATAGTTGATGAATTCTCATCTAGGCAAAAAATAATGGTAGAAGTATGGTCAAAATATTTGTGAATATTTTGTGAAAAGTGAAAAGATAATGCAAGGGACAATAGTTGCTAGAATTTACCATTTCCTCTAACATAGAATAAATATGTTAAAATACACTTAGTCCCATGTGGTAGAAAGACAAAAAGCATAGAAAATTATTGAGAAGGGAAAGAATAATGGGATGGATGATGTTTAGCAAGTAGGTTGGAAGCAGACAAAGGGCTCCAGTGAAATTATTGAATTTTGGTTTTAGAAAGGAATACATTAAATCTTTGCAAATATCTGTACATACCGTATTTGAGTATAAAGCTTTATCAGTGTTTACTTTTTTCATGTGACATTTGCTTTTTCTGAATCACTAGGGAGAAACACACAAATCTTATTTATCAATTCAATAAAAATCTAAAAATATTTTAATATTTTCCTCAACAAACTTGAGGACATACATATAATGGATTCATACTCATCCCCTTCTATGGTCGGACATTTTAATACTGCTGGGGTTTGCTTTGCTCTATTTTCAGGCTTCTCAGGTTCGGTTTATTATATTAAATATTTCTCTTCTATGAAGTAATTCCTACAGAATGTATTTTGTAGAAATATTAAATATCAGTAACTCAAAAATTATTTATTTGCTAAAGAGCTTTGCTATTTACCTAACATTTTAATTTTAACTCTCTCTCATTATACTACTAACTGTTGGAGAAGTAGATCTTTTAAAATGAGATGATTCATACACAAAGCAAATACTTTTAAATTAACTTTTCCAGCGACTTAACATTTGAATTTTAAAAAGCTAATAATATCTTATTTCTAAGATACAATTCTGAAAAACTTTAACTTTAGCATTAAATTCAACGTTTTGTTACTGAGAAATAATATAGAATATTATCTTGTACAAACATTTTAGGATGCTTCAATAGGGACTTGCAGAATTTTAATCATATCTATTTTAACATTGACATCATTTCTTGTAAGATAACTTATAAACATTTACTGATAAAAAGATATAGCTGCTAATGATAGTTTTACCTAAAAGAAGTATTCTATATATATTCTGAATTGCATCCTTTAGTTTCGGAATATATTTTAGACTTCCAATTTAATAGTTAGCTAATATCTAGGAATTAACCAAATACTTGGAAAACTGGACAATACTGTATTTTCAAAGTATTTTCATAGCACTTATGACTTGCATATTCTTTTTCCCACAAGAAAAGTAAGTATAAAATTCTTAGCCTCCACAGTTTCCTTCCATCCATCATGTTTCATTCATACCCAACCAATTATTAATCCTTGAACACATAGTGTTTTTAAGGTAATTTGTCTTATATATGATGTCTCTTCTTCCTGATATTCCCTCTTCCACCCTCTGATCATGTTCCCTTCCCTAATCCTCCCCTCAAAAAGCAGAAAAGTGAAGTAGTTCATATCTAGATTGTAGGGAACAGGGGAAGGGGACGTTACCAGAACCTCTGCAGTGAGTCCTGGTCTCCTGTGAGCCACGGCAGCACACGGTGAATTACAGGAAAAGTAGAAAAATGAGAAGAAGCTGAGCTTTGGGTCTGATCAGTGCTGCTCTGGGCAGCAAAGACAAAGCCCCCTAGCTTGCAGCACTTTTTATTCAGCACATGGGGAAACAGATGTAACAAGTGAAAATGCAGAGTTCAGTACTTTACATTGGGATAAACAAGGTGTAAAAAGACAGGGACAGTGGAAATCTAAGAACAATGAGGAACTATGCAGATGAAGATTTGGTTCCTCCCTGGCGTCTCCCGCAGGTGTGGTCTTGTCCTGGAGCATTACAGCATCCAGGGATCACTGAGGTCTCAGTTGTGACCCAAGACCAAAATGCAATTATGTCTGGAATGTCATAGCTGGTCTGTAGGCACAAGAACTAGGCCTACTCAAATCATTTTTCCCTAGAATTATGTAGCATTGCTCCCAACACTAGATATGTTTATAATAAATTTCCAGTGTTCCTTGCTTCTCAATGTATGAGGCAGAAAAATTCTAGTTAGCATAATTGTCTTTATAAAGTAGTTTTAATATGAGTATTAGGTACAGATTGATACAATAAATAATAATCTCATGGAGTCTTATTCACAATCTTGATTTTAATAACTAAGACCTAAATTATGAGACTGTAAAGTTACTGAGCAAATCTGAAGACCTGAGGACTCTAGGTTTGGATATAGATGGTAGCGACTTTGTGATTTAAATCTGTTACAGTAAGGAAGGCATTTATAGTCTTCAAAACACATCAACATTAGCATGTGGCATATATGTGTAGACGTCTATGGATAGATGCTTTTCAACCAGTTTTATATAAAAATATGTTATATGTATGTGCATCTGTGTAGGTATACATGTGCCCACAATCTATAAATGATGAAAACGTATCTTTTAAATTTTCTGGGTTTTCTTTTTTTATTCATTTGAGACAGGGTTTCTCACTATGTAACCCAGGCTGGCCTTGACCTTGAGATCCTCCTGCCTCAGCTTTTTGATGCTGGAATTACAGGCATGTGCCACCATGCTGGTTTCTTTTAATTTTTTTTCGTTAAGTTTATTGGTACATTTTAGGTATAAAATACAGTTACATTCATCGTTGGGATCTTGTACCTTTACATGATGTATCTTAGTTCTTATTTTTTCCCCATTTCCCTGTTCTTTTAACTTTTTAAACTCCATTTTCTTCTACATATTTTGTAAATTTTCATTGGATAGGTTAAATATCATGTAGAACATTACTGCTATCAATTACTTGTCTATATTAGTAAATATTTTTTCATATTTATATTTGATTATATTTGTTAGGTATCAAATTTAAGTATTGAGTACACCTCAAATACATTTTTAAAGATACATCTTTCCTATATACAAATTCTGACCATTTTCTCTGAATTTTTGTTGAGGAAAATAATGTTGGAGGATAAAATTTCCAAGTCCTTACATCTCTTAGCATATCTTTCTATTGTTCTTTAAACATGAATAACAGTTTGATGCATTGAATAATGTTTTGATAGTCGTATTTTTCTTGTAAATGGGAGGATATATTTTTAGTGCAAAAGGCATGAAGATGTATATTTGGCCCAGACTTCTTCACCAGAATTAGGGACATAGTTGTATGAAGAAAAATCCAAAAATACACATGGCTAGAATTTCGCTAAGCAGTCCTAATCTGCAGTTCTAGATGATGGTCTATCCTCTGGAAACTCCTTTGTGGGTCTCATCTCTTTTCTGGTTTGAGAAATTCTGGGTTCAGTGGTCACTGAGTTTCTCTACAATACCACTGGATGCATCCTGAGATGGAATGATAGTAATTATCATTTAAGAAAGGACTAAAACTATCATCAAATATTAGTTTTCTAATTTGTACTGCTTATTCTTGAACACTAAATCACTCTACTAGATAATAATTCAACACGTATGTAAATTAATATTCAATTTAATATTTTAAATCCTGATTTGCACTCTGCTCATCATAACTTTGTTACTTTCACACATACATTCAGAGTAAAACTCTCAGAAACAAACATTTCTATCATGGACTACTTTATAGATTAGTGAACCCTTTGACAAGATGTCTATGTTATTTGCCTTCCCAGAATATATAATACCTTACTTTTCTTCTATTCTGTAACCACTGGTGTAAGGGTGAGTACTATAGAATGCAGATGCTAAAACAAAATTAAATATGCAATCGTTTTATTAGGAAAAACGCCCATGTGAATATAATAAGAAAGGAGCCAGAAATGATTAAGTCATAAGACTCCTATGAATGTCTGAAGATAACAGAGAAAACAGAGAAAGAATGTTGGTGGAATCCCCCTTGGCCATGGAGTGACAGACTGAACGAAGTTGTGGCAAAGTCCACAAGCTATCATGAGTCAACACAAGAAATACAACTCTCTTGGGAATGTCTTTGTCTTGGTGTCCCGAAAACACACAGGCTAGAAGCAGTCCATAAGAGGTGTAGATTTAATGCAACTTCAGCAAAGGGTTTCAAAACCCATCATCTGATCTGAAGTCTTGAGTGAATTTTACATTCTCTATAGCAAAGTACATTCTCATTACCAGCAGACAACCTCCTCCTCAGTCCCAGCACAATGCTTCATCTTTTCAACCAATTTTGTGAATCAGTGCAGTACTGTATCTGGAACTAGCCCAGAATACCAAAATGCCTTCAGAAAGCTGTTAGAATTAGTATTATGGGAACTAGCATTTTATTTTCATGAGGATTGCTAGCTAAAAAATGCTGTAAGCCCAGAGCTGATTGTAGGTATCCCTTCACCCCCTCATGAACAAGATGGATAAGATAGTTAAGATGGAAAAAAAAATGAATGAGATGAATGATATATTCTTGATTATATTGATAAGACACTAATTTAACCTCTTATATTTCCAGTTATTTCATTTACAACTTAAGTCAATTTGAGGAGGTTTTCTTTTAACCGCATTAAGCAATTTGTATGAAGAGAAATATTTTCAGTAAATTATGTAGTTATAGATGTTATTATTCTTATTTTAATAGATGGCAATGTTGACCAGAAAGTTGAAGTGATTTCACAAAATTTATCTAAATTAATGCGACAGTGAATTAGTACTCAAGTCATGCTTTCTTAACTGGAATTGCACTGCCACTCAATCACTTATATAAGGTTGGCCTTTTAAAAAAGTTTATCCTGATGGGCCAGGGATTTAGCTCAGTGGTTTTGCAACCTGCTATGCAAGCTCAAGGACCCAAGTTCGATCCCCAGTACCAAAAAAAAAGAAAAAATTTATCCTGATAAATAACCAATTATTGGGTCCTCATTTTAGGGAATTATAATAAATAATCTGTTTCTGTTATGGACATGGTACATATGTTTGTATCTAATTTAATCCTAGGCTTATTAACATGCACATAAAGATTTAAAATTTATACACAAATAAAATTACCTACATTCAGTGCAATACATTTTATTACATTATTGATTTCCCTCATAAAATTATGCAATAGGTCATATATAGTGTTTCCATTTATACCATTTAATGAGCACATTTTTTCCTCTCTATTTTGTTGTCATTTGACATATGTTTAAAATTTACATAAGTCTTATGCACCAATGTCTGCTAATGTTTAAAGTAAAGCATGAAAGAATTTTTATACTTAAAATTCAGTGCTTCCAATTACCTTGTGAAATAGTTCAAAATGAATGCTAAAGAATGGACAGATCAATGTGTACCAAAAGGTTGCTCTGTAATACAGGTTCAACTATGAATACCTGGTAGTTTGTTCCGATTGTGTTAACTTTGAATATAATTACTTGTACTATTTTCTATATAATGCTGATTTTTGTACATACTAACATCAGAACCCCCTCCTTTCTAGTGTTTAGGGTGGTGGGATAGTGTCACCATTAAACTTCTTTACTCAGGAAACCTTTTGAGAACTTTGGAAATCGGAGTTAGTCTTAATAACCATCAAGCTTACCTCATTACTGTGGGAACGGAGGAACTGCATCTTATAAATAACTGCCACCTGTTTAAGTTTGCACAGATTGGCTTTCACAAAATGGGCTTAATCCGCCACCCCCGACTTCCATTCCTTTACACATTCTGGTGTGCATGCTCCACAAACCAGCAAAATAGTCTCTCCTAATTTTCCTTTTGGTTGGTTTTTTAAATTTTTGTATACAAAAATACAAATACTTTTAAATTTCATTTGTGTTCTTTGAGGTATTTTATAGGTATCATTGCACATAAAGTGACCAAGACTGCAGGTTGTAACTCCCACCCCAAATACTTACACACGAAAAACACACACAAGTTTCTATATGAATATATATAAATGTATATATCCATATATTTTCATAAATATCTTCATATATATGACTTCTAGATCATTCACTGAGATACTGAGGACACTCATAAATTTCTAGTCATTTTCACTGTGTGGTGGCTATGGATGATGAAAACCAAAGAGATACAATTTTTCATGTGAAACACAATTTAAATTTAAACATATGTTGGGAATTATGATTATGTTATCCCAAAGCCTTATTTAAATACATTGTCCCCTCCCTCTTTGACCTTCCACATGTCTATTACTTGAATTCAATGTCTCCAAAATCTATCATTTGTCCAGTACTTTCACCACTTCTGTTAGGTCAATTCCCATCATTTTTTGCCTGAGAGACCAAAAAGAGCTATAGACCAAACTCACCTGAAATTTTTTCACTCTCCCACTAGGTAAACAGGGTGATCTTTACAAAAGTCAAGTCTGATCAAATCACTTTGATAAATCCCTAGAGTCTTTGGGGAAAAAAATCTAAGCTCTTCAGTTAACATAAAAGACCCGTGGAGGTCTCAACTGTCCTATCTCTTATCACTAACCCTCTGCTCTTCTTTCATTTACTGTGTAGAAATTCTTTGAGTTCTTCAAACACATTACTTTGTTCTTAACTCTAAACCTACTTACAGGATCTTTGTATAGTCTAAAATACATCTTCCCATTTTATCACCCATATTTCATACTCACTTCAAGATAAAGCTCAGATATTACCTGCAATTTTTTATTAATTGCTATGCGGATTACGTTTCCATTCTCTGTGCACTTCAGGATAACATTCTTTATACTCCATAATAACCATCTATCTATGTATCTTCCTTTTTCCACTAAACTAAATAATTTGGGGTATGTCTATTTCATGTCTTTATTCTCAGCTGTTGGCATATTCTGGTTACCACACATGTGATATTCCTAAGTGTTGGTTGAATGACTCTTTTACTGACACTCTATATCTAGTGATAACCCACTTTCTTAAGATCTTCAATTTTTATTCAGATTCTGGGAGTTTACATCCAAGATTTTGGAAGTACACAGATATCACACTTTTTTCATAATAGGCTTTATGAATGTTTTAACCAAAAAAAGATCTAGCTTCTGCTCAAATGGAACTACAGCGTAGCTGGCAGGCATGTTCCCTTGTTTTCAACTGGAAGAGCTAAGGGATTGCTGGAAATTGTACTTAAGTTACAGACAGGAATGCTCCAGAGAGGTCACCTGCTTTTTCCTGCCTTAGCACAAGTTGTACTCTTGGAAATTCCCAGTAAAGTAAGGTTAAAATAACTTACTTCCAAACTGGGCTTCGTGGTGCATGTCTTTAATCCCAACATTCTGGGAGGTTAAGGTCACAATCTGAGCTTACACTAGGAAACACAGCAATTTAGTGAGACTGTGTTTCAAAAATAAAATAAAATAGAGGACTGGGGATATAGATCAGTGCAAAGGCCCTGGGTATAAACACAGTACTACCAAAAAAAGACAGAAAAATAAAAGATTTAAAAGGTTGTTAAACTTTGGGTTTTTTATGCATAATATGGTAATAAAATAATTGCTCATTGAGGTCATTTTTTGAGATAATTAATTTTATTTCTTTCAAGTTCAGTTTAAGTAGGTTAGTCAGACCAATCCTCATTATTTATAAATCGAGAAAACACATAAAACGCGCTATTAGATGGCACTGGAAACTGACCAGAATCACTTAGAATCTGGAGGAGGTCCTACTATTGAAAGATAATCAAGAACTGGTAGGATATGATTTTCTGATCTTTGTGTAAGGCAAACCTTAATTTTCCTTTGGCTCTTAGGCAGAATCCCGAACCTTGGTGAGACAAAGTTTCAGTTGGAGATGCTTACAGAAATCCAGAGAGGATATCCAACAGGGAAGGGAGCAGCAGAAAGAGCAAGACTTGAATCTTCCATAAAATCCACACACACAACACAACTATTTATTCATAACAAAGATCTCAGGGACCTATCTTTTAAAAAGTAGCAGTAGAAAGCTGCAATACATGAGCATAGATACAGACTGTTAGACATGTGGAGAGAAAGGCCACAGAGTTTAAATTCAGTCAAGTGAACTGTAAGTCACTTCAGAGAAGCATAACAGTATGAAAATACTCTAAAATAATTTATTCATGATATATAGAATACAATTAAATTTTTCTCAGGCACATAAATAAAAAGGAAAATAGTATACATACCTCCTCTGAAAAGGAATATGACAATTTGTGAGAAAAAGTACATATTGCAATTAGCAAAGATTTTAGAGCAGCTACAATAAATATTTTCATCAGCTCAAATGTTAATTACTTATAATTAATTAGGAAAATTGGAGCAGAAAGAAAATAGGAACAATGTCAAAAAAACCCAGAATAAAAATAGAAATTCTAAAACTAAAGAGTATAGCATGTAAAGATTCTAAAAATTACTCTAGGGCCTTAACAGAAAATTTGAAATTGAAGAAGAAAAAATCAACAAATTCAAAAATATATTAGTAGCAATTATATAGTCTGAAAACTAGATACAAAAATGACTAAAGTAAAATGAACATAATTTGAAGAAGAAGGAGGTCATTTTGTGAAAAAACTTACCAAAACATTTATTTCCTGTTTTAAGTTATTATAAATTCTGAAATAAGATTTAGATAATAATACTCATGTAAGTAGAGTCCTAGAAAGAGAGGAGACTTTTAGAATTAAAAATAATAATAATAAAATCTTTTCAAGTATGGAAAAGCATCAATTTATATATATTAATGTGACATTATTGAAACATAACCAGGATAAATAAAAAACAAACCATGTCTTCATAAATTATAGTTTAGTAGCTAATATCCCAGGAAAGCTTACAGTATAGAGTAAATACAGAGTAACATTGTTAAAAATGACAATTACTTCTCAAAGGAAATGATGAAATAAAGAACTGCAAGAAAGGGACAAAAACATTTTTAGACTAAAAAGGAATGTGAAAAATATATTACTAAATCAAAGAAAAATTTCCCTGAACAAGACCTGATGGCAGATGTCTAGACAAAAATTTTAAAATCTTATTAATTAATTAATTAAAATCTTATTATTTTAAAATCTTATCTTACTAATGCTCCAAGAATTAAACAAAGATGTTAATAAAGTCAACAAAATAGTATGTCTAGAGTGAAAATCAATAAATAGCAATGAAAAATCTGGACTCAGAAAGTAAAAAAGAAAAATTTATCAGAAGTACTGAAAAACGGAATTGAGTAGGTAGAGGGAAGAATCAGCAAACTAGAAGATAAGAGAATGGAAATAAGTCTGACTAACAAAAATTTAAAACAATTGAAGAAAAGTGAACAGAGGCTAAGGAACATGTGTAACACCACCACCTGGACCAACATATGTATTGTGGGAGTCCCGGAGGGAGAACAGAGATCAAAACTGACAAAGACAATTTTTGAAGAAGTAGCAGAAGGTATTTCCCAAATTTGATGAAAGATTTGGAAGCACATAGTAAGGTCAATGAATTTGATGTATGATGAACTAAGAAGGATTCACATTAAGATACATTAAAATCAAACTTTCAAAAACCAAAGACAAAGAGAATCTCAAAAGTAGCAAGAGAAAAATGATTTGTCATGTACAAGGGATTTTTAAATAAGATTATCAGTAGATTTTTCAATAGAAATTTTGAAAAGCCACTGTGAAAAACTGTACACCAACAAATTGAAGAATCTTGAAGAAATGGACAGATTCCTAGACACATAGGAATTACCAAAATTGTAGAAGACATGAAAATGTTGAGCAGTCCAATAATGAGCCATGAAAATGAGGCAGTAATAAATATCTTACCAACTAAGAAAAGCCTAGGACTTGATGAATTCACTGCTGAATTCCTTGAGAGAAGAAATTCAGGGAGGTTATAAACCAATATTCCTCAAACTGTTTTGTGAAATTCAAAGAGAAAGAGTGTTTCCAACTTATTTCTGAAACCAACATCACTCTGATTCCAAAACCAGATGAAGACTTAATTAAGAAAGAAAACTATAGGTCAATCTCCTTAATGAACACAGATGCAAAACCTTGATTTGTGAGAATAATTAATTCTATTCTTAGTCCAAAGCACTTGTATTTCAAGACGGGGGGAGAGGGAGAGAGAGAGAGAGAGACAGAAGAAACAGATGTGATCATGTGACATTTGGTATGATATAGTACTCATAAGGCAAGACATCACTTTTTTATCAAGTTAAAATTTCTTAGACATGTTTGCTTATCTTGCAGAACACTCACAGACCAAGTCACTCATAATCCAAGGTTTAATTGTATTTGCAAAAGAATGCAAGAAATCACCCTAAAGATCATACATGATAATGACCAGGTAGGTTTTATCCCAGAAAAGGAAGGATGGTTGAACATAGGGAAATCTATAGATGTGATACATCACATAAACAGAAGCAAGGACAAAAATTATGCAATCATATCTATAGGTACAGAAAAAGCTTATGAGAAAATTCAACATCCAATTGTGATAAAAACCATGAAGTAAATAGGTATAGAAGGTCCTTAGCTCAATCTGACATAAGCTATGTATGATAAACCAATAGCCAACATCATATTAAATGGAGAGAAACTAGCTTTCCTTTTAAAATCATGAACAAGACAAAGACACCCATTATTACTAATCCTGTTCAATGTAGTACCCAAAACATTAGCCAGAGCAATGAGGCAAGAGAAAGAAATAGAAGAGATATGTATAGGAAAGGAAGAAATCAAACTGTCACTCTTTGAGGATGACATGATCCTTTATATTGAAGGCCCAAACAATTCCACCTAAGACTTCTAGAATTAATAACCAAAAAACAGCAATATAATAGAATATAAAATAAACACACAAAAATCAATACCATTTCTTTATACCAATAATGAATGCACTGAGAAAGAAAGTAGGAAAACAATACCATTCTCAATAGCATTAAAAAATACTTAGGAATTAACTTAAAGAATTTAAAAACCTCTACAATAAAAACTTTAGAACTGTGTCAGAGGAGATGAAAGAGGACATTAGAATATGGAAAGATATCCCCATCCCTCCATAGGGGAGCAAATGTCGTGAAAATGGATGTACTCCTCAAACTAATATGTAAATTTAATCCAATCCCAATAAAAGTACATATAGCATTTCTTACAGGACTAGAAAAAAAATCTTTAACTTAATATAGAACCAGAAGAGACACAGAATAGTGAAATGCTGGGCAATAAGAGCAAAGCAGCAGGCATCACAATTCCAGATTTCAAGTTATATTGCAAAGCAACAGTGAAAAAACAGCATGGTATTCGCACAAAAATAGACATGTGGATCAGTGGAACAATACACAGGGTGGAGAAATAATCTCAAACACATTCAACCATGTGATCTTTGGCAAAGGGGTGAAAACATGCTGAAGAAAAGATATTATCTTCAGCAAATGATGGTAAGAAAACTTAAAACTTAAAAATGGAAATAAAAGAGTTTAAACCAAAAATGTCTGTTGATAAATTCAAGTAATAGAACAAGCTCCATAAATCTCCTTATGAGAACATCACAGAGGCTGCTGAGGCACAGAGAATGGGATGATGAAGTATCAAAGTGTTCAGTAGTTTTTTAATTCTATGTCAGTTGACTATTTGTTTTTTTTATATTCTTTTTCATATTATACCTGTTCTATTTCTTTAAATATTATTTTATTGGTACATTTTAGGTATACAATATAATGACATTCATCATTGCAAATTTGCACCTTAACATAATCTCTCTTGGTTCTTATTTTCCCCCCTTCCGCTGCCCTCCCTTCAACCCCTACATCCCTCCCTATTTACAAAGACTTTGTTTCCATTTTTTCATTGCAAAGAATATGCAAGAATAGTCCACCAACAAGGTAGGAATTGGAAACCTATTGTACACTAAAGTGAGAAATAAAGAAAACTATATTATGGTGAAAGAGTTGATCAAAGGAGGCTGTATTGGTCAGGTTCTGCTGAGGACCAAAGCAAACAGGATATAAGTATATACATAGAGAGAAATGTATTAAAAGGGTTTGTTTCATGTAAATGTGGGCACATCCAAAATATGAAGAGCAGGTCAGCAGGCTGGAAATACAGGCAGGATTTCTAGGCTTCTGCCTTGGGGTACCATATGGTCTTCTTCAGGAAACTTAGCTTTGCTCTTATGGCTTTGAATTGCTTAAGTAAGGCCCATTCATTTGATCCAAAGCAATCTCCTTTATTTAGAGTCAACTAAGATTAGAGGTATAGCTCAATTGTACAGTGCTTGCCTAGCATGCACAAACCCTTGGGTTCAATCTCCAGCACCATAATAAACAAATATATAACATAAATAAAGACAATATATCGTAAATATTAATTACATTTCCAAAACACCTTCAGAGTAATATCTAGATTATATTTTAACCAAATAATTGGGTACCAAAAGCTCTTATGGTTTAGGACAAAAATGTCCCTCAAAATGATCATGAGTCCAGAGGTAATACTTTTGAAAGTTGATTAGATCATCAGGGTAGTAGTCTTATAGCTGAATGGGCTGTTAGGAAGTGGGGGTGTAGTGTGTGGGGGAAAGGATATATCTTGGTCCTACCTTTTCCCCTCTATGCTTCCTGGACACCATGAGGTGAGTAGTTTTCTGCTACCACCCCCTTTCCACCTGATTTCTGCTTCACTTCAGACCCAGAAACAATGGAGTCAACCAACTATGGGATGCAACCTCTGAAACCATGAGTCACATTAATCTTTCCCCCCTTTAAATGAGGTGAGATTGAAATATACAGTGAAGGTTGAAATTAAAAAGTATACTATAGTGCAGAACACACTGTCATTAGTCCCCCTCAAAATGCTCCTTCTTGACTCTCCCACACTTATCCTATCATTCTTGCTGCTTTGCTGAACCAGTCTGGAAGTCCTCTTTTGTGGAACATTAGTTGTGGGTGGTGGCTCCCTCTATGTCCTGAATCAAAAAAAACCAAAAACATTCACCCTTCATGGTCACTTGGGATTCTGGGAAGCAACAGAAGTCAAGGTGGCAGATCCAGGGATTAAGGTGGATGAGGACGTACCATCGTGATCTTCCAAAGCTGCCTTTTTCATCAGTGGCACTCAGAAACCCCACTCACTGTATATTTATCAAGCCTCCTAAAAATGCTCAGGAAAGAGGATTTCTGGAACTGTTTCAGAAAGCGCCATGAATGACTGGATATGTGTGTTCTTAGTGAGGCAAAGTATTTTGAGGGGGATTAATGGCAATGTGCCTTCTACAATAATAAGTATTATTTAAGCCATCTCTATATATTTTGATCACACCTCATATTTTGTCACAGTGATGAAAACTAACACAATGTTACTCAACTTGGCATATAAAATCAACAATCACAGAAGGAATGTCAGAAAAAGAGAGGCAATGATATCCATAGCCGTATGTATAGCAAGGTGAAAGGAATGTTATTGAAGAGAATATTCACTCTTTATTTTTATGCTACAGGATGCTATGATGTAAATCCCATCACCTTAAGCTTTTGTGTTAGTGACATACTTCTTCAGTGCATATATTGAGAAGAAATTAAGAGACCACACTCTACATATAGCTATAAAAATGAAAAAATGGCACAAAACATACTTAATGACTGTTTTAGCTACAACTGTATTATTTCTGCACACAGAGGAAATCGAGCTAAAATAGACCTGAGAAAAATATGAGCCGCCTCTCCCATGAAACATTAGAAATGACACAAGGTCCCCATGAGCAAAAGATAGGGTTCAAACTAGTTTCTTTTTCATTTCAAAAGGGAATGTATATGAACTGATATAGCATCTTCAAAAAAAAAAAAAAAAAAAAAAAAAGGCCAGGTTGCAGATTATGGGCCTGATGCTGAAAATTATTTAAAGAGATTTTATGAGCTTCCTGGGGAGTCAATACAATCTTCCAAAGCACCCAGAAATTCTGAACATTGGAAGAAGAGTTCAGAATCTCTTTTGGTTATGAAAGACGTTAGTACCTAGAAACTTATCATCGCGCCTCAAAATGCAAATATAGAATACTTAGGAAAGTACTATGCCAGGGCTTCTATTTTGTATATATATCCCAGGGATGGATGAAATCTGTCCCATTAGGGGAGACTTTAATAGATCCCATGCTGAAGGTAAAGTCTAAAAACTTTAGTAAGGGATTAAAACTAGTCATGGAAACTCAACTGTAACTCACATTCCCATTTGAGAGTAAAGCTCAGCAGAGAATATCAGGAAAAAATTCCTGTGTTTGCCTTTAGCAAAATAATAATTTGACATTTCTCTATAAAGTTTTGTAGTGTCACAGCCAAAGAAAATCTTATTATTTTCTCAAAATTTACTAAGGTGTGTCTTTTGTGATTCTTGTAATCTATAATCCAACAGAGTGTTTTTGAGTAGAGCTGTGTATAAATATTTGATAACAGGTTACTTATTTCCTTTTTTCCTTTAGAACACAAATATCAAAGTATTAAGCAAAATTACCTGTACTTTTGTCTCTCTAACATCTGAAAATACTGTGTAGTGAGGAATTTCCCCAAGGACTCCAAGAGGCCTCTCATAGCCATCTAGTGGGCATGTGGCAAAACATGGAGAAGAAAGACTGGAGGCAACAGAGAGTATGTGCGATGTTATGTGTATGTGGCAGATAAAGTTCCATGATACATCTGACAATCTGCTTTGCTCCTTACATTCTCTGTTCATATTTTCATATCACTTTGTTTCAACCTAAAATTTCTCACAGCCTCTGTTTCCACTTCTATAAAAGTGTGATGGACTGATCCCACAAGTACCTGATGAACATCTACCATGAATGAGGGACTTAGAATGGGGATGTAGATGTCAGTCAGATATGATGTCTGTGGTTCAGAAAATGGAATGAATCTGTCAACTTTATGAGGTAACAGAAAAGAACTATTAGTTCGTCTTTTTTTCAGTTAAAGAGAAAAGAGAGGGAAAAGTGCAGTTTGAGCAGGAAAGTAAACTGCTTGGTTTGGGAAAGGCTGGAGATAAGTACAATATAGAACTTATAGGTAGAAATATCTAGAAGTCATCAGAAATACGTGTGTATAGCTCAATAAAGATTTAAGTAGCTAAAGATGGCTGGGCAATCAAATAAGATTACAAACGCTAGAGAATTCTGAGGACAGAAAAGCATCATTCAAGTGTGACTTTTATGCATATGCTTCCAGGCAAACAATACAAATGTGAATTATTATTACTCATGTGCAGTTGGCAGTAAATTAATATGCAATTGTTTTGTGTTAGGTAAGGATACTACTTTGAGTTATCAAGTCAAATATAAGATTTTCTAAGGGCAAAGCACTAAGCATTTTCTGGTAGTGTACTTCATACATAATATACATGCTCTATAAATGATGTTAACTCATGGGAGACAGTTATACACAGGGATGGAAGAAAAAACTAAATCAAAATGCTGAATGCTGCTGGATTTACTCTTAAGATCTTTAGGTTTATAAGTTATACTATCCAGAAAAGGAATCCAGGAGGGATTACAAACTCTAAGCATTGTATCATTATCATAAACTTAAAAGTTAATGTTTATTGAGCATTTGTTGTAGTAGAGTCTTTCCCCTGTAGACTTAGTGTAGATAACCTAATGGATTCATCCCCAAACCCCTGCAAATTAGTGTGCTGGAGAGAGTAGAATAGATGGTCAAAACATGAATTCTGGACTGAAAAGGGCTGGATTAGAAATTTGGTTCCACCACTTACTGCTTTAAATGACTTAAGAAATTGAAATTTCTGTACCACAATATATTTATCAGTATAAAATATAATAATAGAATCTTGCTCCTTGGTTCTCTAAGGGTGACATGAATTAGTTCATCACAGGAGCTTAAAACAGTGCTGGAAAATTGTTTTTATAAATATAGCTATCGTCAACCAGTAACTTCGATTGTTTCTATTTACTATTGCCAAACATGAAATTTTTATTTGCACAACTAAATCCAATATTATATAAATCAAGAAGTTCATTTGGCCCTAAAATTCTACTGAAGAAGTTTTGTTTTGCTTTTACATTCATTTTCATTCTTTCAGTGGTATTTCTTTCCTTTGTCTTTGAAATATTTCTACAGAGATTCTCATTCCTGAAAATGTATATATTCAACTTTAAACTGGTTAGTAAATTTAGGATACATGTGATTTGGAAATAAGTAGTTCTTTCTAGCCACAAGAATGATAAAGCAATAATACAAGATTTTTTGAATTTTCATTTCAGGATAAATATAGGAAGAGAATCACCGATTATCTGTCCCTTTAGACAAGCAGGATACTAGATGAGCCTGTCCCTTGTGGCAATTCCTAGCCCTGAGATTCAAATAGCTCAGAATGAATACATTCCAATGCCTAGATCTGTGGATTTATGTGATGTGGCATATATTTACATGAAGAAGTATGTCTTAATATATTTTACATTGATTATATATTTAATTAGCATTTCTTGAAATTTGGTTAAATTTCTTACTCAGGTTGAAAACTTCTAGTTGGAATATATTCTCAACTGGCAATGACTCAAATGACTGCTGCAGATGTTTTAGGAAGATCAGGCTCCTATTCATTTAGTTATCTTAATTGGGGTTTTTAAAGTCAAAACTCTGGGCAAGACTGCCATTTACGCAGGTATTACTATTTTAAAATTTGTAGTACTACACACAAATACACAGTGAAAGTTTCTCTCAGAAATGACCTACAGCAAACCACAGAATGCACTCAAAATCTGCGTTCTCTATTTTTACAGCCTAACAGTGACGTTTGCTCCACTATTGACTGTACACTTTAAATGAAACCATATTTTAATTTCTCCAAATCTGCTTTAGTTCTCATCACCTTGGCAGCCAGTCCCAAATGCTCACTCCTGTCCTACCTGAATCCTCTAGTGCAACTGTCTATCTGACGGACAAGATCAGTGTATGGTGATCCTCTTCTCTTGGACTCAAAATATTAAGCTTAAATCTAAACATAGTTTGCAAATAACCAGGAGGCCTTTTCCAAACATTATTTAATACATGCCTCTACAGTTTGAGCAGTGGCATATCCACTCAGGAAGCAGATTGGTTTGCTCATATAAACCACAGCTATGTATTTATTTTATAGTCCCCTGAATTACTAACCTGAAAGTTCGCCCAAAGACAAATTTTTATTTTATTTAAAATACATATCAGCTTACCTTTCTCTTTAGGATTAAACAAGCATTTTTACAATAAATCTGAGAGAAAATTTAATCTACAGGTTATAAACCTGTGTGGTTTTGTAAAGGATAGTAAACACTAATGTTCTTGCAAGTAGGGTAAGGATAAATTTTGAAATAACCCTCATAACTCCTGTTAAATTTAAATAAAATAATTCTCTTCATTATCTAATTAAAATAATCCAACTGGCCTTTGTTTTAGGCCATTCCATTTCTTTCATGCTGCTTCTGTATTTCCTTCATTACTATTTCCCTCTTCCAAAACATAAAAATATTCTGAGGCAGTAGATATTTTTTCACTTGTGTAATGTAGATCATAAATGATGCCATTTTCCATAATAATATTAAAATAACTGTTACTACACTAAATATAATTTAAGTGCTGCTTTTCAAAGAATTTGATTATAAGAAATATACATATAACATGCATTATATTAATATAATAGTATCTTGCTATATTTATCATTCAATTGCAATTTCAGCCTTTTGTTTTGTCTAATAATATACTCAATCTGAAATACTATTATCTTATTACATCATCAGCTAAAATAACTGATCCATGTACATATGCTAAGTTTGATTACCTAAATAAATCTTTGATATAAACTTAATTATCCTCTTTTATCCTTCTTATATAAGCAGAGGGAAGAACATGTATGATAAAGATAAACATATTGCTTTTCTAATTTGGGGGATTCTACAACCAACAAAAGAAAATTTGCAACCCATACATAAAATCCTACTTTTTGTTGTTGTTAATGTTGACTCCCATAGATCTTCACTAACATATTCTTATTTATGTGTGCAATGGGAGTATTATATGCAACTTACTAATTCATGTAAATATTGAGCATTAGTGAATACTTTAAAAGCTTTTTATAAAGCCATAGTAAGTGTCCTATAATGAATTCTTAGAAGCCTTCTATTGATTCACTTGAGAAAAGAATAATGTATTATGATACAGTGCAAATAGTGAGTATAATTAAATTTATGGGAATTACTCTAAAATTAAAGGATGTCGACTCCTCTTCATGCATTTATTTGAGCACTATTACATATTATCAGATGTCTTAAAGTGCTTTCCCACACAATGTGAAGTTTTGTGTTTAGGCAATGGTTGTTCCTTGAAGTTGAATTTCTCAGTCAGTCAACATTTTATATTTCAGGCTTAATATGTGTCAGACAACTTTTTTTTCCTACAGAGTATGTGACAATGATCATGTCAGAAAAAATTAATGACCTTAAATTCATCGTTTTGTATAAGAATCTGAAGCTACTGTAAACAATTAAGTTTTATCTGTCTTGCTTTTACACTTGTGATGAATTGCAAGTATTGGACTTTGCCTGCTACCTGCTCCCCTAAGTGTAAGTTCTACTGCACCTCCTAGTACAGCCTGCAAGCCCACATCTCTGGAGTCTCTGTCCTTTGTCACACTTAAGTGTCACTTTCCAATTTGCACCTGATGAATGGCTCTCACCTAATTTTTCACTATTTTTATAGACTCCACTGTGACTCCTCTAACAAGTGGAATATTTTTAGTGTTTCCATATGATTTTAAATATTTTGAAATGTAATTTTATTTCATTGCATTATAAATAGGACCTTTTCATTGCACTACAAGCTTCTTGAAATTAAAATTTATATTTTCTTCACTTTATGTTTCCAACAAATACCATAATTCTTGGTATGTAGAAGGGCTCCCAAAATTATTGGAAAAATAAGTTAATTATTTAACCAAACTAAATTTATAATTAGTTAAGGAATATTATGGTTTTCTGATGAAAAACTGTGAATAAAATTCTCAGCATAAACTGTTGGAACAATCACCACCTAATATTTATCCTTCCCAAGAATATTAAATTTATAATAAAAGTTGATTCTATTCCTTAAGTATGAAGTAAATGAGTTCAGGCCTCTAGGCACAGCTATATTCTCTGTTTCAGTGGAAGGCTTGGTGATAATTCTGATGGGAATAAGCTTTGTTATAATGAATACCATTGGCCATAACAAATATTAATGTATGCTCTCTATTACTACGTAAAGAGAATAGTTCCCTGGTCCTGTGCCAGTCAATAATTTCTCTTTATATTTGTCCACAGCCAAAAGAAATCAGAAAAACAACAAAATTTCATTAGAAATTTTAAGAATATTTTTAACTTAAATATCAGAACTATCGCTATCAAATCTCACATAAAAAGACACTAAAGCTCACAACGTGATAAATAGAAAAGGAGCTGAGCAGATCTTTTTCTTTTGCCTTTTTTTTTTTGAGCATTACCAATTTTTTTTTCAAAGATGCATTATGAAGATATCAAAAATCATCTATAATTTTGGTCACTTAACTCTTTTAACCTATCTCCAAAAGAGATGGTGAGCACATTTCTCTTTAATTTTCTATTTTTAATGCATATTTTTAATACAGAATAATGATGTTCTTTTCGGAGAATTGGTACATGTATATAACATATCTTGATCATTTTCACTCTCTTTACCTTTTGTCTGCCTTTCTTCTCTCTTCTCAAGATTCTTTATCCATCTTCAAGAGCTTTTTAGAAAGTCCAGTATTTTACAAAATAGTTGGAGGCAATAAATTTTAAAACTTAGATAAAATGGTAACATATATGGAAAAAACATATTCTTTCAAAACTGAAACAAAAATATGATCAACTAGTTCAAACTTCATGAAAACAATTTGTAACTTAAGAAAGTTCTGATGGGGAGAGCTTGAATCAGGAATATTAGGCAATTTTTTTCATGTTTCAAAGAATAAGTAGTAATATGGAATTTATAGTTTTGTTAGTAGAATATAATTATTACATTTGAAAGTGTCCAACAGTTTGATAATTTACATGATGTAAATTATGTAAAAAAGTAGAATATAGTTTTGAAGTGCACATAAATACTTATGAATTCATATATAAATACATAATTTATTATCTTATTTATCAAAGAGGAAAATAAAGTGTTAAATTATAGGAGTTACAGGAAACATAGCCATTCAACTTCTGAAGTTATATTATAAAATATTTAAGAACTTGAGAATGTGTTTACCAAATATTCAAGATATAAAAAGTTATACAACAAGGTGGAATGGTATCAACTGTTTTAAAATAAAATATGACTGTGCCTATATATGTGCATGAATTGATGTACACTAAGGCAGAACTGTGAGATTTTCTTTAAAGATGTCAATTGTTTTATCTGCTAGAAATAAAAACAATGTCAGCCTAGAAGCACTGCTAAGAAACACAGATGCAGCCTTTAAGGTATTTAGTGTAACACCTTATCTAAAGTGAATGAACTCTAAATTTATTTTTTGTAAAAAATAAAATATTATTAAACTGTCATTGGTTTCCATTTCTATATTTTCCTTCCTTCTAAATTTTCTAGAAATAGTTTATTATTTCTTTGGTTGCCTGATTAAAACATTAAATATTGTTTTAGCAATTATGAAAAATTATTTTTTAAAGTAGTCAAATAATAAAAATGCTATGATCATAACAAAGGAAACAAATCTACAAAGTAATTATCCCATAACTTACTCTGTCTCTTTAAAAGTCACCTTCCACTGGCAATCCCTCTCTAGCTCTTCTATTTTTCTTTTCTCCTATCTTAGACACCATGTGAAAGAAAATGGGCCATGTGAAGAAAATGTCTCCATTAATAAAATTAAAATATTACCTTACATCATGTAAATTATCAAACTGTTGGACACTTTCAAATGTAGATTGGTTATCCAATTGGGCATCGGTATGGGTGACATAAGGACAAATGTCGAATACTATATTGCTTATGTCCTCCTCCTAAAACTCTGTATTGACCTGCAACAATCTTCCCTAGGATGGACATTTCTTCAAACATCTTACATACTTTGTCTACTACAGTGGATGTTATTTTGCTTGTATCTGTGATTCCAATGTAACAACAATCTCATACAAGGTATTATTTAGGTGCCAAAACGTATTAAATTTCAAGAAGTTATCTCCACAATTTAACCCCATATACATTTGTTAATTTTAATCCTGTTCACCTCTAAGTAACCCGTAAGACAGAAAGTATTTGTACTAAACTGAAAGGCAAAAGAATCTGTCTCTCTTTCTGGAAAATACTTTTTAAATTGCACAGTTCCAAAAAGTGGTACATTTTGGAAATACATATACAGGGAGAAAAAATATCTACTGACTATTATTTTTCAATTTTATTTTGCTTTTCCATTTTGTTTCCAAACTGAGTTCCAGTGCTAAAATATTTCTTTCTGATATAAAGTGAAGATAAAGACTAGACATTCTCTTGTAAATCAATTTTGAGTACTGTGGATAGTTTTCAATCTAATTATTTTGTGGACTTGCAACAAAGTCACGTTTTTCCATTGTGAAACACAGCATTAGGCCTCAGTTGGGAGCACTGCAGAAAAGTAGTTTTATAAGAGAAATTATAAGTTTTCATCAGTCATTTTTCTGGAAAAAGAAAAGAGTAATTACCTTGGACTTAGTAAAATTTAGATAATTTCTCAATGTAAGATACTGTGAAAATCAAAATGTTCCTTACCAGGGAGAAGGGAATCTGAGCACATACGTGATATAGTTGGAAAATTAGGACTCATTTTCAATGTGTCACTACCAGCCTGTAAATTTTCACTGATCAGATGTGGAATAAGATACCTAAATAGAAAGATTTGGTGAACTAAGGAAATAGGCTCAACTAAATCATAGAACACCACCATCAGAATGTGTTTAAACTTGTGTTGAACTTGAGTGCTTTAAGTCACGATATTATATAGTCTTATCTATCTTCAGGCAAATGTTCACTTGTCCCATGTCACTAAGTTTTTCATTTTAGTGACTCCTACTGCCTTTTTTCCACCTAGTATTTTCTTCTTCCAGAAATTTGAGAAAACAAAAAAGTATGAGATTTTATGGTTTTGCTTTATTTTATACTTCAGAGAATTGCAAAAGATGACTTTTAATTTAGATATAACTGAAATATACAAGTACCTGCCAATGCTGGCATAAAAGCCATGCTTGGGGAATCACAGTTCTGAGTGGTTCCAC
Source organism: Heterocephalus glaber (assembly GCF_000247695.1). The sequence continues at coordinate 16,632,643 of NW_004624742.1, read as the reverse complement.
AACAGATGCAGTCTGGGGTAATAAAGCCATTTTGCAAGGGGCGCCCCATCCATCTCTATTCTTTCCTCAGGCTCTGGTCCAGTAGCACTGAGTAGAGTCACACACACAGACTGTATCACTCACAAACCAGAGAGGCCACCAATGGCAATGCAGCTACAGTGAGAGACACACGGAATAAAGAGATTGTGAATGTATCTACCAGCCCAAATTCAGAAAGGCACTCAGTACAGTATATCTGTGGTTCACCAGGAACTTTCTCTTCCCCAGGCAATGGATGTATTATTTACCTGTTATTAAATAAAGTTTTTACCAATTAAGTTTATTTTCTTTTTAGTATTAAATGTCTTAATTATTTAGATTTATTGAGCCAAATAAAAATGTAGGTATTCAAGGTATAAAATATGATGTTTTGGTATTGTGAGACGATAATCACAACCATGCTATTTAACACATCTATCACTTTACAGTTTTACCGTGCGTGTGTGTGTGTGTGTGTGTGTGGTGAGAGTACTTAAGACATACATTACCATTAACTATAACCACCATGCTGTACATTTGGACCCATTCATCACATAACTACAAGTTGGTACCCTTTGACCAATATCTCATCATTTCTCCCACACCCTAGTCCACAAGTGGTGAAAATACGGCATGCGTGCTGCAGCGAGCTATTGTTAATCATCAAAAGCTCTGAAAGCTTGTCCATAACTCCTAGTCTGTGGAAGGCACCACTGACTTTGTGCAAGTTTGATATTTTAGATTCCTTATATGAATGAGATCAGTCAGTACAGTATTTGTCTTTCTGTGCTTGATTTGTCTCACTTAGCGTAATGTCCTCCAAGTTCATTAAACATGTTGTCAAAAACGGAAAGATTTCTTTTTTCAGACTGAATAATAGTCACTGTGTGTGTATACATATGTAGATTATATATACAATGTCTATATGTACAGATCTAAAGTCACCAATGCAGTTGATTTCATTTGCTTTAATATGAAATATCTTATATATTCCTCAGCTTTATTGATGTATAATAATTAACAAATAAAATTCTACAAGTTTTAGGTGTCCAATGTGATGATTTGATGTATATATGTGTTGTGAATCAATTACCACAATCAAATCAGTTAGTATAAATATCACCTGACCTAGTTATCATTTTTTGTTTGTTTCATTGTTTTCTTTTGCCTTGGAATAAATATCTTCTTTTTTAAGTTTTGTTTGTTTAGGGTTTTTTGTTTTTGTTTTTGATAATAGCTGACACACCACCTTTAAAAATCAGTGGGAATTAAATGGTGTAAGATTTTTCCTTTGCCTCCCAATTTAAGTTTCAAAGAAATTCATTATCTTTTTCACATGTACAAAACCAATCTGTTCCCTTGCATCCTGATCACTGAGAAAAGTAAGGAAAGCATTGGTGAGAGAAACTTGAATTGGCTGGCAATTTAATTCTCTCTGTAGCATTAGGAATCAGGAAACATTTTAAAGGTAGCTAGTGATGGAATTATCACATGATCACTTCAAAACCAAATAACCATTACAATAAGTGACTTAGATTTCCCAGAGGCTCATTATGATTGCATATTTCTGGATGTGGTACACACTAAATATGGAACCTACATATTTTATTCTAACCAAATTTTTTCTACTCAAAACTTGCACTTGTCTCTTCTTGTATTTTAATGATTTACATTCAATACTCTATTTTTCCACTACTTTTTTTAGAGTGTAATTCTGTTAAAATATCTGGCATTATTTTTAATTGTAATAAAAAATGATGTAAAGACTTCTCTATTTTCCTATTTCTTTCTTTGACTTGAAGTTTGAGAGGTAACTGGTTAGAATTAGCCTCAAAGGAGAAAGAGATTTTCCATTGCAGAAAAAAACAGTTTTGTTGGGGCTGGGAGAGAAAGTGCATATAAGATGACTTTGAGAGCTAGAAATTTTCTAAACGTTGAGCTTTTTAGTCTTTAACAGGCTAGGATGTTCAGCCAAAGCTGTTCATCTGCCTTCTGCAGAGGGAAGCAAAAATGGGGCTAGGAGGATCTCTAAGTAGTTTTTTCATGTGCAAATCTGCTTCATAGGAGCACAACACATATGTTTCAATGCTTACACTGCCGTTCTTTCTTCTTCTTTTTCTCTTTTCCAACTGAGCACACAATATGCACCCAACGTACCTCTAAAAGGTCGACTGAAAAATCACATTTTATAGTCTGCCAGAGGAATGTTTGTATTAAATTGCTTCCGACAGAGAAAGTTTCATTGTGATCAGAACCCAAGAGATATAAAAGGGTCATAAAGTGTGGGTCATAATGTAAGTTTATAAGCCTGGTTTCTACTTAATTAAAATTATAGTGGCAGTGTAAGAAATTGTGGCTTACCAATAGCACCAGGCCTCAGGCCAAATGCTTTCTTTCCACTCGCTGCTTTGATAGCCTGCCTCTGTTGGAAAGAGTTAACTGCCTTGCACAGATATTTCTTGTAACTCGTCTTCTGAGAAAAATAAAACTTAGTAATCACACAGAGGCACATGCGTTACTATGGTTTATAATTACGAAACAGCAAATATAGTGCAGGGTAGAATCGACCTCATGAATTCCTTTTCTTGTTTTTCTGTTTTGTTTTGTTTTTTTGTTTTTGGTACTGAGGAACGAACTCGTGACCTTGTGCTTGCAGGACAGGCGCCTGAAACACTAAACTAAATCCAGGCCCTTCCTTCTTGTTTTTTGTTTGTTTTGTTTTGCTTTTTTGCTTCTGGATTAGTACCAGCACTCAAATATCTGCTTTGGGGAGTTTATGAACTCTAGAGAGAAGATGAATTCAATATCTCTATTTAAAATTAAAATTTACTTTCACAATTGGTCTGATTTGACTGAATAAGCCTGTGATTTATAGTTTCTCATACTGGATACTACAAATCAAAATAATATTTACACTCACATGAATCACATTCTTGTTTGTTACAGTATTTACTAGACTTTTAAAGCATAAAACTTTCTCTACAAAAGAAGCTGGAACATAACAAATAAATTGGGCTGCTTAATCTTTGACCAGGTCTGCTTGGCAAGTTTTTTAAGAGATAGAAATGACAAAAAGAGCATTGTTCAAATCCAGTCAGCTTTAGCATTTATCCTAGAGTCTAATATCACAGCACAATGGTGAACCATCAAGAGAAAAACAGTGGGAACAAATACTCATTTTATTATTATTTTCATAATTAGTCATGACTAGTAAAATTTGACTTCCTGAATATTAACCTAATGGTATTTATGGAATAAAATAATATCACCACTACAAATAAAGAGAAAGAGTAATGATTAGTGGAAAGGAGACAGAGTTTAAATTTCATCATGTCTTCTATGCTTATGTTTCAATTCTATTATATACAGGAGGATTTTATTGTGAATGCAGGATAGGAAAATGTTCTCAAATTAGTGTACTATAGCTCAAATACAGGGTGGAAAATGAGTAATTTTCTATAGATACCACATTAGACAAAGAGTCACATTCCAGTGGTATATTTTAGGTAATAAAACTTGCTTTATGACAAAGGATATTGCTTCTTTAGCAATACATTCATCATTCACATGGTACCTAATTCCTCAGTCTTAATTTGATTCTTGAAATATGTTGCAACTTGGAAGGAAACTGAAAGGTTATCTAGTTCACCTGTCACTCATTAAATGAATCTTTTACAATGATAACTTGAATTTCCAGTATCTCATATACTTTCAGGGTAAATGAATTCGCTGCCTGGAAAAGTTGTCCAGTCTGCTTTTAAAGACTTGCAATTTACTTATTCCTCCTATTGGATCAAAGGTGGCCCCTTCATGACTTCTTTCTAGAACTCATACATCTACTTGAATCACAAAGAATACATTTTATCCATCTTATATAGAAGCCCTTTAAAAAGCCAAATCAATTGTCACGTACCCCTGATATCTTTCTACAAATAAAACATTCCTATTTTTTTTTCAAATGCTATGTGATGAGCTTTTAATATAATATGCTGGATGTAATCTGAGTAGTATATCAAGCCATACTGTTGGCTGATCCTCTGGGATAATTTCCTCTCTTATTTTAGGTTCTATTAATGTGGCATATGGTTTGATTATCTTTGCTGGTACAACAACTCACTGTTGACAAATATTAAAGTCACACTCAGTGGAGGCTACTGAGTACAATGACGATGGGAAACATATCTTTTCTATAATATACTTGCACAATAAATATCTTGAACCAAATCATGATATTTTCAATTATACCTACAGAATTTTATCCCACTAATTTCAACCCATTCTCAGACTGCTGAGGTCTTTTTGAATCTTGATTCTCCTGGGCTAATCCCTTGGTGGCTTTGTCACCAGCATCTGCATTCAATGGACCTGGCATGCTATTAATGTCCTATTGGTTAACATCTGTGTATTATCAATCTCTTGGGAGCATAGCTTTAGCAGTTATTAATCTAACCATTTGTTTTATCAACAGATTCATACTTCTCTATCATACATAGAAGACAATATGCAAGCTTTTGTTAAATCTCTAGCTTCCATTAAATCTACCAATTTTATATATATACCAAAATGATCCCTTATAAAAAGTAACATCTTTGTTTTGGGTGGTTTTGTTTTGTGATTCAGTGGAAAATTTACTCTTGCATGTTTCAACCATTCTAGAAGTAAAGTAATATTATATAAAAATTATAGTTGCCTTCCTCACCATATGTTTTTTTCTTTTTGTTCTTTACCTGAGTGATTATGAAGTCTTTTGTGAAAAATAATTAATATGAAAATAACCCACAATGTCTTGAGTATTTCCAGCTCCATATGCTGTGTATTATTTATTAAGTTATTGAAATCTGTAAAATGCAATTAAAATCTTATAAAAAGTCAAATAATCCTAGGTCTGGATATTGTATACCTATGTTCTTCTCATGTTGAGGATTGTGTCTAAATGTTTTGTTTTTGTTTTTTAATGAGTTACCATTTAGAGAGAGTAAAGAAAAATACTGTGGTTATTTCAGGCACACTCATGAAATATAAACCCTTTATTGTGATTTAATTCCACTTCAGTAAACTATTTGCCACTAAATTTAATTTTTAACAAGGTACGTTTGGCATAGTGTTTTGTATTTCTTCCATCTTGTATAGAAATTCTAGATCCTATATTTTGTATTCAACCCCTAACATTGTGTTCGTGTTTCTCTTTGTCAACCTTACTTATGCCACACTATGGATGTGGTACAGTGTGTCCTTTCTCTTATTGCTATACACAAAACTAGTGGAGGACACAAATCAAGTTTATATTGCACACCTTTAGGAAGCAGTGAAGAAAATAATCTTGAAAAAAATACCATAAAATATCATTTGCTAATATTTATTTTCTCTAATTTATATATTTGTGGAATAATAGCACACACAATTATAAGAGGATGGTCAACAGATGATCAATCCAGAGTATAAACCAGAATCATCTTTCAGGACCTGTCTTATTTCCAACAGAATGGCATGATGGTTTTTAAGATCTGGCTTGAGAACAATAAATAACTTTATATCCAAATTTCTCTTTCTCCCCACAGGGCAAATCACAGCAATTACGTGCAAAGTGGTCTAAGTGAAGAGCAATCCTCAGATTCCCTAATGGAAGTTGTCTGATTTGGCTTTGTACCCTATTTTCAAGAGAAAGAGAAACAGCATTTTTCTTCATAATCTTTGACCATTTTCTGTTCTCACTTCTCATTTGGGCCCATCCACATCATTATCAGAAGAGCATCATCAAGCTTTTTTTACAGAATATTATAGTGGCTAAAAGTATTGAAATTAGCCAATCAGAACTTGAATATCATGTCCACTTTCTCTGGCTGAGTGTCATCAGGAAAAGCGAAATCTTCTACTCCTCTATCCATGTATAGTTGTGTAATTTATGAGACATTGTAAAAAACAAAAATGTGATTTTTCATTCAAAAACAGAAAAAATTGCCACTGAAAGTATTAAATAGAAAGTTATGTCCATTCTCCTATGATCTTTCTCTAGGATTGCCATGTCTTTTTTAATTTGGTATTTATTGTCATAATTTTTTAAATGCATAAGTATTTAAATTATTAGCACAATTTTATTGTTCTTAATGCTTTACAGTGCCCATTTTAAATGAATACATGGGAGCATTTAGTTCTTATGTAGAGTCATTGAAATTACAGGTCTCATATTTTATGTACACGTAAATGCATTTTGTCCTTACTAAAACAATGAAGATACACAAAACTGTCTCAAATGTTTTTTAACACTTTTTTTTTTGGTGGGGGAGCATTGAGACAGGCTCTTGTTTTGCAGTTCAGCCTGGCCCTGAACTCACTATGCAGCCCAGACTAGCCTTGAATGCAGGGCTATCTTCCTGCCTCTGCTGGGATTACAGGCATGTGCCACAACACCCAGCCCCTTGAACACATTTTAATGCACATAAATTCCACTTGTTTATCTACTTTTATCTTACTGATGAGGAAGGAAGGATGGACAAGAAAGAAATTATGAGTTGCCATACTTTTCTCATTACTCTGTTTCCTCATATTCAATTGGTTGTGTCTCATGGGAATGAAACATGAGCATAAAAGACATTATAGAGGTCCTTTCGTGGCTCTTTCTTTCTTTCTTTTTTTCTTTCTTTTTTTCTTTTGTGTACATGTGTTACTGGGAACTGAATTCAGGGTATTTACACTAAGCTATACCCCCAGGCTTCTTTTATTTTTCATTTTGAGGTGGGATGTCTTAGTCACTTCCCTCATCAGTGGAAGAAAATACTGGACATTCACAATTTAAAGAAGGAGAGGTTTATTTTGGCTCATGTTTCAGTTTGTAGCTGGCTGGTTCCTAGGCAGGTGGGCATGGCAGAAGGACATAGAGGAAGACAGCTGCTCACAGCATGCAGACAAGAAGCACAAAGAGTCAAGGGAGGAGCAGAGAAGGCAGATATGACATCGCAGGGCACAGCCACAGTGACCTGCCTCTTCCCAGCAGTCTCCTCCTCCTCACAGGAAGTCAACTATAAGCTCCCAGAATCTAACTACCTTCCAGAAGCCCTGCCTATGTTTACATAAGACTTTAGGAAGACATCTAGATAAAACCTGTAACACAGGGTACCGCTAAGTTGTCCAGGCTGGCCTCGAGCTTGTAACCCTACAAAAAGGTTCCTTGACCACTTTTGTCTCCTAAAACACCATTGCATTATTTTTGTCAGGAGAATGTTCAGGCTTACACAACAACAACCAAAATGTGACCTTGCATGATTTTTAGTGTCCTCATTTAGTCATAGATATAACACAACTTGCTTTTTTGAGTCCTGCTGAACTTTCATGCTTAATGGACTAGATGGGATTCTGCACTCCTGGAGTGTCACAAACTATATGCTAATGGGACAGCAAGGAATGGCAGCAGTGTGCATCTCCTATACGAATACAGTCATTCTCACTCATTCCAATGCATTTCATATACTAATCAGAAGCTCAAAGATAAAGCCATCAAGACTTTCCAAGGAGCAATAAATGGGCATTAAACTAGTCTGGGCCCTTCTGAGCACTGAGCCTTGCGCACACAGACAGGATGCACACCCAGAACAAGCTCCTTCTCTAGAATGGCATTTAATGTCCAGTTCCTTTTCCTATTCCCCCACCATGCACTGTTGCTTTTACTCAGAGTTATCATCTTCATGTCTAGCATAGTGCTTGACTTAGCAAGCACTCATTTTTTGACTGGATAAAAGAATGAACGAATCATTATTGTCTTAGTCACTTTTCTCGTTGCTGAGACAAAATATCTCAGCAACCAGAAAAGTAAGAAAATACTTAAATCATTATCACATAAAATTTTTGAAAAAAGTTATTAGGGAGTTAAAATGGGTATAATGCATTATTGAATATGAGAAAATTCAAGATTACAAGGTGTGCTCAATATGGTATAAAATCTAAAATATCAGCTGGATGGAAATAATAAATAGAGGACAAAAATTCTAATCACTCCTTTTGATCTGAATGTAGATGTCCTATAATATATTCAGAGAAATCAACGTGAAAATTGCTTTGATAGCAAGCAAGTTCCACAATGGCTGGGATTTTCAGTGTTTTGTTATTTACTCCATTACCAGTGTCTTTCCCTAAATATGGTGATTGGTAAATACATATAAATGGAAATATAAATATGTTAAGTGAAACATATAAAAGCTGTGACCAAGTGGTCAAATTTATATTATTCAGATTTTGAGAAAGTTTTCTGTTCTAGGTGCTAAATCAAATATAAAATTTAATGCTAAAATTGAGAATTGCTCAGGTCATACTATCTTTTCTTTCGTGAGTGTAAAGGTAAATCCTCATTAGGAAGTCTCTCATTTTCCTGATTTTCCAGCAAACCTTCTCTAAGAACCTATGGGAAAGGGGTGGTGAAAGGAGAATAAAAGGGGAGGGTAAAACCAACCCCTTATGCTTCTGAATATAAAATGTGTAATTAATTCCTTCTAGCTAGTCATCAATTATCCTGAGGAGAGCAGTCCTATTAATATTTGCTTATGTCATTACACATACAGTAACCCACCACCCATGACCTATCACCTTGTTTAGGCTTTTAGAGGAAAGCTTTGTTCAGATGGTGATGGATTCCTTCCCTGTGACTCACACTCTACCCAGAGCCTTCTGGCTTCCTGGAATTTCTGTTCAAAATTTCAAATCTCTCGGCAACGATCCAGTTTTTGTTTTTGTTTTTTTAAGTTTTAATTCTAAAGAAAAACAAATATTGCATAAATTGATCTGGAATGTATTTCTAACACTTGACTTCATAAAACATTGACAATGCCCCCCAAAATATAGCAAATTGATGTACAAAGTGGGTACCGGATGGTCTGTGCTAAACTCTGTTATCAATAGCTTTTCCCTTCTTCACCAGAGCTCATCTTCCCTGCTACACTTTGTTATATTCTATTATATTTCAGTAGATTTAACAATACACAGTTGCATAAAAAATTTAAAAAATACACGTAAATTCTCTCAAGCTCACCATTCTGAAATAATCAGAGGTATAAAAGTCAGGGAGGTATCTTTCCAAACTTAGTTTATCAAAAAGATCATCAAATTCTCCATTAAGAACCCTGCATCTTGCTTCTCTCATAGATTAATATATCATGGATGTTCCTTCAGTTCAATATATATAGATCTAACTCATTCTTTTAATAGCTAACTAATATTTCTTCTTGGACATAAACAGTAAATTTTTAATCCTTGCCTTATCAATAAACATTCAAGATGCTTTCAATTTGGGGGCTTCTAATAGGCAATAATGTATTCACATCTTTATACATATAATATCCCATATTAGTAATTTTGTGGGGTTTTTTATTTTAGCAATCCCTAAAAATAGGTACACAGTTTTATAGGTATGTTCATATTTAAATTTTATTTATTTATTTATTTATTTATGTATTTATTTATTTTGGTACCAGGGATCGAACTCAGGTCCTTGTGCTTGCACAGGAGGCAGCGGAACCACTGAGCTAAATCCCGGGCCCATATTTAAATTTTAAAAGGTGTCCACAGAGAACTTTCCACTAAGGTTTTAATGGCTACATTCTCACTACCTTTAAGTAAGCATTTCACATCCTATTTTTTTAATTGCACTGACAATTTACCAAGTGCTCACTTTTGCTTATCTGATGAATTTTTAGGTTTGATTTTATAAAATGGTGTACTACTATTTCAATTTTCCCTCTTCTAACTGGAATGCTTTGTGTCTTAAAAATATGTTTAATATATTCTGTTGTAGTGGCTGGTGCAATCTTGCAGATTTCCACTGCTTCCTTAACAAAGAACATTTCTAGACCCCATTTATTATTTTTGCAGTTGATCCTTACCACACCATACACAAGAAGCTATTTTATACAAATAGTGTACACAAAAGGATTTTATAAATTCATTAAACTTAGTACAAATTAACAATGATTTTGATGTATTACCATTTACAGGTATGCCCACATTTCAACAGGGAGTGATTCACACAAGTGAAATGCTAGTGAGAGCATCGTTGTGTTGGGGGACATTGGTGCAGTCTTCACTAAGCCCTCCTTTAGAGAAGAATGGATGAGTGGTGAAGAAATATAAAGGAGCAGTCTTACATTAAAAAGAAACAATAACATGGGAGAGAACCATTAACCATGAGGAATTCAACTTCTAGTTGCCTTTAGTATGTTTAGAAGATAGCAAATTATTCAATAGGACGATCATGGTTCCTCTCTAGAGAAAAAAATACTGCTACTTCTAATGATGTGACATTTATTTCAGCTCCCGCTAATATAAATGGTTATTGTTATTCTAACCATTTTTTTTCTTATTGGAACGAGTGATGTAAATGTTAAGATAGAAGACCCTAAATGAATGAGAGGATGAATGGATGGACAGATGAATACACAGTCAGGTAGATGCATGGCTTGGATCAATGTTCCTCTTTGAGAATGGTGATTTCACAAGAAAAATAAGTTTATCTCAAAACTGAATTCTTCCTAATTTTCCATATCCAACATATACCAAGCTTTCTTCTTTTTCATATCCTTGATAGCTTATAAAACATTTATTTTGCACAGTCTGATTTTCTGTCTTTGTGACATATTAATAATGCCCTAATTTGACTCCTTGACTCATTGTTTCCAATCTATATTTATGCAAGGTTTTTGAATTTTAAAAGGTGACCAGAAGAACCATGGTCATGAGAAACCATTGGGTGGTTTTCTCAAGAAAAATTCAGATTTGAGTCTGTTCCACATGTTTAAAAAAAGAAATCACAGTTTCCCAAAGAGATTGCCACAACACTGTAATGGATTCTTGAATCTTCCACATAGTCTTTACATATACTAAATTGTTGAGCTAAAACTCCAGAATTTTCTATGAATATTAATGATTTACTATTGCTTTCACTAATTTTTGCTTTCTCACTTTCTTTAAAAATGCATTTCTACAGTCAATAATATCTTTCCTGCTTTCTATTCATTACCATACACTTAATTTCTCAGTTCTTAAGTCTTCCTTCTAGAATTTTACAAGTCTCTACATAGATATATAGGTTTAGCCTAGCAAATGTCCAATTATACTTGCATTAAATCTTGACTGGAATGCTATCTTTAATTACTTTAAGGAAATTATTGTATTTTACTTATCTTTATTCTAGTATGCTGCCATTTAGCCAATTAGCATCACTATTATTTTAATATCTACTTTATATGGGAGCCTACATTTTTCCAAGTTTTGTGCTCTGAATTTCATATTCAATATATTTTAATTACCCATATTTTAATTCCATACATACAAGAAAAATCTGAATCTGAATGAAATAAAATATTGAAGTATGAACAAATAAAAAATGATGACACTAGGATTTAAATCTAGTCCTGCCAGATTCTAAAACCTATGATTTTTCCATAGTTTAAATGATCGATTGCATTATACACTAGGTAATTCTCTGAGCTTTGGCAATTAAACAACCATCAGTCATTTCTGTATACCTAAAGAATCTATAAAAAATCCTTCTTTTCCTCACCACACAATCATAGTAATGTTTCCCACAGAGATTAGTTAAAGAAAAAGTCGTTATTTTATAAAGAGCTACATAAGCTCATTCTAGATTTAAGAGGGTCTAGGAATTCACTTCAAAATTGCTTCTTTCCGTAATCAGGGAAAAGGGAGTAGACAGTTACTAGACATATTCAATGAGGAAAAAAATACCTTAAAAATACCTATTTAAAAATAAGGGTATCAGTGATAAGTAATTTACATTACCATTTTGAAGATCTACTTGGTGTCATACTTTATACAATAACTGGATATGATCTAAAAGTGCTGTACAGTGAAGGTTTAAATTTTAAAAATTTATTATAGTAAAAGATACATTCTATTAATCCCTCTCAAAATACTCCTTATTGTTTCAAACACTTATTTCTCATTGTTCTTGCCACTTTCTGAAGCAATTCAGGAGGTTCTTTTTCATGAGTGTCTATGATTGTACTGTTGGAGCTGTCTTAATGTCCTTAGTCCCTTAAAAATGTTTTCTTTCATGGTCATTTTGACTTTTTGGAAGAGCTAGAAGTCATAAAGTGCCAGATTTAGTAAGTAAGGTGAATGAGGACACATCATAATGTTTTATTAGACTGCCTTTCCACTGGATGGCACTTAGCAGCAGCATGAGCCATATTTTTTATCACAACTCTTAAAGACATGAAAGAGGACTTCCAGAACAGCTTCTGAAAGTGACAAGAACTATGGGATAAGCATTCAAAGTGAGTGGATATATTCTGAGAGAGATTCACGGCAATGTGTCTTTTACTGTAATAAACTGTTTAAACAGTCACCATATATTTCTTATTCTCACATAACCACTGAAAATTAAATCATTTTACCCATTTTAAACACTGTGGAATAGAATTTCAAAAGAACAAGTTTTCCGAGTAACACAGCTAGAGGTTGGCGGAGCTTAGTTTTGACCCCAGTTTTTACTGACTTCTTATAGTTCCCATTTTTCCCCGAAAACCTCATGTGTTCTACTCTGCTGCATGGCTGTGAGCAACAATCATGTTGCCTAACTCAACTGGTGGTCATGCCTACTGCTCATACATGTACAACATTATCAAATGAAAGGGACAATAAAGATCATTTGATTCATCTCCAATTAAAGGAAGTTTGGCTGTATCTAGAAGAAAAATAGGGAAACCTGAACAGAACAGAAAGATTTTTAAGTTTCAAGGGTGACAAAGGTGCCTCCACTCCTTCAGTGAGCAGTAACTACAGCCCAAGTTTTCTGTCTGAGATTGTAAAATGCTGTTCTTTCTCTCCTTCCCACATGGATGAGGTGCATTGAATCTCCAGCTTCGTGTAAATGGAATTCTCTAAGCCCCTAGTAAAGCTCCTATCCCTCAGGATAAATTAATTTAAATAGACTTTCTTTAGACTTGGCAGTAAGAAGTAAGTAAGCAAAGGCCTGGTTACTTGGGGATTTTGGTTACTTGGGGATTTTGTTTCTAACTCTAATCAATTTTAAATTATTAGAATTCCCGCACAGTGGGGAGATAAACATAGATTTGGGGAAGATAAATACAGTTGGTATGGTTTCAGAAGCATCAAATTATAAAACTGGGGGTCAACAGCTTCCCTATTGTGAGCCCCATTCTTTTAACAAGACCAATTTCTACCCCATACATCTGGTCTTATCTCCAAAATTTAATTGGCCAGGTGCTACCATCTGGCTATAGAAACCAGAATCTCTAGCTTTTCTACACACACGCGCGCGCGCACACACACACACACACACACACTCCACTTCCTCTGAAATGAGCATATTCCTGACACATCTTTATTTCCAACTCCTTACAAACTGAAAAATCTTCTATACTTACTGTAGATTACAGATGGGCTCCAGTAAAGGTTAGGAAGGCTTAGAAAAGAAATACTACAAGAAGCATTTCATAATTTTTAAAGATAAAGAGAAAAAAGGATTAGATAAGACAAGTTTGAGTAAAAGTGTTGCTCTTCCTGAGAAGTTGTGATGCCATGTAGAAAGCAATAGACACGGTCATTATTTAAAAAGTGAAAACAATTCACACAATGGGATAAGATACTTGTAAAATATACAATATGCTATAATTGAAAATATAATGGAATATAATTGAAGTGTTTATTAAAACTTCCAAAAGTATGGCCACTGATCTTAGAGAAGGAAACTCAAATAGCAAATGAATGTATGAGAAAATGTTCAACTTCTTTAGTAATCAGAAAAATATAAACTAATAAGAAAATGAGATGCAACTTTATACCTCTTAGGTTGACAAAATGTCTGAACTACTAACTGTAGAAGATAATGGACATTGAAGTAGATTCTGACATTCTTGGTGAAAATATAAGTTGGAAAAATCCTTTAGGAAACCATTTTGGCAGCATGTTGTACAGATACACATTCTTATAATCCATGACTCAGCAATTCCACTTCTGGGATTATACTCATTACACTAAAAGTGCATCTGGTATATCTGGTATATATTTCTTGAGACAAAAACTTATACACAAATGTTCATATATGTAGTACATAAAATGAAAATGACTCAATTATCTAAAGATGGAGAAAATGATTTAATAAATATGGAGCAAGCACAGGATAGTATATTTTAGAGCCATAAAATTTAATGACCTTTAGCTATGTACCAAAATATAAATGACTCCTAGGAATATAATATTGGTCATTCCTATTTGTGAGCATTTTAAAAATGGTATTTTCATGGAAACGAGAGCTTTCTTTTGGACTAAGTGAATTTCATTCAAAGGCAGTGGTAATTCAACCTATCCCGCTCATGTGTTTGAATGGATTCTGCCCAAGGTTTATAACTATTTTTATTCTATATTCATACATTCATATATGTACGTACATACATTTTCAAAAGGTATGGCAATAATAAGCAGAAAATTTAAGATATTGATTATCTCTAGAAAGAAGTAGGATTGTAGGAAGAGGGAAGACTACAGAAGTAGTTTCATTTATCTTGAAAAAATCCTTAGTTACCAAGTTGAGTAGTATATTACTTCATGATTTATTTATTATATTTTACACATATGCTCATTTTTATTTGTTGGATATTTCTTTAAAATAGTCAAGGAATAAAAGGGGAAGGCAGAAGAAGATGTGGAAAAAGAGAGGAGGATGAGGAGTGGAAGGGCTGGGGAAAAAGGAAGAGGAGAAAAAAGCAAGAAGAAAAACAGGAGCTATGGTGAGATCTCAGTTCAGCTCTTGAGACTAACATTTAACGGAAGCTTGAAAAGTTCTCTGGTGTTTATTTAAGTCTTTTTCCTTGTTGCTGGGACGAAATATCTGATACCCACAACTTAAAGGAGGAGAGGTTTATTTTGACTCACGGTTTTTAGAGGATTCAGTTCATAGCCAGTTGGATTCAAGGCAGAAAAGGCCCAGGGTAGAAGGGTCTGCCAGAGGGAAGCTGCTCACATCCTGGTGGCCAGGAAGCAGAGTGAAGGGAGGATCTGGGAGAGAGAGGGTCACAGCACCAGTGGCTCACCTTTTTCAACCAACCCTCCGTCCCCAACAGCATGTTCAGTTCTGAACTCATTGGATTAACCCAAAGATAAGCATAGCACACCCAGGATCCATTCGCCTTCCAAAAGCCCCACCTCTGAACACTTGAGGATTTAGGGGGACATTCAAGATCCAAACCCTAAGAGGATTTGTGAGGGGCAGTATTTTCAAGTATAAATGAGTGTCGGAGTAGTAAATGAGATTAATTCACATACTACATCTTTCTTTCTTTCTTTCTTTCTTTCTTTCTTTTTCTTTCTTTCTTTTTTGAGATGTTCTCACTATGTAGTTCAGGCTGACCTTGAACTCGAGCAATCCTGCCTCAGCCTCCAGAATGCTGAGATTACAGATATGCACCACCATAGCAGGCATAACTACATATTCTTGTTTCTCTCTTCTTCCTCCCTAAAAAGAAAGATACAAAACTGGGGGAGTTGCAGGGGAACAAGGAGGGAGATGGTAGAACCGATCACTTTAGCTCCCCTTCACTCATTTCTTGAGATCAGACACTCCACGAGATTGCAGATCCAGTGAGATCAGGGAACTTCTGCTTCCTGGCCACCTCAGACATACTGTGGCTCTAGATTTCAGAACGATTCGTCTTCATAGATTGAATCAAAATCTAGTGTTTTAAAAAGTTCAACATATCTTTGGGAAGGTCTAATTAGGAAACTCACAATTAGGGGCAAATATGGTTTAATCTTTCTTTGCAGAGGGGGCATTACATTCTAAAGGAGAAATTTCTTAAATATTTCTCAAAGTGGTAAAATGTGATCTGAGTTGCTCCCAGCCCTTCTCCCATCTTTACTTAGCCTGCCACTGAGGAGAAAATCAAAACTAATCAGTGTGGCAGCTTCCAAAGCCCACACCTCACTCTGGCAAGTCAAACTTTAAAGACTCAGTAAACCCAAACATTCATAAATCCTGAAATCTCAAGAATCAACAATGGAACACTTGTGCCTAAGCATTCTGCCCTGCTACCCTGTTAAGCTCAGCTCAGCTGTTTTCAGACAGGGGAGATTTTTCCCCCAGGGGATATTGCAACTGTAGAGACATTTGTAGTCTCAAACAGAGCATCCCTAGAAATTCCTGGGGTGGAAGTAATTACTGGCATCCAGTGGGCAGAGGGACAAGGACAGTGCTGGTACATTCCTATAATGCACAGGGCAGACCCAACAACCAAGAATGAGATGGCCTTCAAATTCCCCCAGTGCTGCTGCTGAGAACTCTTGATTTGCTCTATATGAGTGAGCCACATTGAGCTGGCTTTCAGCTTACCTAAGTTTCCTAGGCCAGCTGTGTACTGTAGAGGAATTTTTTTTTTGTCATGGGGCTCATAATACCTTACTGCAGGGGTTATTAAGCTAAAGAACCATAAATTGGCTTAAGGCGATTCATAAAACCCATGAAATTATATGCAAATTTTGTTCATATGTGCTAGTTAAAAAACTAGCCTAAAGTTAAAAACTTTTTGAAAGGCCAAAGACTCACATCTCTTTTATTGTTTTCCCTACACATCTGTTAATGTATCTGATTTTTTGATAAATCAATGACTCTTTTTAAAAAGTGATGGAGATTTAAGAAGATGTATGGTATTTTTACTCAGCACTTGGCTCAAAATAAATCCATATAACCTTTGAGTCTCCAAGTCTACAAAAGAAACAATTACTTAAATTTAATGATTTATTTAGATCACCTAGCCACAGCAGGTACTTAGTAAACAGTAGCTTTGGTTGTTTTATAAATGACTCAGCCTTAAGATTTTGTATGTAGAAGATTGTAGATGACATGAAACACATCTATCCAGTAATATTTAAGGGGATATTTATTTCTCAAGTGAATTGTAAGAAAAAGAACAGAGGATCATAGATTTGGAAAGAGACTTATAAACTGTTTACCATTTTATCTTGCCCTCACAAAAAAAATGTAAAAGAGATGAGTTGGGGGTTAAATAAGAAAAGGGAAGGTAGGGCAACGGAGAAATTTACCAACTGAGCAGGGACACCACTCTGCATATTCAGATTCCGGAGTCCAAGGTCCTTCCACTAAACCCTAAGAACAGGCAGGCCTTTCAGTAGTCAGACACCTAGTGGGGACTTTACAAAGAAGAAATACTGACTCAGAGGACAGGAGCAATCGTAGGAGCTGCAGGTTTACACCAACAGTGTTGCAGACAGTTCCCATAAAGAAGAGACCTTTGTTGAAAATGGGCAGACTGTTTCTTAAGAAAGGTCCATTTTAACCAGTTCCAACTTCTTCCAAGGCAAACCCGGTTGTTCAACCTTTCAAACCACCTCAGCTCCCTTTCCAGTCTGTGGTAGACCTGCAAGTTGAACCCTGCCACCTGCATCCTTGTGTTTCCTGTGCTTTCTGCTCACTCAGAGGCCTCAAAGAGCAGCTAAAAGGGTTCTGGGAGTCTGACGTGTGTGGAAAAGAAGGAATTCAAAGAACAGACCTGATGTCTCTTGGCCTCTCCTTCGGATGGATCAAACTACTTCTATGTATAAGAGATTTATTGACTTGTCCAAGAAAGACCCTTTTAAAATGCCACATCGTAATTTAGATAGGGAAGGAAAAGTTTACTGAGTTCTTCGGTCATTTATTCACATATTCACCTTGTTCATTCAACAAATATTTATTAAATGCCTCCAATCTAGGCCAGGAAATCTGCTAACCACTAATACACATGAAACAAAATCAATACCATCCCAGCCCATTAGAGTTGGCCTACTGCAGAAGATGGACATTAGATAATTCCTGCTTAATTATTACATACTTAGCTATGAATTATAATTGCAAGACGATCTGCATGTCAAGAGTACGTGGGTCTGTGAGAATTAAAGGGACATGGTCAATGGTCAACTTCAGGACATCTGTTTTGATAGATTTGGGAAGGAATTTAGCAAAAGAGTAGAAAAATGCTCCTGGCAGAGAGAACTGTATCTTCAAAGACAAAGTGAGAAAAAAAAAGGATAAAGAAAGATAACTTGTTATTCAGTTACACTATGTGGAAACATTTAGGCTACCCAGATGTTTTAAAGATTTCGGAGTTTTTTAACTTTTCCCTTTGACAGAAGGCAAAATAAAAATGAGCCTTTCAACTCTCCATTATCAATAATTTTTTGATTATAGGAACCAACATCAGGGTTAAAAGGAAAACCACAAGTTTAAAAAAAAAAGAAGAAGTTCAAGGAGGAAGTAAAAACCTGCAGTGGTGAATTGAACATATGAGCCTGTTTAAAACTATGTTTCTGCTTCTGCTAATGGGTCCTTTTCACCTGCTCCTGCGGGCCCACCTGGCCCAGCTGCGCTGCTGCAGCTCCTGAACAATCTGAATGAGCTATCCTTGCAGCCCCATCCCCAGGAAGCAGAGGTGACCAAAGGGTCAAAGCAACAGAAGCTGAGCCATTACAGAAACGGGTAATCCTCCAACAGGGAAATCCACTCCCAGATCCTTTGGAGCCAAATAGAGACCTGCTAGGCTCAGGGAATCACCAGCTGGGTTCCTATTTGAAATGTGTAATCATCAGATACACTCGAAGCCAAAGCCCACACGGAAACCTTGTGGTTAGCCATATGTTTGGGACACCTTTGGTGTTACTAATGCCCCAGGACTGTGAAGTGGAAGATCCACAAGAGACAACCAGAGAGCTCTGCACAGAGAGCGCAAGGAGATTGGAAGAGAGCCGCTTTTGTTTGTGTGCGTGATCAAAGCTGGGAGCTTTTCAACAGGGAGCCACTGTGCTGAACACAGAACAACTAAGCCCTTGAAAGCAAACTTGTTCAGGTTTCACAGCATATCTTTAGGAATCAGTCTATTCTTAAGGAATTCTCTAACACCGTTTTCTATTTTACTTTTCCTAGCTAGCTTGGTTTTAAAAACAAAACAAAAAACATTAAAAAGACCTTCGTGTCATCGTAACAAAAACTGACACAATCACTTTGTATTTGAGGAGATTGATTAAAAGCATGTCTGAAAACAAAGCTGTTCCCCCTCAAATTTTTCTCTCTAGAAAGACACTGAGGGAAACAGAAAACTAAATATGTTTCCTGAACACCAGGAAAGGATGAAGAAAGTTATTTTTCATTTTATTTCCAGGCTGTGAATGCATATTCAGACTACTCAAACTACCCCCACACTCCAGTTTCTCAAGTTAAACCACCAACCACCAGTCCAGAGGGGTGAAAACACTATTTTTATGCACTGTGACATTTTTAACTTGTAAAACATTGCAAATGTAGGTGGTAATTCTCACAGTCTGGTGTATTTTTGGAATTTCATAATCCTTCTAGTCAGAGTTCAGGGGCTGCTTTTTTTCAACATTTTGGCATGTCATAGACTTTTCTCCATAACTATACATGTTTAAAATATAAATCTTTTTTCTCACTGCTCTTCCAGCCATCCTGGTGAAAGGCACTGGAATGGGAAATAGAACACACACACACTCACACTTGATCCCGCCTGTTCTTGTATATTCTCTCTGTGCCTGTTTTCTCCTTTTTCTCTACTTTCCTGTCCACTTTTTTTCTTATATTTCATTATCTCTTACTTTTCCTCTCCTGGTTTTCTCCTTCACATATATTTCTAAAACTAAACTTGATCATCCATCCTTTGAAATTATATCTCCAATAAGATCTTTTACCCGTCCCTCTTATTTATGATAGCCAATGATAAATCATGTTTAACACATATTTGATTGTGAACTCTAGTTTCAAAATATTTAGGAGATAACTTAAACTCTAGACATTTATGATTACCTAAATAATGGTAATATAAACTGGCTGAAATGTGAGATTCTATTTTTTCCTTTATATCCTGTGACACAATACATCATTTATTTTCTCTGAATTGAACAAATTCACTACCAGATGAAAGAATAGCAAAAAGTAGAATTTGACGTCTACTAGGCCTAGAGGATATGTCGTCCAGATAGGTCCACTAGACTAACGAGGGACATATGCGTAAATGGTCTCAGGGACCTAGCAAAGTAACTATTACGGCTGGACAGAGATAGTTGCTAAAAAGTACTTTCTCATAGTAAATCCAGATTCACTTTCCTATGGCTAACCGCCTTTGGTCCCAGCCTAGTCTAACAATATAATGCAAACCTATGTGGACTCCATCCTTTCTCCAAATATGCACCTTTATTTCTTACTCTCAGAGCTGGTGTGTTTCATTACTCCTTCACCCATCATGATTTTAAACCTTTCTACTTTTGGGAGGGCCTTCTTTTCAAAGTGCACTAGTTTACCAACATTCAATGCTGTGACTATGAGTACAGGTTGCATGACTGGTCATCTAATTTTTCCTTCCGAGGCTATTGATAAAACTGATTTAGTGAGACAGGGAGAAACTTATCAATTACTATAATTTGTAGTTTTTGCTTGATATTGGAAATAAAATATATGACAATTGTCTTTTTATCCTCCTTCTTAGGGTCTTCCTGACAGTACCTGTATTCACCAAAAGGATAGTGTTGAATTTCTCAAAGATGTACTGTTGCAGTGAATGACAGTACAAATTGAACACACCATAGAATTTCCTTTCCAAAATCGCAGTTAGATCAGCTTTCGCTTCACCTTTTTGTTACTATTTCTCCTCTCTCTCCCTCTTTTCTTCAGGTTTCTTGGCCCTTGCCTGTTTTTTCCTATTCTTCTGATTTTTCATTCCCACTCCTGTCTCCCAAGTCTCTCCCTTTTTTATTGAAAGTAACGGAGTTTGCTTCAATTTCCAATACCCTGTACCCTTTCACACTGCTGTTTTTAAGAGTGCCAGAGACCATTAGGATAAAGATGACAATTTTCTGTGTGAATGCCCACCAAACAAAAGACCATACATTTAGTACAACTTATCAGTCTTAGAAAGCAATGGAAGGTTATACATAACATTTTCTTTTCTGTCACATGTTCAAATTCAGAATAAGGGATTTCTTACATGCTCTGGAGCGGGATCATTTTCCCTTTTGACAGTTATGTTGGCATTTGCTGGTACAAACCAGACTTAACTAGAACCACATTTCTGATTATTTCCAAAGAATGGTTTTTAACACCTCTCATAGACTGGCTGTCCAGGAAGTTGCTAGTCTGGGGTTTCCTGGTGTCACCAATGACAACATGAAATAATTAAGATGATTCAATCTGATCAGTGAAGAAAACAATGGGATTTTGTATTCTACCATTGACCTTGATATTCCAATAACTAAATAATTGTTTGATTCATTTTATTGTTTTATAGCCCACTCAATTTTTATGTCAATTTCTAACTGTCTTTATGCACTTTGAAACTGATTTTTTAAACTCAAGTACATGATTATTTACACCCATACTTATCCTCTCTCCCCTTGATTTGGGCTTTAAAGTGTAACCCACAGAGATTACATTTAATCTCAGTTCAGAAACATTAAACGTAGAGTTGTCCTCTTTCCCAGGTTTGAGTCACTGCAGCTGTAGCTAGCTAATTTCAGTGACCTTATGTAAAAGAATGGCTTTCTTTCAATATTCACCAGGACAGGACAAAGCACCCTTTGCCACTGTTTTGTGTTACAACCCTCAAGGGACAAAGATTCTAGCTATTGAAAAGTGTTGAAAATGATACTTGTAGATATGAATAAATGCAAAACCTTAATGTTTCGATTCATAAAATTTGAAAATTGATCATTATGTCTTGCACATTCTCAGAGATTTATAAACTGCTTTAAAACTTTGTTTTGCGTAGAAGTGCTATTCTAGAACTCAAAACTCTCCAACAAGGAGAGAAAGTACCAATAAACAAAGTAAATCTTGCAGTGCAAGAACAGTTCGTACTCTATATCAAAGACATTCAGAAAAAGCAGAATATAGACATGACAGTCTTGGAAACGATACAGGTAACTCTGCATCAGAATTTTCACATATGGATTATGATGCTAAGAAGAGTAGGGTAGGCTGCAAATGGTCTCTCTGAAGCGAAGCCTGTACTTCTCCATCCCTCTCTATCAGAAAAGCAGAGTTCTTTTCAAAATAATTTCTCAAATATGATACGAAATTATTTGAAGAAATCAGAAGTAACTGACTTCTGGAGTCAGCTCATAAATATCTCCTTATTTTTTCCATGCCTGTATGGACTCAATAAGAGTTCATCAGCAGCATGAAAAACTTTGCACAAAAGTACACTTGGGGCACAACAATAACAACATTGGTACCTTTGGTGTATTAAAAGGATTCTTTGAAAATGAGGTAATTTTTTAAAAATTTAATGGTTAATTAAATTTGGTCTATTTTTATAAAAGTTTAGTTTGCTTTTACAATCTTTTCAAGTTCTGTTAATTTGACCTACTAAGATGGTTTTAAAGGAGAACACATCATTTAATATCTATTACCTTACTTAGACTTTAATATACATTTAGTACACTGAAAATATATTAAATGTTTTACAGAAATTTAAAATAAGTACTAATCATCTTCTTTTGGTGTTATGGAAAATGAGTATCAGTTACTACCATTGCTGTTTTATTTGGCTTATGTAATCTTCAGAGAATATGCATTTTAATGTATCTAGAAGTTGCCTCTCCATCTAAACATAACAATAATGCACAATTATTAATAAATTCAATATAAATGCTTTAAAAATCTGCTAAATGTTTACATTTTGCAAGTTAGTTATCTTACCACAAAAGTTAAATAAGGATTCACTGGTTTGTAGTTCTCACTAGACTATTCACATAATTCTTATACAATGTCTATAATTAGCAGTCTCATGTGGAAAATGTTGCTCAAGCTCAACAAAAAAGTGAAATACCATTTTAATGCATTAGTTTGGCAAATATTTCATGTATGGATAATATCTACTCTTAGCCATTATAAATGAAAATGTCACTAATGCTATAAAGTTTATATGTGCATAATATCACTAATGTGGTAAAGTTTAGATGTACATAATCTTTGATCCAGGCTCACTACTTCTGGGTATCAATCATAAATACTAAAATGTGTTTTGTAGGACATATGTATAAGCCAGTTCTTTGTGGTGTCATTGAGAACAGTTTAGGAAACTGTGTTAATCCATGCTATGCAATGACTCACAGGAACAAGGTTTGCATACACACAACAACAGTAGGCCCCACACATTCACCTTGACAGTAAGGCTACCTGTGTTGTTTTTATTTCCCCAGATAGAATCTAGAAAGTGAGAAATCTAAGAGAACCACAGTGTCTTTATGTGGACCATCAGACTAGTTCTCCTTAGAGTTAGGAAATCTATAGAACGGTGGTTGCTACTGTCCTTTAAAGATCAGGGACAGGAGTTCCAGGGATTTACCTTTTTCATCTTGTCTCAATTGCATTACTTCAAGGTAAAAGCACATTAGATCTCCAATGGTATTTAAGCAAGTTTAAGCTGAACATATTAAGGAAAGGGTGGGGGGAATTAGGCATTGCCCTTACTCCAAACAATGTACTTCTTTGTATTACCTAAGGAGCAAATCTTTATAATGCAGAGCTTTCTAGAAGGTTTTCAAGTGAATAATTACCAAGTTTTTGAAAGGCATATCATGTGGGCCTTCTTTATTTCCAAATTTTCCCTTTTGTAGTTTTCCCCACTCTCTATAATGTAGTCATGTCAAAACAATGATCAATAGAAATTATGTGTTTCCCAGAGGTGTTGTTTAGCTTGGTCTGCATTGAGCTACTTAGTGTTATAAATAAATAAACAAGAAATGAATACATACGGTGACAGTTGAAAATTAATCTGCATTAAACTGTAACAATAAACCAAGAAATAAATTTATAACATTTAAAAACTATCAGATCCCTCATTAAATCTGGATTTCCACTTTCTCTTACAAAGTTGGAAGATAGGGCAACTTTGGGCTAC
This sequence comes from Heterocephalus glaber, assembly GCF_000247695.1. Next base: position 16,608,701 of record NW_004624742.1, on the reverse strand, counting down.
ATACCTAGTGGTGATACTTATCTGGATTCTTTCTGTTAGACCAAGCATGTGCTCTTGAATTTACCATAACACCCTAATATCCCAATTGGTTTTTGTGAACAATGAGACCATGCGACTATTGATCATCTGGTATTTTACATTTTGTAGAGTTAGGTTCCTATATCCTTTTCAAAATCCGTGTCAAAAGAAGAGGAGAGACAGAAGAGTAGGATCCTGGGATCCAAGAGATAAAACTGGAAGAAAAGCTTTTTCAAACACCTAGATTACTTCATTTATACAACATCCACTCTGCCTTCTGCACTTTTCTCCATGGGCATGAGAGTTTATAAATCAGGCTTCACTTATGATGTTCACTTCTCTTTACTTTCTCCTCATTCTTATCCAGAGAAATAATCTAATTATGTTGTCAATCATTCCTTTCTAGTAACCTGCAAATTTAACAGCCTCAGAAAAATGTTCCTGTTCTGAATAAATTTTATTCTACAATGTCCAATTTAAGGGCTCTTCCACTTTCAGGAAAAATGAACCCAAGAGAGGAGCTCTACCTTCTGACTGATGATAACACTTCTGCCCTAACATGTCAACCTTTCTTTCCTCATAGTTCTTTATGTGCTTTTTCAAATATCTTCATTTTACTCTTAGAGTTTCCTATGACCACCCATTAATGCAGATATATATGATTTTGATCATTTTTATTATAAGTTATCTTTCGGGCATCATCACTTTTCCCTCGGATCACATTATAACTCTTCTCTAGCTATTTATCTTCTCCAATCCTTTTCAGCACTTATCCAGAATTGTCCCTTTTTTGAAAAAAATAAGTCATATTATATGATACCCCTCACCTGGTGTAAGTACAAGAGAAAATAGCTTCATTGCTTCTGTAATATACCAGTAATTCCCCAAGTTTGAGATGAAAAGAATTTGCATTTGTTTTTTACAAGCTTGCTCTTTTAGAATTATTTAATGGACCCCTGAAATAATGGAGTCTGGGAGCCTCATCTTCTGGCTGACGTGTTCTTTGACAAAGTGGAGAGTTCTGAAATGCTTCAGGGAAATAAATACTTTCAAAACAGCTTCTCTTTAATATCTGTTTCAAGGGAAAGAGGGACATTGGTGATGCTGAGAAGAGGAGATTTTTATTTCCATAATTTAGTTTGAGTGTCTCAAAGCACAGTTAGTTTGATTTGTCTTCTTACATTCCGGACCACAGGTGTTTTCCATTAAGACAAGCAAGCTGACTTTAACGGAATCCAGCAGAGCGGTGGGCACAGAATGCCTTCTGTGAACTGCCAATAATTATTTGTCCTGGCTTTGTTTCTGGAGATTCTTCTTAAATTGGTTCAAAAGCAGATAATCTGTTTCATCCCTAAAGATTAACCCCTTAAAAAATGAGTATGCTTTCATGTAATTGGACAGAATAAAAGAGCTCTCTTAATATTGTTGTTAAATTAGAGAATGATTTTTAAAGTGTGATAAAAGGAGGCTTTGGAAGAGCACTCAATAGGTAGCCCTGCTAATAAAATAGCTTTATCAATTCTCTCAGTCTTTTCAGCCAACAATGGGATGAGTAGTAAATCTAAACTGGCTAGGACCTAAATGCTTGTATTAGAAAACATGCTGACTGCTGAGTCTGCTCGGGAATATGAATTCAAAGTTCAGACACCATTTACAAACTTATTCTAATTTGCAGTTCTGTGAGACAAGATGTGCTTTTTAAAACCTGCTTCTCAGCAATCTAGTGATCATAAAATGGCCATATCTCCTCTGAAAGAATGAATAGATGGACACATTTCAATGCCCATCATAAGTACTGTAGGACGATGCCAACTGGATCACAATACACACAGTATTTTGTTGTAACCCACTCCTCCTTCCCTTCATTTCAATTACATTGCTTCTATTCTTCTGTAGTAATAGGCTGAGATGAATCCACCCTTTAATGACAAATGATCTTAGAAAATAATCTGCACTTATTTGTTGTCTCAGAAGAAAAGATATCAGACAACCAGGCTGGTTTAGCTTAGTAGAGTGGCCATTGCAAGATGGTTGTTTTGAAATTTAGCTTTTAGTTACATATTAAGGAGTGTTATAAGAACCAAAGAAGTTTTCTGATAAGACTAAAATCACTGCCTTTAGTATTCTCTATTCACATTATCAATTATATTTCTACTAAGAAATGCGTGCTAATATTTATGACCAATAAGTTAATTACAGCAGCATATAAGGGTTCCAGTTTAGTATTTCAATCCAAGAAAACTCAGTTTTGTTCATAAGAACAAAAAAGACAAAAGTAATTTAGGTTCCAAATTTAGAAGATGATATGCTGTTTAGTGTAGCTGTCATTTATTCTGTAATATATAGTGCCCAAATAGTCCAAAGAGACCACTGAACCCCACAGTATTTAGAAAAACAGATAGGAAACACCTAATGATTTTAAAATGAGTTTATGTTTAGATTCAGGAAAACTTCCAGGAGACTTAGAGTTAGCAAACAATTCTCTCAGAACTACCACAGAGAATTTCTGAATAATCATAGGGAATGGGAACTATATTAAAAAACAATGTAGAAAGACAGATATCCTATTTTTCAAAACAAGAGCAAAATGGAGACTTCTTGCAACTATGGACAACTATCCTTAGCACATACTATGTTCTGTGGAAAAATAATGTGATATAGTTTCTAAGCAAATAGTTTTTATATATTAAGAATATAAAGAGGTCATTAATAATAATCAGGCACCTCCAGAGGAGTAAGTCAAACTGAGTTCAACCATTTCCTTTTAGGTAGGGTTAGTAATGTCCAACAAAGTATTAGAAAATATTTATTTTTCCCTCATCAAGAAATGTATTATTTCTTATATTATTTGTATTAATAAGATAGATTTGGGCAGCATGACAAGTGTCTTCAATGACTTTAACACCTTACTCCATTAGCTTCCTTTCTTTTTCATGTGCCTATATTGCAGGACATCATTGCTTATGGTATGACTGCATCCATCTTTTCCCCCCACCTTGGCTACAATGACTAGCTCCACATTGGATCAAACCAGCACATCCTTTTGGGTCTGGAGCACATGTTATCTCCTGCACTGAAATGTTTCTGTGGACTCCATCATGAGAGATGTTGTAGTTACATATTTGTCCCCCTTACACGCCCAGCATAAGATTTCAAAAAACTAACCTGCATAAAGCACAATGTTAACCACTGGGTATCCAGCCAATGGTCAAAGAAAGGCTCATAGAAAGTAATGAAATGCACTTGTGTTGTTTCTCAAACTCTTGCGAAAAATAGAGGAATTATTCCATAGCTTGGCCAACCTGATGATACGCCCTTACATTGGCTTCCTTCTTTCCCTGTGTTACGGCCTACTCTTCCTCCTAAACATTTCTAGTCCCCACATTTTCTTCTTTTGTGACCACTTGAATTGTGAATATCTGTACCTCTCCTCTCAGCATGTAAACTAGTCCAAATTCCTCTCACCCAAAGAAAAACCGGTGACATATTGTTTGCTTATTGCACTTCTGTCCTCTTCCTTTCCTTACCCAGAATCTCTAGGTAGCCAACATTTAAGTAATAATATGTTCGATTAGAAAGGGCTAAGATACAGCTCAGTGTGAAGGCCCTGGGTTCAGTCCTCAGTGCCATGGCCGGGTATGTGTGTGTGTGTGTGTGTGTGTGTGTGTGTGTGTGACATATGCCAATTTCATTATTGTCCCTTCAAGGTTCAGAATCTCAAGAATGTCCACATTTACATTCTCACAAATTCACTTTCTATCTATTCATCAACCAACAATTTTACTCTGATCAGGACACATTTCCAAAGAGGTTCCTTCTAACACCATCAAGGACATCTAATTGCTAAGTAAATGAGACACTTTTAAGTTATCTTACCTGACTTTCTGCTTCTTTGACAGCAATGAGCAATGTTCTTCATACTCTCTTAGGTTCATCTGGCATTAGGTTCTCTTCTTATTGCTAATGAGGTTTTCAATGCCCGGGACACTTCATCTTCAGGTCTTGCATTGTATTCCTTTTCTGCATGCCTTTATACCCTTAGGGTTGTTCAGCTGTTCCTCTTCTCCACTGACACTATCATTCACATTCCTAGTTTAAGAAAAGATCATGATGCGCAGTGTATTTACCACTGTTATTCTCTACTTACTTTTCTTATGAAAAATTATTTTTTCATAGAACTGTTTTTATAATTTCTTTATTAATATCTACTTGTTTTACATTAAAATAAAAAAGAAACTATCTCTTGCTTCTTGATATGAATGCAAATCTCACTCTTTAGACCTAGTGTCATGGAAGAACTTTAGCTTCATTCATCTTTTGGGATGACTCACTGGTAACTTAAGTTTTATGGTATCCAAATTCTATCCATGATATTTCCTCTGCTCATTCATAAAAACGATCTCTCTTGATTCTTCAGGATCATTAGAACCCTTGTTAATTCTTCTTTTGTCTTCTTATCATAAAATATAAGTAAACACAAAGATTTACAGATTTGTCTTCTAAATATTACCTACTACATTGCCATTGCCACTTCCTGCATGCTGCCATTACCCTCTTAGTCTGAGTATATTATATCTACAGGAGATAATTATATTTATCATTTCTGTCTCTTTGTATAAGGAAAACTGTTCTTATAAGGCCTAGTTTATGTAGTAATATATATGAATCTATTTCTAGCTATAACTGATTGGTATAAGAGATAGTATAGAACCTCAGAGAAAAAACAAACAAGCAAAAATATACAAGGGCCTCTAATGTGGAAAGCTATGTTCAAACTGGATCATCCAGGTTGCCACTATATTGTTGAATATGAGAGAATCAGAGTAGAACCAAAGATAAAATAATATCAATGTAGAAATAAACTCCAGGAGGACACAATGGGCCACTATTAAACTAAAGTTGTAGGAGGCCTATGTTATAAGAATAGAAAAAGCAGATTAGAAAGGACAAAGATAGTAGAAAGTGTTAAAACCTCTGGAGATAAAAATAGACATATCAAGGTATATTTTTAACAAGAGATTTCAGAAATATTGACTTACATTATTACGAAGCATTTCAGTGAATCTGCAAGAACTGTTGCCTCTGAATCTACAAGAAGTTCTATTGCAGCTCCTGATTGTACATGTGCACCCATGTGATAAGCCCCACTACTGAAACTAGACCTCATTTCTGACAAGCCATTGAGTCTAGCCGGAATAAATTCTTAGCTGGTCTTGCCTTTTCTAGTCGCTCACTCTCAATATCCAACATTAATACAATGGTAATAAATCTTATGAATAAAATAATACAAATGGCTTCCCTTCTCTTCTTGCATCAAACAACAACAGACAAAATCTAAATTCTTAGGCAAGGCCTTCAAGGCCTTCTGAGGTCTGACCAGTGCTTGGCTGTCCATACTCTTTTTACCCCTCCCTGTCCTTCCCTTTATAATTCCTACTCAAGCAATACCACCTTACAAATAGCTTTCTAAATCCAACAAGCTCATTCACCATGGTGTTCTAACCTTTTGATCACTATCACTACATTGCTCAATTCCTTTTTCTCTAAGACTCTTAGATTATCTTTCAAAACAATTTCACTTCTAACCGAATTTGGCCTTTTCTTAAAATGTCAAATCTATCTATCTATCTATCTATCTATCTATCTATCTATATATCGTAATGGGCATCAGATTGTATTTAATTTACCAGTCTTCCCTCATCTCTGTCTCCTATCACTAGAATGTGATCAAGTGATCCCTTTTTTATCCTTTATGCTTTTCCTAAAGAAAAGCACAAAACAAAAGACATATATGAAGAAAATCAATAAATCATCTCCTCCCCCTAAAAAACTGCATACAGTAATGTATATATAGAAGTAGTAGAAGAAGTAATTTCTGTGGGGTCAACTGGGAGATCTATAGTGACCTGCCACCAGCGTTGAGTATCCAAAAATTTTAATCATTTAATAAATATCAACAATTTCTAACTTAGTTCTTTGAGGCCCAACATCCAAGAAGTAGAACAAAAGATTCCTGTATGTAGGTATCTTATTCCAAATGAAAGTAAAACTCTCTCTTTATATCCAAGTATTTTTCCATTGCTAGAATGCACATTATGCTTCATTCGGTTTTACAGTTTTTAATCTTGATTGTTCTTTTCCTTATTTTAACTTATTGAAGTCTTTGTTTATTGTTAAAACACTCATTGATAAATCAGTGGTGTAGTAGGTAATGCTTGAGCTTGTAGTTGGAGAATGTTTGTTTAATTCTAGATATACTATTCTATAACAATTGCAATTTCTGATGTTATCGTATTCTCTAGACCTTATTTTTCACAACTGTAAAATGGGATTAACAAAAACTCTTTCAAAAATTTTTATGAACATTACATGAGAAAATATATTTCAAAGGCATTGGAAAAACATGTCCCTTTCTTTTCCTGTTGGTAATTTTTACAACATCTATAATACTTGCTGTTGATACCACCTCAATCTCTGTTTTATGAGAATTTTTATGAATATGATTTAAATTCTCTATTAGTAATTTGGAGAATGAACTAAGGGAAATAGTTTATCAGTATTTATTTGTTTGGAGTGTTTCACACAGCACATTCAGCTATCCAAACTCAAATAAAAATGAATAATGGAAGATTAAAATTCAAGAGAAACTTTCATCAAATTTATAAATAATATGAAGTTGGAAGAAAGGACTGCAAGCTGTGTGACAGAATCAAGAGTCTAAATATCTCAATGGGTAGAAAGTAGAGTTCAAAACTTCCACATATAAATATGTCCTGGATTTATATCAGTATTGTCATTAAGTTAGAGGTAAAATACCTCAAATTGTTTTATTTATTGTTATTCATATTGGCCAATTATGTATTAAATTGATGTGATAACTAAGATGAAATAGTTTCATCTAGTTGAACTGAAATAGGCCTACAATGAATATTAAATACTCAATATACGTTATCTTATTCATATTACACTTGGAAGACGTTATTCTGTTTTTGGAACCCTCTAAGCAGAACTGGAATATTTCCAAGGAACAGCAGCCAGAACTGGCAAGTTCTTAAGGTACATCTTCTAAGCTAAAGAGACTGGGCTTATTTAGTTTGAAGAACCAAAGATAGAAAAAACATGACATCTGACTGTAAGTGAGTAACTGTCATTTGAACAATATTAGACTTAGTTTCTGAGAGTCTCAATGGCAGAACTATACCAGTGGAGGAAAGCTGGAGAGTCAGACATTGACTTAATATGAAAAAAAATTTAAAACTTTCAGAGATGATGACAAGTATATCAGACTTCTGAAAAATCTCATATAAGGAAAAGGAGCAAAATTCCATATATTGGGAGGTCACGTATCTAATAAGGGTAGTATAAAGGAGAGACTTCCTTCAAGTAAAAATTCAATAATAGAGGTTTCTGGACTAAAGATGGGGTTAATTCCTGATAAGCCCATCATATGTTGAAAATATAATAGGTTGAAAATGTATTTAGTACACCTAAGCTACCAAACATCATAGTTTAGCAGTGTACTTCATTATAGAGTCTAGGGCAATGGTGGGGAAGCTTTTAGAGCTTTTTATGATAACAAGCAGCCCCCTGCGGCATGCGTGCCGTAGATTCACCACCACTGGTAAAGTGCGTTCACCCTAATCACATGGCTTACTGGGAGCTATGGCCCATGACTGTGAAAACCATTACCATACCACACATCACCAGCCTGGGAAAAACCAAATTCCAAAACGCCAAGTACGTTTTATACTGAACATGTAGCACTTTTGCACCAACATAAAACTGAAAAATCACAGGTCAAACAATGTAAATTGAGGACCATTTGTAGATACTATTCAACAATTCTCTGAACACTGTCTCTAACCTGTGAAGACCAGGTTTAGAACTTAAATGTTGTTATTATTTTTTTTTTTTTACTGAGAGCATTGGGGATTGAACCTAGGGGTGCTCTAGTCCTGAGCTGTATCCCTATCCCCTTTTTTTTCTCTTTTGAGACAGGATCTCACTAATTTGTCCAGACTGGCCTAGAACTTGCAGTCTTCTTTGTGCAATCTCCTGAGTAGTTAGGATTACAGGTGTACCCCAGCATTCTTGTCTTAAATATTTATTAAATACTCCTCTCCATTAGAATTTCAAAAATAAATATATTAAAAATATATATTAAATGTCCCTTAATATAAATGAGTTTAAAAAATAATGGAAAGATAAAAAGAAAAGCTGGAATTAATGCAAACATATCTTTAAAAATTATTTGTAACCTTGAAAAAGACTAAAAAGCCTCCACATTTATTAAACATTAAAATAATGGGTTCCATATCAATTATAGTATTTATATGTCCATTACCCTAATTAACTCTGAAATGTAATAATTAAGTGACCCATGAAGTCACAGACCTACAAATAAATGAACTTTTCAAGATTTAAAAAAAGTCATTGATTTATTCTGAACAATTTCATCCTTAGGAAGTGCATTCATACCTTGAATTTTGCATGAAGTTATGTGAATTATACAATTAGGCTCTATGCATTTAGCTACAGTCAACAGAGTTCTGATTTGACTGCCAATTAGGGCTGCATGTTGACTACCACTTAAGTGAAATATGATGTGGAGGGTAAAAGATTACCTCATCAAGTCTGCATCTGTCTTTTTTCTAACAGATCCAAACCTACATTCAGTATGCAATTAAATCACAAAAAACTAGACACAGTGTGACCTCCATGGCAAGAATCAGTATATATATTCACTTTCTAGTTGACAATCACAACCGTTATTTTACAGAACTTCAGTGGTGCACAATTCCAAGACTCCCACAGAATTATGCAACACAAAAAATTCAAGTAGCTCTCAGTTTAATTAAAAAAGGAAGACAAGGAGAGAAGGAAGGAAAGGTGGGAGGGAGGAAGAAAGGGAGGAAATAGGGAAGGAAGGAAGGGAGGAGATAAGGAAGGAAGAGGAGGCGGGGAAGGAAGGAGAGAGAAAGAAAAAAGAAAGAAGGAGGGAAGGAGAAAGAAAGAAAAAAAGAAAGAAAAATAAAGAAAGAGAGAAAGAAAGAGAGAGAAGGAAAAAGAAAAAGGGAGAGAGAAAGAAAGAGAGAGAGAGAAAGAAAGGTGGGGCTTAAAATTCTTGACTGAGTAACTGGTGGTAAGGTTAAAAAAGACTGAAGGGCTACTGAACTGCTTCTGACATGTTTTAAATAATGGCTGGAAAATACAAGGGTGCGTGCAGCGCAGTTAAATTTTTCCCACTCATTAATAGAGGGGATACAAAGGTCACTGCTGTCCAAAGACAATTGACTAAGCCCTCTGATGCATGGTGTATCCAGTACCTCTTTTATTTAATTTTGTGGAGGAAAGCTGGTCTGAATTAGGCCTTTAGTGATTGTTGCAGGGAACTGACACAAACTTTAACAAGTCTCATAATGGCCTATCTTTATATCCAGGCCAATTATTACATATGGACTCAAGCAGCTGGGCAGTAGACATTGTGCTGTTCCCTCAGAACTTCTTTTAAATTTTTTTACCTTTCATACAATGGAAAAGAAAACAGCCATGTGGACTAGAGAAATAAGCAGAATACCACCCATGAGAAAGAAAGCTGATTCATAACGGTACGTCTCAGTGAAATGTTGAATGACTTTAGCTTTGAATCCTGAGATTGTGCCTGAAGTTGCAAATATCCTCTTCCTGGCATGATAAGCTATTGTAGAAAGAGATGCAATACGTATCTTTAAAAAGGACAAGGACAGGAGATCAAGCTAGAAGTAAGATCCAAACCAGCCTCCTCTTCCAAGAATGACAGCAAAGTTATAGAGTAGATGCCATCTCTCTGGGAAAGTATGCAAAGTAAACAGGGAATATATGGGTAGTGATCAGAACAATTTCAATTCCTGACACACTATTTTCAAAACATTCCAAGGACAAGACAAGCTGACACTTAACTCTTTCTCCTCATACATGCTGAGAGTTTCTAAATAAAATACATGGAATTATATTTAATTTACTATTCCTGTTATAATGCCAAACTCAAGACATCTTATTACAAGGCCACCACTATCAAATCTTTTTTCATGTCAGTAGCTAAGATGCAAATATTTCTACCTTCTAATTCAGAAAAAGCATTCAATTTTTCTCTTGTTTGCTTATTCATCACTGCAAGGTTAATGTTAAAATGACACTTAGTTTTGCTCCTTTAGATCAAATTCTTTCCACGGCTGTTACTTAAAGTTCTTATACGTATTTTATTAAAATATACAAAAATGGAATCTGTGTTAAACACGACCTGCATGCGACCTTAAGTATAATGGAAATTGAAACCATTTCCCTCCCTTTTTTTTTTTTTAACCAGTTTTTCATTCACAGCTTAACTAGTTATTTCAAATTGTGTTTTCCCTTCTTGTGAAACACATCTTTATGTCAAAAATGATGAAAATAATGTAAGACTAAAAGAATACAGAAGCTCACTAGCAGTATTTATTCATTGCTCAACACATGTTTCTCTTACTTTTGTTTTGTAAATCTTATACATTTAAAATAAACTACTAGATGGGGATGAGAGGTTGCAGTTCTACATCTATAAATAATGAAGCTTACTAAATGCAAATGTTTCTTGTAGTCCAATGTTGCAAGGAGTAATTTTTTGCAGTGCTTTTGGGAGAAAGTGGTTTTGTACATTTCTTTTTGATTTTTTTATCATTATGATTTAAATTTTAAAGAAAAAATTTAAAATTTGACTCCCCATCTCTGATTTGCAAAAGAAATAACTAAATAGTATATTCTCGGTGAAGAGTATGGAAATTAGGGTAAAGATGTGCTTACAATTTAATTTTTGCTTGCAAATATTTAAAAAAATTAGCCTCTGAAGGCAATGTAATATTTTTAATGATACTTCTACCCTAAAAAAGAGTTTCTCGATTTAATTTATACAATCCAATCAAAAGCATACATCCACGTAGAGCTTTTAAAAGTATGTTCTTTGGACACTGTCTATAGAAAATTTACTAAAAGCTTAAAGGCAGTTTTAAAAAACTCATGTTAGATCTGAGTAGAAAGAAACCTTGAATAATTTCCCTTGAATTCTCCAAAACACCAATGCAGTACAGAAGATTTGGTGTGAACAAACTGTTAATTTCTATATAAGTACTTTTTTTGTTGTCTATTTTTGGACCAAAAAAAAAAAAAAGAAAGAAAAACACACTGCTGTTTGGTATTGAAAGGAATATTGCAACAAATTCAGTTACTAGACACCTCAAGGTCACTAAAAACAGGACCATGACAAACTTTAATAGTAAATACAGAAAATTGAAACACAAATTCAATTTTACCAAAAGCCACATAACTCAGGAGCAAAAATGAGGCCTTTGACATTTGTTTCTGTGAAAAAATAAACTAAAGCCATATAGAACTTGGAAACTGGTCAAAACAGAATTATCGTAGGTGGCTCTGAGGAAGAAAAAGGAAATAAGGAAGGGAAGGAGGGACAGAGGGAGAGGGGAAGTGGGGGAAGAACATAAGAAAAGGGGAGAAAAGAAATTGAAAGGGAACAGAGGAAAAAAGGAAAAAGCAAGCAAAATAAAATATTCATTTGTGTTTGTTTGGTTATTTTTGTTTACTGAATGATGTGAATGTATTTTTCAATGTCCTCGTGCTGTTGACCACACCCTGCACATGGGGAGGCACTTTCTCCACAGAGTGGGTCTTGGGATAAAGTCAAAATACATAGCAAATACACAAGAAGCCAAGATAATTAGCAGTTAGCCTAACTCTGGGAGATTGGGAAAGAAAACAGGACATTCAAGAACTGGTATCTTACATACAGCCTGGAAAAATACCAGCAGCTCCCTGGCAGAGGAGCACTCTCTTAGGAGATCCTACCACTGAACCGCATGAGGATGGGGGGCAGGCAAAGAAAGGGACAGTTGCTCTCTTGGGGCCTTGAGAAAGGACAGTGCAAGGAAACCCATAGCTTGATAGAAGAGGGCTTTCTTGGCAGATGAAGTTGGAGCACACCTCCTTCCGTACAGGATAAACAAACAATTTGTAGGAAAATGGGTGCATCTTGAGACCATAACACTAATTCAAATAAATCAGACACCAAGCTTAAATATCATGTGGCTTCTCTTCTATGAGAAACCTGAAATATAAATACAGAGCAAATTAAAAGATAATAGAAAATAGGTAAGTAGATCTTCTGCAAATGGGAAGAAGACCCAAGAGATGGAGGTGGGGGTGGAAAAAGAATTAAAATGTATTATGTTTGTATACCAACTCCCCATGAGAATGTAAGCATGGACTTAAAACATGCTAATAAAAAATAAAAATTAAACAGAAAAGAACAATGGCCGGAAACAAAACCAGTGGTTCACATGTGAACTCCAGCTGCCCTAGTCAAAATCGAAAGGGAATTGAATTCTGTTACCTGCCACTCCTCTGACAGCCTGGGAGGGCGGCTGACCGAGAGCAGGTTCAGGGTTTCCACTGGAGTCCTCATACACTCAACCCATACCTGGTTTGTGTCAGAGCCAGACTCTGGCCTCCGGGAAACCAGATGATTTTGTCATGAATGGCCTTGAATTCCCAAGTTCACTTTTGGTACACATAGATATCCAGAAAAAGCTGAATATATTCAAGAAGATGGTGTTGAATCAGGTATGCTCCTGTGATGTAACATGACTAGTAGGGAGAGCGATGTTTGATTAAGAGCAATTTTAACTGCACAGAATATTTTGTCCACTAACTTTCTGTGTGGTCGGCTATAACTCTTTTACAGCCAACATGTGGCAATCTCTAAATTTAATTCCCATCTGGAAAAAGAATAAAAGTTCATATGTTAAATCTTAACCCCCAATGTAACAATGTTGAGAGGTAGAGCCTTTAAAGTGATAAAATTACCAGGATTTGTTCTCACGAATGAGTTAATATCCTTTTCCCAGATGTGATTTGGTTATAAAAGCAAGTTTGTCACTCTCTTGCTCTCTCTCTACCACCGTGTTACATTTCCTTATGTTACATTACAGCGAAAAGGTCCTCACTAGATGTAGCCTGGATCTTGGACTTCCTAGCCTCCAGAACTGTTAGGTAAACACATTTTTTTTCAATATCACACAGTCTATGGTATTGTATTACTGCAGCACAAAATGGTCAAGACATATATGTCAGCACAGCCAATGATAGATATGGGCAAATATTCTTGGTTTGGATTCTTGTCAGTGACTATTTTTGTAAAAAAAAAGGAAGGAAAATAATGTTTTTATAAAGACATGCCTCTGGAAATAGAATAAGAAATATTTTTAATATGGGAAATGTTTGGAATTTCATCAAAATTCATTGTTTCAATTCAAAGTGCCTTTTATTCATTGCATTGTTTCAATGCAATATGGCATGAATTCATAGCATATCGCATGGAGTAGTAGATATGGAGATCTACAACTCCCAGCTGCTCCTCTTATCTTAAAGGATGGCATCCAGCTCTCAGCAACTTCAGAGTCTAACACAGAAAGTCATCTTGTCCAAGGTCTTGCCCTGTTTCTAGGAAAACTCACACATGGTATTGGAATAAGGTTAGAAATAAAGACGCTGCGAATTCTACCAGAAAGTGGACAATTTGCCCCACAATATTTAAAGCCAAGCTTCCCACAAGGGCAATGGCAACTTTGTTGACCAGCACTGTAATTCACCTCCTTCTGTGTTTGAAAACATTTCTTCCTCCTCCCCTTCACAGAGAGAATCTAAGAAGTGTCTGGCCTTCCAAATACCATTTTGGAATGTTTTTCTAATGAACTCAGTTATTATCTTCAACTTTAGAAATACTAAATGATAAAAGGAGAATCAGGATTTTTTAAAGCTTATTGAGAATATATTCTGTCTCAGGGACTAAGAAAAAAAGACATTTTTGGTGCTTTACATTTCTAATTTGAATTAAGACATTTTATTTCCACTATCCAATTAGATACAATTTTTACATTTATTTTACAGATGAAAAAATCATGGCAAAGTCAATCCATAAAGGAAAAAGCTTGGACTCAGATCATGGCAGTCTCATGCAAGAATTCATGTTTTTCATTTTCCCACAGGCTAGAATACTTCAGAAGAAGATTAAAAGCAATTTTTCTGTGTATGTTTCTAAAGTAGGAGGTAAAATTTGGAAAATTCCACAACTGTTACATCCCCATGTCTAATTGTATGTAGGCAGATCATTTGGGTAGACAATCCAAAACTTAATTCTCATGGGAATGCTTTTACATTGAAATTTTTCAGTAAATATTTGTATATAAATCATTATGAAATGACAATTTCTCTAGGTATTAGAGACACAAAAATAGAAAATGAAAAGATTATGACTTTCGAGAAGCAAAAGTCCTTATTTGTATATACATTTTATGTTTCTCATGTAAGAGAAACCATGTGATACACAGTGTATTAACTATTTTATTCTCTTCTATTATTATGAAATTTTGTTTTATCTTTTCATAAAATTTAAAAAAGAAAAAAGAGCAAGATCCATTCAGTAAAATGAAAGGGTAAACCAAAAATTCAGCTCAATATACTAGGTGACATTAAAGATACAAGATGTGGCAGGTATAGAAAAGAAAGGAATGATAGTTCCTGATGAAGTTGGAGAACACTGATTTTACACAAGACATGATGCTTGAGTTAAGACTGGACAGTAGGAGATTATCCCTGACAAAGGCCACAGGCCAGGAAAGAAGAGAGTTATGAAAGGGTCTGGTGTGAGGAGAGGGAAGTCTGTGTGGGACACACAGCAGCTGGTTCCTATCTCTTCCTGAGGTGCGTTCTCAGTGGCTCAGTGACCAGAACTATAACCATGGCTATACCTATCTGCTTTCCTTTCTGATTGTAGATGGACCTAGGTCAATACCGGTTCCATTTTAAATGAATTTTCTATCATTTGTTTCGTTGCAGAATGACAGTGCTGCCTCATCAAGCACCACATTCATGTCTGTGAAGTATCAAAAGAAAACAATTCTAACTGCATCCCATTGTCCCCACACACCAGCACTCAGACTACGCTAGAAAATCTGCTCCCCTCAGCTTTACCAGCTTCCCCATGGGAAAAAATGACCATTCTTAATAGAGTTTTTGTTTGTTTGTTTTTTGCTTAACTCTAATTCCTCCTCACTAAATTATAAAATAAATCTGTTTCCCAAGGATTGTCTCTAGCTTGCTCACTATTGATGGAATCACTAGTTTTGGGCATTTCATAGTCACTTAAATATGTGTGAATGAATGAATGAAGGCACAATTCATGATCACTTATTTTAGAAATCAGCAAATATGTATGCAGTACTTTCTACGTTCCTGATACTGTGCCATGTCCTGGAAATAAAAAGGAAATAAAGCCATTGTTACCATAAGAAGTAAATAATCTAACAGGTTAGTTAGTATAAAAATTAGTATACAAAATTGTTGCTTAAACACCTACTAGTAAGTATATAGGTGTCTCTAGAATGTCTACAACTAAAGGTGAGAGGACAAGAGGAAAATGTTATGAAATGGGCACTTTTGTTGATGAAATGGTTTGTATGAAGAAGAAATCTTTCAAGCATAAGGAATTTAAACTTTTAAAAATAAAGAAATATCCAGAAGTTTCTATAGGCTTCAGCAAACTAATAGACTGAAAGAGTTTAAACTTGATCTAAAATTCTAATCTTGTCACTTAGTAACTCTATACTGAAAATTTTAATGTAAAAAGATTTTCATTGATTTACTGTTTTGCTTCATGAGATACTATAATAATTACTATTGTCAAGAGTTCCTTGTGAGGATTACTCAAAATTTTATATGTAAAGTACTTGACCTACTTCCTGGACCATAGTAGCCATTCTACTAACATGAGTTACCTTTGCTAAGTTGTAGGCTTACCTAATTCTAGACCCATGAAAGTAAGCACATCTTCCTTGTCCTAAACTATCTTCCCTCTCCATGACAATTTGAAATTTTATTCTTACAATTTTAAGAGACCTGCAAATTAAAGACAAGAGAGTTGTATAAAAGTCTTTTAATACTCTAGTGAGATATACACATTTATTTACATGTTAATGTAAATGTTAGATAACTTACTTATGTTTCTCAAAGTTACCTGTTATTATTATTTTACTTTCTAATAAAAAAATCAAATGAAGACAACTTAGTCTCAGAAGATGAATTAAAATTTACAAATGTGTATTCCACATTTTCTCTCCTATTTATATATGGTAAGGAGGCCACAGATCTCATTGAGGGGACTGGTTCTTTAGTTCACAAATGTTCTAACACAAGGATTTGCCACAAAATCTAAAAAAATGCAAAAGCCCTGTCAATGAGGTTGGATCATAGTGAGTATAAGATTTATGCTGAAATGTGCCCACACTTTATTTCCGTCCCTTTATTCTTCTTAACATCTATTCTTTAGGTCTTATTATTCTTTTGCCCATAGATGAAATTCTCATATTCCCTCTGCTGAGGGATTGGAGTGCAGCTGCCTTCCCCACCCCCAACCTGCACTTTTACCCCTCTTCCTATATATTTCTTACTGGGATTTTCTAACTTTCATGGGAAAGGGGAAGAAAAGAAGAAAGAGAGGAAAAGTTTTATTTTTGGTTAAACGTGCCATCATCCATAACTGGCTCATGTTCTCTGGATCAGTCTGATGTTGGAAATGACCTCAGTTGATCGGGAACAACCACAGATCAGCTGAAATGTTCCTGCCGCTCTCAAATCCTTACCAGCAGATCTGCTGATAAGGGCAAATGTATCACTTCCTGCTTCTTACATGGCTTCCTTCATCAGCCCCTTACCTCATTTGCTTCATGAAAGTTAATCACAGGCCACCGCTGGACGAGACTGGAGAAGGTCCTCTCTTGGGCTGTGAATGCTCACAAAGCCGATATCCGGTCCCTGGGAAGCCTTCCTTTGAATTACTCCTGGAGAATGCACATTGCCTGAAAGGGCAGCTTTCCATTCTGCTTTTCATATTTCAGGCATTCAGAGTTGGCAGAACATTATGGTTCCCAAGCTCCAGGGTACGTATTTCAAACTTTAAGTGGTTCAGTTGAACATTTGTTCCTCAATATTTTTTTTCTGATGGTGTGGAATAGACAATCTACACTCCTCAAATCTTCCATTTGAGAAAGTGGAATGTGATTAGACTACATAGCTTTTTCCAAACCCCCTCAAAATCTCTACTTTTAATACACTGATACTTGTAAAGTGGTGGAAAATGTATGGATTCACAAAATTGGCTTCCATAATAGCTTTTGCAAATCCTTCATGGTGGTCCCATAACTCCACTTATAATATCGCACCACTGTCTTAAGTCCTTAGATGAAACTGATACCAAAATACTTCCATTTTAATATTCTGTCACAAGATTTTTTCATAAAGCTAAAGTTATTTCATAAAAAGGACTTGTCCTTATTGTAAGATTATGTTTTTCTTCCTTTTTGTGTTATTAAAGAATTCCCTTTTTTGTGAAATCCTATTGACACTGTATTGTGATTTTTATAATGTACTTCCTTGATAAAATAAAGATTTGACCACTGATTATATTGTTCCTTTATTTACTATTTAATTTATATGCTGACTTCCAAATGTCTTGAAAATATTACACTGATTTATCTCCTCCATTTTTTTTCAAATAAGGAAATTAAAAAACCTGAAGTGGTGAAGTGAAATTTCCAAGCAGCCTTAAAAACAACAAATTTAGAACAAAAAACATTGTTATCCTGACTTCTAGCCCAGTGTTCTATCCACTCCTAATATCCATTTAAATCAAAACAACAACAAAGACAGGAAAAAAAAGACTAAAATGGAGAGGTTAACTATAAAAGAGAAACTCTAAACTTTTTGAAGTTATGGATAAAAGTTCACTTTGATGATGCTTACAAAGTGTCAGACACGGACCACATGCCTCAGATTAAAGTCTAATCAGAACAGCCCTATGAGATTAGTAGGGTGATTATTCCCACTCTACAAATTCAAAATGTGAGGCACACAATGGTTGTGGAGCTGACCAATGGCCACAAAACTGGTGGTGCTGTTAAGCACTGTAACTTACAACAAACTTCTGATTAGGAGCTGGCTGAGCCTAATCTCAAGTCATTTCCATTTATTCATACAAAACTATATAAAGCTCACATTGGTTAACAGAAAATTGGGACTTAAAAAGAACAGCTAATTGCAACTCTAAGGCACTAATGGAATATAATTAACTATAGGAAAACAAAAAGAAATTAGAAAAGTATCAAGGGAATATAAATGAAAATAGTCTACTGATAAATTTTTATTGTCATAATTTTATATTTCCATATTCTTTTCTGATAATCACTAGATATGTTTAAAGTATACCACGTTTGGCTTAATAAAATTACAGTGTTGGATTTTAGAGTAAGATGATATTTGCATTAAAATCTTTCATATTCCAGGAGTTCATTACAATCTACTTACAATTTGTATTGCACATCCAAGTTCTACAAATTCATGTTTCTAAAAATATTTTATATCGGTTGTTAAAATAGGAGGCAGTCATATAATAAGGTTCATGGTTTCTGCTGTGCATGGTTTTTTTCTCTCTTCACTTTTTTTTTTTTTGGTAAATAGCATAACAACTTGATCTTAAACACTGACACTGTGCAGGCTTTGTTAGACTGTTCTTTTCCAATTTAAACAAAACATAAAACAGAGGAGGTATTTATCTTTGAAGAGTGGCTCTCACCACTGGGAGAGCGCCATATTCTCTGTTTGTCTCCAGGAATTCTAGATGTAGGCAAAAATATATAGCAGGGCTTGAATGGCATATTTCAGTGGAAAGAAATAATTACCCAAGGAGTCAAAGATTGCTTGGAGCAGAATGAGAGAGTCTGGGAAGCTCTCCTGTAGAGTTGCAATGCTGAGAAACAGACACCACATGGAGAAGCTGAGTCCCGATTACATTTTACCTAACCTTTGGCTGAAGCCATATTCAAGTAATGTTGGCTTATGCCTAAAGTGTGCTGGAATCATGATGCTGCTTTTTATTGTTTAATTTGACCCAGACAAACTTCAGTTTTTTGGTTCACAAGAAAAAAAGAAAATACCCCTACAATATGCCTGTTCCTGTCTTCTCCATGGCAGAGGAGTGTTTTAATTCTTTTATCAATTTATATTAGACTTCCTCAAAACAAATGCTTTTTGAAATGAACGGACAGTGTAATGCCATTCAAAATACTGTTTTGGCTTATAACTGGGGTTCTTTTGGCTTAATGGCTGCAGCCCTGGGCTGAAAAGTTAAACTAGTATTACAGCTGTTCAATGTAATATTCAATTAATATTTGCTATTGACTTAGGAGAGTCAACCCACTTAAATTTTGTTCCCTTTCATTAACTTTCTCAACATCAAAGTTACAGAGCACTAGGGGTAGTACAGAAATGTAGTTATAAAATAAAAATGAACTCTGCAGATATATTGTCTTTCATTGCCACTATGGCTTGACTTTTTGTTTATTTCCCATTCCCCTGTAAATAGAAGACTGTTATTTGTAAACCTGGAAGAACAATGGATTATGGAATTATTTTGACAGTTCATTCATATGGAGAAGACTTTTTACAAACAAAGATGCAATTGCACTCCTTGTTGACTCAGGGTCTCTTTTATAAGGCTTTACCTTGTGTTACTTAATAAAATTCAACCCTGATATGGGTCAGTATACTATGCAATGAAGCCTGAAGGGACTGTTTGGGAAGGCAGTGTGGGTTAGAAGAGAAAATACAGGAGTTAAGAATAAAAAGATCTAAATCAGCGGCTGACAGAGTGGATGACCTTGGGCAAGTTACTTAGCCTCCTTGGACTTCCCTTGTTACATCTGGGAGAGGAAGTAGTGCTTTAAACATTAAAAAGTGCCCGCTGCTTTCTATTTCACAAAATTGGAATTGGGATTAACGACAATAATGTGTGTAAAGCAAGTTGATCTCCAGAGGAAAAGGCATTAAAATCCATAATATCAACGTTATTACTAATAATTATTCCAGTTGACCTCTGTGTAAAGGGTAGAGAGTAGTTTGACTCTTTTGGTAGCATAATTACAAAGGGAATGGGACTATTTATTTTTTTATTTATGTACTCTCTCTAGAGACCTGTAAGTTAATTGTGTTTTGAACCTAGAAGACAAGGGTTTTGACTGAGATGGGGCAAATGGTTCACTTGCACAGCTCTTGAATAGACAGTCATAATGTGGTATATTCTGTGCTTTGAGGTAGAATGTTGGGGATTTGAAACAGCAAGCAAAAGAAACTTTTAGCAGTGAGTCAATATCTTCTAAATAGAAAGGTTAAGGAACATTTATTCTCCTAGTTAACAAGAACTTTCTCCCAGCCCCTACCATAAAGCTTTTTTTCTGACCTTGACTATTGATCTAGTATGAAGATATGAATTTACCTTTTTTATTATTTGCAGTATGGGGGCTTCAACACAAGGCCTTTGTATTGAGCTATGAAGCCAGACCTATTTGTCATTTGTTTGTTTGTTTGATTGTTTGTTTGAATTTGAAACAGGGTCCTGTCAAGTTACTAAATTGCCTAGGCTGGGATCCAACTTGTAATCCTGGTGCCTCAGCCTCCCAGGGCCCTGCAATTACACCTAAGACACTATGTTCAACTAAAAATATCAGTTTACTTGTAATATGCATAAAGCTTTTCTAGTCTTCTCTCAAGAAAGAGCCTTTTAACTCTACCAACAGGGTATGCAAGTAGGGACACAATTAGTGAATTCTCTAATTAGTTTTCTTTCCAGCAGATATTTTCTTTCCAACATTCTGACTTTTGTCTAATGTATCCATTTATTCATTCATTCATTCATTGAATATTTACAAATATATGTGCTGTTTTTCAGGCATTGTATTAAATTTTAGGGCTAGATGGTAAGATGCACATTTTCATGGTTTTAGGAGACACAAGTTATGAATGACCTCATAGAGTTGATAACATTTGAGACATGATGGCATAGAAGTGACTAAAGTTCATTTGAGGTGTCAATTCAAGAAAGAGATAACAGTCAAGTGTGGCCAAAGCATAAATACCAGGAAGGAGAACGGTAATACATGAGGCTAAAATGATAATGTGGGTCAAGTAATAAAGGTAAGGAGAGCTCTGTAGCGAGGTTTCAATGCCAGACTGGCAGCTCAGGGATTTCCAGGTGAGGATGGTCATATGCATTGCACTAGGGGAGTACACTTCCCTCTCTCAATCACACACCCCTCCCTATAGTAAGCCACAAATGTTGATTAGAAGACACCCCATAATATGTTCAAGTGTATTAAGGGAATCCAAAAAGACAATAGGAGCCATCTAGAGATCTTGGGCATGTAAATCACTTGTCATATCTATTTTACTCTGTATAATTCTGTAATTACACATACAAGAATAATGCTATTTAGAGGTTTTTGTTGTTTTATTATTATTATTTTTTTTTTGCTGTATTGACACAGAGAACTCCTCTACAAATATGATATTTGGATTAGTCTCCAGCATTTCTCAACATTTCTGTATGCTCTCCTCTATATACTTACATCAAGAATAATTTACAATATGTTTACCCTTTGAAAAAATAATTGCAGTGAATATATATTATCTGATGAGCTAAATTTCATGTCTAGAAATTCTAATACTTAAAGGAATTTTCTAAGCCACCATCTCTGGCCTGTACCACAATCAGTCTTTAATAATCATCAGAAGGTTGATACTATGTTTCCTTTCACTGTAGTCTAGTTAGTTTGGGGAAGCTATGGGAGAAAGATAGAGAATGATAATTCGAAGAACATACTTCTATTTCCAGCAATGCATTTCACTATCCATGTGACTTTGGGGTAGCCAATTGGAATAATATTTTATATTTGGCTTATACAGGTTTTGCCAGTAGCAGTAAAACAATAAATATGGAAATTCTTTGACAACATGTAAGAGTAAAGAGATTAAAACATTGCCAGATAATGACTTGGAAAAACCCTACCTGAGTACTGTGATCGAGCAGTGATATTTTACCAGAAACTATGAGGACACTCAGGCCTCAGAAATGTTGATAGAACTGTGGGAGTAGAAAGTAATTTGCCTATTGTCCAGTGTCCTTCAAAAGTTCAGTTGGAAATTACTCTGTAGTAGCACAATGCCATAGAATTTCATGAAATATTTTTAATATACAAATTCTTATCAACCAAACATAAATGGAATTATTACAGGTAATAAAAGAACAAGTAGTAGAAATCAAGTATCTTGCAATGCTATTTACACTTTTCTTTTGTATTCTTTTTTTCCATTAAGTTTATTGGTACATTTTAGGTGTACAACACAGTTACATTCATCATTGGGATTGTGTACCTTTACATGATGTATCTTGGTTCTTATTTTTTTCCCATTCCCCTGCCCTCCCTTCACCCCCTCCACCCTTCCCTACTTGCAAAGAGTTTGTTTCTGTTTTTTTCCTTTTCTCATATTTTTGCTTCTCCCTTCTTTCCTTTCCCCTACCCCTCCCACTTCCCCTACTCCTTTAGACCTTTTCTTCCTATTTCACAATGTCAATTATACATTTTTTGATCCTTATTTACACTTTTAGTTTTTCACACCAGAGAAACTACTCAATATTTACACATATGTGTCCTATTTATTTTATGTAAGAGTATGGCTTCAATGTGCATCCACTTAGCTATAAATGTTTCTAGTTTCTCATTCTTTATGGCTGAGTAGTACTCCATTTTATAAAAAAAAAAATCTTCTTTATCCAGTCTCCAGTTCAGGGGCAATTGGGCTGTTTCCAAGCTATTACAAACTGTGCTGCTATGAACATGGGTGAGCATATATCACTGTGGTATGATTCTTTTGATTCTTTTGGGAATATACCCAGCAGAGGAATAGCTGGGTTAAATGGGACTTCTTAAAATACAAAAATGCCTAGTTCATAATAGGTATCTAACAGATTTTAAATATGTTAATACAACTTTCTCAAACATGCAAAAAGTATTACAAATGTAAAGTAAATTAAATAAAATCATCTAATTTTCCTGATATTATGTCTCTACTCACTAACCAATATACTAAAAAATGCAGCATATGGTCTTCAGTGAGAATTGTAAGTCGACATGAATGATATTAACCTTATTTAATATGGCTGTTTGAGATAAAAGTAAAAGTGAGTTAATAGTGGCTGAACTAATTCATCCTTCATTAATTTTTAAAAATATTTTATAAACTTTAGATATTAAATTTCTGACGTCATTTTAGGAGGCTACTATATGCATATGACAGACTATTTAGAAAGTACAGAGTTGAAAACTTCTCAGCTAAGACTTTTTCCAAAGATCATTCTGGGGAAAAAAAAATAGCTCAGTGATCTACAGACTTGTGGTCTAGGAAATGTCTAAGGAAAAACAAAATAATCATTTTATAAAGTATGTATTCCATAGGCCAAAGCATAGAATTTAATTTTGAAAATAGTTTGACTTTAAACATATATGTGTGTATGTATATGTGTATACATATAACAAATTTAAGATGAAAAAAAGACTGAAAAATTAATTTCAAGTATAAAACCAAACTGTCTATTGCTTATAATTACATCATGCTGGCTACTGGAGAGACATAAAGGAGTAAATGAAATAGGCTTTCCCTTCAAGGAACAGGTAAATACTTTCCCTATAGGCAAAAAAAGCATAACATAAGCATACACAATAACTTATTTTCATATAGGTGAAGGAGTATCTACACATTAAGTAGTATAGGCATGAAATGGCGTGAAAAAACAGAATGATAAAAAATTAAGCATCTTCCTCAACTTCTTTATGTTGATTTTTTTCCATTTTCTGCCCCAAGCCTTCACTTTACACACAATTCCTAAACAATTTTATCCATTCCTGTGGCTTTAAATAACATTTATAGTCCAATAGTTCCCTAATTTCTCTTTCCAGTCAAGACTTCTCCTCTGAGCTTCAGAGTTGTATAGCTAACTCCCTGTTTAATGTCTTCACTTGAATGTCCCACAGGCATATCAAATTAAATGTCTTCATCAGTCATGGTTCTTAGTTGCAAGAAACAGAAACTGACTCTGACTGAGAAAAAGAAGTTGTAAGAAAAGATATTCAGAAGCTCAAAAAATTGTTGTGAAGTCTATAAAACCAAGTTCAAGGCTATGCTGCTAGAAAAAAAATAATCAAAACCACACAACAGAATGACCTTATTTGAAAAGAAAACACCACTGCTGCTGCTGTTGTCAAATTCTAGAATCTATTGCTGAAATTGCCAACACAAAATTAAGTTTTCCATAGCTGACCCCCAGCGCTGATGTGCTAACCTAGGAAGATAAACTTGGAACCACTGTTTCCACTCCTGATAGCTGAAGTCAGTTGCCAACATAAACATGAACAAAATGGATATGCTTGAATCCTCCCTCTCAAATTCCTCCAGGGCCAACATCACCTGGTATTGAGTTTATGTGATTCATGAATGTAATGCCAAGTTGCAAAGATATGACATGAAAAGGCATCCAGCAGGCAAAGAGAGGATAAAGACAAGGCAAAGCCATGGAGTCCAAAAAAGAATTCTCCATTCTCTCCCCAATATACATTCTCAGATCTCTCCATTTTTAGGATTTTACATTGTAGGTAATGACATTTTCATTGCCCCAGTTATTCTAATCAGAAACTTGAACGTTTTCCTTTAAACTTCCCTTGATTTTATACCCACATTAAACCCATTACCAAATCTGCCCAAATAGATATATCCTAACTCCACTCACTTCTCTCCATTTTTGCTATTACTTTTTGTCTAAATCAGGAGTTGACAATTTTGTTTTATAAAATTCCAGATAATAAGTATTTTAGGCTTTGTGAAATACATACAGTTTTACATATTCTGTGTTTATTTCTTACAATCTAAACAGGTGTGGAAAAAAATATTCCTAGTTTAAGGGGCATCATGAAGCAGGTCACTGTAGGATTGGGACTCGTAGACCATAGTTTACTAACTCCTTGTCTAGAGCATGCCACTATTGCGAACTGATTTCTGGGTATACACTACAAGCTTACTGTGAATCAATTTCTCTGCTTCTTTCTCCTCTTTAATTCATTAAATAGCATGATATGAATGGTATTTGAAAGCTTCAATCTGATAGTGTGGCTTTGTTTCTTAAAGTCCTTGAGCGTTTGCCCTCGGATACAAACAGAACTGTTAAGTGGGCTTCAAGCTAGTAATCATGGAGGTCCTGCTGCTTCTTCACATTTACTGCACACATATTACATTTCAGGTGTACCAACGTTCCTTCACTTCCCTGAATGTCAACTTCTGTTCCAAGTCAGTGGCTTTGCACAGTGTGAATCATCATTCCACTTTCCCATCAGCTTTGAGGTCTCAGAGTCACTGTGCTTGAGTTTTCTCTGACCATCTTGAGCAAACTTAAGTTACTACTCTTTTTCTCTCTAAGAGCAGCTTGTCGTTTGCCTGCATGGTACGCTTCTTTATCTGCAGTTATGTAATGGATTTTTTACCTTTTTATGCTTCTCTCAACCTTTACAATGCAAACAATTCCAAAAGAATAGAGACCAAATACTAATATTTCTCCCTTGCTATAAAGTCCATGCCTAACTAACATCTTATCATTTTCTCAAATAATCACTTGTCAAATAAAGGACCAAATGAATGAATGTATAACTCCAGCTGGAAATGTTCAAGAGAATGTGCATGGAGCTAATGAAATTTGAACTAAGCTTAAATAATAGGATGACTTTAGAAAGACAAATTAATAAAATTTTTTATGGAAACATAGGACTCAGAAAAAGGGGTAAGATGTACAAAGCACTAAGTTATATGGTATAAAAGAGAAATAAAATTACATCATCCTAGAAAAATAGGTTGAAGGCTATGGATGGTCTTAATAGATGCCCAGATAAGGAATATACTTTATCTTAACTGGTTAATAGGACATTCCCATATAATGCCCTAGAGCTTTTAATATATTTCAACCATTGTCACTCTCTAAGAGAGCATTGCCATAGAAAGAATCCAAGTTGAAGCCATGACCTATCCCTCCTGATATTCAAGTACTTGTGCAATTTCTATCTCTTGAGTATACACAGGACATGCAACTTGCTTCTAAACAGTCAAATACGGTAAAAATGATGAGAAGTCATTTCGATGGTTACTCTACCTAAAGTTGTAACATTAATTTTTTTTTGTATTAAATTCTTTTATTGGTACATTGTAGGTATACAACACAATTACATTTCTCATTGGGAATTGTACCTTTATATAATGCATCTTGGTTCTTATTTTTCCCCCATTCCTAGCCCTCCCTTCACTCCCTCCACCCTTCCCTATTTAAAAAGACTTTATTTCCATTTTTTCCATTTCTCATCATTTTTTCCTTTCCCTTCTTTCCTTTCCCCTGTGCCTCCCACTACCCCTACCCCTTTGGACCTTTTATTCCTATTTTACATTATCGATTATTCATTCTAATCATTGGTACATTTTAGGTATACAATATAATGACATTCATCATTGGAAATTTGCACCTTTACACAGTCTCTCTTGGTACTTGTTTTTCACCCTTGCCCAGCCCTCCCTTCAACCCCTCCAGCCCTCCCTATTTACAAAAATTTTGTTCCTATTTTTCCATTTTCTCATATTAATCCCAATCCCTTCTATCCTTTCCCTTAGCCCTCCCACTTCCTTCCCCTTTGCCCCTTTTCTTTCTATTTCACATGACCTGTTATACATTTAGTCCTTATTTACACTTTCAGTTTCTCACACCAGAGAAACTATTCGGTATTTACACATCTGTGTCCTATTTATTTCACTTAAGAGTATTGCCTCAATGTGCATCCACTTAGCTATAAATGTCTCTAATTTCTCATTTTTTATGGCTGAGTAGTACTCCATTTTATAAAAAAAAAACACCACATTTTCTTTATCCAGTCTCCAGTTGATGGGCATTTGGGCTGTTTCCAAGTTTTAGGTGTCATAAACTGTGCTGCTATGAACATGGGTGCACATATATCACTGTGCTATGATTCTTTTAATTCTTTGGGGAAGATCCCCAGCAGTGGAATAGCAGGGTCAAATGGGATTTCCAGTCCTAGTTCTTTGAGGTATCTCCATACTGATTTCAACAGTGCTTGCACCAGTCTACACTCCCACCAGCAGTGGAGCAGTGTTCCTCTTTCCCCACAGCCCCACCAGCATTTGTTATTGGTTGATCTCGAATCTATAAAGAACTTAAAAAGATCAGATCTCCCAAATTTAAAGACCCAATCCAAAAATGGGCTTCTGAAATGAACAGACATTTCTTAGACAAAGAAGTAGAAACAGCAAATAAATACATGAAAAAATGTTCAACATCACTGGTCATTCGAGAGATGCAAATGAAAACAACGCTGAGATTCCACTTCACTCCAGAAAGAACGGCTGCTATCATGTAACATTAATCTTACAAAGAGACTTTCTCTTTCACTAACTTCAATAAAACAGGTTGATCGTGTTGGAGAGCCACCTAGAGCAAGAAATCAAAAGCAGACAGCAACACAATGAAGCTCTCTGTTCTAGGCTGCAAGGAACTGAATTCTGCCAACTGCTAGGGCTCTATGCTTCTAGAGCCTTTCCAGGAAAGCTCTGAAATGAGACCAGAGCCTAAGAGACGTCTTCGCTGAAGTCTTGTAGAAGACAAAGCTAAAGGCTGCACAGATTCCTGTTCCACACACACTGTGGTATAACAAACATGTGTTGGTCTAACCTGCCCAGTGTGCAGTAACAATGTTATATAGCAATAGACACTTCAGACTGGGCATTGTGGACTGAATTTTGTCCCCCCTAAAATGCACATATTGAAATCCTTACTCCTAGCATGTCATAATGCAGCCATATTTGGAGATAGGGTTGGAAACAGGGAATTAAGTTACAATGAGATCATTAGGGGGAGCCCTGATCCTATGTGACTGGCATCTTCATAAGAACAAGACATTCAGACAGGCACACACAAAGGCAAGTGGATGTGAGAACACAGTGGAGCCAAAGAGGTAGGCCTGGGACAGATCTTTTTCTTTGGTCCTCAAAAACCCCAGCTGCACCGGATCTTCATCTGTGACTTCTGGCTTTAAGAACTGTGAGAAGATTAATTTCTGCTGTGTAAGCCATCCAATCATCGGGACTTTGTTACGGTGACACTAAAATACTAATGTACAGGGAGCGGTTGTGCAGCCATTCCTCTTATAAGTAACATTTATTAATACCTCAAAGACTACTAGGAAGTGAGGAACCCAAGTTTAAAAAAACATTTCTGTAGCCATTGAAGGTAGGTAACTGTTGAACATTTTTGCAGAATGATTAAAACTACTTAGAAAATTTTCTTTCTAAATTGTTTTTCCAAATAATGGTAAAATACTTTCTTCACTATTCTTTTCTCACCAAGTCTCCAATCTATTTCTCTTGAAGGATTTATCATTATCTATTTCTCAAACCTGCGTTCAATATGTCAAGGTACACACTAAAACACTTTTCTTATCCACTATATCATTCAGCATAGTTGTTTGTCTTAAGAAAGCAACAAAACTTACTTTAAATATTTGGAATTTGGGTAGTATAGGGAATAAAGCCATTTCCAGCAGTTAGAATCACTGGTTTCTGCACCCTGAAATGTGTCTGTATATAGAGGTTATTTATTGGACTTGGCAATATCACTCAGTAGTCTGATGTTTGGAGAAACTTGATTGAAATTATTGCAAATAGCTTTTTGTTTTTCCTTCATTTCGGTTCAGATCAAGGTTGTGTATTCTCTTATGTATAATAAATGTCGAAGTACTCGTGGGTGGTTTTCAGACAATGAATGTGGTTTTCAGCTACTAATTGCCAAGTTTTGGTTGCAGAATCAGACTTCTGAGACAGGGATCCCTGAAGCTTTGATCACATATTTTTGTCTAGATGTGTTTGGAATAAGCTGAGATGCAGTCACTGCTTGCTGGGGGTTCCTCTCCATCTCCTTGACAGCCATTCCCTTCCCCACTATGATTTATTTCTTCCTGTGTGCCTCCTACATCAGGCTCATTGTGTCCTTTTGTTGACCTCAGATTGGTTCCCAGTCTTGGTTTTCTACCAATTTAAAGTGTGCTGTCTTGACTTAAGTTACTGTTGATCAAGGAAAGACACACTTTAGCTCCTTTGCTTTTTCATCAAGCTATCTATAAGTGAAAAGTTTGTACTCTATATCAAAGGTCTCATCTTGCATTAAGTCTTTCAGTAACTCAAATAAAGTTTTCCTGTTCATCATTGTCCGGACAGAATTATCCCAAGAGTCATCATTGATCACCTAACTGCCAAATCCAGGAGATGCCTTTCAATAACTATGATATTTGGTGTCTTTGAGCAATTTTGTTTCTTAAATGAGTTGATGCCTCTGAGCTTCTCTTCTTTTGGCTTAGTGACACTGCTTCCTCAATTCTCCTTTTATTTTTCTAATTAAACCATGCTGAGATCTTTCTCGGGCAATTCTTTAACTATCAGTGTATCTTAAATTTTCTTTCCTAAAAACCTTTCATCTGCTCCACATTCTTTTTTTTTTTTTTTGTACTTTATTAAATTCTTTTATTGGTACATTGTAGGTATACAACACAATTACATTTCTCATTGGGAATTGTACCTTTACATGATGCATCTTGGTTCTTATTTTTTCCCCATTCCTAGCCCTCCCTTCACCCCCTCCACCCTTCCCTATTTAAAAAGACTTTATTTCCATTTTTTCCATGTCTCATCATTTTTCCTTTCCCTTCTTTCCTTTCCCCTGCTCCTCCCACTACCCCTACCCCTTTGGGCCTTTTCTTCCTATTTTGCATTATCGATTATTCATTCTAATCATTGGTACATTTTAGGTATACAATATAATGACATTCATCATTGGAAATTTGCACCTTTACATAGTCTCTCTTGGTTGTTTTTCCCCCTTGCCCAGCCCTCCCTTCAACCCCTCCATTCCTCCCTATTTACAAAGATTTTGTTCCTATTTTTCCATTTTCTCATATTAATCCCATTCCCTTCTATCCTTTCCCCTAGCCCTCCCACTTCCTTCCCCTTTGACCCTTTTCTTCCTATTTCACATTGCCTATTATACATTTAGTCCTTATTTACACTTTCAGTTTCTCACACTAGAGAAACTATTTGGTATTTATACATGTGTGTCCTATTGATTTCACTTCAGAGTATCTCTTCGATGTGCCTTCATTTAGCTATAAATGTCTCTAATTTCTCATTTTTTATGGCTGAGTAGTACTCCATTTTATTTAAAAAACCACATTTTCTTTATCCAGTCTCCAGTTGATGGGCATTTGCCCTGTTTCCAAGTTTTAGCTATCGCAAACTGTGCTGGTATGAACATGGGTGCACATATATCACTGTGGTATGATTCTTTTAAATCTTTGGGGAAGATGCCTAGCAATGGAATAGTGGGGTCAAATGGGACTTCCAGTCCTAGTTCTTTGAGGTATCTCCATACTGATTTCCACAGTGCTTGCACCATTCTACACTCCCACCAGCAGTGGAGCAGGGTTTTTCTTTCCCCACAGCCCCGCCAGCATTTGTTATTGGTTGATTTCCTGATAGCAGCCATTCTTTCTGGAGTGAGGTGGAATCTCAGAGTTGTTTTCATTTGCATCTCTCGAATGATCAGTGATGTTGACCATTTTTTCATGTATTTATTTGCTATTTCTACTTCTTTGTGTGAGAAATGTCTGTTCATTTCAGATGCCCATTTTTGGATTGAGTCTTTAAGTTTGAGAGGTCTGATCTTTTTAAGTTCTTTATCGATTCGAGATAGTAAACCTTTGTCTGAGGAAGAGCAGGTGAATGTTTTTTCCCACATTGTGGGTTGTCTTTTCACACTGCTGGTGGTTTCTTTTGCTGTGCAGAAGCCTTTTAATAAGAAGAGATCCCACTTGTTGATTGTTTGTGCTAGTTCATGGGCAACTGAGGTTTTGTTCATAAAATCTTTTCCTACACCGATGTCTTCAAGAGTTCTACCTAACCTCTGTTCCAACTGGTTCAGAGTTTCTATTTTCGTATTTAGATCTTTAGTCCATTTTGATTTTAGTTTAGTGGATGGTGAGAGATATAGGTCTAGTTTTAATCTTTGGCAAGTTGAAGCCCAATTTTTGCAGTACCATTTATTAAAGAGGTTATCTTTCCTCCAGTGAGGGTGTTTGGCTCCTTTATTGAAGATGAGATGTCTGAGTGTGTCTGGAGTTGTTTCTGCATCTTCTAATCTGTTCCACTGGTCCTCAGGTCTGTTTCTTTGCCAGTACCATGCTGTTTTTATCACAGTAGCTTTGTAGTAGAGTTGCAGGTTGGGGATTGTGATACACCCTGCCATGTCTGTGTTACCTAGGATTGCTTTTGCTATTCTGGGTCTCTTCTTGTTCCAAATGAATTTTTGGATTGTTTTCTCAAGGTCCATGAAGTATGCTGCTGGGATCTCAATTGGAATTGCATTAAATCTATATAGCAGTTTTGAAAGTATGGCCATTTTCACTATATTAATCCTTCCTACCCAGGAGCAGGGGATGTCTGTCTGTTTTCTGATATCATCATCAATCTCTCTTTTCAGAGTGCCATAGTTTTCAGAGAGGAGGTCTTTGATTTCTTTCATTAGGTTGATTCCTAGGTATTTCAGCTCCACATTCTCGTAAGTGATCTCATCCAATCTCATTATTCCATAGATATTTATGCATTGATTATATTATGATTCCCCAAATTGTTTACCTCTAGTTTAACCTCTTTTACTGAGCTCTAGAACCTTTACAATTACTTGTAGAACATATGAATGAATTTACATATCAAAAAGTACCTTCCAAAAGCTTAGACTCCACGCCTTTAAAACATAATTCATCAAATCAGTTTCTCTTCTGCTCTTGCCATTGAATCTGTTATTTAATTGCAATTTATATCTTATCTCAATAAATTGCACCAGTAGTCTTTAATGCTATGCATGCTTTCCATATAAAACCTCCTGCACCTAATCAATAATTGCAAGGTTTTCCTTTTCACTTTACTATGTGTCTCCAATGCAACTTACTACCCCTAAGTCCTGACATCATTTACCCAGAGTGCATCACTAGTTTTATTTTCACTGTTCTTTTTGCATTCAGTTTTGTTGCAGCTTGCTCTGTGTTCCGCATTACTACCAAATCATCTTTCTAAAATTAATGACTTGCTTATTATTTATTTCTAAAAATAATGATATATTACTGTATTGGCTATACATACCCTCAAGAAATACTTTCAATATAATGTTGTATTATTGATGATTTGGTTCCAAACACCTGGCCTTAATCGTGACCCTTAGGTTTATTCCCTTACATTCTATCTTTCAGTGATGCAGATTTATTTTCTTTTTTCTAGTGTACCACTTTATACCCATGCTGAACCTGCTGGAATTCTTTTATCTCTGACATGTCTTTTCCATGTTACTACCTAAAGAAGAACAAATAATTTCTGTGTCTCTGATTAAGTAGTTTCTCTTCTTTGGCTGAATTTCTGAAGTATTAGCTTAAATTGATCACTTCTTTTTGGGGGCCCATTGAATAGTTTTATCACCATATATTAATTCTATTAAAGTGTAACTGAACATATAGTCCATGGACAATCACAATCTTGGAAGATAAAATTCCAACTCAAATCTTGACTTCCACTCCAATGTACTGAAGCAGAATTTCTAGAGTTTCACTCAGTACTTTGTCTTTTAACACTGTCTAGATCATTCTAATGTTCATTAGAGATTTATAGACATTGATTTCTAAAATTTATAAATTTCCAGATTTCTAAAATTTAGAGATTTTGATATGGTGGGGGAAATATGACAAAAAGATAATCTGAAAGTAAAGAGATGCCTTTGG
This sequence comes from Heterocephalus glaber, assembly GCF_000247695.1. The sequence continues at coordinate 16,575,801 of NW_004624742.1, read as the reverse complement.
AGGACTTGATAAGAAAACCGTTCTCTAACCAAGAGATAAAAATGTCTATAAAGAAAGAAATAATACGACTGATGTATATAATGTGAGTAAGTTCCTATCGCTCCTGACAAAATTATGGTGCATTCCTGCTACATGTACACATTGAGTATGCCAAGCAGGTCACCGTGAGGCCTCTGCTCCTCTGGAAAAGAGGAAATAAAACAATTTCATCCTGAGCTGCTGGAGGTAGGACCATTGCCAACAGAGAACCAAGGGAGTGATTAGATCAAGGTAGAATCAAAAGTGCCTGCTTCACTTTTTCAAACTTTTCCCTATGTGCATCCATGAGAAACAAAAATTCTTTTTCTTTAAAAAAAAAAAGTAAAGATTTTTTTCTTAAATATTTACTACAACCTTGTAATAGAAAAATTTGTCAAGATCTCAAAGGTGTGAGAGAAAGTAGTGACAAACAGGAAGCATCAGATGAGAAGGGAGAATTAACTAGTAAAGAAAATTTCATAAACTGCTTAGAGGAAATTATGAAAATAACATTAATTATGCAATGCAGTTTTGTATCTATCTTACAGTCTTCGACAAAAAGAATGCTATTCTAATTTTCAACTTCATTGAAGAGCATTCTTAAAAGCACACAGTAAGGGGCCAGGGATTTAGCTCAGTGGTTCCTGAGCCTGCCTCGCAAGTGCAAGGTCCCAAGTTCAATCCCTGGTACCAAAAAAAAAAAAAAAAAAAGCATACAGTAAGCACTAAATAAACTCTGGTGAACAAATGGTGGGAAAGATTTTTAAACCAGCATGATTCATTAAATTCTTATCTTTAAATAAAAAATTACTTTTGTAGAAAGATAATCTCCTTACTAACTTGAATATTATATTTGAAAGTCCACACATCATGTCCTGTTTAATTGAATTATTTCATTACTATTTTAAAGATTTCCATTCACCATCACTGCCAGAAATGCCATGTGCATTTTTAAATTCCACATGGGTAAAGTGGAAATGTTCCTTCCTTCAGGTGCCTACACAGAGAGGCTGGCCTACATGCTGAGTGGTCACTTACACCTACGGCTTTCTGCTCACGTTCTATTGTGCTCAATTGTCAGAAATGTATCTAGCCATGCATAAAACCACCTGTGTAAAATGATTTGTTTAATGAACACAAAATAATGCTGAAATTCATAATTCTTAAAATGTGTACAATTCGAAAATTAACGTTAATACAGCATTTCTCCACATTCAAAGTGATACAATAGAATAGGCTAATATTTACAGTCATAATTTTCATTGCTTCCTGCAAGGTCCATCCACGGGCATTTATGCCAACAACCAAAATATGATACTGTGATGATACAAGGAAGTAAAATTCTCTTTAGAAAAATCTGTAATAATAAATTAACCCTTCGGTAGATAAAAGTACATACAAGATCAAATTATCTTTACTCAGTTATATAATGCTATTTTAATACCAATACCTCAGGTGTTTTTTTTCCTCTGCCTCTCTTATTGCACAGAGCCCAAGGGCTTAGAAATATTCTATGTTCTCTTTGTGTTAGCAATGCTGTCAAAACTATTCTGGCCACAGCTGGGTGTGTTGACATTCTAATAGGCTGAGGCAGGAGAATCACAAACTCAAGCCTGGCCTAAGCAAATTAGCGACTTACTTAGACCATATCTCACAAAAAAAGAAAAAGAAAAAGCCCTTGCTCCTTTCTCCATTAACAATGATTTGGCAACAAATAGGCAGTAGCCAAACCTGATCACACCTCCTGAACGCATCTGTGGTCCTCAACCACCCAACTATGGCCCTAGAGGTGCCCCTGCCTGCCCAGGCACCAGGCAGAAACCATGCTAACCTGTGCCTCCTCTAAGAAACCTGCTGACTGTGGGCCTGGATGGAAGCAAGGAAGCAGCGCTGTGACCTGAATTGAAGTCTGCTAAATGATGCTTCTAGAGGAAGCGTCACCTGTCCAAGAACGCAGGAAAAGATACTTAACTTACCCAGTCAGTCCACAAGAGGTGACCGTGTCAAGTGTGCAGACAACAACAGAAGGTCATAAGGGCCACAAAGTATCAGGCAAGTGTGATACCACCAAGGGGAGTAGAGAAAGCCCTAATAACCAACCTCAATGAAAAACATTCATAAAGTCCTTGACAAAAACCCCCTCAAAACTGTTGTCTTAAAAATCTCAATGAAATATAAGAAAACACAGACATATATCTAGCCTGAATCAGGAAAATAATACAGGAACAAACTGAGAAGTGTACTAAACAGAAATTTCAAGAAAGAAAAAAAACTACAGAGAATTTCTAGAGCTGAAGAACATGATGACTGACATATTTTTTTTAAATCAACAGAGAACTTAATAAGAGAGTTAAGAAAGAGAAGGAAAATATCAATGAGCTTGAAGACAAGTGCTTTGAAATTACCCAATTAAAGGTACAAAAAAGAGAAGAGTATAAAAAAGAGTGAAAAAAAGTCTATAGAACTTATGTGATGTGCCATTACAGAAATTTCAGAGGGAAAAGGAGGTGTGTGTAGGGGCGGGGGGAGTATACTGAATGAGGTAATGGGTGCAAACTCCCCATATTTAGGGAGGAAAATGATCATGCACATTCATGAATACTGAAGCTTCCCAATAGAATGAACTCAAAAAAGTCTATACCCAGACATATTATAATAAATTTGTCAAAAGTCAAAGATAATTTTGAAAGAAACAGAGAAAAACAAGGAAACCTCCATAAGTTTATCAATGGATTTCTCACTAGAAATCTTTCAGGCAAAAGAAGAATAAGATGATGTGTATTCAAAGTACAGTTTTAAAAATAAAAATTCTGCAAATTGAGAATGTTTACCTAGCAAGACTGTTTCTATTAATAAAGAAGAGGTAAATACTTAGCCAGACAAACAGAAAATGTGAGAGTTCATGATCTTCTAAGCACCGCTTTACGAAAAGGGGAAGTTGAAACAAAAAGACAATAAACTACAAGAAAGCATATAGAAGTATAAACCTCACCTAAAAACCTGTTCAAACCTTATAGAAATGGGATTATGTAGTTGATCTGTTTTAGAAGAAAACATATATTCAGGTCACTGAAAAGATTAATTCAATAATAATCCATGGAAATATTAATTTATTACAATGTAAACACAGTTTTAAACCAAATATCCTATTGTGTTGGGAAAGCTAATAATAGAACAATTTACTTGCAAAAAGTAATTAGTTCATTCTGAACCTCAATGTATAATTGTACGTTTAATATGTGAAACAGTTGGAAATAAATAGTTTCTGATTATAAGAATGGTGGCCTAGGGCTGGGAATTTAGCTCAATGGGACCATGCCTGCCTCACAAGCACAAGGTCCTGAGTTCGATCCCCAGAACCAAAAAAAAAAAGAATAGTGGGCTTATGACATGGAAAACTATGGTTTGTGGCTCTTCAGCCATCCAGTGCCCAGGCTCACTTCATTAATGTCATACAGAAGTTATGTACATTTTGTTATAGCATGCAGATTAATCCCACTCAGAAATTTCATATACAGTTATGCATAGTTCTTTAAAATATTCAGATTAATCATACCAAATCTTGAAATGGAAATCCATTATTCTGTCTTCCCAATAAAATGATCAGCCCCTTATATTTATGAAATTATTCTTTGATCCCAATCTTTGAATTTCATTAAAAGAAGCCATGCAATTTCAGACTATATCACTGTCCACTTGATTAATCTAGATGTAGGTATTTGATACAAATTGTATCTATCATATTATTCCACATTACTGACAACAGTAATTTGTTTACAGTAAACACCTCCCCACTGGTCAAATTAGAGTGGCTTGCTAAGGTTCTTACTTGTATTTTTTGAAAACTATTGGATTAGAGAAGACAGACCCTAACCCAGAGTGATATGCCTGTGTACTATTATTAATCTTAAGTGAATGATGTAGACAAAGAAGTGGAGAGAGGCAAAATGACTCGGTCAGTATGTTGCATACTTAATGAGTACTAGGGCTCAAATTCAAACATAGTTTGGTTATGGAGTGTGACAATAAACTACCTAACTCTGATGGGCTCTACTGTATTGTAGTCCTACTGTACATATAGTCTTTATCAGAGAATAACAGATCATCTTCAATCCATCCTTTATTCCTAGGTTCAAATCATAAAATGATACAAACCTATACAGTACAGAATCTATGGAGTAGCAGAAATTTGCAAGTGAATCCTCCAGTCCCTGAGTATTTTCACATGTAAAGATAGCAATAATAGGCTTAATTTCATAGTATTACATGTTGTTTTAGAGCAAGGAATTTACTGAGAGCTCATCTTATGCTGTTTTAACATCAAAAAATTCCTTTTTCTTAGCTTTTCTCATGATTTTTATTTTTACTGTTCTATTCTATAACTTCAGCCTTAGTTGTCATCTCTTTGCTTTTTCTTTTTCTTTATAGCCACAGTGTAATCCTTTTAAGTCTTATAGGGTCACCTAAATGTGATGAGGATTTCCTCAGTCCCCGATTCAACATGTCTAAGCAGGAATTACACCTGTGCCATTCTTACACAATAGAATCACAGTAACATAACACAATTGATGTGTGTCTCACTAAGGACTTTTTCCTTGTAAAGAATTTTGCTGAAAGGTCTGTACATTTTTGTCTTTCATAGGTTTTGACTAGGTTTTTCTGGAATTGACATATGACTACACAAGGCTAGTACAGAATTGGAGGATTTATTAGGTAACAATCCTGAACTCAGTTTCAAGTAATCAGGAAACAGAGCAGTTAGAGCTCTGTGATTAGGAGGTAGGAAGGAGCAATGGAAAGGTGGTTGGCAATTTTCGGGAATGAATTTGGAGAAATGAAAGTGATACAGGGAACTGGCAGTGACCTAATTTTCAGAGAGACACAGCCACTGCGCAGCACGGTGCACCTCTCCATCTACTCACCACCCACAAAAGAGCAAACGGATTCATTGTCTGTATCATCAGCAACAATATATGCAGGCTTTGCCTCTCTGGAGAAATAATGAGATCATAAAGAGTGGGTGAGAAATTGGGCAGGAATTGTGGTAATTGCAGTGATCATAACAGAAGATGGTTCCCATTGCTCCGTGTTTGAATGAAGCTGTAGCAAAAGCAGCTTTATTTCCATTGCTCATTCATCACAACATTTCTGATTTCTTATAAGGAAATTCTGGACCACATTATGACACGAAATACTTTTTTTCTCTAATTTCTTAAACATGACTAGAACTTCTACTTAAATTTATTATGAAATATTTTATAATTACATATACATATCATAAATGTTAATTCATTATAAATACAAAGGATAAGAACATTCATTTTCATTATAACTAATTTTATCACTTTTGACTGAAAATAAAACTTTATGTGTGTAAATATGCATATATACACATATGCTATGTACATGTATATACTGGTTTAATTTTTCTGTTAGTTTTTTTCAATTTTTTTTTATGTGGAGCTGAGCATTGAACCTAGGACCTTGCACATGCTAGGCAACTGCTCTACCACTGAGCTATATCCCCAGTCCTTTTCTGACTGCTAGCTACTCACCATATTCACAAAAATCTCATGTATTTTTCATTTTCCTTCCAATTTTCCAAAAGTTGAACCATCATTTATATCAGAAATCTATTCTATATTGGATCACAACGAGAAATATATGCCATATATGTATAACATATACTCATACGCTTCCTTTTTTTTTCTGGTATAGGATATTGAACTCAGGACCTTGTGCTTATGAGGCAGGTGTGGCTCATTGAGCTAAATCCCTAGCCCATATGCATCCAATATTTTTTAAGCTAATGTTTTTCAATCAGTTCATTTCTATTCTTGCTTTCTATCTTATATCCAAAGTAGTAAACAATCCATTAGTATCCTTTCAGCTTTCATGCAATATATTGATTTTTTTCTCAGCCATAGTTGTTGGTTCCATGACTCAGGCCTAGGAGGAAGGAGAGATTTATCTGCAGCCTCATTTGTTAAGCTTGGATAGCTTTAATGTCACCCCCCGAAATGCCCATGAATTTCTATCCATAAAACAGCATATTTAACCATTTCTTATGCAATTATTGATATAGAATTGCAGTTTTGTCATCACAGGGAAATATTCTGTGAGAATAAGAGAAGCATTCCATATTAAGTTGCATTAGATTTGTAGAAAGTACCTTCTGAGCACAGAAAGCCAACATTTGTTAAATAGTAGCTGTGAGCCAGACTCCAGGCAAAGTGTTTGATAAGCCCTTAATCCTTACTACAACTCTTGAGGAAAGAATAATTATTATCCACATTTGACATTTGGAAAAAAATGAAAGGTATAGAAGTTAAATAACCTGGCCAAAGTTAAAATGCTAGTCTGTGGTTAAGCTAGTGTCAGACCTACGTATTTTAACCTCACTGCAATGCCTCACAAAATAACTAGGTTTCTGCTCCTGTCCTCTGCATTTGGACTTGAAACCTAAGGAAATTCAAAGCTGATTCTTTTGGAATACTGTTATAAGAGAGTTAAAAAGAATACTTGTATTTCACACTTAGAAAATGACATTGGGAGAGTTGCAGGATTATTGGTTATCATGCCCTGAATCCATGACCAGATGCTTATGTTCTGACTTGCCAGTCTTCATCATGGGAACTTGAAAAGCTAATACTTTTCCCCCAATATTCCTGGACACAAAAGCAGCCGTGTGACATTTTTTCAATGATCTATAATTGGAAGTTATTAGAGTCTTCAGGGAAAGTTTTTGCTCCTTCTGATGAAAATTGTGCATCACCTAGAATGTGAGAATGAGAAGCTCTGCACATTCTCTCCAGAAAAATAACTGATAAAAGTGGACAAAATTGTCAAAAACAGCAATTTCTTGTTCTAGAGATTGACCAGTGGTACTTAACAAATAGAAAGCTTCAATTCAAGAGGAGCTACTAAAACTTGGATAAAGCCAGTGGGACTTGGAATATGGTTGCCTAAGACTGTTCCTGTGCTAGTCTTAACCTCCATGCTCAGCCGCTGGCTCCAGAGAGGACTGGCTTGGCCTGGAGCAGGGCACATCCCAGGGTGATGCTGAAATGATGATTTTGGTGGCAATGTCTCAAGGAGACCAATGTCACAAGTAGTCTGAGTTTGTGATACCAATTCTATGCAAAGATAGACCAGCACACCAGCCAGAAATGTAATAGAAATATTTATACCATCAAAGAGATGGTTATGTTTCTGTTGTCTTTGTGATCTGAAAGGCATCCACGTACTCAAGACTGTATGCATGCTCAGAAGATGCAGAGAGTGTCTTAGTTATCTATTTCTATACGACTGAATGTTAGACTTATTGCAGAGAGGAGACATGAGCTGACCTAGCATAAAGTAAAATCTAGAACTCACTTGTGAACTTCAGCCTTTCAAATTCATTCTCTAACTCATAAATCCACTGGTCACTAGCAAAAGGTGAAAGATTTATTAGCTCAAGTTATGTAAGCACAACTTTAACCAAACAGTGTCTAATCACTGAGTTATACTGACTTATCTCTGGGATGTCAGACATGGAAATGAAGAAATAAAAAATAAAAAAAACTGAGTGGAGACAGCAGTGACCACATACCAAGGGAGAGACAGACTCTAAAGGTACTAAAGCAAAAATACAAACCGTAACAATGAACCCTGGGAAGGTAGGGAATTAGAAGCTAGATTTACTACAATATATTTTCCAAGTTGTCTATTTTATATCCAAAAATACAAACAATGAAAAACAAACAAAACAACACCAAAAAAAAAAAAAAGGAAGTGGGCCGGGGATTTAGCTCAGTGGTTCCAGTGCCTGCCTCACAAGTGCAAGGTCCCAAATTCGATCCCTGGTACCCGCCCCCCCCCGCAAAGAAAGCAAGTGTGATAAATACTAGGGGGAAAAAACAGGAGCAAATGGAAGTTGTTTCTAAGGGGGACTAGATGTTGGACTTCAAAGATAAAGATTCCAAAGCAGCAACTATAAAATGTACAGGGAATTGAAGGAAACCATGGTGACTACTCTGCACAAAATAGAAAATGTCAAAAAGATATGAATGACATGACGAAGTTACTTTAAGAAATAATATTAAAATTTTTCCAAGTTTGATGAAAAGCATTGACATATATATCCACAAAGACAAAAGCAAAGACTCCAATTTAGATAAATTCTAAAAAAGATCCATATCTACATGTACCAAATCAGCACTAAAAGTCAAAAACACAGAAAAAAGTCTCCAAATAGTAAAAGAATATGCCTTATTACATAAAGGGGAACCACAATAAAAAATTAACAATTGATTTATCCTTAGGGGGAAAAAAAAGAAAGATCAGAAAGTACTACAAAAACACACTCAAAGAACCAAAGAAAGAAAAATGACCAAGAATTTCATATTCAGCAAGCATGTTTTTTAAAATGAAAGTGAAACAAGTCACCCCAAGATAAAGAGAATTTCTAGCTAATGAACTCACTTTTTAAGAAATAATAAAGGAATTCTTTCAGAGTGAAAAAGAATAAAATCAGGTAGTAAAATAAATTCATACAAAGTAACTAGACACTGCTAAAGGCAACTGTGCAATTAATTAAAAAGGCAGTATATATTATTACATTACATTTTATTTCCATGTTTAACTTAATTATGTAAGGCAAAATTTTAAGGTGATATACTTGTAGATATATAGTATATAAAATGTGTATGACAATGCTACTATAGAGGATGATAAAATATGTACTTATGGAGAAAAATTTCTATATTTTACTGAGAAAAAATTAATAGTAATTTGAAGTAGAATATGATACATAAGATGCATTTTATGATCCCTATAGAAATCACTATGAAAATAACTAAATATATTTGGTAATAGAGCCAAATATTATAAATAATGTACTAAAATATCACTTACACACAACATGGCAGTAAAGAAAGAACAGAAGAGTATGAAAGGCATATGACATTTACAGGACAAAAAGGGAGGGCAGGGGAATGGGGAAAAAATAAGAACCAAGAGAGATTATGTAAAGGTACAAATTCCCAATGATGAGTGTCATCATATTGTATACCTAAAATGTACCAATAAACTCAGTGAAAAAAAAAAACAGGCAAAATTATATCAATAGTTGCAATAAGTGTGAAATAATTAAATAATCCAGTAAGAAGAAATTATCTAACTGCATTTGATAAGTTGAAAAGCTTTTCCATATACTAGCAAAAAATAATTGCAAAATAAATTTGGTAAAAATCACATCTTCAAGAACACCAAAAAGAATAAAATACAGAGGAACAAATTTAACAAAAGAGTTTAAAATTAGGGTTAAAATATAAATATTGCTCATAAAAATTAAAGAAAAACTAAAGAAAATGAGAGAGCTTCCACGTCCATAGATAGGCTGGAAGACTTGGTATCAACATGAATTGGGCCCAAGTTGATCTATAGAGTCAGTGAAATTGTTATTAAAATCCCAGTAGAGTTTCATTTTCAGAAATTTTTAAGGTGACCCTAAAACTAATGTAGAAAAGCATTTCCCGAATATTCAAAATGATTTGGGAAGAAAATTTTACAGAAAATGGACTTTTGTATTTAAACTTTGTAAACTACAGCCATCAAAACAGATGGTCCTGGCATAGTGATAGACAAATAGATCAATGGAGCATATTTCAGAGTCCAGATATGAACTCGTATATTTATGATCAATTGCTCTTGGATAATTGTACCAAGGTAAATCAGTGAGGAAAGGATAGTCTTTTTGGCAAAACCTTACTTCATACCATATACAACAGTTAACTTATAATAGATAAGGAAGTAAATATAGAATCAAAAAATGTGAATCTTTTATTCCTCAATAAAGAAAAGAACATCTTTATAACCTTCAGTTATAAAATTTCTTAAAGAATATGTCAAAAATCACAATCGACAAGAGAATTTAGAAATCATTAAAATTTAAAACTTTTTCTTTGAAAAAGCGCTATCAAGAAAAGGAGAAGATGAGCATAAATTAGATGGAAATATTTGCAAATCATACTTGGGATAGAAGGCATCAAAGTATTAAAAAGAGACATAAAATATGAAGACAAACTACTTAATTTTAAAAGGGGCAAAAAAATGTCTGGAACATCCAGTAAACTCACTAGTTTATACAATTAATATATGCTAATAATTATAATAAAAATGGACAAAAGATTTGCAAAAGCATTTTACTGAAGAAAATAAGCTAATAGCATGTAAGTACATTAAAGAAAGGTTTAGGAACACTCATCATTAAAGAAATACAAGTTAATGCATCAATGAGACTAATACCACTCCATAATTACTAGAGTGACTGGAGCTGGAAAAACAGACAATAATAAATGTTGATGAGGATTCAGAGAAGGTGGAATCCTTATTTATTGCAAGCAGAAATATTAAATGATGCATCTACTTTGTATAACAAATTGGTAGTCTCTTAAAAAGTTAACCATAAATTTACTAAGTAACTCTCAGCACTGTTCCTAGGAATCCACTGAAGAGCAATGAAGCATGTTCACCGAAAGACATACATGCAAATGTTCAGAGCAACATTATTCATAATAGCCTAAAAAAAGGGAAAATATCCCAAATATTAATCTACTTGGAAGTGGACAAAGAAAATGATACATACTCATACATTAGAATATTATTCATCCACAAAATAACAACCTCTTGACACATCCTAATATTCGATAAATCTCAAAATCATTGTGGTAAGTGAAAAAAATCAGATCCTTGCTTCTATAATCTACTTAAAAAACAGGACAGTATTTTCATGACTGGAGAATTGTCAGCAAGTGGACATGTGAAATTTTGAGAAAGTGGAAGTGATGGCAGAGCCCTAATACTAAATTGTGGTGATGATCACACAACTACATAAAAACACTTTACGACATTGAATTCTAACATATAGCTATCTAGCTAGCTAAATTTTATAGTAAATAAAGCTGTAAAAAATAAAGAGTAAATAAATATACTGAACTTTTCCAAAGGTTTTTACTTTATATTTGGGGACCTAGAGATCTTTGACTCTGAATGTTCACCCTTTTAAAAACATCTATATAGATAACCAGGAAAACATAAGAAACAACATAAGAGACAAAAGAGCAGAGGCAATTAGTACCAATCCCTTGTCACTTTCTTCTTGCCTTGAATATGAGTGGCTACCTGGAGCTACAGCAGCCATCTTGCAACCTGCAGATGATAAGCAGAAAAGGAAAACCATACACAATCTACAAGAAGAAGATGGTGGAAGCAAAGACAAGAAGGATCCGTGACGTGGGCAACACCAAACATGATCTTGCCTGTAGTTTTGCTATTTAAGAAAATAAACCAATATTAAACTCATTTTTAGTGAGGATTTCTACTACCTGCAGATAAAAATCGTACATGGTGATTCAGAAATTGATGTGGATAAAAATGATGAAAAAATGTTAAATAAACCTACTTAACCATGATTGAGAATGTAGGCACACTGCAAAGCCTACTGCTCTTTCTAAGCATTATTTGTCAAGGACTAGGCTTCAGGACTAACCAAAGACCTCAAGTCTTTAAGGAAGGGGAACTATTTCATACCACTATGTTGACTGAGCAATCAATCAGCCCTGTGGTTGTGGCTGGAACAAAGACTTAAAATAAGTCGAATTACAATGTGTTAGTGTTATTCAGGGAAAAACTAGCCCCCAGATAAATATACACAGTCATCTTCCAACTTCCATGGAAGACTGTTTCTAGACCCTGGGTGCCAACACACATGGATGCTCAAGCCCCTTATATACAATGGCGCAGTATTTGCATATAACCTACACATTCTCCTGAATACTGTAAATCATCTCTAGGTTACTTATAATGCCTAGCACAGTGTAAAAAAAATATAAGTAACTGTGATAATGTATAAGGAATAATGACAACAAAAACTCTTACATATTAGTATACACTCAATTGGGTTTCTCTTAATCATTTCAATCTGTGTTCTGTTGAATCCATCTATGAAGAGCACATACATATGGAGGAATAACTGTATATGCCTAGAGAGAATTTCCTTTTAAGAAACTGACTCATGAAATTGAGGAGGCTTAGAATGTCTGCCATGCATGCTGGCCAATTATGCACTGAGGGCAGAGTTGTAGTTTGAGTGCAAAGTTGCTTAGTTTCTTCTTCTAGGGAAGTCAATCTTCTTCCATCAAAGCTTCCAATATTTGGATGCAGCCCACCCATATTATAGAGGATATTTGCTTTGCTCACCATGTAACAAATACTAATCTCATCTGAAAAATAACTTCACACAAGTATGTAAAATAGCATTTAACCAAATATCTGCATATGCTATGGTGGCCTTGCCAAGTTGATACATAAAATTAACAATCACACAGAAGTGTAGCGTGAATCTCAAAGGCATTATATTATCAGCATCAAGGGATTATTAACATATTCTTTGTGGGCATGGGTTCAGGGGAGAAGTACAACAAAGGCTGAGAAAAAGTAAATGAAAGTAAAGTGACAAAAAAAGCCTAGAGTAGACACAGGAGTCACTGGATAACAAAGGTTAAGCAACCAGAAAAGAGTAAAGAACCAGGATGAATGAAAGTCAGTAGACTATAAACGGGACATATATAAGTAATAAAAAAGCATTAAAAAGAAAAAAAGATAAAAAATAGCAAAACTCAAGCAAAAACACAGAAGGCTAGAAGGAAGATTAAATATTTCTAAGCAAAGTATTCTGCTTCATGATTTTTAGCATAATGGCTTTCTTTCATGTGTCCTCAGTTTCTAATTTTATTAATATTCTGCAATATTATAGTGAATTTTTTGTATAAAACAATTCTAATGAATACTGGCACTATGTCATTTGCTTTTGATTTTTCCTATTAATTAAGTTATATTTTTATGGATTTTTCTACAATCTCGTCCTATTAAAACCAATGGCAAACATTGGTAAAATACTTTGTCAGAATAGCTGTACCAGATATGATTATAAAACTGAAGTAGTCCTATTAGTATGTGTGGGAACTGAATCTCTAAACTAAATATTATCAAACAACTTGAATCAGTTTGTATTCTGAAGTGTCAAAGACTCTATTTTTGAAGTGAGACATTTTTAACGCCTATGCTTAAAGAGAGCTATCAACAGATATGTCTCAAATGTAATTCTAAATCTTTAACAATATGACCAATGCAAAAATTGATTTTATTCTCCTAAAATTGTTTTTTGGGAGCAATTAGTTATTTAAATATTTAATAATATATTAATTTTTTAAATATATGGAGTCAGTTTAGGTGTTATTGAGATTAAAATGTAATTTTTCAGTAGACAAATTAAATAAAGTGATTTATACATGAAAATAAATGATAACATCTTCTGCACAGTGATTAAAATTATCAGTCAGGACTTTTTAAAAATGACAAAATGTTTAATCTAACTATATCACTATACAATGGTTATAAATCAGCTTGCATATTTATTTTGCACAATGGTATATCATATTAAATTATTGCTTCATTATTTGCACAGAGATGAATTACAACCACTGAGGGAAACATAATTTGAAATTTTTTACTTACATATTTAGAAAGCTCAGTTTTATAATTAATTCCCATAGTAAAAAAAATAAAGGAAAGTAAAAAACAAAAGAGCTCTGCAAAAATTTTAAACTCATAATTCACTTATAATGGGTTTTCTCTGAATGTGTGATTTGAAATTCAGTGAACCAAATTTTAAATGCCTAATTACGCATCCTTCTATAAATTTGTATTCATTATTATAAATGCAGCTGTTATACATTTCCCTTTCCTAGACTTTGTCACCCGAAATAAGAATAAATTCCCCAGTTTAAAAGGCCAAGCTTTTAAATCCGAAACTCCTGAAAGCACTCGGAGCCACTGGGAACCCATAACGACTTCTCAATGGCATGCAATACCTCGAATACCCTTCCATCTATTTCTTACCTTCTCTTTAGGGTCCCTCATCAAATCTGTTTCTACCTACGTAGGAACTCCTGTGATTTTAATAACAAGAAATAGTATTTACTTCTCATTCTTCTAAGATAAACTTTTTGGATTTATCACTTCATACCTTATATTATTTGCCTCATAGAGATTTTAGGATTCAACTTGGACCCTACAACACCTAGAAAAGTTACTTGATTACATGCCCAACAATATTTGCTGTACCAAAATAATTATTTGGTTGTCTTTTACAATTAAAGCCTGTGTTTGCAACAAATTGACAAACTTCACTCTTTTCGTTCTAAGAAGGATGAGTCATGTTCATTGTATATCTTAGTACTTAAGGCACAATCCAAATTTTTTTTACTAACATGTAATACCCAAGTTTTGAATTTGGTTACTTTATGTTTGTAGATGTTCCATTATTTTCCCCAGATGGAAGAACAATGAATAATTCCTTTTATAATCACAGAGTCGATAAAATCCTAATGAAAATTCAAACCATTATTTTTATCCTTTAAAATTTCCAAAGTAAAACTTTTTTAAAAGTACAAGTACGAAAGATCAAAAAGGACAAAACATTCTTAAAGAACATGGTAGGAGAACTACCGTACTGATACTCAGACGTAAGATCTTCTGTACTTAGGATAACTTAGGATACTGTGATACTGGTACAAAGAGAAGTTGGCCGGCCTATATATTGACTACTACTTCTTCTCTTTTCCAAAAGTGTTTGATGAAATGTATATTAGCATTTACCAAAATTTGCTGACCCTCTCTTCATAAGAATAATATGTGCATAAAATTTTTGAATTGCTGGCCATGTAATAACTTCAGCCAATGAAAGGTGAAATCGAGTTAATATCATATTAGAGCAAAAGGTTTAAGAACCTGTGCATGCTTCCCTTCTCCTTTAGCCTCTGCTCCTAAGACCAGAAATCTTGCACACAAAAGCTGTGACAGAAACCTAGACAGAAGTATAAATAAGAAATGAGTTTTGTGGGGTTTGAGCTGTTAAAATTTGGTGGGTTATTTGTTGCTATGGGGAAAAAAACCCTAGCCTTTTATTCACATAAGTTTGCACATTAGAGCACTAAGAAAATTGTCTATAGTCTATTTGGCAAATCATGCTGGGATAAACATAGCTCTCTATGGAAAAGAGATTTTTAAAAAAAACTATCCCCTACCTCCATAATACACAAAAATTAATTCTTATTGTGTTGGAATCTACAGAAAAACAAAAATGCCTTTACCAAATATTATAGGAGCACATATTTATGATGTCAGGATAGTAACTTTCTAAACAAAACACAAGAAGCATTACCTCTAGAAAGACTGAAAAATTGGATTACAAAGAAAATTAAAATTTCTCTTCATCAGTCACTTCCCTAAGTGCAACAGAAGGGAGAGAACAAATTTGCAGCATATACAACTGACAAGGAGCTCATATAGCAATGTGACATAATTTTCTTTTTAATGGGCAAAATCCTTAAATGTTCACTTTAAAAAGTTTATCCAACTCAATTGAGAAAGAGTATAACTTTATTAGTAAATATTGAAATGTGAGTTAATACCAAAATATAGTACCATGTCAGACCCACCAGAACAGTTAAAAAGAAAATGAAAGATGATTTCAAAGTTTGAGAAAGACATGAAACAACTAAAATTTTCATATACCCTGATCAGTGATACCACCACTCAAAAAGATTGGCATTATGGGATAAATTGAAAGGTACACATATTCTATCATCCAGCAATTCCACTTTTGAGACATAAGTGCAGACAACTGAAGTGCTTTTGTTACACTTGGAAATGTGCTTTCCATGGTCCTCTTTCAGGAAGGGACCTGCTGCCCAGCCAGAAAAAGAGCAGTCAGCCAACACTCTCCAGCTACGCCCCCTTCAAAGTCAGCCTCAACTGTAGAGAGCAATATTACCCAAGATCATGCTTTCTTAGAGGCAGCAATTCACAGCTGGCTACAGAATGAGGCAGGGTTCTCAAAGACGAGGGCATTCTGGACTCTTGTGCTTGGTCCAGGCTCAGATTTATTGGGGCTGTATTTTCACTCAACTTATTTCCCTCCCAAATTGTGCAACAGCCCCCTTTCCTTCACAGACTTTAGTCCCTACAAAGCATCACATACAACAAGTTTCATCTCAGCACCTGCTTCTGGAGAAATCAACATATAACAGACATTTAGTGTTAGAAGCAGTCTGAGGAAGTAAACAACAAGTTGGAATTTGAGGCTAGAGCATTCACTGCCCAGCTGGCAATGGAGACCGCATCAGTAGGGACAGGTGATACAAGGACAGCTCATGGGCGCAGGTGTCGATCACACTCTAAGGCCCTGGCAGTGAACTGGAATGGTACTGATACAAAGGAATGCATCTGTGCCAGGATTTGGAACCAGTGGAAGAATACAGTAGCTGTTAGGTGTTGACGACTATTGTTAAGCATCATTATTGCTCTATCAAATTATAATGAGCAGCGGGCAAGGAACTGGCCTGCAAAGCCAGTTGTGAAACCCTGGGGCCTGTTGGGTTTTCTACAAAGAAATTCTCATCAGTTTTGCTGAGAGGTTAAGAGAAAGCTGAGAATCAAATATAGGTCTTGATGAGTAGCTGAACTTTAAAGAAAGTTGAGGTCCTGACAAAGGCCATTATGGACTATGACTGAAAAATCTTTCTCAAATGACAGCCACCTGGAGGACTCTTGAGGGCTTAAGAAAGAAGAAAAATTTTCAATTTGGCTCATGGATAGCCTCATGGAATGAATTATATTCCTCTGGAAATTCAAAGAAATGCTGAGGTTCTAGACTGTAGGATATATTTGGTCTTAGGTCCTTTACAAAGGTAATTAAGGTAAACTGAAATGGGGATGGGTGGTAATGTAGGTGTGAGTCATTTTCACCATAGGGAAAAGTCATGTAAAATCAAGATTCAGTCCTTCTCAGGACCTGGCAGTCATCCCCTCAGGGTCTGGCAACCAGACCAACGATTAGGGTCAAATTCCCACACAGCTTTGGTTAGGGACTGTCTGGTCCACTGTGGAAGAAGATGGACGAAATACGAAAGCAGCAGCATACCCTAGCTTTCAGGTACTGGCACGAGCCAGGAGAGTTTGCATGGGACTAGATTCTCACTATGCTAAATTAAGGAAGGGGTTGGGGAGTCGAGCAACCTGACAAGGACCCTAGGAGATGATACTAACATGCTAACATTATAAGTGATGAGCTCCTTTAATTGAAGTACAAATGCAGAACGGCTTCGATAGTTGGTAAGGGAAGATGAAGCGTACTTATTGCAAGAATAAATTAGATCTAAAACACGCAGAAGGTAAATTGTAGTGCCCTGTGTAATCTTTTCACAAGAACCAAGTACCCGGGCCCAGGCACTAGGAATATCAACTGCTGATGCCTCGAGCTCTGCCTCTCACTGAGCATAACTCTAGGCCTGGGATCATCGCTTTTAGTACCCAAAGTTCACTGGAGTAGAGCCGGGACATTTCTTTACGCATACGTAGTATATGATGCTTTTTCACTACATTAGCAGAGTGCAGTAGACAGGAGACAGAGTGTGGTCTGTGAGATCCCTGCTGTAGAACATCAAAGGTGTCTTGTCCAAGGTTACGCCTTCCAAAGACAACCCCCAGAGAAGTTTGCCCATACAGAAACAAAGATCTGGTTCTCATATTTCCTTAAGAGACAACTCTGAAGGTCATACAAGAAACGTAGGTTGAGGACTGAGTTGTGGTTGCTTCTTGGCTCTATTTCTCTTGCCATGCAGTAGTGCCTTCCTCACTGCCTCATAGTTGTCACTTCTGAAGGTGTGCCTCAGTGAAGCTCTGCATGGAGTGCTTACTGTCACAGGCTATAGTCAGAGAACTCAAACATACAGACGGTAATCTAGTGACTCCCAGCGTGTACTACACACATCTCATATCCCTATGACTTCAATATATCCTGATGTCTCTCTCTTTTTTAACTTGAAGTGTCCTTTTCCAATCTAGATAATAAATTCTTAGGTATTTCTTAAGATCCGTATCAAATATGTTGCATTACTGATCACATCAAATAATTAGTTACTCTATCAGTTGCAATCCTACAGCCCTACTGTGGGGATTCCTTACATTCTTCTGTTTGTTTGTAGGTGATAAAATAATTAAAAGAATAAAAACAAAATTTGTATTTTCATACCCATCTACATTTCATAATTATATGTGTGCCAAAGTGTATGTGAGAGTCATGGATAAGCGGGATCCAACTTTGAAATATTAAATTTTTATTTAATCATTATATATAAGTATATGTAAATATAATAAATCTATCTATCTATATATATATATGCTAGGGTTCTCTTTCTCTTCACCCTTTCTTTTCCTTCTCAATAGTGTAATGAGCAAGTTTTTGATAAGACATAAAAATTCAAAACTCGTAACATTTATAATATCAGTACATTGAGAATTTCTTAAGTATCAGGCAATATTTTATGAGTCATACATGTGTTAACTCATAAACCTCCCAGAAACCTCAAGAACAAAATGTATCAACCCCTCAAAATGAATGTGCTCATTATCTACTACAAAATATCTAAAAAAAAATTTTAAAACAACAAAAATCTGTTATTATCTCCATTTTACAAATAAAATATTCAGTCTCAAAGAGATTAATTAACTCGCTCTGCTCACATAGCTTGTAGTGGCAGAGATGGGATTCAAATGTAACAACTTTTGAATCCATCTTAAATTCTTAACAAGCTTTTTTGCCTAAATCATACTTACTGCTCTTTGTTGAATAATACACTGATGCTTTAAAAAATAATCATTATAGAAAAAGTCTGACCATAAAGTATTCCTCTTTGAAAAAATCTGAATGTTCTAGATCATCTACTGCCATGATCATCCAGAGAGGACCCTAACTGTCTGCTTCCGCAGTCAAGGCTGCACCCTTAAAAAACAGTGAGAAAAAAGAGCAAGAGAAAGTGGGGTGGTGAGGGGAGAAGAGAGACGACCATTGTAGTGAGTACCTGAGATATTCATCGCAATTGCACTGTACTCCAGGATAAAATGCAAAATGCTCTGCGACATTCTCAAGACTCCATATGTTTGTGTAATCCAGTAATAATGACATTTATCCTTTTCTAGTTGTAGATAAAACCTGCCTTCCTTCTTGGACATAATGGGTACACCCTTGGAGTTACACATGCATGCACAATTATCAGTAGAACACACAGCACAGGTTCTTTGCACAGAATAAGCATCTAATAACTGTTTGTATTCTTTAATTCAATTATATCTGACACACTTGATTTTCCTCATGAAAATTTTAGCTTTTAATTTGACAGAGTCAACAGGAAGAGGACAAGTAAGCTGTGATTATAAACACCTTACATGTTTACTTTAGTGGAATTCATGATAAAAATAGATAAGATGAGAGAATTTTTAGACAGAAGAGGAAATGTGGAAGAATTTTCACTTTCAGTCAGAGGCAGGGAATTTTCACTTTCATCATGAGACAGTGAGGTATGACAAAACAACTGTGGGTCTGTAATCAGGACTATACTCTTGTCCTTGCTCTGACATGAGGAAATTGTTTGATTTCAAGCAAGTTATTTTGGTTCTTTAGTATGCTTATTTCAGGGAGAGTATAAGAATACAAGGAGATAACTCATGCTATAACCCTTCAAAAATGCTGCCATGTTAGAAAAATATAAGTGACCTTATTGTTAATCATTACACCTTATGCACATTAGGTCTTCCATAAATACCTGCTAATCAAAATTAAATCCTTTCATTTCAACATATATAACAATAAAGTATAACAATACAAGTAGGTGAGATATTTTAATGAATACTTAACTAATCTTCATGTCATTATGAGGTCTATTCTTTTTAATCCCCATTTAACACATCATTATGTGACATCATTGCTGACATTACATAACTTTACAAACTTCATGACTCCTAGGTGGGAAAGAAAGAGGTCTACTGGACACAAATATCCCCATCACTTCCATCATGAAATATTTCTTCTATTAATGCATAATTTTCTGAGTACCTATAGCAGATATTCTGAGATCAGAAAATGTACCTAATACAGAATTACAATTGCAAAGCAAGCACCCCATAATCATATCTACTTTAAAGTTAAGCACACACACAAAACAAGTATATCTCTACATGATCTTAATGAGCTCCATGAGAATAATGTGTATCTGTACTGAAATCTTTATGTTTGGGGAGCCATTTCCTCATTTTAGTTTCTTTGCTTTACATAATTATCTTCCTTTGCAAAAATAAATGTAATTTAGAATATTTTACTTAGGAAAGTTTGTATTAAAGAATGTTCTGCCTACAATACCAATGAGATAATCAGAACTAGTAACCTAAAGGAATAATTTTTTAACAAGCTGACTTTCCCTTCACAGTACTACCATTTCCCAAGAAACTCCACAAAAAAAATTAAAAGTTGCATTCAGACAGCAATATTTATTTTAAATAGAAATAGAAATATGTGCTGAACTATTCATAAAAGTTCTGATTACCTGTGAACCCCAGAGGCAGCTGTCTATACATTAGCATAGATGATAATTGCCTGCTTTTTGATGATATGTACGAATTTGACATTCCAGCTACCTGCTTCCATGAGCAAGTATAAAATATTTACCACTTCTGGCATCTGACCAACTAATTATCTTCAAAAATTCAACTAGAGTTTGCATAAAATATAAAATTAAAACTTTTAAAGTAGTTTCCTTACAATCTTTAACTTTTTTGTTCTCTCTTAATTCTAAGTAGTCCTCGGGGCTGAAAGTCTCAGGGTGCCAGAAAAGTTATTCAGTGATCCTAGAAAAATAACTAAGGTCATGCCAGTGGTTTTTGACCACACTTTATGTATTTAATTGAAAACCTCATCTCCTTTACCTTCGCTCAGTGTATATTGTACTTAACACTCTGAACATTAGCCCTTGGAATAAATGAATGAATAATATATGAGTTGCTCTTTATTATGATTTTGAAGCTTGATTTAAAATTAATTTTCAAGACTATTATGGAATACCAAATGTCGTATTCACTAGTACCTGTACCCTGCTTCCCAATTGCAATGTGCTGTTTGCCACAGCCATCTGCTCGTATTCTCTCTTCCAACTTGAAGAAATATTGATGGAAATTTTTTCTAAAGGGAAAGAATTAGAAATTTGAAGTTCCCTGTGTCTTCACAGAAAGTTCACAGGAAAATTGCACTCCATGGATGGAAATTACACTGAAAATATAATTATATGAACTAATATAAAATTATTCATGATAAGTTTGGGTGTGTCAGAGAAGTTTAGTGTTGTATTTCAGTAATATATTTTGTTGCACAAATACTCATAAAGAACATAATATAAAGTCTACTGGAACTGTGAATCTGAATGCAATGAAACACTATGGGGTCTGATATATTCTAAAAAATAATACTGGAAAAGTGTTTTCATCCCAATAGATGCTAAATGCCCAGGCTTAAACCTTTAGCACATGATAATTACACTCATCAAGCAAAAAGAATTCCGTAATGTTTAAGTAAGTGTTTCTTGTCTGAGAGATGCTTCAGCAACTGCAAAGGCCTTTATAGGCATTTGACAGCTTCAAATGTGTGAAGTGATGTCTGTCCAGACAGAATACATTTTAAGCAATGGACAACTTTTTTGAATCTACTCCATATGGAGCACTATACTAATTTGAAGGAATAAAGAAGGAAAGCAAATAGACACATAAAAAATAATTGCTAAAGTACTTATCTTCAAATGTATTTTATATCCAATAGCAAGGATATACAGGTATACAGGCTAATGAGTTGTCAGAGGAAAGAGAATACAAAACTGTAAAGTGTAGTAACAAATGAAATAACACAAGCAGCTCTCATCTCCATCGATTTTGAAAGCAATATATTTTATACAGGAATTCTCCTTCTGCAAAGAAATTAGATAACCTGAAGATAATAACACAGGAATATGCATTTAAGGTGTTATCTTATTCCTATTGCAGATTAAGGAGGGAACTTTGGTAGAGTTAACCTGTGAAAACAGAAGGTATGGGTTCATTCTGTCTCTTTGCTGATGCTCAATTCTTGAAAAAAAAAATCCAGAAGAGAATGTGATCTGCCCAGGCATCTCAGTCCCCTTTATCCCTATAACCGATATTGCTGATCAGCATGGCTCCATGGGCATCACTTCCTTCTCTATTACTTCATGTCATACTAAAGATACATGTCTATTAATCTCCACATAAAAGTAAATCATTCTTAAAGATCTTTGAGAAGAGGAGGTCTCTTGCTAAAAGCTCCAAAAAATCCTTTATTTCTAGATCCATTACTTGATTCAGCTAATTTAAGACTATGTTTTTATTAGCTGAGCAACTCATTAATTTTTGTCACACCTATCATATCACTGAGTAAGATAGAATCATATCTCTGACAGCCAGATCCGTAACTTTTCCAATTGGCAGGGGCTGCTAAAACTGAATCCGTGCTACCACAGTCCTGAACAATCAATGACACATCACATACATTCCAACTGGCTGAGTGACGATTTAATTGATTCTTCTCTCCATATTCCACAATTTTAAATCTTTGTTTTTGTACAGGTCATGGAGCAACTTGAGTTGCTAAATCCCTAGAAAGTACTAAATTGGGGGCAAAACAAGATTGGAAAAGACAGTTTCTGTCCACATAGAGACGCAAACTAAACAGAAACAATAGGAACAATTACAATCAGATGCTGTTATAAATAAGGACAAACCTACTGAGGTCTGGAGTCACATGGAACATGCCAAATCAGCCTGCTGAAGACAGGCAGGTCTGCCCACGCCCTACCGAGGTCAACAGATTCCCTGAACATGTCGAAACAGCCCGCGCCCTGGCAACAATCCATTGGACACTGCCCCCCGCTCCTCTGTACAGCCACCTGGTTCCACACTACAAAGACACAGAGGACACTGGACCACCAGACCACGGTATTGGGTCCTGCCACTCCCAGCCCAGAGTTAGGCGTTTCTGAGCCGCCGTCCCACTGCTCCTGGTCCAGAGAAAGGGGCCTCCCGGCCACCATCCCTCCCTCTGCTACCAGCCCAGAGGAAAGGGCTTTTGGGCCACCATCCCTACTGCTGTTCCTGGCCCCTGTCCCACCTCTCCCAGCTCAGAGGAGGTAATCCGTGCAGGCGCCAATAGCCCTCCCCCCAGTAGAAATGAGAAAACATGTAAATATATCTCAAAACCAGACTTCCAGATCACCTACTGCAACCCCAAAGGGAAATGAGATGGAACACTCTGATACTCAACCACCTGGACCCACTGAACTGGCAACAAAAAGGGATCTGGAA
>NW_004624742.1:16489273-16547592 GCF_000247695.1 Heterocephalus glaber | reverse complement strand
AGGGGAAAGGAAAGAAGGGAAAGGAAAAATGCTGAGAAATGGAAAAAATGGAAATAAAGTCTTTGTAAATAGGGAAGTATGAAGGGGGTGAAGGGAGGGCTAGGAATGGGGAAAAAATAAGAACCAAGATTCATTATGTAAAGGTACTATTCCCAATGAGAAATGTAATTGTTTTGTATACCTAAAATGTACCAATAAAAGAATTTAACAACAACAAAAAAATAAGGACAAACACCTCCTTCCTCATGAGAGAGTGCAGCACATTTTTTTCTTTAATTGGATATTCCCTGGAATAGTTATAAAGCAAAAAAGACTGGCACACACATACATACATATATATATATATATATTTAAAGTTATTTGTCCATTACTGAAAAGAGATTATTCTAACAGGCACCCAAGAGAGGAAAAAAAGGAGAGACACTAATGTACTTTTTCCTTTCTCAGACCATCAAGTAAACCTAAATAAAGAGCTTGGTATATCAGACAGGGTTTTAGTTGAATGTGTCAGCATGGAATACAAGCACTGCAGCAAAGGAGAATGGATTATATGTTTTCAAAACCAACTTACATTATGTAATCTACCCTGTGGTGACCACAGGGTGAGACACATCAGGTGGGGATAATCAAACAGGCTTTACCAGTAAACACTTCCATGTAGATTGTTTTTCAGTTGAAACCACATTTCCAAGGATAGCTTTTATTCAACTCCACAAACTCCTGTTTTTAATAGCTCATTTAAACCTCTTTCTTTTTTTTTAAACAATTCATTACAGACTGCAAAAGGCTTTGTGAAGCATTTTGAAATGGGTTTTGCACTAATGTGATAAGAGATATCTTTTGAAAATAAAATAAAATAAAAGCCAGCAGAGCATATGGTGCTTACCACTCAGGCATTTCTCTTTTTTATACTAAAATGCACCCAGAGAACGCTAGAATTTTAAAAAAACAAACAAAAATATTCCATACCTATAGGGATGCTCTTGTTTCTCTCAAATTGTGATTAACTTTAAAAATAGTATCATTACTTCTTTAGAAGCAGCCTGAAGAGTAGGGTAGGAAGGAAACAAATGTTGACTGTGAACCTACTACTGTGTGTTGCCTAGGACAGTCTGAATGTGATCTCCCACTAGGCTCTTGCAACAACCTTTCAAGAATGAATGGCTATCCTCCTTTTTGAATGAAGACGTTGGAAACTTTCTCAACACCTTAGAGTTTTGAAAAGTCACAGAATTTATAGCCAGATCTCAGGCTCTTGAATTCAAAATTGTACACTAAGCAAAATGTACTTGGTGAGTTTTTTTCTTAGGTGAGACACAATACTAGACACCCACAATTTAAGGAAAGGCTTATTTTGACTCACAGTTGCTGAAGGCTCAGATCTTGCATGGTCGGCTGGATCCCAGGCAGAAACAACATGGCAGCGGGCATAGCAGAAGAACAGCTATTCATGTCATGGTGGCCAGAAAGCAGAGAGGAACAGAGTCTAGGCAGGAGACAGATTCTATATCCTAAAAGCAAGCCAGCTATGGACCTCCATTCTCTGATCACCTTCCACAAGCCTTGCTTCTGAGTGCAAGAGGCAATGAAGGGGCATTGCAGATCCAAACCACAACAACCAAAGAAACCACGATTAGCAGACCTGACTTACTTTCATGGAATTGACAAACCCCCTTACAAAGAACTGGGAGGCATTAGTATCTTTCCTGCTAAGTTCATTAGGACCTTCAAGAGAGTCATGAAGTGCTCCTTCCCTGTGAACATTATGGAATTGAAGACTGTATCTGCAGAGGAAGTTCTAAAAGAGTTTCTGAGCACAAGGCAGAAAGCATGTTACTTACTTTATTCTCTGGTTCCAGTTGAAGTTGATATTCTGTTTGTACAGAAGAGAGAAATTAATAAAGTGGTAAAAAGGGTGGAGCAGAAAACAAGCATTTTAGGTTTAGATGAATGATAGTGAAGAGGGTAGTATGGAAAACAGAAAGGAAAAACAGACTCCTGCTAGAGGTTTATTGAGCCGATATATAAAACACAATAAATTTTGAAAACACCAAAAGCTGTGAAGGATGAATATGAAAGAGGTCAAAAGAGAACTATCAGTTTTATAGAATGCCCCCCCTTCTTCAAGTATTTTTTCTTTATATGTTTTTTATAGAATCATCACAAAGACCCTGGAAATTAAGTACTACTTTCAAATTTTACAAAAGGTGTGGAAATTCGGATGGCATGTCAAGTTGATTAACTTTGGAATCCACCGGGAAATTGGTAGAGCACTGGAAGTTCGGAAAGTGTGATTTTGGGTATGAAATATGGTCCTGGGCCCCTTTCTCTCTGTATGGTTCCCCTGCTCTGCTCCCCAACTGCCTTGCTTTGTCATGTTTTTTGGCCATGATGTTCTTGCCTTGCAAAGGCTGAACTGAAAACCTCTGAAACTATGAGCCAAATTAAACTTCTTCTTTGAGTTGTGGTTGTCAAGTATTGTGTCCAACTACAGGAAAGCTAGTAATACAAATGGGTAATCTAACACTCAAAAAGTGTAAGCAACTACAGTAATTCAAAACAACACAAGCTGTTGGGGAGGCTTTTGAATCCAAACAATTTGACAAAACCATGCTTAGGCATTACCACTGGTATGTACTGCCTTTAGTACAGGGGAAAATTAGCCAAGTGTATATATGGCTGTGTGTGCCTGTATTTCTATAATGCAATTCACAGAAAGGCTTTCAAATAGTTGGCATCAATAGTTGACATATCACATGTCCTTAGTGCTCTGCTCAGATCTTTTCAAGAATCGTGTACCTTCATCCCCTCTCTCATAGTCCCTACTGGGAGCAACTTTGACTGCCATGCTGATTTTAGGAGCTGCTCAGCAGGGACTCAAGAGGTCAGATGCACTGAAGAATTAATCTCTTCGCCAAGACCCAATAGCCTTCAACTAATAGTAGGTGTGATGTAGTGCATAAATGGCATAGCTTCAAAAAATAAAAATAAAAACAAATGGCATAGCTTCCTCACCCCAAGTGGAAAAATTCTAAGGCATTCTCTCCATAAGCTCTCAGAAATCCCTTTGAACATGTAGTCTCCATCGCCAATAGAAATAACCTGCTCATTAATGTAGTTATCTTAGCTTCACGCCCTTCCCTTTCCCACTTTCCTAGCTGGTGACTACTTCCAGGGACCACGTTCCAGGTAAAACACTTCCGCTCAGCATTTAGGTGCAGCTAGTGGAGACTGAACCTAACACAACTTTCAGAGGGGAGGCAGCATTTGAAATGAATTTTGGAGAAAAAAAGACTGGAATTAAAAAATGGAGGAAGATAAAGAGAATACATGGTAAATACAAAACATAAATGTAGAAAAATCTAAGTCAATTTGGTGGTAGAGAACAAAGCAGTAGATCAAGCATAGTACTTTGTTGAGAATACCATAATATCATAAATTTTCTGTTATTTTGCTTTTCCTGAGCAAAGTCTGAAAGAAGTTATCATGTGTTCTCACTGTCGCTCTTCCTTACTTGGAAGATAAATGTACTTTTATTGTTAACTATTTATTTATACTCTGCCTTATTCCAGCCAAGATTTGAGAAAACTGAAAAATTGATATTGACTACGTATAAATTTGAAGTTCTTTAAGCAGTTCCTATACACAGAATTCATCATAGTGAAAACAATAAGAAAAGGAAATAGAGAAGGCAGTATTAATGCACTAACTACTACAAAGTAATTCTAAGTTATCACTTAGCTACTTAAAGGCAATTTTGCTAAATGAGGTATTCTTTTACATTGGCATTTTTGCCTTACTGATATATACAATGAGGGGAATTTCCTTAATGTGCTTATAATGTCATTAATTTTTAAATCCTTTGGATTCCAGGTACATTGCCTAGAAAAGAGTTTGATATGTTCAAAATTTAGGAATTAAAGTGCTACAGCTACGAAATGAATAAAGTACAAAATATCTTTACATTTCATTCTCAAGCTTAAGGTGAACAGATAATATTTTCTAGATGTGGATAAAAAGAGTACTAAAATTATATTTTTAGCAAAATATGTGAAAAAGGTTTGAAGGAACTGCTTTTATGTTTTTTCTTCATTTTTCAAAAAAAAAATTTCTGTCACTTACCCTTAGCCTGCTTTGAAAAAATCATGAGTTTTTATAATAGAAATTAGGACTTGGAAAAAATCAGAAATTGCTGAAGCATATCAAAAATCTATATTTTGGATGCCATTAGAATTTGAAGAATAAACTGTTTTTCATGGGGCAAACTCTACTTCAAGGGAAGCATGTGGAACTCCATAAACATGCCATATTTTCTCTTTCCTTGTTTCATGAGACAATTGTACATAAAGCAAATTGTTTTGTCAAATGTACACAGTCTTTATTCCAAATATCACAAACTAATTCCCTGAATGGTAGTTATCAATCCTTGAGCGTGTTGGATAATGGAAGTAGCATCCAATTCATGCATTTCATTTCGAGTAACATTAAGGAGATTTCTAAAACTTCTATGGAGTACTTGTATGCTCACTACACTATTTATTATGGTTTCCATATGGAATTTTCCTCAAAGGCTCCTGTGTTAAAGTCTTGGCCCTCAAAACAGCAGTATTCAGAAGCAGAGCCTTTTGGAAATGTTTCCATGATAAGTGTCCTGATCATAATTGAATGGATTATTGCAAGGTGCTGGAAACTGTAGGAGGCAGGGCCTGGCTGGATGAAGCGGATCACTGGACACATGCCCTGCAAGGGTGCACCTTAGAGCCAACCCCTTTCTTCCTTTTCTTTTTACTTTTCAGCTTCCAAGAAGTGAACACTTTTGATCCACTATGCCCTCTCCACCATAATTCTCTGACTCCCTGTGGATCCAGAAACAACAGAGCCAAGTGACCATGAACTGAATACTCTGAAATGGTAAGGCAAAAATAACTCTTTCCTCTGCTAGGTTGTTTTTCTCAGGTATTTTGTCACAGCAATGAAAACCTAAGAAGGCATTATATAAGAAACATGGAAAGCATTAGATGGAAATTTCATCTTGAGAAGTAATTTATTTTGTATTTCAACTGAAAAAGCTAAGGTAGAGATTGAGGAAAGAAGAGTATTTTTATTTTTGAAGATAGAGGAAAGACATTTTAAATCATTATTGTTCAATAATGTTTAAGTTTTTTCTATGTATAATCTGAAGGGTGCAAGTGAAGTAAATTTCTTTTTCCTCCAAGTAGCAAGAGCAAAAATTGCACACCTGAATTTTATGAACATATACCTGTCCTAAATAAATACAACATCATCATGCATTTTCTTTTCTCATTTTAGAGATTGATTGTAAATAAAATTAATCCATGAGCATAATTATAATATTTCTGATCTTAACTAGATAAAAAAATCTCTAAATATTAACTATCTATGTAATCTAATGCTGCGAGAGGTAGAATAATGTGCACCAAAGTTGTTCTCTTTCTTATTTCCAGATTTTGTGGTATAGTATGCTACACAGCAAGAAAAAAATTGTATGTGGAATTAAGATTATACAGTATTATCTGGGGGAGCCCAGTGTAAACTCCAGGATCCTTTTAAGTAGCCAGAAGAGGGAGGAAAGAAAGTGAGGATCAGACAGACTCATGAAGATGCTGTTCTCCCGGTTTGAGGGATTAAGGAGAACATCGTGAGCCCAGGAATGCAGGTAGCCTCTAGGATTTGGAAAAGTCAAGAAAATGGATTCTTCCCTAGATAATCCAGTATGTGCCTTCATTTTAACCTAGCACTACCCATTTTGAAATTCTCACTTCCAGAACTGTCCGATAATAAATGTGTGTTGTTTATGACCAGCAAATTTGTACTAATTTATTACATCAGCAATAGGAAACTGATGTGCATGTTAATACACAATATTTAATTAGAATTAACCTGCTTTATCATTGTGACAGGTGGTCAAAGATATTTTGGGGAGTGTAGGGAAAATACATGCTTTAATGAAAGACTTCATTGTCTAGTATGGATCCCACAGGATTTTCTGACTTTCATTTCATGAGAGCTATTTTACAAGTCTAAATTTTAGATAGCAAAGTATTCAAAATAACTTACTGTCTACGTACATACAAATTCTGCTCTGTCCAGTACAGATTTAATTAATTTTCCTCTTTTATCATAGAAAAAGCTAGGTTTGCCTCAATTTACACAGTCCTTTTAATATTTCCCATCTATAAATGTGTTTGTTCTTTGGATCCTCCTTTGAATTGGTTGTAATGACTCAGCAGCTTTCTCATTCATGAGTTAAATAAAATTTTTCATTCGTGTTCATTTTTATATCTATAAGCTAATCGTGATTCTACCTTTTTTATGGAAAATTATCTTTTAGCAGATGTGACAAAAATCTAACTCCAGTGTAAAGAAGAAAAAGGGCAAGAGAAGGTAGAGCAAGAGAAGTAGAAGGAGACAGAAGCAGTTGTCTTCAGAGTTTCATTTGTCCTAATGCCCCCTAGAAATGCCTGGCTTTGGGAACAGCTACCTCTGTGCTCAAATAATTTCCTCAGAGGTGTGTGCCCTGTTTTAACTTTCTCCAGTGGTAGCATTATTCACAAACAAGCTCTTTCTGCATGAAGCTAAGTATGTTTTTGGCATTTCTAGACTACCTGGGTCTCACCATGTGCTATCCCAAATGCAGACACCATTCCAGTGTTGTTGTTAATTCCATCATTTATTCAAACAATTACCTATTGAATATCTGTAATGCGACATGATACTATTTGTAGGAATTTAGAATACATCAGCAACTACCACAAAAACTTCATCCTGTGGAGCTTAAATTCTGTTCAGGAAATAGACTCATGATAACCAAAATAAATGAGGCACTTACAGATCATACAAGAGAATGATTAGTGTCATTTTAAAAGGGAAGATAAAGTAAGGGGATCGTGAATGTTGGAGATGGGGTCATCAGGTGGCATTAATTAGGAGCTAAATTGAGTCCCTTGAACTGAGAAAGTTGAGCAAGATTTCAAATAAGATGCAAGTGAGGGCTGTCTGAGCAACTGCTGGGAGAGAAATCCAAACAATAAAATGTTGAAATTTTCCAGAAACAAGGAAGTCAGTATGGCTAGGGGAGAGTAAGAAAATGGAAGAGTAAAGGGAAAATGTTTCAAGTAGAAAGGACAAAGATAGTCATATCATGAATACATTTTGAAGGCAGAGCAAAACAAATATTCAGATATTTTATTTGTGGTATGAAGGAAACAAGGAAATCAAGCATGTTTCTATAATTTCTGACTTGAACAAGTGGAAGGAAATGAAAAAGGAAATGTAAAAATCGTGAATACAGAAGGAAAATCAAATATTTCATTCTGGACATGCTGAATTTCAGTTGCCTATTACACAACCAAATGATCAAGTGACAAAATCAAGCAGGCAATGGGATATATGAGACTGGAGTTAGAAGTTAGGACATAGGTCTGGGCTAGAGATACAGATTTAGGCATCATCAGTGGACACATTGTATTTAAAGACTAGATAATAACAGCATGGCGGTAAGAATACATAAAGAAGATAATCAGTACTGATCCACCCAATACCAAGAGGTTTGGTAAGAGAAGAACCAAGAATGATGATAAAAACATACAATAGAAGGAAATCCAAGAGAGTGCAATGTACGGGAAACCAGCTGAAGTTGTATTGAGAAGGAGGAAATGACCGGCTGGATCAAGTACTCTTTATAGCTGCTGTTAGGACTAAGAATTGGCTCTTGGACAAGCCAGGAAGGAGGCTATTCATGACATGGAGAAAAGGATTTTGGTGGAGTGTGGAATCTAATACCTTATTTGATTGTATTTAACAAAGAATAGAAAAAGGAGAGTAGATGACCGTGATTCAAGACAATTCTTTACTGTTATTCCAAAAGGATCTGGTGGCAGTAAAGGGATCAAAGGAAATATTTTGGATTTTTATTCATGGTAGAAATAATTTTATACTTTTATCTATCTGCAGTGAGAGAAATACACCTATAAAATTATGTACTACTAAAATAGAGTACTTCAGAATGAGTAATTTATAATGAGCAGAGTTTTGTTTCTTTCAGTTCTGGAGGCTGGGGGTCCACATGGTTTGCCATCCTGTGGTAAACTACAGAAGAGCAAGAGAGCCCAAGACACAAAAAGAGATTGTCCTTGCAGCCTCATGTCCTTTT
This sequence comes from Heterocephalus glaber, assembly GCF_000247695.1. Next base: position 16,539,419 of record NW_004624742.1, on the reverse strand, counting down.
ATAATTAGGTTTAACCCATTTCTGAGGTGGAGCCCTCAGTATCTAAATACTTCCCACTAAACTCCACCTCCAAACACTGTTGCTCTGGAGAGTGAGTTACCAACAAATGCTTCCTGGGAGACACAGTCAGATCACAGCATTACCCTAAATGCAATCTTCAGTTCAGTTGTGGAAACCATAACGATGTTAAGAGCTGGAGAGAGAATTCCTGGACATATTTCTTTGAGTAGGTTTGAGGGAACAGACATAGTCCTGTTGTCTATCCTTATCTGTGGTTCCTCATTCATGGATTTAACCAAGCCCAGCCAGAAAGAAAATATTCATGAGGAAAACCTTCTGTAATAAACATGTATATATTTTGTTGTTGTCATCATGACCTAAACAATAGTGTAAGAATTACTTATATAGTGTTTAAATTGTATTAGTTATTAGAATTAATCTAGAAATGGTTTAAAGTGTACTGGATGATATGTGCTGGTTATATGCAAATGCTACACCATTTTACATGAAGGGCTTGGGCATCCACAGACTTTGGTGTCTGAGGGGGTCCTAGAACCCTGGCTCCTCAGGAACCACTTTATCCATGAATCTAGGGACCACTGTAAACATGAATCAAGCATAACAAGAGGGAATTGGCTTATTTAGTTACATTGTTATTCATTTATAAAACCATGTTGGAAAGCAGAGTGTGGGAGTACAGAAACAGCATAGGAAATTGGCTGTGGTAAATGGTAATTATTGCCTGAATGCTTTAATTTTCTAGATGAAAAAGGAAGTTAGATATTTTAAGTGAAAATGAGAGAGGAGGTATTAAAACTAAAAAGAAAAGTAGGAAATAGTCATCAGGTTGTGAAAATAAAGAGACTTGGGGTGTATAATGTGGTGAATGAATGGGTGTATTAAATATCTTCCCGAGGTTCATAGTCATGCATTTAAAACATGACTAGTCGCTGTGATTGTGTGTCTTACTTTTCTCATTACTGAAACAATATACCTGACCGACAAAGTTAAAGCAGAAAGTTTATTTAGCTCACAGTTTGTAGAGGTTTCAGTCCATAATCAGCTGGCTCCAAAGCAGGGTGGCATGGGAGACAGGCATTGTGGAGGAGAAACAGTTCATGGATGGCAGAAGGTAGCAAAGCAAGCAAGTGACAAGATAAGCCTCTTTCTGTCTTTTAGATTGTATCCAGGCTACCAAACTTGGAAAGATGTGAAACTAACCAGTGGACTGATTTAGTAATCACCCACCCTTAATCCTAGCATCCATAATCTTAGCATTGCACCACAAATCAATCACACACTCTAGATTCAGCCACCTCTGAAAAAGCTCCACCTATGACTGCATGAGGCTTTGGGAGGGACATCTAAATACAACCCATACAGTGTGTTTCCCTTAATATTTACCTCCACGGGTATAAGTAGGGGAGGCACAGAGTTGAATTTATCTAGACCTTTTATTTTGTTAAATGAGTTTAAATTTCCAAGACATAGATGATGAATTTAACTTGTCTCAAACATATAATGTTAAAGGAAATTTTAAATCTTTTGGATAATTATGCAGGAAACAAAAGGGTCTTATTCCCAAGACTACTTATTTATGGATTTTAAGGATTTCCCATGTGTAGCAAAAATTCAGCCTCATGTATTAATTGTTATATTGGCCTTTAAGTTTTCATATATTAAACAACTAATTGAAAGTTTTGACAGAAAGGAAAACTATATGAAGTTGAAGTATTTCACTGAGAAATAATTCACCATTTTATTGCTGTATCAGCATGAAATGTAGTTACATATACAGCTGTCATTTTCATTTATTGTTAGAAGTATCTACGTTTTATTGTTTTATTTCCCAACTTTAGTGACTGCTTATTTTAGACAGATACTAAGTTTTATTCTTTTTATTCCCTACTGAACTTAACATATGACAAAACACATGGAAAATTCTTTAAGATTAAAACCAAAAATATACTCAAAGATCTTTATTGATTAAAATTACCAACTTTATTCTTTCAGGTATCACATTTCTGTCTTGAAGTCTCCAACACAATTCAGAACATTACACAATCATTTAAATTCATATTGTGAATTTTAAATGATCTATTAACACATATTCTTCATTTGGAGTAATTTCTTAGTATTATCTAAACAGAAGTGTTTAAATTACTATCTTGTTTCAATAAATTAAATGTAATTCAAATTATTTTTCACACACCCAAAATACTTAGTTTATAAATAAGATTCTTTACTGGCCAATGGCCAGGTCTACTGTGGTCTTAAAAAATAAAAGACTAAAGCAAAATTTAGGACTGAAATATAAATCCCTGAAAAAACAGTGTTTATAATAGAAATGCTGACAGACCTGTAACAATAAGAGTGCTAGCAGGTGCCGCTACAATACCAAACATCATCAGCCAATTTACCTCTTCTTTCATGTCTGTTGCTAAGTGTCTAGTTACTGTAAATGCTTTAGATTGTGCATAATTTATGTAAATTATTAAACACCTGTTCTCTTCCCAGAAAACAAAGATATGGAACAGTCTCCTTAATTTAATTGATTCTTGGCTTGAGTTCTGTCATTGTATCCCCAGCAACTGCAAGGGAGTTGTAGCTCCCTAATGGTCAGATACTGAAGGAAAAACACAGATGTTAAGGATTGATCTTTCAGACACATCTATCTGTATAGCTTTATGTGTGGTTGAGTGGGCATATAAATGAATAAATAAAAATATCACTGTTTTAGCCTGAATGTGTTTAGAACAGAATGAGTACATTATCAGTAACACTTATTGTAAAGCACCCTGCTGGTTTCTTTCTTCCTTTTTTTTCTGCACTAACTTTATATTTTTAACATCAAGCATCAAATGTAAAGGGGGAGAACCCAACAAAAAGAAAAAGTCATGGCAATGACAAGTCAATACGTTTCAGTTATAATCATCAAGCTTAAATTAAAGAAGCAAAAATTTGGTCATTTTTTTAAATGTGGTAGCCCATAATCATTTCTAAATATCTAGTTAAAATTATTTTATTCAAAGATTTCCAAACAACCAGTTCAAGAGAACTGTGTGTAAGGAACAGAAAACAACTCTATGTAGTCTCATGAAATCTTTTAGAGAAGTAACACTTCTGGTGAGATATCATTAATTGTTACTATTACTCTTTTAGTTCAGATGCCAAAAAGTCCCTGGATGAAACTAATACTGAAATTGCCTACACATCCTGAAAAATGCTTTAAAATGTCTCATCACAAGGTGAACACCCAAGGAAGTATAGGCTAAAATAATTTAGTTACATTGAACCAGTTAGAAATGTAACATATAATTTGTACATGTAGACTCTTTCCACAAAACCATTTTCTTTAGCACAGTTTTTTTGGAAGTTGTTTTACTCAGAAGGTCATGTTAAAAATTGTTTTGTGGATTGGTTGTTCTACCACTTAAGATCACCAAATACCATGCAATTGTGTCAACCACTGAAGGATGCAATAAACAAAGCAGGACATAGACATAGGACCTCAGAAAAAGTTTATTTCCGTTCCCTCAACCTGCCCTATTTATACTCTTTGCCAGAATTTGCAAACATTATTCTTAACTACATAAAATGTTTAGTGCTTGAAATCACATTGGGAGAATATATCTTAGGAATTCTGAATTAGAATTGAAATCGCTCTCAGTTCTCAATACACTAAACCTCAATTATTGAAGTTAGTGAGAATTTGAACTCAGAGTGTATTTTGGTCAGCCTAAAAAGAAGAAACCAAGAGCCATAGTGATGATGTTAGTAATGCATTGAATAGAGGTGAGTTGAATGAATTCAATTTTTATAAAAGAAATCAAAACCCTAAACAGAATAGATGTTGCTACTCTGCCATAAAAAGGATAAACTCTAGTCATTTGTAGAAAAATGGATGCACCTTGAGACCATAATGTTAAGTGAAGTAACGCACCATTAGACATATGAATATTCAGGTGTGAGCATGTGTAAAATCCAGATTTCTCTCAGATATAAGTTTCAGACTATATTGCTATACTGTACTTAGAAGACTTACTTGGTCCATAATCTTTCCATGTTTTTCTGGCTGCTGCTTCTCTTCTACATCAACTTACTGCAGTTAAAAACCTATAGATTTCCTAGTTTCCACTTTTCCACCCATCTTTGAATGACTAAGGAATAATATCGCCACCAAAGGGGGCTAATCAAATGATCTCTTTCGAACATTTTTAGTTCAATTTAAAGGGCATCATTCTGCCTCTATTTATCATCTGGTAGAAACTTATATATCCAACAACAGATGGATAGATAAAGAAAATGTGGCATTACACACAGTGGAGTCCTGCTCTACCATAAAGAAAGATAACAAGTTATTTGTAGGAAAATAGATGCACCTTGAGACCATAATATTAAATGAAATAAATAAGACACATAGGTTTAAATATTGAATGGTTTCTCTTATATGAGAAACCTAAAACCTAAAGAGCAAAGTGAAAGATAGATAATGGGAGTAGAGAGATGGATCTTTCTAAATGGGAAGGAGGGCATAAGAGATGGAGGGAAAGGGGGCAGGGATTATGATGTGTTGTGTACATGTACCAACTTCACACAAGAAATGGAAACGTCATGTACTGCAAACGTACTAAAAAAATTAAAGTTAAAATTTTTTATACCAGTTTTTTAAAAAAAGGAACAAGGCCTTGGATACCATGTCTCTCAAATCTTGCAGCAGAGAAGGAAGGGTGGAGCACCAGTATTGGAACTTTGAAGCAAGAAGAGGTCTGAACTTCTTCCTTTGGTTCCTGGTCTGTCTGCTATGATGCCTATGGCTTCTTGGGCTCTATGAGATAAGCTAATACTGTTTCCAAAAACAAAATGATTTTATTGTGAAGCCAAGGTAATGTTCTATTTATCTTTACATCTAAAATAACTGTGGTTCAAAGCAGGAAGTTCCTGCATTTAGATTTGTAGTGTATCAGTTCCCCTAAGGAAAAGAGAGGGGATGGTCTCTCAAATATTCCCACTTCACTGCCACTTACATCGCCTAGCACCTGTAACATCTCATTTTGATTTCAACAAAGCAAAGCTAAAGTAAATTAAATTAGACAAAGCTAAATTCTACTCTGTGAAATAGGTGACACATGCATGATTACTTACATTTAATATATATTTAAGAATTTAAAACTCTAAGATACAGATGAAAAATTTGAATAAATTTACTCAGGTAACCTCAAAGAATGTTTCTAGAGTATGTACTTCCCCTTTATTGCCAGTACTCCTAAAAATAACTAAAATGCAAGATAAGCTTTCTTTCTAGCACCTCATGTTTCTAATAAAAATACTTAGAATATTCATTTAATTGTATAATCCAAAAATCTACTGAATTTCCTTTATTTTTTAGTGTTTTACACAAGTGTTTACTTGCTGAAACAAATTTTCTTGGTGTTTTATACGTTGTCTCTTGTGCTTGACTACTAAAACCCTGACTGTACTCCATACCTCCTAGCTCTGCAGTGGAGTACACTTTGCTACTCTGAAAAATCAGCAGAAACACCTGTCATTGGTCACATGATGGGCTATTGTCCCACTTTGCTTGATTCTCAGAACATAGAAAGTAAAACCCAACTGCTTCTTTCACTTTCTCAAGGACAGCACAGGAGATTTTGATATGCATGTACATTTCTTTTTTGAAAGATTAACTTAACAGAATTTCCATACAAGGTGGAAAATCTCAATATTCTAGCCAACTATTACTTTTCTGTGAGTCTAAATATGGAAGATATCTAAATACTAGGGGCTTCCATAAAAAGGGAAGTCTTCTGTGGATGTCTCCTATCATCATTTTCTTCTCACAGATGCATAAACCTTCACCAAGAACCTCTTGATTTAGATCATTCCCTCCAAACCTCCCTCATTTTGATAGAAAAACTACAGTCCTGTCCACAGGTTGAACTGTCACTCGCTGGGTTTATTACATGTTCATTACACTTTCTTTCAGCTCTATTTAGGAGGGTTATGATAAAGACAGAATAAACTGACATATCAAAAGTCCAGGGCATGTACAGAATGAATGTTTAATATGTGACAACATCGTTATCATCGCCACCATCACAACCATGGCTCTGCTGTTGCATTTTTATATAGCAGAGTGTAAAAAGTATAGGCTCCTGCCTCAAATTACTGGGGTGAACATCTTAGCTTTGCCACTCTGTGGCCATCTGAAATTTATTTAACCTGTCTCTGACATGTTTCTTTATCTGTGAAATGAATATAATAATGCTACCCATGTAATTGCATAGTTGTAAAGATTGAGTGGATTGTTATACACAATTGCTTAAAATATTTTGCCATGTAAGAAAGAGTATATGCTTAATTTTTATTACTGTTATTATCTACATACATTGCCCCATGTCAAAGTCTTGTACATTCAAATATCCTCCTCAGATTTACCAAAATGCCCATGACATCCATCACCACTCACTGCCAAAGTTTAACCATGAACATATGCCCCACAGATAAAGGAAATAAAGCATACATTACTATTCCCCAATCTACATTCAAACCAGTGTGGCTCCAGTCTGCTCCTTCCTTAACAAATGGAACTATTAAAGAAAGCACATCTATCAAGAAAGGATGTTAACTTATCTTTCAGCTATAGTCTAAATCCATACTAATAAAGGGAAAACATTATCTTTTTCCAATTAGCAAGGAGCCTGTCTCCTCTTTGAGTCAATGGACCCCAATTAGTGTGTGGAGAAGCATTTGATTTCTTTCCTGCCCCACCCCGATGGGCCTACCTGAGTCATAAAAGAGATATATTAGCTTTTAATGCATGACCTCCTGGTTAATATAAAAGGAAACTCATTTCTTTATACCAAGTTGCTCACATTGATAAAAAGGAGAATGGATATGGAGAGATTACCTTTTCCCCTCAGCATATCTAGAAAATACATAAACAGTGAGAAATCTCAGATATTTGAAGTATCCAAGGATGACTTTGCCCTTCTTCCTATAAGGGCCTATCCATTAATTTTGCATTTGAAAGAAATGTACAATAAGAAGTTCTATTTTGTCTTAAACTAGAATCTAATTTTCCTAAATGTGGTCTTTTCATAAGAAGAGATTTTTTATATATATAATACAAAGTACTTTAGTTCTTTTTAAGATTACATAAAAATATTATTTTCTATTTTTTAATACCAATTTTCATTTTCTGAAAGGAATATATTTATAATTCAAAGCAGAGAGAGAGAAGAGGGAGAGAGAGGAACTAAAGAAAATCTTTCTACATTGATAAATTCAAACAATTTGAAGTTCAATTGATTGTAGTCATTCCCAATGAAAACTTATCTATAAGATGCTGGAAGCCATACTAATATATTATATGGTACTGAGAAATCAAATAACATTTTGCATAAGTAAATTTTAAATATGAATTTTAATCTTTTCTCAAATCTCTTTTTCATCTCTACCAACATTAAAATTTTCAAGTTTAATTTAATTTTGCTTAAGCTAATTGCAATAGCGATGATTCAGTCACCCAAAGAATGCATTTAGGGGAATTATGCTCACAGTTTTTTGTTCTGAGATGTAAGTGTGCCTTAGAGGGATGTTTTACAATCTACTCGGGTTTGCCAGGTGTTCAAACTCAGATTTAATTCTAAAAAGTCATCTAAGCTCACTGCCAAATGAAGACTCTACTATTAGTGGCTCTCTATGGTGCCCTGAAAAACAATACAATGGTTGAATACAACAAGGAAATAGACCATATTCATATGAGTTTCATCTACACCAACGGTAAAATATTTTGTAAAATCATATTCTCAATAATACCTGCAAATAATATGCAAAGTATAGGATGAAATTTGGGATTATTTTCCCTATAACTTGCCAAATACTGTGAGTGTATGTCCAATTTGGCCATTTTCTTTGCAGACCATAAATCCTTTATAATATTATATTTTTAATGAATTTAAATATCTAAAATATGGTAGTTAAGAAGTTACATAATTAAAAAATAATCTTTTTGTTAAGACCATCTGGTTTCACACTATATTTAATTTCCCTTGGAATAGCTGAATCTTAGTCTTTAATATTGTCAGAAAATCTGACTGTTGACATTAATTCCCCTGTAAACTATTTGTACAAGCCACTCATTATCTCTTTCTCACAGTTGTTCCATTCATCAAATTAGAATAACTAAGCTATATATGTGTGTGGACAAACTTTAAGTATGAGAATGTTAACAATGGTGGCATTATCTGTGTGTGATGCAGTTTGCACTTGTGAGTCACTGTGATTCATAGCTTTTGATTCATTTCTACCTTGGCAAATGGAAGCATCATATGTTAAGCATCATAAAATATGTCTTACATGGTAACCATTGACAACTATCTAACTATTCCCAAATTGGTCCACAGCAAAGAATGTAAAATGATGGAGCACATCTCCAATAATCACTCTGTCTTAGGTATAGAACTTTATTCATGGAAAATAAAGTTTTGCAAGTCTTTTTCCTTAACTCTTCCTTTTCTTTTTCTCTGAGCAATAAAAGTATTGCTTAATTTTTGTTCCTGCCTAAGTTTAGTTCTACATATTCCCACACATCTTTGAGAAAGTTTACGCATTAAATAAGTTATCTTTTTTAATTTGTCTGCTTCATGACATGCAAAGATATGCCCTAAGTTTTATTTTCTGTTTTTATTAATCTAGATTTTATCTTCTATACTTTTATTAACCTAGATTTTATTTTCTGTTTTGTATTTGCAGTTGTAAAATTTTCTTGAGATATTTAATGCCCAAGTAGCATTAATAGAAGAAAAATACACAAATTCTCAAGATCTCTTTGGTATTTGTCATGCTTAAATGTATATATTATACTTCAATAGTTTTGACATTCATAGTATTATTATTAATAATATAAGCACATACATTTAAAACAGGCTTATAATTAATAGTGTTAAGTATAAAAGATTTCAGGGCACAAAGGCTGGAATAAAAAAGGGTATGTGTCAAATACAGAAAAAACAATCAAAAATGCTTCTAGTATTCTCCTAGTCTGATAAACTACAGAAAATAATTTAAGTGCTTCAAAAGGAAGCTCACGTCTTTTATCAGTTAATGTGTATGAGACAACACCTGAAGCTCAGATAACTCTAAATTGCAGCAAAGTTGAAAATTCTGGGTAAAGAAAACAGCAATACAGGTCTTTGTGGTTTGGCTCAGGTAGCAGGTTTTTGTTTGTTTGTTTTTGTCTCTAACAACTCTGAAAATTGTGGTTAAAACAGCAGTAGGCTATACAACTTCTGTCCTGCCTCTAGCTCAGTATCATTGGTGCCACTCCATCCCAATTGCCAGGATACGTCTTTTGAGGGTTTTTATTTGCAGGATTTGTGGGGTTTTTGGTCAGTCACAGCTCATGAGGAAGAAGGTATAAAAATTGGTTGGGTGGGGAATAGAAGAAGTAGGGTTGAAGGTTATGGAAACTGTGGACTCATGTATGTGTTTAATCCATTTACACATTTCCTTAAAATTCTGAATTTCTTTACCATTCGATAAATGATAACTTTTCATCTGCAAACATGTTAGGAGTCAATGAAAGGATATGAAGGTCATTAAATCTTTCTGGAAGACTGAATTTTGCAGCCTTCAATTATATGCCATATCCCAGTGATCAGTAATACTGTTTATTTACACTAATCACATGCTTAACTAAAATCGTGGTGCTCTAACATTTATGAAATACAGAGGCCTGGTTCTGACTGTTCATTGGAATGTTCATTTACTATCACATAGTAAAGCCAGCAATTCAATTCTGAAAAACATTTTGTCCAAAAGCTCTAGAGAAAATATTCTTCCACCTCTGCTTCTGGTACATTTCATTAGTTTGAATAGATTTGACTTCACGTATGGTTTCAATAAATCCAAATGATAGAACTGAATGGAATGGACTCTTTAATGACTTGGGAATGAACTTCTTAGAAAAGTTAAAAGTTTAACAAGAGTCTTGGTGGTATCCAGTCCTATTCTCTAGAGTTCAAGGGACAATTTTATCTGTATTGTAGCACAATGTTTTAATCTACAAACACTTTGCTTCTACAATTATCTACTGTTTTGTTCCAGCTGTCTTTGAAAAAAACGAAAGGTCTTTGACGTCAATTCCTATTTTCCTCTTATATGGCCAGTAGTTACTGACCCTGTTGTTTCCAGAACAAACTTTACCTTGTCTTCTCACAAAATGTTAGAACTCACTACCAACACATCAATTTTTTTCAAGACGAACACATAGAAAACGCATTTGGAAAGTATATTAGTGTTTATCCAACTGAATGTATCTTTACTTGACTTCCGGTACCAAACAATGTAATTTTTTGGCATATTTATTAATTATCCTAGAATGTGTTAAATGGTTAACTCGGGAAATAATTTCGACTCCGTTCTTGTTTAGAATAACTAGACTTTGACCAGAACCACTCGGGGTGTTCTTGCTGTTTCAGAAAATGTATGAAAAAGATGGTAATTTAGCACCATGCGCCTTGTAATTAACTTAATCGTTGTCAGCATGGAGCTATAAACCAAATTCCAATTAGTCCTATTTGTATATCCATGGGCTTTTCTGGTTGTCTTTGAGTTAAAGTTTCTTATTTGTGCAACTTAGAGACCCCCCCAGTGTGCCATGGAAAATGCTTTTTTATACATTTTTAAATGTGCAAATTAACTGCATATTTAGTTTCACTATGCAAATGAGCTAAGCTCATAAGTTCTTATTAGCAAACGACAGGTTTTGTAATGCTTAAAATTCAACAAATGTAGGAAAGCAATCTGTGAAATGCTTCAATAGTCTATGAATGGTGGTTGTGTATTATCAGAGATTCCCTTACTGCTTAACAATCATTTAATCCCTATAGCTTCCTGTATTTAACAAAAGCCTATTTTCCCAACTGGAGAAAACATATAGACTAAAGTGCTGCATTCACGTGTTATATACACCAAACAGAAAATGCAACACACCTACTGAGAGAAATACATTATCCTGAAAGAAAAATCTCCACCTATGTGCAGAGAAACTCATACACATACATAAGAGACCCACAAATATTCAGAAAACTAAATATAATCATAAAAAAAATTTGGGTCCCAAATATATATTTGAAAGCCCTGCAGAAGTATAAGTCTTTCCCCAAAGCTGTTTCCTCATCTTTTGAGAAAATGGACTATATCTTCCAGCCTCCCCTGCAAATGTGGCAGTGGGACTGAGACAGAAGATGAAGAGTTGTACTTCCAAGCTTCGCCCAGCATGACCTGCTAGGTGGTTGAACAACTATGGTGACTGTGAAAGCTTTATGCTAAGCAGAGCAGAATTGCCTTTATCTTGGATCCCTGATATGGACACAAGTCTCACCAGAATTCCCTCCACTCTGCCATTCCACCATCTATCTTGAACTGTTAAGTGAAAAGAAATGGATGGCTATGATACTTGAGCCATTACAGATTTTGATTTATTACTTTGACCTGGAATATTTGAACTAATACAGTAAAAGACATAGCCCTAAAAGATATCTTTCCAATTGCTGGTCAAGTTTTCTATTTTCTTTCATGAATTCTCAGAGCTTGCTGAGTTGAAAAAGAAAAAATGCTGTGAGAGCTTTGTCCTCAATGTCTTTGCATTACAGACCAAGTAACAGAACTTAATGAAAGAGCTAGAATAGTGTAGTAATGGAGCCTTGGAGAAGAAATTAACAGTATTACTTATATGCATGTTACTTCTTTACTGATGATGGAAACAAATGACATCTCCCAATAGAACCCCTTCTGTTTCCACCCCAGTAAGATGTAAGTACTTAAAATAATCACAAAATCTTCATCACACCATTGTTAGTATTTTACAATTCTAGAGCTCAAAAGAGCTCAAAATATTAAAGAGAAGAATCTCTTTTATTAAAAAAGAGAAGAATCTCTTTAAAAGAGGTAAACAAATTTAGGAAAGTGAAAAATAATCCATGTGTTTTGTGTTTCTTCTATTTTTCTCTGAGTCTTGAGAGTTGGGCTCTAAAACTAATCTAAGCCTAGGCTAGCACCTAACAACTCTCTCACTTACTACAACTCTGAAATGATAAGGTAATGTGGATTTTTTAAATTATTTCTAAATCAAATACACCATCACACTAAGAAATATCAAATGCTAATCACCTAGAAAAATTTGCTTACTGAAAGCTTTGTTAAACATACCCTGTTTGTGAGTAAAGACTAATTTAGAAAATTATCTGGATTTTGAAATAGAATCTGTGTGACTATGAGCAACTTTCTTAACCTCTCAGATCCTTATTTTTCTCAACCATAAATGGGGGTCACTATTACATTCACTGTTGTTACAAAGATGAACTGAGATTAGAAGAGTGAAAATTTCCAGTTTAGCCGTCACCAGGAAAAATGCTATCATCATGTGTGCTGGATTATTTCCCCGTTTCCTGCCCAGTATAGATGGGTAGCAGGCCCAATATTGGCCTTTTGGATCATGAAATTATCAGGATGATTGGCTGAGGCTTACATGTTAGCAGAATGTGCAAAGTATGACAAGAAGAAAGTGTCATTTTTAAATCTGCAGTGATTAATGATGACTATTTCCTTGGAATTACATAATTTAAACTTATACAATAAATGGAAATAATTACTTTCATTTTTTTTCACTATCAAGCAACTATTTGATTTCAAAATAAGGAAGGCAACTGACATTTCCTGATCACCTACTAAACACCAGAGGTGCTTTTCTTTTTTACAGAATTTAAAAATAAATTTTCACATCACGTGCCTCCTCCCACAATCCCATTACTTGTATAAAAAATAGAAGGTCAGTGGACCTAAGGACCCTGTTCAGAACCACCTATGGGAGGAGTCAGTGTAGAGTAAAACCCCATACATATAGCTACACCCAAGTTGTCTCGCTCCAAGGACCATTTTGTTTTATTATGTCACATTGATTTTCAATAATAAAGTCTACAACACTTTCCAATCATTGTACTTTAATTTACCATCCGTGATTGCCCACCTCATTCCTGTAAAGTGAGTTCATGTACTAAAACTCAGATAAACAAATCCCAGGGTACAGATTAGGGGATGGTTTCACACTACTCACAGCATCCTAATCCTCTCCAAATGATGCTGTTCATTGTGAAGGACACAGTTGTCCAAAAATATGTAGATACATTTATATATTGGCTGAAAGTCAGGGGGTAGGGGAGTGAGCATTCTGTCTGGAGTCATGTTGAAGATAACGTGGTTAGTGTAGGAAGAAACCAGGAGAAATTTTGTTGTGACAGTTCCTTTGCACAATGACACTTGGTTTTTGCTCATAAAAATCTATAAAGGACATCTGTTTATCCATTTCTGAGCAGGACAAAGCCTAATTTTGCACCAGGTCTCCACAGTCCCCTCAAGGAAGGGCCTTTGTAAGTGATGATGTGTGAAAAGTCACAAAAAAACTGCTAAAATTCTACTTCTGCTAAGAAAATAGTCCGCTTGATGGAGATGTGTGTGAAATATATTAAATCCAGATGAGAGTGGTATTTCTGTCTCCATTAGCAACAAACACCCAAGAGAATGGAATGTTTAACTTAAAGAAAAAAATTATTTGTGATCAGAATGGCAATTTCCTCCAGAGAGGCCAAAATGCAGACAATTATACCATTGGTTATGTCTCAAAATTTTAGTTCCCACCGTTACATGTGCACAAGGAGATGACTTCAGAGGGTTTCACTGTTTTGTCTGGAAAGAATATCTTCATTTTTTAGCAATGTTCTTTCAAGAATTGTTAGTCATAAAATTTGCAGAAATTGTTGGCAGCAAACCTGCAAATCAACCTTCCACTTTTATTACAGGTAGTTTCTGAAATACCTGTATCTCTGGCTTACCAAAGGAGAGTTATGTTTGCATCATCTGTATACCGGTAGGTTCAGTGCTCAGATCAGGAGTGGTCCCGGATGCTGTCCATTGCATGCACCGATTAGAAGATCAATGGGTGGTCACATACACATGGACACCGAATCATGAGGTCTTTAATTTACAACTTGCTGAAACTGAGATATTTAAAAGAAAAAATGATACTATAAGAAAATATATACTAGTCTTCTTGGTTATCATCTGCTGTGAAGGAAAATTTTTTTTTAAATAGAATGGTCTAAAGCAACAATTTTATTGGCTCATGATTCCACAAGTCAGCATTTGGTGTTGGGTCAGTTGAAACATTCTGTGGTGTGCACGTGAGTCCTCCCATGCGGCTGGTCAACTCATTCACGTGTGCTGTTGCTGGCTGCTGGCTGGAGCAATGGAGACAACAGAGCCATTTGTCCTCTCACAATTCAGTAAATCAGCTCATCCTTCTCCAGGCGACGCTTTCAAACCAATGCCAAAGTACAAGTGATTTTCAACCTCTGTCTTTTCCACATTTGGTGAACTTTCATTGGCTAAAATATGTCTCATGACTAAGGCTTGTTTCTTAATGGAGGGACAAGAATATCACGGTCATGTAGATACAGTCTTTCCTCTGTCACAAAATATTCACCATCCTCCTGTGTGCAGACTATCCTCATTCCCATAGAAAGAGTAAAATCCAAGTAGGCTGTACAGTGGACCCTTGATTTATGAACTCAACTCAAGACTTTGGTCATATGTGCAAACTAAAATTCCTGTTGAAACCCTAGTTGTTTATATGTCAGGCTGGTCATAACTCGAGGGTCCACTGTATTCTTGCAATGATTCCTTTCTTCTCAAATTTTGTCATTCTTTTCTTTTGTTTCTTCCCGCTCATCAAAATATTATTCACTTCTTTAATGGGATGCTTTGTATCTTGTTTCTTTGCATGTGGTATCACCTTCCACCAGGGGAGATGATTCAGGAGATTCTGTAGGCAGTTGATTCAGGGGAAGAATTAAAATATCATCTATTTAGGTCATTAGGAGAGGACAAATAGACACAGCTTTATTTTTCTCCTACAACCATTTTTCTTCTCTTCATTCCTGTTCTCAAGAAGATAACTGCCGGGCTTCCCAGGGGCTGGGATTAGAAGTGTATGTCACCATTCCTGGCTTCCTCACCCTTTTATAGCCAATGTTCAGGACCATACTCCAAACTGTAGATTAGGTCGGTTCTTATGAAATCTCCTGCATCATACTTTGCTCTGGAAAGCACCACAAGACCGCCCTGAGTTTCCAAAATCTGAAACACTGACATTCAGTAGAAGGTCAATCTCCCTTTCTGGTGAGCGTTTCACTCTCTTCTGAGTGGTGTTCTAGCTTCCTTCCTGGCTTGATTTGTGGAGCAGCATCTCCTTCTCCTCCAAAGAGGGCAGGGACATCCTCCATGATGGAAATGGAAGGAACATATGGCACAACCTACTCCTTAAATATTATCTTTTCAGCATGTTTACCTGTGCACTCTTAAATTCTGTTTCAAACATAACAGTCTTTCTGAAGTAACTGTTGCTGCTCTTCCTTATTTAGCATTTGTCTGTTCTCTGTGGGTTTGGAAATTTCCATGTGCATGCTTACCAGGAGATGCTTTTCTCAGCCTAATCAGAAAAATGTAAGACTCTTCATTGTGTTCTACCTTGTGATTGATGCTGCCAGCACTAACCTCTACCAGACTCACATTTTCTTTGTTGCATTAACCAAGACTCTGTGCTTACCAGTGCTTTTTCTGTTACAATTTCTTTTCCTTGTAAGACCGGAGCTCAAAGACACCCTGGTCCTGTCTTGAGCTTCCCCCTTGGGTAGGAGCACAGGTCAGGAATCTCAGTTTTTATGCCATCTTTCGGGCCTTGCTATCATGGGGCCTACCAGAACCCTTGGCCACTCCGTGCAGCGTGGAGTCCTCTTGAATGCCGCAACTCTCTATGCTCCTTTAAACATCAGGCCTTGAGTTTTCACCTCTCTCCTAACTCTTGCCAGCTGTCATTTCACATACTATGGAAATCCTTGCTCATCTTGATCTTGAGAATCTGCCATTGTCATTTGAAGAAAAGCAGATTGAAGTATTCGATTTTTCCATTTTTTGCTTTGGAAATTTTTTTCAACAGTTATAAGGCAGGGGATGAGAAATGTATATTGACTATGCAAATTTTCTAGCTTTCATTCAGTCACTAAAAATTGAAACAAAATGAACAAAGGATACCACGTTGTGCTTTGGAATATTTGCAATACGTTTGGATGACACTAGTGTTCAGGATGGTACCCATGGAAGAGAATGAGCCTTTCCTTGCCTACTGTAGATGCCAGGCAGCAGGGAGTATCAGCTGAACCATTATGATTTCTACCACTTAATACTTCCATATTCATCTAGCATGAATTACATTGAAGTTATTTAGTGTCCAGAAAAGAACAAAGATACAGAAAACATCTTCCCAAAGCTTGCCTAGCTGAAATTATCACAGCCTCAAGTCTTCCAGGGTGATTTCTTTTTTGGAAATAGAATTTACAGAATTTTTTAAATAAGAGGTTACTTTATTCAAAATTAAGTAAAATCTCAGGATTTATCAAGGTCGGAAGTAGCCTGAACCTATGCTTAAATATAAAGCAGGTTGCATTAGCCGAAGTGAAGTTCTGAATTCATTTAGTTTGAATTCAGTGGTTCACAGGCACTTCTGCATGTAGCGCAGGAACTGATAGCCGACCATGTAGACACCGAGATGGTTTTATGACTCTCCTGCCAACTAGCACTGGCCCACTGGGATTAGGACTGATCCCCCGTGGTCAGGGAGCACTTGGCTGTATGTGACATCAGCAAGTGAATGGCTAGAAGTTACTGTTTGCTCCAGAGAATATTTAACACCTGTTACTAAACAAGGACCCTTGAAATGCTGTAATATTTTACTGCTCATATATGAAAGAATCTTGAGAGATTATTTTTAGATTTGATAATATTTCTAAAAATGTATTCCATAGTACGAGTAAAAAGATATGAGGCTGAAAAATAGTTTGCTAAAACCATGAATAATAAAGCATTTCAAAAAACACTTAAAAGTGAATTATCTGAGAAAAGATGGAGTTATCATTCTCTAAGGAAAATAATAGTATTAAATATTTTCTTATGAACAGTTGATCAGAGAGTATGCAGATGAAGGTTGAAAAACATTTATAAAATGGAGTTATCTCAAGCAATTTATGATTTAAAATGTTTTAATGTCTATTTTGTCATATTTCAAGTTGCTTTAAAATCTGTAATTTTTATGATTTCTTTTCAATTTAATAAATATTTTTAGTGTCACTGTATGTTTAATTAAAAGGGGTCTTACCAACTGCATATGTTTTAGGTCCCCCAAAAAACTGAATCTCCTTCTACCCATAGGAGGTATAGATATAAACATAGATGATAGATAGGTAGATAGAAAAAGTGAACAGCTCTCTTAGGTTCACTTCAGCCTGTAGGAAGGAAAACTAGTGAATGCAGACAGTACCTAAACCATCAGGACTCTATGGATTAAGATCAATATTTCTACGCAGCTGCCTTGCACTTAGGAATTTACTAGGAACCAGTGCAAAACACACAGTACCTCCCATAAATAAAGCAAACCTCTTAATGGAGTACATGTGAAAATTAAGACAACAACAACAAGCATCCCATTAAAGAAAATTATCTGAAGAAGCCAATCCTCTTTTTTAAAATGGAACATTCTCGGCAAAACCTTGGGACACATTAGCAGAATGGCCTAGCTACCATTTTCAATATCTGACTTTACATTCCTAATGGAGGAGAGATGGATTTAGGAGACATTTGGATTTGGAGAAGGTTTTGTCTGAAGATAGTTTTGTGAGTTGGTAACACTTTTTCAGTCTTAATACTTCACTATTTTAACATTCAATGAAAGTGCCATTTTTAAAACTAAGAAATCTAAGTCTTACTTTAAAAGCCTGTCGTGCTTTTCGCATTATCACTGGCTATGGTGTTCAAATGAGGTAATTTCACCACCTCGACTTATCAGACCTATACAGACTTTAGAAAAAACATGTTTTTGGATAAACCCCAATTTACCAAGGTGTACCTGAGTTTTTCTATAATGAACTTGAATGTGAAGCTTTTAGTTGCTAATAAGTTCTGGGTAATGTATTTTATATGTTATATTAAATAAGTTATTGATTTATTAATAATTTATACTCTATTACATAATATAAAATGGTACTTAATAAAATATAAACTTTCTTCATTTTTACTAAACAAGTCTTTAAAATAGATTCTTCTAAAATCATGATCAAAACACATAAGATTTTTGAACATCTAGATGGAGTCAAACATGAATTTCTATGTTGGGATTAACCATTTTCAGACCAGCGATCTTGTGCAAGTACCTTGACCTCTCTGAACATAATCCTATTCGTGCCAAAAGCAAGCATCATAATGGAACCTAAATTTTAACCCTGTTCTGAGGGTCACATGTGATCCCAGATGAAAACATTTTAATACAAGGCCTTTATAAAATAAAGGCATTGTAAAGCTCCTTCAATATTTTTATTTTTAACTCTAACTGAAGTTAACTTATTGCTAAAACACTGTCCAAAAATGTTAAGGAAAAAGCTTTTAACAGACAAGGATGAATAACACAACTGGGAACGTGCAGTAGAGAGAAGTCAAGTGTCATACTTGCTAATTCAGAGGAGTTCCTTTTAAAGGAAGGGGTAAATAACAAAGAAGGGTGTCTTCTGCTGGGACCATCTGCCTCCCCATTCCAGGACACATCTGCAGTGGTGATACCAAGAGTGAGGAAACCACACAGTTTTGTACACTGTATTTAGTGCACTGAGTAAACCAATGGACAATTTGTTCCATTATTCTTGACTTGGAGAGTTTGCAATTCAGACATCTGAATAAGAAATAAATATCTAAAATACCTTACAAAATCACACAGACACACACACACATGCAGTATATTTATAGCCTTTCTTGTTTTCCCACAGTGACATAGAATAGATGAGGCTTAAAATTTAACAGGATAACGATTTACAGGATTTTGTTCTGTTCTTTTTGACTATTATTAATAATTACATATGGCTTTCTCTTCATTAAAGCAAAAATATGAATGAGTTTTTGCTCGCCAAATGAAATTTCTATTTTTATATTCAATATAGTGATTTTATGCATCTGAATCCTTTTAAAATACTGATTTTTAAAAAATAATATTCTAAAATTCCTGAATTTATCCAAATTTTATATCATCATCCAATCATAGCAACAGCTACATAACAATATAAGAAATTATTTCAGTGTTTGAGTGCTCAAGCAAGGGATTAAGAATAACATTACATTATTTTCTTTGTTTCTTAAAGTAGCCACATGAGATATGATGTTTTATCATTTTAAAAATTAGAAAACTGAAATTGAGATTAGGTAAATTCTTTGCCTTAGGGACCTTCCAGGAGTTGATCAAATGAAAATATATATTTGAACTAATTCATTCTCCTCATGGTTATCCAAAAACAATCATGCTCCCAGCCATTGTTTGGTCTAATGATAATAATACCAACAGTTCACTATTTTTGAAATCTTACCACATAGATCTTTACTGAATCCTTGGCATATATGATTTTTAAATCAATACAAATACCCTATGAACTTAGCACTTTTAATCTTTGTATCTTTGTGAAATTTGATTTTGAAGAGGTTTAAAAATGCGTTACAAAGTTACACAGGTTTGCTGGTCAAAGCTAACCTTCTGTATCACCACACAAGTGGCTTCCTCAGGAAGATTAGAGGAGCATCAAGAGAGCATCAGTGGAAAGATGCCATCATTTGCCCATGCATACCTCTAACTTCAGAGCCTTTGGGCTAAGTTAATGTTTAAGGCAATAATGGTTGGTTTACCCATTAAGTCATTCTTGACTAATCCATGACATGACTCTAGAGTATTCAGAGAAGCGAAATAGAAGAAACACAACAAAGGATTCCTGTCCAGAGAAAAATCTTACCCTAAAACAATAATTGAACTGGATCAAAACAATCAAGATGTGATACCATTTTTGTGATACAACAAAAAGCAAGCATAATGTACTTAGAAGAAGCAGAACCAATTGAAACCTCAAAACTTTGCTCATGATTAACATGCAGAGAGCAGGGCCTTACCTTTAGAAATGTCACTAAGTATATGAGGTTAGTAAACTTTAAAAAGGAAGATATTCCAAAACTTTCTGATATTTGCAGTTTTTCAAATTACATTTTCATTAACACTTTTGTTTCTCTGGCTGGGGATTTAGCTCAGTGGTTCCAGCCCCTGCCTCGCAAGCGCAAGGTCCCAAGTTCAATCCCCGGTACCAAAATAAAACAACACTTTTGTTTCTTTCAAAATGATCGAAAAGTTTGAAGATAAAGCAAGTTTGCTCAAAATTGCATGTAATTTTCTTTGGGCCACCCACATGCTTGAGATGAGATGTATAAACTAACAGAGTTGTTAAAGTCGTCTTTACTAAGTGAATTAGAGATCTTTACCTGTGCAAAATAGATGAGCCTCGGAAATACAGTTTAAAGCAAGGATCATGCATTAAATAACTATATTGATGGAAAGTGAGTGTCTTTGTCCCTCAGAACTGTTTGATGAAGCACTAAACAAGAAAGCTAAGGAATAAGTGAAAAGTGAGCCACCACATTAATAAGCACGGGCATGGGCTTTCTGGCCTGTATGGTGCTGACACTATTAAAAATTGTAACAAAAAATGTCTCTTTAAAGCCTGGGCTCTTTGTGTTTCTGTATATCGTACTGGTTCTGAGAGTCACAAACATAGTACTTCTACTTTTACTCCAGCTTTGACATTTTCCCAGCCTTCACAAATAGGAATATGATGAAAGTCTTTGAGATGTTGTGAACTAATGAGAAGAAGGAGACATTACTAAAAATGTTGTAGAGTTGTAAAAGTAAACACTTCAAACTTTCCCACTCGTTTTCTGCCTGTTTACTTCTCTTAGCATCCTTTCCATGATCCACTTC
Organism: Heterocephalus glaber; assembly: GCF_000247695.1. Next base: position 16,518,469 of record NW_004624742.1, on the reverse strand, counting down.
CCCCTTTTCCACATGAACGTAGAGAAAATCAGAAAAAAAAAAGTGGACTCTCTCTCTCTTCTCCTGCTCAAGCTACAATCTTTGTTCAAGATTTGCATTTAAACTGTTCCCTTCCAAGGGAGCCTATTTCTCCCTGTAGTGTTGCCTGAGAGGACAGAAAATGGTCTGATTTTTAGTGGGATCCCAGAAGGTTGAAGGTGAAAAAGAGCTTCCTAAAAGAAAGGCTGCATTCAATGTCAGTGTCTCCACAGGCAAGGAATTATTATCTGTCCTTCCTGCATTTCCTACGGTCCATATATCTATTCAACATGCATATGTTAAATCCCAGAAACTGTCAGAACCTCTGTTAGTTTCTAGGATTACGGATGTAAATTGGGTATGGGCTCTGCTTCCAAACGTCCTGCCACATGATACTAGTATGCCTGGATACATCTTGGTACACTTTGGGTATGATAGATTCTGTTTCCAAGAATGGTCACAACACTATCTTCCACTCTATATGTTCTTTGTAATGAGATTTTTGCTATACTCCCACAAAGATATATAGCTGGGTGTTCATCCCTTGAAATCTGAACCCTGTGTGTTTCTCTGGCCAATATATGTGGAAAAAGCAATGGTGCATAATCTCTACAGCCAACTTGGGTATTTGTTTGGAACTCTTTTTCTTGGAAACTGAGTTGCCATTCTCTCAGGAAGCCCAAATATCTCACTGCAGAGGTCCAGGTTGAGAAAACTAAGGTTTCTGTTGAATACAACTACATGAACTCTCACTTACAAGCTAATTTAACTGCTAGACACAAATGAGATGGACCATCTGGACCTTGCAGTTGTTCCACCATTGCAAAACTGTTCATGCAACCCACTAAATTAAAAAATTAATACACTATTGTGGTCATAAGCTGTTATATTTGAGGTCATTTGCCATGCAGCACAAAATAATTAAAACAATAATTATGAGGTTTAGACTTTTGTCTGAGACTGGCTTCCCACTCTTTAATACATTAAATGGAATTATGTATATGAATAATATACTGTATTTAAGTGAGTAAACATGAATTTTACTTTGGCTCTCCAAAAGTATTAGTGGATAAGCAGTTAGTTGCACTGTATAGTTGAATGAGAAAATATCATTTTACTCTTTATTTAACAAACATTCAGTGGGAGCATGGTTCTTAGCAGTGGGGAAAATCAGGTCTCTGTCCTTAATAACCTAGTAAAAAAGCTGGAAAATTGTACTTCAGCCAAAATGGATGTCATACATTGAAGAATACAGATGAGTTCTTTGATACCTCTCCTTCACACCCCTTCCAGCCCACTTCTGAATTCAGCCTCCAACACTGCTTAGAGTTTCTGCATGGCTCAGACTTACACCACCACCTCAGAGATTCATCTCAAGCTTTTCCCACTTAGATTTCTGCTTTTCTGCCTAACAGTCATTTCTATCACAGTGCCAGATTCTGCTTGGACATTCAAGAGAGTCAGTACCACCAGAGCGAACACTCAGTCAACAAAAGAAGCCAGGCAATGATTAAGTGCTCCGGTCACCATCCTTCACAAGGACAGTTTGGAGAACCATGCTGTATGCTGCTCAGGGGTTCAAGAGGATCAAACCCTTGTGCCCTTCTGTGGCGAAAGAATTGATAGCAGCACTTGCATAAGCTCCTTCTTCCCCTTTCCCTCCATAAATGAATTTCTTCTGACTTCCCCCTCTCTACAAATAAACCACCTGCATCAAGATTTGTTTCAGTCTCCTTTGCTTTGGAGGCAAACTCAAAACAAAACAAAAAGGGCAGGAGAGAGAGTCATTTGAGACAGAATTAAGATAAGCAAGTTATCTTTGGACTAAAAGTATGGTCGGAGAGCAGGTTGATTGACTGAATGATTAAAAGAAGAAGTTTATCTTTCTGAGGAGAACAGTAGCCATTTGATGGCTTTAAACCTGCAGTCTCCAAATTCAGATTCCCTTGGCCTTTTAGACAGGCCAGAGAAGAAAATCAGAGGTACCCTAATGGTTGAGAATCAGATGAATAAATGCAGTTACCAGATGTTCGTTTTAAATTTAAAATTAATGTGGTGAAAAAGTATATAGTTTGTCAAAAGAGAGGAATGGGATGGAAAATATTAATAACAAGAACGCCTTATAAATGATGTACTCTCCAAACAGCTGAGTATACAAGATAAATTCAATTTTAAAGACCTTGTGTCATTAATAAACTGCTCAGGCTTTTCTCACTTGGCTTCTGGCTTCTCCAGGACCTTCAGTGCTTTGCCTCACATGGTAAAGATTCATTAACTTCTCTTCCCCATTTTGTTATTGTTTGACCTCTGAATTAATCTATCTCCATAGAATTTCCATCACTATTGTTTTTCTCTTTTCAGACCAAATTATGGATGAGTTAATTCAATGTGACTGAAAAATGTTGCTCAACTTCCCGCTACTTGCAGTATTATTTGGAGTTGCTTACAGGCCCACAAAAGTTCCAGGTGAAAAGCTGCCCATTGGATAAGTGGTTTTCATGACGTAACGAGGTATTTCATGGAGAACTGTTTTACTGGTGCAGAAGGAATAATCTAGGTGCTAATTAATAATTTCAAACTTAGGTGAAGCTATCTTAAATAAGCAGGATCAGCTTAGAATAGAGCAGTTCAAGGTGGAAATATAACTTTTGTTTTCTGAAAAAAGAGTTTGCTTTCCCTGTGTCACTAACAGCCTGTCTAAGGAGAGGCGTAAAAGTTCATTTTCTTCTTTTAGTTTGAATCGGATTTATTCTTTTCAGCAAAGTGTGAAGAATCAGTTTTGTGAACGTGTGAAGTGAATCAAACATACATGGGCCATGCCTATTTTCACAGGCTCTATCGAGTTGGCAGGATTTCCAGTCGGGAGGAGTTTGATCTTACAATGATGTTCAACAGAAGTAGTATTTACACATAAATTTTTGAGGGTCATGTTAATTGTCATATTACACAAAAATCAAATTTTGTGAATCGGGCCATGGGCCATGTATTTGAAGTTTACTCTGAGCATATGCGTGCATTTGAAAATATGCTTCTATTATAAATAATATAGTCATCAGTTTTATGAAGTTTTCATTACAATTTCTGTAAGTCATTTGCACCATACTTAACAGTCTGGTTTTTTTAAATGGTATTTTCCCTAGCATGTTCTACCTGTCTTGTGTTTCGAGCCAAATATTTAAGGTGTTACTTTTTTAAATACCCATATACATTTTTTTCTCTTTTCATATACCTCAGTTCTTTCTTAAAACATATTTATCTCTTTTTTCAAAAATTATGCATTGTGAGGCATAATTCAGTCTTGATTTCGTAAGTACGCCTCTCAATAGCTAAAATTTCTCCACAGCTCTAGGGTAAATAACCCAAATTACTGTAATGTAGAGAATTTTCAGAAAATTTTCCTAAATGTTTATTTCATTCCTGTTTTCAACTATTTTCAACTTTTAAACTCTGCCCTATTCAATGGCCTAAGAAAAGCAATCCTCACTATAATTAGCCAGGGATTTTATTCTACTTTGTTCACTGCTATATTGCTAGTGCCTGAGACAGTTGCTAGCACACAGTAGGATCACCATAAATATTTTTTCATCAAAAACAATATCATTAAATATAACCCAATAATAACAACAATTATCATTTTATAGATTTATAACAAGTACTCTGTGAAAACTATCAGGCTTTTCTTTGTAATTTTGAGTCATTCAATTGGTCCAATTAGACCCAACTGTTTTATAAAACAGTTGGAAACTTGGCAAAATTCAAAGCACACTGGCAGGCTGAACATTGGCAGCATTCACCTGTCCAGTACTTGCTCTTCGTTCTTTCTGTCCATACTATTCAGAGTGGCCAGGACAGGTCTGACAGCTACACTTCTGGGATATTTTTGAAGAATGATCCGCACTGCTGGGAAGACACTCATGTTCTCTGTACCCTCTTAGCCCCACACTGTCTGCAGGCTGGGTTTAAGATTCTGATCCTACTCATGTGATCTGATCTATTGTCTTTGAAACACTTCATTGCTCACATTCACTATAATAATACACATGCATGCGGATACCAATGTGAAACCCCTCCCCACCAAAGAGTAAGTGTTAATGATCAATCAACATAGTGCAGGAAGAGCCCCTTTCCCGGTGAGAATAAATGCATCATTCTCTGCATGTAATAATGGTAATGAAGATATATTAAAACTCTTTGAGTGGAAAGAAGGTCTAACTTAGGGTAGCCAAGATTGCAGTGTCAAATAGACCAAACAAATACAATGATCTAAATGTAAGGGTGCTTTATTTCTCATTCATTATCAGTTCCCCTTTGGGCAGGCTGCTCTGAACCACGTAGATATTTTGGTGTGTATAACAGACTGTATCATCTTCTATATGTGCTTTAGAAGGTTACCTTGTAGGAAGTCTCTATTTTCACCATATGGAAAAGAACATGAGTGACTTTGAGGGGGTTCTTATTAATTATACTTGGAAATTGTGCCTCCACTATGCTCACGTTCTGTTCCAGGCACTCAGTTCTCATACCTAACAATAAAGGCCCATGCTAATAGTTGCCATCCTAACAACAAAGTCTAGGGGTATCTAGACTAGGTGTATCTAGTGTATATAGGCTAGGTGTATCAAAGTCTAGGTGTATCCAGGTGTTTCCCTAGCAGAAAAAAAAATGGTGGCCACAGTGAAAATTTGCAATTTAGGTCTCCTGCAGGAGAGGATATAATATAGTACTGTCTCCAGCCTCTTTCCCCTTAGGTCCACCACTGCATTTGTATCAAAACAATACTTCCTATAGGTGCCCCCCAGCCACTTCTGAGAATGCTGGGATGCTGAGGGCTGCCTCACTGCTTGTGTGTGAGATACAAAACTCCACTGTCAAGTGACTCTGACATGAATGTTCCACACTGACCAGGGTAATGCACTGCATCCTAAGCTTTTCCTAGTTCAGTCTTGCTTCCTTTCTCCTCTCAATTGTAGGGGTCAGATTGGCATAATGGCCTTCAAGCTCTTTCCACCTTTTCTGATTTCTGCTGCTTTATCCTCCACAGATACTGCTTCCAAATAAATCTCTAGCACATCTGCTCTCATTTTAATGTCTGCTTCTCAGGAACTCAAACTAACATGAAAAGTTTACTATGTTCCTAAAAGTCACAGCCAAATTATCTTCTTCTGATCAACATTTATGCACTTTTGCTATTTGTGGAAACAACTAAACCCTTCCTCCCCAAGTGAAAGTTTTAGTGCCTTACTGCATTCAAGTAAAAGAGCATTTTAGTGATCTGCATCCTTTTCCATCAGGGACCATGTGACCCATTGTCACTGACAACTGTGACCTAAAACCTGAAAATATTACTTCACTTGATGACCATCTCCATACACACAGTGTTGGAGTAAGAGTGGTATAGCCACAGTATTACTACTATTTTTTGATGGAAAGAAATTAAATCAGGCTCCTCTCTCTCGAGGACCCAGACTACACTTTTTTTGAGGGTGCACTTTAAATTCTGCCTAATAAACTTCTTCATGGCTTTTAATGCCATGTCTTGAAAATGGAAAATCAGTGAACCTGGAATCTGTTCCATGGGGGGAGTGACTCATAGTAACACATCTCTGCTTCAGGGACCTGCTTGGACCCAGTCTAGTGACTTTTCTTTTGCTGAGCCAGTGGTAGGATTAAAGAGGCACAAGGACCATGACTTGGGTAAATCCAGCTGAGAACGGTTCATATTTTTCTTCCCTTTTCCCCAACACTTTGCCCTCTGATGCATAGTCTCTCCCTGGCCCTCCCCTCCCCTCCCCTCCCCTCCATTCTTCTCCACTCCCTATTCCTCCTCTCCTCTTCCTTCTCTCTTCTCTGCTCTCTCATTCTCTTTTCACCCTCACTTCCCTCTCCCTCTCTCTTCTCTTGCTGTCTTGTTTTCCCTCTCTGTCTCCCTCACTCTCTTGCTTTCTTGCGCTCTCTTTCTACACATCTCTGCAGCTTCAGGCTTTTCTTTTTCAGCAGTTAGAGGCTCCCAAGTCCCCCCAGAATTAGTGCTTATATAAAGCAGCAAAAACAAGTGGCACTTTCTCCCTCTAACCAGAAATGGGAAGAGGTGTCAAAGGCTATATGAGTAGTGGTTTCACTAGATAGTGCCTCAAGCCGACATATCCCATTCCTTGGAATGTTGGAACTCAAACTTGCTCACCAGAGACACAAATAAGGATAGACCCAACCAATGGCTCTGGTAAAGCTTTCTCACCCCAGCCAGGAGTAGAAAAACCAGTGCTGGAAGATGCAGTAGAAAGAATCAGGCTGAGGATGACAGCAGAGGAAGCCATCTCCACAAACGGTGTGTAAGTCCTCCAAATTGCTCTTTTAATCATCTCCCCCCTGCCCACCTCTCTCACTCTTGAAAACTGAAGGGCATAAGCTCAGTTTTTCCATACCATGGCTCCCCTTTTATGGCGGCTGGGAACATATCCTAAGTTGTGCAGATGGAAGTGGCCATCTGCCGATAGTTGATAGCTGGTGCTCTCTTCGGGAACTGGTAGAGTCTCTGTATTCAAGTCAAGAAGGAGCCCACTGCTTTTCTCTTCTTCCCCTCCTCTCTCTTCCCTGAAACTCACTCCCATTCTTGTCCTTTCTCCTCTCCTACTCTACAGCTTTCCTCTGTCAGAAAATTCAAGTCAAAAACTATAGTTACTGCTCCTCTGCCTGGGCAGGGAAAGGAGGTGGCCTTGTTGCATGCCCTACCCATGTGTTGAAACTAATCAAAGAGGAAGAGAAAAATAAATTGTTCCCAAGCTACTGGGTTGACACAAGCCCAGATCCTACCATTTTCCCCTCCTTTTTGCCCTGCAGCACCACACTGGGAGTAGGAGGAGAGGGGAGCACGTTCTTGTGTTTTCCACTGACGTATTAGGACAGGAAAATGAATGGCAACTCAGTGACTTGGCGTGGCTAGACAGAATCCAGTCATTTTCCTCTCCTCTTCCCTAGCCAGCAACTCCAAGCTGTGCTTGGGAAGAGGAAGGAGACAAACATCCCCCTTCCACTGCCCCACATGTTAAAGAGGCATGCCGTCAGGGCTTCGTCCACAGGCCCTAGCAGAACAGGTATATTTCAGCCCCTATGGCTGGCCATAGCACATCTGCCATGACCTGCTTAGGTCCTAGAGCCTCCTACTCCAGTGCCACAGTTTCTCCCTGTACTCTTCTTGTCACTTCTCTAAGCCAATCTGCTCCCTCCACCTGATTTGGTTTTGATACTTTATAACTTTAGCCTCAAGTTTCTTTCCAGGTCTCAAACAATACATGCTTTACAGTTGCTAACTGGCATCTCCAGACTCTTTTTTAACCCTCCATAAGTTCTTTATATATGTTATAGGCCCCTACATATGAAGACTTTGGGGGTGACTTTTTTTAGTAAAATCCAACTGTTGGGTACAACTTCTTTTTTTCTGTCTTTCTGATCTAATGTAGAAGATGCAAACAAGTTTTTGCATACTTTCAGGGTCTCAGGGAATGGAAGTAGCTGTATGCTTGTTTTTCCCTGGTCATAACAGCAATAGGAATGGCCAAAGTTGCCTGAACTTGGGACAGATTTCTCCATTGCTGGAAGGGAAGGCCTAGGTTATTATGAAAGTTGGGGCGGGTCTTGCCCTAATCCCAGGAACTTTGGGGTAGGCTGTGAATACAGTGTGACCTCAGGAAAGTTGGGGCAGGACACGCATGCAACATGACCCTGAGGAAGTTAGGGTGGGTTGTTTGGGCAACGTGACCCCAAGAAAAGTGGAGCACAAGAAAACTTGGGGAAAGATGCTTGCTTGAACCTGGAGGGAAGACCTGTCTTTATTTCTTTTGAAAAGTACAGTAGCATCTCATGTGATTGTGCATGACTCTATGTCTGTCCCCACAGTGTTACCTCCAGGTTATGTTTTACACACTTGGAGCCATTTTTAAACGGAAGGTTTTTTTTAAAGTTGATTTTTCTCTGTATTGAACTGAATAAATATTAAAAGAGTAAGAAGGCTTGGCCTCAAACTTGCCTTTAAAACAAGGAGGGATAGGCTGAGGATTTAGCTCAGTGGTTCCGCAGCCTGCCTTGCAAGCCCAAGGACCCAAGTTCGATCCCCGGTACTGAAAAAAAAACAAGGAAGGATAAATGAACAAAATCCAATCTAGCCATCTGCAGCTCTTCTCCTGACACTACCTGATTTAACTCCTACGTTAACAAACAACAACAAAAGTACTCAGTAGTCTGAAGCATTAGAGAAAATACTGTTATGATTTACATAAGAATAAGAAGTGCTAATTGATACCCCTAGAGAGAATTTTAACGATTAGCCTATTTGTAGTTATAAAACTAAAACTAAGAAAAAGGATTATCGTAATCCAGCATAGGCAAAGCATCTGAAAGTGCACCCTGATTTAAGGCAATAGTTTTATGTGTTCTATATGTTTTCTTATCTATTTGTCAGCCTCTTAATCTATTTTTTAAAGAATTGGATAAAGTGCCTGCAGCTGCTCCATTTTTTAAAAAAAAGATGTAAACTTGGGCCAAGGATTAAGCTCCAGTGGTTCTACCTTTGCGGCCTGCCTTGCAAGCTCGAGGTCCCGAGTTCAATCCCCAGTACCAAAAAAAAAAAATGTAAACTCAAGTTAATTTCTTTTGTATTTATTTATGTATTTTTATTTTACCCTTAACAATCTTCTGATTTTATTAAGACTGTTCATTTAAAAAGTGATTATAGAGATATTCAAGGGTAACCAAACTCACTGAAAACATGAGAGAATAAAACTTCAAGGCTCAAGGTTTATGTAAAATCTGCCAATATGACAAATAAAGTCTGATAACATGAAAGTTATGTATGACTTAGGTTGATATGCATGTTTCTGTGAGCTAACTTTCAGGTATATGCATCTATATGTTTTCCTCTACAAGTTCCATTTAAGGTGGCTTATAGATAAGTGGACTGTCATGTAATTAGCCCACATGTGTTTTGTTCACATGGCTTAACCATGAGATCATTTGGTAATATAAGAGTAAAGAGATCATTAAAGTTGGTACTATGTTTTGGCCAGGTTGTTAGGCAAACAAAATGATATTTATCTTTAAAATTGGCTTTATAAATGAAATGTCCATTGTTTTTCGTGTACAGGAACTTACAGTTTTTCCTGGTTAAAAAACTAGATAAAAAGATGTATCTATATCTACATATATATCTATATCTAAATCAATCAATCAATCTATCTATCTATCTATCTATCTATCTTAAAACAGTAATATACTATGCTCTGGTTCTCATGAGTAACCTAAAGTAATTGTTAAAATGGTTACATAAGGAAACATAAATCCAGTTGATGCTTATAAATGTTTATAACAACATCCAATTCATCCGTTGCTAGATGTAAATTCAAATGTTCTTGGCTTCTTCAAGTTTATCAAAAATAATATATTTTGCTCTACTAAATGTGTTTTCATAAATTTTGTATAAAGTTTTTAAATTGTTTTCTTATGTATATGGAGTTAAATTTCTAGTTCTATATTAAAATAATATGTAAAAAATTCTGCTAAGTTAAGTGCTCTTGGGCTTGACTGAGTACCAGAGAACACTTCACTCTATGGCTGAAGAAGCAGCTTTCTGAACCAGTTTGCTCCAGGATTTTCCACGGATGAGTAACTCCTCTAGTGTCTCACCAGACTCATTGCTCCACCCCAAGAAATGTTACTAAGAAAATTATATATATATATTTTAATTGGATACAATTATAAAGTTAAGGAGTTTTCTATGTCTACACTTGATCTTAGCCAAAAAGCCAAGAAGCGATGAGTTTTCTATGTCTAAAACAACACATTTTAAGTATTTTTAAATGCTCTTGGTTAAACTTACAAAAATGAGACAAGGAAATAAAGGTTTTGTTTTTCTATCAAGATAAATTTTTTTGTGTACTCTGTTGTTAGGATTTGATTACTTAAGAAACTGAGCTTCTCTCTCCTTTTTCCCCTAGTATCTGTCTTTTATTTTGTACTTTGTTTATATACTGAGTTTTTCATGTAAGACAAACCATGTGATATTTAACCCTGTTTGTCTAATTTACTTCACTTAATTTTGTGGTCTCAAGGTGCATCCGTTTTCCTACAAATGACTCAAGTTTATCCTTCTTTATAGCAGAGTAAGTCTCTATTTGTATAAATACCACATTTCCTTTTTCCATCTGTTGATGAACATTTAGACAGTTTCCAAGGTTTAGCTATTATAAATTGTGGTGTTATAAATATGGGTGTGCATACATCACCGTCATTGTGGTATCTTGTCTTTAACTCTTTTGGTAAGACACCTAGAAAAGGAATACCTGGGTAAAATGAAATTTATGCACAATGTACAATGTATCTAAATATGCACTTTGATTTAGTGTAATTGTCTTATGTGCTTTATATGGTGTTTGGCCTATTAAACTATTTATTTGTATATGTGATACTTAAATTTATATGACTTATAAGGCAGAAATTAATCTGATATGGGCAAAATAAAATGAGGATAGAGGAAGGGTAAAAAAAGAGCTGAGATGTGTTACGTACATGTACCAATTCTCTATAAGTAATGTAATCATTGTGTACTGCAAACCTGAATGTAACAATAAGTATTAAAAATTTTAAAAAGAAATTGAGTTTTAAGAATTAAGGTTTATTTAAATATTGGCTTGTTGTAAAATGTTTTTAATAATCAGTTTATATCTGGTTAAATGAACAACTAACATCTTAGGTTATACCAAACCTTAAATATATATGTGATGCATACAACTAGAAATGTGTACACCTCTGAGATACCAATATGCTGCCAGTCTGAAATTCTTCTAATGTTAAGCAATTTGTGGAGTTAAGATTACAGAAGTCTAGTGCCTGTGAGGTAACCAATAAATTCTCTCTCATACATTTCATCTGGACCCTACACATATAAAATGATCAAAATTTTTGGCATCTCTGCTTTTTGTATTTAGAATCATTCCATCCTGCCAGTTACAACAATCTATGTCTATTGACTTTGGCTAAATAAAGATTTTGTTAATGTGTGAATGAGATACACTTGTGTATTGGGTAATAATTCTGCTTCCAGTTATCAAAACTGGTTCTTACATTTGTAGGAAGTCTAAACATACCCTCTCAACCCTCTCAATTCTTGCCAGTGCATTACAGTATGCAAACTTGTTAAAGGAATCTAAATTTCACCTTAGGAATAAAAGCTATTGTTTGAGTGAGAAATGTTAATGAGCTTCTCTTGTTCATGAAAAGCTTTAATATCATGTTTTTCTTTTTATACTCTCACTGTCTCTGTCTCTCTCTCTCTCTTTCTCTTTCACAGCTGAGAGTCCAAAATACAAGCATTTCCAATCTTGAAGACCCCCAAGATATAGACTTTCTTTATCTCTTCTCTTAAATCACCAGTTATTGCTTGAGCTCATACACTTTTGATATCTTGTCAAATGCAACAAGTAAGAGCCTGGATTTTCCCCAATATCCTCTAACTAATAACCACCCCCCCCCGGCGCCACCCCCGGCCTCCAAAGGACAGATCTCAACAAAAGACAGCTATGAGTTGGAAGATAAATATCCCTTATTTCTTGCCTAAGATAACTCTGAGGAATGTTTCTATAATGTCCCAAGATTCTCAGCACATGTAAGATCGTTGCCCATAACTGGAGCGTGGTTGATAACACTATGTTTATTGGCTTCCTTCCCTTCACTGTCTCACTTCCCACTCTCCGGTCATGCTTTCTTAGATCAGCTCCTACAAAAACTACTTACATTCCAATCCTTGTCTCTGGGACTGCTTCCAGGAGAATTCAAACTAAACATAACTGGTTTCTTATTGTTTGTGTAGAACAGTGCCTGGCACATAGAATATGGTCTTAAACTACTGGTGGAATTGATTGCTAAATTTATTCAGGGTGAGAGAGAGAGAGAGAGAGAGAGAGAGAAACCCTTAGCAATTAAGTACTCTTTTACTTTCTTGAGAATGGACAGTTTGTTATTAAGCCAGTATATCTGTCCTTCTCATTCCTTTTAACAATGATTTTTAACTTATAAGGCCCTAAATTTAATAAAAACTACAACCTTCTATGCAGAAAACACACATACATACATGCATATTATCATGTAAGATGTGGGAAATCCATAGACCTACTCGTTTTGTAATTCTCCATCAACCTAGATCAGTAGCTTTAGAGCTATGGCAGGCAAATTCTGTAAGTCCAGAAGGCACATTCTTTGGCATATCTCCTTCCTAAACTCTCCCGGAAAAACTATCCATGTGTAAAAAGAGGTCATATGTGCAAAGTAAAATATAGTAATCAACAGTGCAGACTCTAGAGCCAAAGGGTCTGAGTGATTCTGGACATATTTAACCTCTCTGCCTCTTTTTCCTTACTGAAAGAACAGAGCAAGTAGTATGCGCATTGTGCAATTAACAAGAGGATTAAAAGTGTTAATCCATGTGAAGCACTTAGAAAAGTGTGTGGCTTTATTGATCACTGCGTAACTAACACCTATTATTATTCGGACACTGTGATCTACAGGATTCTAGGGATTTTTGAATGATATTGATGGCTGTCAGAGTGACATTCTACACCTCTTACCCCAACTTCAACCAAAGAGGTTTCAGTTTTCTCTGCTTATTTTCTGAATTTGGTAGACAAAAGCTTTCAAGGTATGTCTCAGCTTGAAAGAGCTACTTTTGTCAAAGACATATGCCCTGCAGGAATGTATCTAATTGAGGGCAGAGGTATAAAATCCCAGCCACCTGCTGCTCTACTGTTTTGATAGATCATAATTCCACAGAGGCTCTTGTGGGTATGGACAAGGCTTGGTATGACCTACATCCCCTTTGCCAAATTTTGCTTCCACCCTTCTCCCTTTCGTGGGTGTCGTTAGCTCCAATGATGCTGCTGCATAGCAAATTTCTTGGTAGTCAGTGTCTGGAAAGTTCAACCTGTAACAGCTTCTACATTGTATTCTTAAAAACAAGGAAATTTTAAAAATCATAATTTGTCTGTGTAGGTTATCTTATAATGATCTTTAGTTCCTTTATACATTTCAGGCTTTTACGCAATAAGATTCTAAGCTTCTCCAAGACAAGAACTTTATTATATAGATGGAGATAGTTAATCCACATTTAATTGACTCACTTGCCCTTTTGTTGATTGATTAGTTAAGTCTCCTAATTGATGGATATGCTAAACACACCTATACAATAAAATGAGCATTTTATTTCTTACTACTTAGTATAGGTACGCAAATTATGGAACTAGAGAATTTATTCAAATCAAGAAACAAAAGAAACAGGAAAACTTTTTTTCTAAATTTAAAAAATTAACTTCTACATATTTGTCAACCAAAGCTTTCAGTAATTATTTACTAACTTGCCCAAACTCTCTGGCCTTCTCTGTTTTAGCTGGATAGATGATAATCGACTTAACACAGCTTCATATGTCAGTGTTTGTCTGGTGCTGAGCATTCAAGTCCAACCTGGCAAAGCCCCCAGGAGTTTGTAGAGCCTGCTGCAGCAAGATCTGCCTTCACCAACTCTCCAGAAAGGCTCTAGCAATTGAATCTCCTTAATAGCAAACCAAGAGAAGATCTGCCTCCATAAAACTTTCAACTCATTTCTTGATGTTTTCCTTCTGGAAAAAAAATAAGAGTCTGTACTTTTAAAGATTACAATCCTTAAGATATTGTAAGAATGATCTTTGAATCTGCTTAGGATGCTCTCTTTTCCTAACTAACAATCATTGTTACTTTCAAAGGTGAGATTTTCAGAATATTTGCCATCCTGCCTGTCTTTCTTTGTATTCATTCCAGTGATTCAAAGTCGGTCAGAATTGTGACAAACAAAACTTAATACCATGCAGTCTCATACATTAAGACTATTACTTTTCTTGCTTTGAACACTGCATTTGTATTACTACTGTCCACATTTGCATTATTTTTTTAGCCTCATGCTCATATTATGTGGTCCACCATTGTGTTTTTTCTGCCAGATACTTTCTCTTTGACTCCACTCTAGCTTAAGTAGATCTTTATAGTCTAAAGCACCCCATCTCAGCCTATCCCAGCCTCTCACCCAAGCAAGGCTACAATTTCTTCATTAATATCATAACATTTTTTCCCATCTGGCCTTTTAAAAATAATATAAATAGAAATCTTATTCAGCTATTGAGTGACATTGTTCCACTGACTAAATACTGGCTTTGTGTGTACTTTATAGGAACTCTGGGATCACTGTATGTAAAATACAATCTATGAAATAGACACATATTTTTATAAGGGTAAATTGATTCAGAAGAATGGAGAACTCCCCCTTCTGGAAATTTAAAGCAGAATTGCAATTGTTATTGTTTGTAGATTTTGTTGTTTATTCTAGGTTTTATATTTTGTTTATATTGAGCTGAGTCTACACACCTTTATATTTCCTGGGGTCCAGTGTCTTCTGTAATTGCCTCAGAAATTCTGTCCTGTGGGACATTTAGCACAAGAAATTGTGCAAGCTTTGAGAAAAAATCAGAATGCTGTACAGATTTATAGCCCAGTGTCAGGTAAAGCTGGGAACTAATTTTTCAAGTTACTAACACAAACTGTAGTGGTTTATTGGCTGAAATTTTTTGATTATTGTTTTCATTATTTATGAAGAAGTGAGTTTTCCAGAGCCATAATGTACAATGTAAAAGTAATATCTAGGGTTCACTAGCAGGGGTTCATAGATCAATAGTCGATAGCCCTGAACTGAAGTCTCATGAGTTTCTGTCGCTCACTACAGCAAGCCTAGGTCCTCGATTTCATTTGGTAATTCAGGAGAGAAAAATGGATCTGATTGTAGATATTTTCCAGAGTCTATTTCGCTTGAGGTTTGGAAATTTTTAAATGAAAATTGTGTTTTGGGGGGGCCTTCTAATTTTGAAATCTCCCCTCGGAGAACACAAAAGTCTAAATTCCTTAGACTGCGGAGGGACTGTGTCACACCCATCTTTGTATCCTCAGTCCCTAGCACCACCTTGATAATGAGCAGGCCCCAAAGAGATGCTTGCGGATGGAGTGAATAATGAATGAATGAATAATAATCAGTGCCAACTGTGAAAGTGAGCATCTTGTGACCCTCACAGGCATTCCACCGAAGAGACAGCAGGAGCCAGGCGAGGGGAGATCAGGAGAGCTGCCGAGGAGACATAATTGGAATGTTGTTTGGGAGACCAGAAGAGGAGAAGATGCAGCAGGAGGATGAAAATTCACCAAGGACCACAGTAGATGTCAGGAATGGGAGGCAATCAGCACCATGAGCAGGAAAAATGCCAAAGCACTGCCGAGAAGTCTGCCCTGGAAGAGATGCACACTGCTTGTGGAACAATGCACACAGGCAGCTCTTGGTGCACAGGCAGAGCATATGCAGCTTGTTAATTTGGGATTTAAAAATTATATTTGATATATAAAATTAATAAAGATGATGAAAAATTAAAACTAAGGACAAGGAAATGGATGCAAAGAAGTCTTTAACTACATGTGTTTAATGATCATAACAATTTATTATAAAATGCTTAGAGCTATAGTCATGCTCATGGGATGAATGATTCTCATGAAATAAAAACAGCTGTGGGGAAATCACAAACTGCAACAGTATCAATAAAACCAATAAAATTAAAAGATGTACCTTGAATTATTATTCAAGCAGACAATACATATGCAGTTATCTTTAATGTCATATCTGGCTCAATTAAAATGCAATCATAAAAAGTAGGCTAATTTCATAAACATTCATTATCAGCCTACATAAGCTACCACAGGAAGGTTTTTTAAGGCACTGGTATGTTTTGATAAGTATGCACTTACAAAAACATTTGATTGCAACTTCCGTGTTAAAACTTGCTAAGGAATAAGGATAGAAAATGCCACCTTGATAGGTGAAGGACTGCAGGTTTTATATGAGTATGTGCCCTATGAGTACCTGAAAGGGATCAATGATTGTTAGGATTGAAAGCCTGTCATGATAGAGGCAACAGGCACACATAGGTTCTCATAGCAAAGTTTGAAAAAGCAAACATCTTATTACATATCGTCACCAATATTGCTAGAGTTTCTTTTTTTAAAAAAAAAAAAAGAATTATCCAAGACATACAAAATGTATACATTGTGGTTTTATTTAAGAATAATTATATATAAGTTTTGTTAGTTGTACACATTTTATTGCAATTTAATATATTTTTAGGTTTAGTTTTTACCTAATTTATTATTTTTAACAAATTTATGTGCTTTTTTATTTGTGGAGAAGTGAACTCCACATTATTATATAATGTAGCATATGATTCAATTCATAATACACTTGACATTTACACAGAATCCTTCATTAGTTAAATTTCTTCTCACATTTTATTTTGTTTCTCACAGCACCTCAGTGAGATAAGCAGATTAGGTACAAGAATCTCCATTTTAGAGATAAAGAGACTGAGACGTGAAGAAGTAAATATCTTAAGGTCTCATGATCACTAGACTTGCCTGGTCTTAATTCCATTCCCCTGAGCTGCATGTCTCTGAAATCTCTCAAACTTTCTTCCCTCCCATGACTACACATTCCTGTCACTGTGCACTGGTTGGGGCCATCAGAAGGTTTATATATAAGCAGAAGATAGGTGATGAACATCACTCAGACCAATAATAACTGCCATTTGTTAGACTCTTAGTCTATTCAGGATATTTTTCTCATTTTGAAATCGCTAAAGTATTAACCTTTAGCTATAATGATCACACTTCTTTAAAAATACTTCACTTATAATAGAAATCAAGCATTCATTATTTGCAGAAAAAATAAAAAAAGTTTTATTATAAGAAAGAATCTTTTTCATATGATAAGAAAAAATTAAATGGTGAGATTGTAGTGGACAAACTTCAATGAAAGTATTCATCTGAATTCTTCAAGATGAGCTTGTTCCTAACACACTTGCAGATTTTAGGCATATATGAGCCAGTTCATTGTCTTGGTCAAAAGACCACACACCATTCCAGTAATCCTAAGCACCGAGCACCATACACAATCTCCTTTTCTGGAAGTTCCAGCTCATAAATTTTTCAATAGCATTCTTTTTCATAACAGTTTTGATTTTTTTGACTCTCCATTATGCCATTAATATAATCCCATAGAGGACTTTTCAAGTAGAATGAGGGCAGCACTTAATTACTGGAATTAGAAATGACAAACATCACAGTTTTTATCTAGTTGATCTCCTCTAAGTAGTTCTCTGTGTAAATTTGAATAATTT
Source organism: Heterocephalus glaber (assembly GCF_000247695.1). The sequence goes on along the minus strand of NW_004624742.1, from coordinate 16,501,175 downwards.
TGATACTGTGACATTTAAGTTTTCAGAAAGACTTCTGAAATTATTCTTTAAATGTATCCTTACTTTCAATTTCTCCCAGAATAAAGCAAATTTTTTCTTTGTTAATATGAGTCATTGAGTAATGTGATAAAAATAGTAGTCACGCTGTAAATATTCACTTTAGTCTCTTCCTATAACAATGACCTTTCTTCTGCCTTAGACTTGTTTCTCATTTATTGATATTGTTAACATTGAAAAATAAACAAGTTTATCAATTAGGGCAGTCAGGATTCTTTGGCTTTAACTTGTAAAAACTGACTATGGCTTAGGTAAGCAGGAAAGCTTATCAGAAGAACAGGTAATTTCCAGAATCTGTCAAAAGATAAAGCCAGTTGTGAAAAAAAACCAGTCAGGAACAAGTCACCTCTGACAATTTAAGTGTCAGGAACCATTTAGCTAGCTCATCAATAATCCCAATTAAAATGGAAGCATTTAAGTCATTTTCTCTATTAATTTGTTTCAGATTCAAAGTACCAAAAATGAGAATCTTTTGGTCAATATGGAATCATATACTGTGATGGTTGGTTTTAGGTGTCACCTTGACTGGGTTGAGGGATATCTGGATGACGTGTCTAACTTTGTAAGGATAGACAGGGGCTTGATTGTAAAGGAATTTATATGACCTATGGAGCAATTTAAAGTTTAGCCTTTAGGAAATGAAGGGCCACAGATAATTTTTAAGACAAAATCATAAGATTTCTGTTAGGAAGACTAATCTTATGACTACACAGATGGAAAGGGGGAGAGAATTTCTCACTTTTGCAATAAATCTAGCCAAAAACATAAATACAGATGAAGGCAATTGTATTAGCATCGCATGTCTCCTATAATAAATTACTCCATGATTAATGGCATAAAATTACAGAAATTTATTCTCTCGGTTCTGGAGACCACAAATCTGAAATGAAGTTGTTAGCAAGGCATGGAAGGAGTTCACCTCTTCCCTCCTCTATCCTCTGGTGGTTACTCATATTCCTTGGCTGGATTCACATCCCTCCAACTGTCGACTTTGTTTCCTGATGACCTTCTTTTCCATCCCATTTCCCCTCGTGTCCCTTATAAGAGAAACTGTGGTTGGATGTGGGGCCAGCAAGACAGTCTAAAATGATTTCCTCTTGTTGAGATCCTTACTTACATAGGCAAAACTCTTCCTAAATAAGATAACATTCATAGGTACTAGGAATTATGACATGGATTTAACTTTTGGGGGGTTACCTAACCATCCAACCCTCTACCACAGTGCACTGGAAAGGGAATGTGAAGAATGGAAGATTTAGTGGCAATTGTTAAAACTTGTTGAATAATTAATGTACAGAGGAGGCGTTTCAGAAGAGTGGTTTAAAGGAAAATGGGTAATTTAAGTAGGTCTCAGATTTCTACACTGAGGCACATAAGAGAAATTATATATTTTGTCTGTGAGTATTCATTTTCAACCTTTTCTTAACTTGTGAAACTCTAATTTGGAAAAGAAAAATTTTGTATCTAGATATTGTTACTTATTCTCTAGGACTAAAGTTGAACAAATTACTGTATTAGAAGCTTCACAAACAAGCTATATAAATTTACTTTAAAAGAAGGAATATCTTTCAATAGAAGTTCAAATTTATATTTGACTATGTCTTATCTAACATAGGAAATACTCGGGAAAACAGAAAATATCCTTTCTCATGACTAGATTACAATTACTTTGAAAATTTAATATCACCCTGAAATTTAACTGTACATCCAAAAGTCAAATAATCAGTCCAAGATTTCTCTGCCTTGCATACATAAATTGAAAGTAAAAATGAAATTAAATCCCCCATGAGTTGTTTTTGTACATTGAAAGGTATATATTTTCAGACAAACTTGTCCCACGTCCCACAATGTGTCCTTCTTGTAATATTGATTTTAATGACCAACATTTCCAATGATATTGCTGCAGAACAAATCACTCCCTATCTAGTAGCTTAAGACAAGCATTTGAATGAACTCATGGAATATTGGTCAGGAATTCAGAAAGGAATTAGCTATAGTTCTCATGGAGGTCACTCCTTGAGGATGATGGGTCTCAGCTATTGGCTGGGTCTACAGTCACTGGTAGCTCCCCATGGTTCACTGGTTCTTCTAGCAGTAAGTGCTGGCCAGAGTGCCCACATGTGGCCATCTATCAGCAGGGTAGTCTCTAGATAGTTGCATTTCAAACAAGGCAGCTGGCTCTCCCAGAGTGAGTACCCTAAGAGAAGCAGAAAGATATTATATGATCTTTCCTGTTCTCACCTTGAAAATTATAACTTTTATAGTATTTTTTGAGCTGCATCCAAATCACTAAAGCCAGTTCAGGCTCAAGTGAGGGGTCATTGACCTCACATTTTGATCTCAAAATGTCTGACACTGGGTCTGGGATTTAGCTCAGTGGCACCGTGTCTGCCTCGCAAGCACGAGGTCCTGAGTTTAATCCCCGGTACCAAAATGTCTGACAGCTTATCATTGTGAATGTGTATGATTTTAAGCTTTCTTAATGAGAAATACAAAAAATTTCTACAACTAGTATATGCTATGGAATATTTACTGTCATTCCTTTTGCATGATTTTGTCTCTGAGAAACAGAATAAATTTCATTAATGTAAAATATAATTACAGTGATAAATTTCTTACACCAAAGAAATAATTTAGTCTGTTGGGTTTTGCCCTTCTACCCTTTACCCTTGACCCAAATTTTAAAACATCATTAGGGTTAAAGCTTCAATTTATTAAAGCAAGAGGCTACCTCTGGGGAAGGAAAACTTGAGAAGTAGTGAGAGTCTTGTTCTTTCAAGCTGTGAACAGCAATTACTTTAAGTCTTGTCTCTGCAGGAAGAAAAAAAACAAACATGCCTTCCTAGAGTAGAGGGGAAGGAGTAAAGTGAGGCATGCTATTTGCACACGGGAAAACTAAATGAACTTTCCTCCACTTTGGGTTATTATTATCAGAAACTTCCCTTCAAAGTCACTGGAGTGAAAATTTTAAATATTTGAAATTTAATTCACTGAACATTTTTTTTTTACAATTACTTAATTAGAACTAGTGGCTTCTGACTTTTAGCTCAAAAATATTTTGATAATCTAAGGAAAAAAAGAGACTATTGAGTTTGTAGGAAAATTTTATCAAAGCAAATCCATTATTTTTGGCATAATAGCACATGCAGTTGGGATGTAGCCGTTGGGACGTAGCCATAAAGCTATCTACCCTAATAACTAATTTCAGCTTATTTTTAAAAAATTTAAATCATACCCACATTATTATAGTCAACATTATCATTCATGTTTGTAAAATTAACTAATGTAAATATATTTATCATAGACCTACTCTCCTTAAAGCCCCATGCTAGCTGGTGCTTAAACAGTTCAGCTTCCTATGTCTTGTTTTCTTTTTTTATTTAATTAATTTTATTGGTACATTTTAGGTGTACGATATAATGACATTCATCATTGGAAATTTGCACCTTTACATAGTTTCTCTTGGTTCTTATTTTTTCCCCATTCCCCTGCCCTCCCTTAGACCCCTCCACCCCTCCCTATTTACAAAGACTTTGTTTCCATTTTTTCCTTTTCTCATATTCATTCCATTCCCTTCTTTCCTTTCCCCTACCCCTCCCACGTCCCCTTCCCCTTTTCCCCTTTTCTTCCTATTCCACATTATCTATTATACCTTTTAGTCCTTATTTACTCTTTCAGTTTCTCACACTAGAGAAACTATTCAGTATTTACACATGTGTTTCCTATTTATTTCACTTAAGAGTATTGCCGCAATGTGCATCCATTTAGCTATAAATGTCTCTAATTTCCCGGTTTTTATGGCTGAGTAGTACTCCATTTTATTTTTTTAAAAAACACATTTTGTTTATCCAGTCTCCAGTTGATGAGCAATTGGGCTGCTTACAACCATAATGAAAATACATTAAATTTATAAAACGCTCCATATGTCTGTCAAGGGTTATTGTCGACATATATGTCGGTTTTGTTGTTTATTAATATGGCTAGGAACAATAAAGAGATTTTATTTTTAGCACAGACCAATGGTTCCAGTTTTCTGCTTTTCAAAGTAGTTATATTTGAAGGAGCTTCTTGAGATAATAAATCAACCAGGTCAGGATGAAAAGCCAACATCCAGAAGGTGGTAAAGAAAAAGTGGGAAGTAACCTTAGCCTTTGACATCTTAGAATAACCAAAAGAATACTCATCTACTATTGACCTTCTTCATATATGAGATAAATAAATACTTAAAATATAAAGTGACTTTATAAAAGATGAATATTTTGTTCCATAAAATAAAAGATATCCAAATGTTAAGACTGAGTTTTAGGCATACCTGAAAGCAAAAACAATTATATTGACTTGTGTGGGAATAAAAGCTCTTGGACACTGGAGCTTATCATGTTATCATCCCTGAGGGTGACTCTCCTGGGATCAACTTTATTTCTCCACAAGTACAATATATTAGAAAAGAGTTATTGAGGCCAATTAATCTAGGAAAGGACTTCAAGAGTCAGATGAGTCAGAGCCATATTGGAGTGAAGAAAAAGCATAAGATTCAGAAAAAAGGGTGGTTATTACGAGCACCTTTGAAATTTTCTTTATTTAAAAAGAAGTTTCAAATGCACACAGACAGCTCATAACCCTACTGGAGTCAAGGTCAGGACAAAGATGTGAAGAAGCTGTTGCTACTTTTTTTTTCATGACCCAATAAGGGTGACTCTTTTATACTTGTGAAGCTGCATTTAGTTTGCTTTTAGCTTGACAACATTTGTTGCATGAATCTGCCAATGCTCATCAGGGAAGCACATGACATTTTTCTTACTCCTGCGTATTTTTTCTGCATATGAAGTTGAACTACTGCAAGTGTAAGCATTCATTTGTTCTTAAACAATTCTTTGACCACTCACTATATGCAAAGCATTCATCTGGCATCTACTCTTACACTTGTGTATGACTTAAATCCCCTCCATAAGATCCACTGATAGAGTCTTGTATAAATGCTACAAACACAGAGAAAGAAAAACTCTTCTGAATGAGAGAGAGGAGATTCCACAGCTGAGAACTGAACAGGGTTTCCAAAGAGTGCCACTTAGCAGAAGAGGACAGACAGGATGCCCAGCAGAGAAAACACACTGTGTGATGAGAGAGCACTTTACATACAAGGGAACAAGGAGTCTAATATGTGTGAAACCCAGATGTTACATGGCCATGGGAGAGAGGCCTTGACTTGTAGTCTAAGTCTGGAATGAAACACTGATGACTTTAAAATTTCGTTTATTTTGTGTTTAAATGTATTTTTAATTCCAGTGGAGCAAAGTAAAGGGTTGAAAGGAAAAAACAGGGAGATAGGTATTTTGCAAATGTGAAGGGGTCCAAGAATCCAGAGGCTCAGAGAGTAGAAAACTGAAGGTGAAGTAAAAGGATTTAAGATATACTGTGAACATGTACCAAATGCCCACAGTGAATGTAAACATTATATGTGATAAATATGAACTAAAAATAATAATATTAAAAATAATAATAATGAAAATAGGGAAAGGAGATCCAGAGACAGAGATGGGTGGGGATAGAAAGGGGAATTTAAAATATCAAGATGTGTTATGTCCATGTACCTACTTCCTAAGATGAATGTAAACTTCATGTATTGCAAATAAGTATAGAATTTTTTTAAAAAATTAAGAGAGTCATAGAAAAAAGTTTAAATGGTGACACCAGATAATAAAATTTACATTAAAAAAAGTAATCCTTGGATAAATATGAAGGATGGCTTAGCAATAAATGTTTCTATATCCTCTTTAGTCTCTTGAGCAAGGAATAAAACCTCTGAAGTACATTTTTGGCAAGAGATTACCCAAATTGACTCACTTCCTTTCTAAATCTGGCCTTTTGATTACTGGCATTATTGATTCTAGCATTCCAGCCAGCCTTTTGGTAGTTGCTTCTTCCACACAATCATCTTCGTTATCCAAAAAGAAAGAGTTTTCCCAAGAAACAAAAGACTTTTATCTTTTTTGAGTATTTCAAGCCTTTTAAACAAATTGAACCTGGAAATAATAGTAATAACCTTTATTGGCTATCTAAAACTGGATCTTTTTTCGGCTTTTGATTACATTTAAAGCCCTTTGAGGCCATGATAAGCTTGCATTTGCTAAATTACTTTAGACTATGAAAAGCACTTGTTACCAGAATTTTATTACATGAAAATTCCCTTTTCCTTCGACCTGTTTAAGAACAGGTCCTTTCTCCAGTTAGCACCAATGCATATGAAACTTCCTGAACACGGGGCATGTCATCTCACATCTTCCCTGTTTGGTTTATTACAGAAAGACTCATCAGAGAAAGACTAGCTCATGGAGAGGAAAGCTCCACCTCCATTTCTATTTCACCTTTCCTCATTTGGTCTTCCTTTAATCCTAGAGATTCCTGCGTTTATGACAATAGGAATAGCATAAAGAGGACAAAAAGATTCCAAAGAGCAGGATGAATTTGCCATAAATGGGCAAATTTATAAGAATGGAATCCTAGTGGGGATTCCTTCAGCTGTGTGTCATCTTGGTTTTTACGGGAATTAGCATAACTTAGTGGATTATGTTCAGGTTGACTGACAGTCATTGTGCCTGTGCTTGAATATCTCTGACAGATCATCATAGCAGAGCATGATATAATGGAAAGAACCCGTCACCAGAGAGTCAGAAGGCCTTTGTTCCATCCTGGAGCTGACACAAACTTTCTAAGAAAATTTAAGGCATTACTTCACCTCTCTATGCTTCTAGTGTATCATGTATGAGTTAGAGGCCATAGATGAATTTGAAGATCCACTATCCTCTAAAACCCAATTATTCTTTGATTGCACTTTAAATTAAACATAGAGCTGTAATCATTTTTACTCTGATTTGTTTTTTAACATCATAGTAACCCGTTAAGTCAAAAATCTTTCACTAAAGGAACTAGGTATAAGGAGGCTTCACCTGAAATTTGCAAAAGCATGTTTATTTGTTCAGGAATCAGTTATATAATGTCCAGCCATCCTGTGTTTAGATTACCACACATTTCAGAGCAATGTTATCCTCTGAAACTTCATAAGTAGAGCAAGAGACAAGGTAGAGAAGTAGAAAAATAAAACAGAAAACACCACCCATAAAGTGAGCAAGGTGTCTTTATGTTCACTTCAAGTTGAATTGGATTCTGCCCCCAAGATATATCTCAATTTGCCCAAGGAAAGAGCTAGAGCTCCATACCCATGGGGGATGAGACAGAAATTAGTGTCTCCTGGATGTGGCTGCAAAATTTGCCCCATCTATATTGTATTCCTCTCCATAAACAGTGATGGAAAACCAATTCTGAGACTATTAAAACACTAATGCTTTCAGCACTTCTGAACTCTGACTTTATACAAAGACATGGGTTTCTTTTTGTTTTTCTTAGACGGCCAAAGTTAACTGAAATATTACTAAGTATAATACACATGAGGTATTGGAAGCATGAAACATTTCCTTGGTGTCTTCACTAGACCTTAGTTATAGTGGACAAACGTTACATTTCCTTAGCAGCTAATCTACCAGTCATGGTTATGGACAAACCAGGGGAACTTTTTCTTTTAAAATTATGAGAAGTTTGTTTTTTATCCCCAAGTATGTGTAATCATTCTAGATTTATTTTCAAGTGTAAATGACAAGCCTTAGCACATCTATTATCATTACTTCACTATAATTCCTTCTATTTGTTTCTTTTTGTTCTTTTCTTTCTATTCCTGTTTTGTATATGTGGGTGTAGGTATATACATTAAATACAATAAATACAATTAATATGCACCCTTTATACATGCCCTTGTTATTTACTATTGTGCCATAAATTTTTTGTCAATCTAATTATGCACTACTTAACAATGGCGGTACCTTCTGAGAATTGTGTCATTAAATGGCTTTTGGTTTTGTTTTTTTAAGTTTTATTTTATTAGTACATGTTTGCAGTACATCTTAGGGAATAGGTACATGTATATAGTACATCTTCATTCTTTTTTATTGCCCTTTTCCTCCCCACCCATTCCCCTCCCTAGATGCCCTTTCCCATATTCCTTATTATTGTTAATTTTAGTTCTTATTTACAACAATGAATGTAAACATTATAAGAAGTTTAGTTTTAGTCCAAACATCATGGAGAATGCTTGCATACACAAAGGCAGCTACAATGAAACTAAGGGATGAATCTTATCGGATCACCATTACATGCCCAGCTCATCATTGATGAAAACATCACTATGTGATTCAAGATTGTATTTTAAAAATATTTTCTATAAACCTAGATTTGAATGTCTACCACATCATCTATTATGAAAATATTATTGAATTTAAATATCTTTTTATTATTCGGATAAAATATGATATAATTAATAGACCTTCCACAGTTTCTTCCTATTCTTCACATAGAATGTATTTTCAACAGAAGCACGAAATGCAAAAAATGTCAAAAGATAAAATTTTTGCATTTCAAATAGAACCAAAGAAATACCTATAATATACTACATACCATCTGGATAACATTTCTGGGACTGTCCTAAGAAAGTACAAGATGGTTGGTTTAAATAATCAATGTGTATTGTGTCACACTTCTGGGGGCTTGAAGTCCAAATTTAAGTGTTGGCTGGGCCATACCTCCTCTGCAAACAGTAGAGAAGAGTACTTTCTTGTTGCCTCTAGCTTTTGGTGTTTCCTGGGTTTCCTTGGTGTGACTCACCATTAGATGTGTCACTCCACTCTGCCTCCCTCATCAGTTACACTCTTCTCGCTATGTACCTTTCCTTTTCTTATAGGGACACCAGTCACATTAGATGAAGCTCCCACCCCACTCTAATCTGCTCTTAACTGATTACGTCTGCAGTGACTCTGACCAAGAAAGGCCATAGTCCTAGGTTTGAAACTTTAATCCTCCCTATTGAGAGGACACAGTTTAACATATAAAATCGTGTAACTCAGAAAGTATCATTCCTGGCCTGCACATGCTCGTACTACTTCCTCTGTTTTGAAAGCTTTTTGCCCGGCCCTCGTATTTCCACACCTCCTTTTTCAAGGGCCAAATACATACAACTTCCTCTAAGAATAAAGACCATGGTCCCCATTCATCCAGTGCTTATGAAAAGCCATGAACATTAGGTAAAGACCATTTTACATTCATTAAAACTTCACCCTGGGACTTCAGGGGAGACGGCGGAATGGTAAGCAGCAGAGAGGGCCTCTCCAAGGTTTGCTGTCCAGGCACTGGAATAAAGCAACATGAAGAAGAGAAGAAGGAGGGAAGTGGGTCCCGGGACCCCAGAAGAATCTGAAGTGAGAATTGAAACCCACAAGGAGAGCGAAGAGAGAATCTCCAACAAAGAAGGAGGTAAGAGGTGGAGCCTCCTACCTGAATCTGGACTCACTGCCTGGCAAGGGCAGCTCAAAACTGCAGTGAACTGTGACTACTGGCAACCCCAGAGACCTCCACAGAGAAATGCACCAGTGGAAGGCAGCAGTGGACGCAGCAGACTGCAGAGGCTGGTGACTTGTTGGGGTTTGGAGGTTCCACAGGAGAGAGTGCCAACTGAGCTCAGAACAGCTCCGGGCGGGTTGCATCTAGTGGCTCCCAGTGTCAGTGTCGGAGTTCAGACCTCCAGGAGGTCATGGAGCTTAGTTTGAGCCAGTGGCGGGGTCGGGGGGCGGGGGGTGCTCAGACTGTTGAAGGCTCAACAGGTCCAGTTCCAACCTCACAGCCAGAAACCAGCCTAAACTGCAGTGGAACTAAATGTGCAGGCTTGCTGGGATTATCCACTACCCTGGAGTAAAGCTATAGCTGGATTGTTGGGATTAATCAACTCCAATCTGTACGTTGCCCACATTGTCTACCGGTGACAGCAGAGACACCTCTTGAAGTGGACTTTTTAAATTTTTCTTTTATTTTTTTCATTTCTCTCTTTGCTTGTTTTTGTTTTTGTTTTGTTTTGTTTTTTCTTGATCTTATTTTTATATGAGCTGTGAACATGGTTTCTTGGGGTTTTTTGTTGTTACTCTGTTCTTGTTTATATTTTTCTCTCTTTTCCTGTCTTCTTCACCAGTTTCTCAAAGTTTTTGTGATTCTCCTTTGTCCTCTAGCTTTCTCTTCTTCTATTTCTCTATTCCCCCCAAGTCCTTTTAAATTTTCTCCCCCAAAGGTAAAATCACTATATTAAGGGCTTATTTATTGCAACATTTTTCTGTTGTGTTTTAGATTTTTGTTACATAACCACAAATCTAGTTCATAAAGTTAAAGGTGGCCAATTAGTAATTATCGTAGGTTGTCATTTTCTAGTCTATGTTTGATGCAATTGTTATTGCTGATTGTACTACTTTAGCCAAGGTGACATAATTATTCTAATCAGTTATTCTTCCTGGTATATCAAGACTGAGATTGCCTACTGGTCATGAAAAATACTATAGGCCAGTGCCAAAGAAACAAGGGCTAGGCCAAGTAGGCAGCAACTTCTCATCCCCAATAAATTGAAGAGGTGGGATCCTGCAACAGATTCAATACTCCAAAGCCAGCTACACCTAGAAGACACCTCTCAGAAGTAGTCATTTCCTAAGGCATATAAATACTAGCAATAAAGATGCTCACTATGCACAATCTACAAGCATCAACCCAGGAATTAAACTAAAAACAAAATTTTTTTAAAAAATAGAAAATGAGAAGAAACTTAAACAAGATGCAATCCCAGACTTCCAGTTCACCAAAGGCAAACCTAGGGGACCATGAGGTGGAAGAATCCAAAAGGCACATACCTGGACTCTCTGAAATGGTAACAGCAGAAGTAACAAAGCAGGTGAAAGAGGCTCTAGAAAAAAACAAATCAGAAATAATTTCTCAGATAACTACAGGGATAGTGACCATAAAGAAAGACATGATTAGTGACTCTAGAGCAGATACAGATAAAAAAGAAATAGAGTTTAGGAAAATGATGGAAACCATGAATGCCTACCATAGAAAAGAAATAGAATCCATGAAATACATTTAAGCAGATATCCAGGAGATTTTTTAATTTCCACTGAACGTACACACAGCAGAAGGAGCCAATGTGAGAACAGAGTATCAGATATAGAAATAGAAGACAGGATTGCAGTTAGCGATTATGAAAAGAAAACTTCATTCTAAAATGGTTTGTCTTCTGAATTTCCTCCCATAGCATTAGTCATTGTTACAATTCATATTTTTATGTATCATTAGATTTTTTGTCATATATCTTACCTTACAAATTAATTTAGGAGTTTTACATTGACAGAAACAATGTTTATTATTCTCACATTTACAGTTTATATTTGAGTAATATGTATAAATAAATAAATGAATTAATGAAAGAATAAAGGGAAGAAGAAAATTTTGTGTGACTTCACTTCCATATATCTATGAATCCTTGCTGTCACAAGGAACTGGCTTTTCTAGGAATCCTTTTGGTCTGCTTTTATTTTGTCTCTATCTTTCATTCTTATTCATACTCAAACTTGACTGAGAATCTTTAATTTTTAAAATATTTTACTTGACTCAATATATCTATCTTCTATATCTCCATTCCATTGTTCCTCTCTACAATCAAGCAGTTCAAAATATCAGAAATAAATTATTTTGACTTTCTTATTTCCCATTTGTTCTTTAAAATGAAAATTATTCTCAATAACTTTTAATTTAACAGAAGCATAGTAGTTGTAGAAGACTTTGGAAATGTATGTTATAATTCCTTTGATTTATTTTTCTTCATTATATTACATATTTAGTTGTTTACTTTATAGTGCTTTTCAACAAATTTAGGAATGTGTCTGTCTCATTTATCACTGTGCAAGAAAAACAAGACTAACATAATAAA
>NW_004624742.1:16477522-16489011 GCF_000247695.1 Heterocephalus glaber | reverse complement strand
ATTGTTAATTTTAAAATATTTCTATCAATTACAAATACTATGAACGATGAACTGAGCTGTCTTTCTTATTTAGAAGAAAATACCCATAACTATAATATCTTCTTGAGGATCATTAAAGTCTTTCCTAAGTTAAAAAAAGAAAAAAATAATAAAAGAGTCTTTGTAGAGTTAGTTTAGAAAACAGACTTGATTTTCTGTTTGTTTTAAGATATCTAAAAATCCTATTCTATAAAATAAGGAGACATTTATCTACTTGAAGAGCTTTTAAATTATGGAACATTTTACTATCTCTGGATAAATAAAGAGTTCAAGTAATAAAAGAGATAAAATTTGTGGTTGCTTTTAAAAACAAAGTGGCCTCCAATTTTAGTGACAGAATGTGGATGACTCATATTGCAAAGCATTAAACTTTAACACTGATGGGCAAATCTCACGTACAACAAACTTACCCTGCGTGTTCTTGGGTTTCTTATTTTCATCTATGCCTGGAGGTATTAGCCACAGCTAGAATGCTATCCTTCATGGATCCAATCTGCAATGATAAGAACTAGGATATGATAAACACCCTCGAAAAATCAACTCCACCAGACCTGCTGTTATAAGAAAATAACTACAGGCTTCCTAATTGCTTTACAACTTCAGGGACACCTGCCAATTATAATTAAAGAATCAAAGACTAAATATTCCATAAATCTTATTAAGGAACCATGGAAAACATAAGTCAGCAGGATATATAAGTTACAGTCTTTCCCAAGGGTTCAATGAAATCTCTCTGTCCGGGCCACTTAATATTATGTACAAACCATAAATCTATAACAAGTATATTACCTAGTGTAAAAAGCAATATCTCTTCGTCAACATATATTTTAACTCATGGTGTCAAAGACACACTATATTTTAGAATGAATTATTATCAGATGAAAAGACTTTCTTTTTAATTTCATATACCACCCACCATGATTTCCTGTAAAACGCATTCTTTGTGGAAAGAATATGTCTGTGATAACACATATTTCTAAGGAAGAAAATTAAAAGGGGAAGAAATTTGGATTATCATATTAAAATTTTACATATTTATTTTCTTGTTATTACCGTGGAAAAATGTGTTTCCTGACTATGTCTTTGTTAATAGTTAATATCATCAACTTTATGTTTTCTTCATACCTTTCAACCATAAGCAGCCACTGGTGTGCATTGGGTATAGATTCAGATCACCCTTCTCCCTGTAGAAACTCACATTTCCACCCTAGGCTATTAGAATGTGGGGAGGAGGGTGTTGGAGGGAGGAAGGTGCTGTGTCATGTTGGAGAACAAACCCAGGGCCTTGCACATGCTAGGCAAGTGTTCTAGCACTAAGTTACCTCCCCAGCCCAAATTGAAAGTGTATTAATAGAATCATACAAGAGACCTGGGATCATAAAACTGTCATTTCTGGTGGGCATTGTGGTTTTTGGATAACTGTGAACAGGTGAAGAAACCTCTCTTGCCCTACAATCTTCATCTTCAAGGCCTTGGAGTTTGCTACTTTTCTTTCTCTAACTTCTTCATGGACATTTTCCATCATTCAGATCTTCTTAAGCCTCTTCTCTGGAGAGTTCCAGTAGCTCAAGTAGCCTCTACAAACACACTTGTCCTCCTCCCCATTCTCCCTTGTATTTGTCTCTCCCATTCTCGTGTCTTACTATCTGCAACTACATTATTTGTCTGCTGATTCACTGCTTGTCATCTTCCACTGTGACATAAATCAATGGTTCCTAATTGTGAGCACTTTGGTCTCCAAGAGGAGATTTGGCGGTGTCTTGAAACATTTTTTGATAGTAACACCCTAGGTGAGGTGCTACTTAGAGTAGGTGAAAGTCAGAGATGCTACTGAACATTCCACAAATGGAAAAAGAAAACTCTCTCAACAAAGAATCATCTGTACCAAAATGTCATTTGTGTCCAGGGTAAGAAACTGATGTAGACCCATAAATACAAGGACAGGGTCTAAACTCCTCTCCACCTTCCTGAACATCTCTTACTGCATGAACCTAATCATAGGGTTAGTGGGAAAAGTCAACAAGAGAAGGGTCCAGCAGGGTTGGATCCATGTGAGCTTCCTCCCACCCTTGCCCTCTTCTTGGGACCTCCAGCACATGGTCCTTACATGAAACTTTCTCATGGTCATCTCCTCCTTCCTGCATGAACCTCCTAAAATTTCAAACAGGCAGCTCTATAGTCAGCTGGATCTTCTGATACAAGACCCTACTTTTTGACCCCACTTTTGTTTGTATGACTGATAACAGCAAATACATTAACCTGCTTCCAGTAGTGCATAAATTACAGGTCACTTTCACCATCCTTAATAGTTATAAGAACTCCATTCTGTCACATAAACTTTCTTGTAACACTATTCCCTAAGGGCAGTACAAAAAAGACACCATGGCATCGAAATGTGTCCATATCAGATGCTGAACATGTGTAAGATGATGTCTGTGTTTACGGATCCTATTCCTGCAATCTCTCCTCCTTCAGTAAATAATCAGCTGTCAGTTATTTAATCCAATTGCATGTTTATCTTCCCAGGCATTTATATTGGCCAAGTATATTAATACTTGATGTGACATTGACATAATAAATTAGTAAATTATTTTCAATTTTAGCTATCATCTGCTCCCTCTGGAGACTGCCGGGGAAAAAAAATGTAAAATACTGGAGATTCAAAACATTCCTAGTATGACATTTTACACAGTAAGGGTCAATTGCATTAAATACACACACCTCTACATACCATAGGTACAAATTTTAAACAAATATTTAGAAAGTATGAAAATGTTGTGTATTTGTGCAATACAATGGATTTGGAACTCCCAAGTTAAATTATGGATCAAGTAATGCATATTGACCTCTTTGTTCCTAAAGGCTTCTCAGTAAGTAAAATATATTTCACAATGTTTTAAATGTGCATATTTTTCATATTCAGTTATTCTATAACCGATGGAAATGCAGTCTTACATTTACTTTTCTTTAACGAAGTAAACTATATAACAATGTTTCATAGCGAAAGAATCTTTCAAGGTAATGCCATAACATAATGGTTCTGAGGAGTTTTAACAACTATTTTAGACCTGAAAGGGAAAGTTGTATACACTTCGAACAGCTTGTCTTACTAATCCATAAGTTTATTCCATCATTTCTGCTTCACTGTTAGAATCTTTGGCATATTGTACACACACATCTTCAGTTATTTTTTGCCAGTGGGCTAGATTTTGGAATTGGCCAGAATTCTCTGGGAATTAATAAGTATCTAGCACCTAATGTTTGTTTTGCTTTGAAAGCTAAAAGTCAAACAGGGAAAAATAATAAATAACAACTCTGGTTATCCTACATGTCTTTAAAAAAACTATTCTGAAACTCAAAAGTAGGATTCAAAAATCTACCACATTATTCTCATATATAGTCTCCTGTAGTGACCTCTTGCAAGTGCAAAAGGTATTTAGGAAAGCAAGCAGTTTTGATTGAAAAAGGCTCTTAATTAACATTGTTTATAACCAAAAAACTGTGATACAGATGTAAAGCCTACAAAGGGAATAGAGATTAGGCAGAAATATTCACAAGTGATAAGAAATTAGTAAATAACAGAGAAGAAATGTAGTTTGAGCTAAATACAAAATGTGTGGCTGTTTTTTTTAACCAATAGTATTATAGAGAGAAACATGTTCTAAGCTTCCTACTTTGTAAATAATTTAGCTTCATAAACAGTGACACATGCAAAATATTTTAATCCTATAGGCATGACTTCTGAAGAAATGTAAGTGGTTCAGAAATGTGTTATACATGATATAGATTATGCTAGTAGGTTTGCATAGCATAGTATAGGTTATATACTACTAGGTTCATAACTTTTGGTAATAAAATTTGGGGGGTTTAGTAATATCAATTAAAGAAAGTCATTCCATTACCGTATCAACTACAGAAACATTCCCATGCCTTTTCATTATTTGCCTCACGTAAGTATATTGTTACCATGGTGAATTTTGCTTATGCAAAAATTTAATTGTAAAATTTAACCTTGTCTTACTGAAAACTAACATTTTTGTTTCTGAAACAACATTGGTAGTGTTTTATGGATGTAACAATTTTTTTCACGTTAAAATGTGTACTTTAATCATAAAAATTACTTTCTATAAATATATCAACCTCTCTGGACACCAGCTGGTTTGGATATATACAGATATGATATGCATGGATATGACTTGTTCTACAGAAAAAAGCTGGATTGAGGAACATTTGGTGTCAGGAGGAACCCCAGCTTTTTTTAGGCCCTTAAATTGTGTCACTGCTGAAAACAGAGAGACCCACACACCTCTGTGCCGTAGTACAGAACCGAACCGTCTTCCTGATTTCATCATATGGGCTACAAAGTTGAAATGAAAATAGATTCAATTTCTCTTACTGTTATAATTCTTAGGAACTCAAAATAGAGTTTTTACATTTAAGGTGACGGGGAGGCAATATTGATCCCAACTTGGAAAAAACAGATTTTCCAAGGTTGCCATGATTTCTTTTGTGGGAAAGGTTTACACTGTAGATTTATACCAAAATTTAGTCCACAAGCTTCAATTAAACGGAGGAAATTCACTTTGTATCTACTCTGAGCTTCTCTGGGCTGTTCAGAAGCAGTCTCTGGAGCATGTCCTACTGGTGGCTCCTACAGTCTTTTTTTAATAAACAAAAACCACTGTGACAAACTCTAAAGGGAGAATCTATGCCATCACATGGACATGCAAATGGACAGTCAAAAATCATGGATCTGGGAGTGTGAAAAGACCATGAGCTCTCTGGTGACCACAAGGGAAGAGGGTGCTTAGAGAGAAAAAGCAATGTGATGATAAAGCAGCTTGAACAAATACAAATTATAACAATCCAGAAATATAGGTTTCTGCAGTTTATAAAGTACACCAAGGAAATATTTAGAAAGAGAAAATCCTCAGTGATCCTTCGGTTCCAAGTGGTCAGGAAGGCCTCATGCCATGGCCCATCCTAGATGAGCTAATGAGCCCAGGGATCGTGAGATTACATGGTAAACTGAGCGCTAGCTGCTTAAGTCAGTAGAAAAGAGTACTTTTATTACATGATATCACCAGGCTTTTATGGTAAGCTTTATGAGATCTCACATGGTGATTTACAATTACTCCTTGTCACCAGTGTGGCACTACTGTTGCATTGTTTTGGCTATTAAAGTAACTGCCTCCTGAGCCAATTTGCAAACTAGACAATTCACAAAGCACCAGTGCTTTGTACAGTAAAAATAGATGCTATAGATAATTGGGCAAGGTGGTGTCATGTCACTTGTGTGCAGTTCATTAATTAACTGCTTGAAACTGCTATAAAATAATAGCCATGTCATCAGGATGAAAGTACAAGAGTGCAAAGGAAATAAAACTTCTTAAGAAGGCAGACAGAAGTAGCTGTTAGGAGAAAAATTCAGATGTTTCCTTGCCTTTTAGTATTCATCTTACTTCCCTGTCATTACAAACCTGCACTTCAACTTTTCTTATTATTACTTGTTAGTGTTTATTGGGTGGTAGATGATGTGTGCAATTTATGTTCCCCTCTGATCTGCGGATACTGATGGATTATTTATTAAAAGAGCTCAGGGATCATTGGCGCAGTCAGAGCAATATCCTACAATTTTCATCCTGCATTTCAGAAACAAGGTTTATCTTAAAGACATTCATGAATGTGTCACTAATGGGATTTCTCATTCCAGCAACAACCACGTCTTCAGCAGGTCCAGCCCTGAGTCAGGAAATAAGCCTATATCAGAACCCACAGTGAAAGTCTGTGCAAATACATGTGTCGTATTTTTGAAATTATATAGTAGGCTTACTACTCTTCACAACAAAATTGCTTAATTGGCTGCTTCCTAAGTGTGTGTCTGTGTGTGTAAAACGTGATTGGGGGGAAATATTAGAATACTAACTTCTCTGTACCTACCACACAATGACTATTTGTATCAGCTTTCTGGTTACCAGCTCCACAGTAACCTTAAACCTGAAGCTGTGAGGTGCACTTAACATTTGGAAAGAGAGCTTCAGGTAACTTGGCTGAAGATGCCTCTGGCTAGAAGAATATGCAATACTACACATGGCCTAGAAAAATACTGAGGCAAGTAGTTAAAAATATTAAGTTTATTTCTCTGTGCGTTCTCTCCCTCTATGGCAATAAAGAAAACACTAGGTCACCTCACAATGGTAATTTTCTTAGAATTATGGTGTACTTGAGTCAATTTGATCTCCTTTTAGTTGAACATTTAGCTAAGGAGGGCAGTGCTAAAAGAAGCGACCCAACCTCCTTATTGCTTCGGGGAAGGGAGCCAGATAGCAGCAGAATGGCCTCACAGGCCCTGGCAGTGATTGCTCAAGGCTTAGGCTGATGAAATATTTTTG
This sequence comes from Heterocephalus glaber, assembly GCF_000247695.1. The sequence goes on along the minus strand of NW_004624742.1, from coordinate 16,482,580 downwards.
TCAGGGCTTATTCCACAACTGACATTTCTCATATTTGATCTGTTAATGGTTATTGCCCACTATGCTGGTTTCAAAGGTTAGATCCATAAAAAGGTTATATCTCTACCAATTGAGCCCTTCTTTAGAAACTTCTTGCAACATGTGTTAGAAGCCATGGCGACATGTGTCTGATCCCTACCAGAAGCACACAGGTGTAGTGGCTCATCCCTCAGGGGATCATCTGTTTCCCAGTGTTTTGATGGAGAGTGAACTCGTGTCTAGAAGTGTGAACAGTTACAAAAACTTTAAACAGCCTGTGTCTTTCCAAATACCCTTACTGGATATAATAAATGCTTAAATTGTATTAGCAAGAAATGTTAGGAACATTGATGGATATTCACTATAGATATTATTTTAATCTGAAATCAAGTATTTGCTAGTAAGAAAAACTCAAAGCAAACTAAGCTGACAAGAGGAATCTTTGGAGATGGATATGACCGGAGCCAGAGGGTGAAAACCCACCAGGACCTCTCATACCTCAGTCTGCAAGTATTTGCTTCTTTCTTTTTAAATCATCTTCTCCCAAGTAGTGGTTGCTCATTGGAAGAGAAATAAGTCTCTTTTCCAGACTTAAAAAGCTGGAAAGAAGCCAGATGTGATGGCCTATCCCTATAATCCCAGAACTCAGGGAGGCTAAGTTTGAAGAATCTCAAGTTCAAGCCCAGACTAGACAACTTAGTGACTTAGTGAGACCCTGTCTCAAAATGCAAAAGGACTGAAAATGTAGTTCAGTGGCAAGACCTTGGTTTCAATCCTTAGTACCTCTGAAATAATAAAAGCAAACAAAAAATTAGGAAAAAGTGGCTGCCCCAATGTGAACCTGTCACTCCTCACCAATGAGCTAGGGGACATGGATATTGCATGATTGTGGCCCATGACTTTGGACCAAACAATTGGATTTGGGTGGAAGGTGACAGCAGTTTTCAAAAGAAGCTGAATGGGATGGGAATTTAGCTCAGTGGTTCCAGCACCTGCCTTGTAAGCACAAGGTCCTGAGTTCAATCCCCGGTACCAAAAAAAAGAAGAAGCTGGGTGATGCAGAGAGGCAGAGAAGGAAGTGGCTATTTCCAAAAGAGGAAGAGCAGTGCTTAAATAACTGTGTTAAAAATTTCAATGGAAAAATTACTTGAAAGTCAGAACACAATTCCCAAAGCCCAAGTATAATGCATACCTTCTTTTAAAAACTGTATTTTTCCTGAGAAAGCAGTTACACTTAAGTGGCACTATGAAAAACATTATATGTATCATTATTACTTTAATATATGTAACAAAAAATAAACTGAGCTTGTACAGAATTCTAAAGAAGATATTCAGACAATAAGCATGTAAGGTAAATTATATAAGCTACCAGAAGAATGGAGAGAAATACAGCAGGAAAAGGGTAGACAAATAGGAATAAAAGGGATGAGAGAGTTGCTTGCTGTACTTCATAGTGTGGTGAGACAGCTTCTCTAAGGAGTGCCTTCAGCTGGGTATGATGGCGCACGCCTGTAAATCCAGCCCTCCAACGGGCTGAGGCAGCAGGATTACAATTGCGAGCTCAGCCTGAGGAATTAAGAGAAACCTTGTCTCAAAATTAAAAAAAAAAAAATTAAAAAGGCTGGGGTGGGTTGGAGTTTAATGTGAAGGCCCTGGGTTCGATCCCCAGCACTGAAAAAGGAGTGCCTTTGAATTGAGACTTGAAGGAAAGGAATCTGAGGAGAAGAAAGAATATATTCTGGAAGATAAAATTTCCATTCACAGAGATGAATTAGAAATGGGTAGACAGATAGCGCAGTGATTACATCTTTAGGAGTTCATGAATTCTTGGAGAGGTTTTTACTATGGGTTTCATTTTCCCATCTAGAAAATGAAGTACATTGTTCTCCCCACGTCCAACCCTAAAGATTCTTTTTCTGATGAAACTGTTTTCCTGGCAGCTGATTCAGATGCACTAACTACTGAGTAGTTTACATATGAGCCCAAACTGCCTCTTTGCTTACCTGGAATGCCTCAAAAGTTCCTTAACATGTGGCTGTTTCTGTCCTCCCTTTTATGCATGCTGCATTAGTCATAGGTCAGTTATGTCACCATCTGTTTACAGCTTCCAATGGTTCTCCATTTACTCTAGTGGATGAAAGCTCAATTTTAAAAAGACGTACGAGCACCGAGACACAATAGCTGTCTGGTATAGGCTCACTTGTGTACTGCCCTTCCATTTTTTTTTTTTTTTTTGGTACTGGGGATCAAGCTCGGGTCCTTGGACCGGCACAGCAGGCAGCGAAATCACCGCACTTAATCCCCCACCCTCCATTCATATCTTGAAGCTCTCCTCCCTCAGAATGTGACTGTATTTGGAGATACACCCTTCAGATAATTAAGTTAAAATGGAGTTGTTAAAGAGGGTTCTTACCCAGCGACTGGTGTCCTCATGAGTAGTGGAAATTATGACCCAGACCAAAGGATCATAACTGTGAAGCAGTAAGAAGACCGCCATCTGCAAGCCAAGGGAAGAGGCCTCTGAAGGAACCAAACAAGCTTGCAGATTGATTTTGGACTTCTAGGCCCAGAACTGTGAGAAAATATACTTCCACTGTGCAGCACCTCATCTGTACTGTTTTACCATGGCAGCCATAGTACATTCTCTAACGTTATTTCCCACTAACAGTCTCTTGCTACTCTTGAGCACACCAAACGGATTCATACTTTTGGGCCATTGCACTACTGGCTTCCTTTGCCTTAAATATTTTATCCTCTTGCCCTTATTTTCTTCAACTCTTATCAAATATAGCCTCCCCTGACTACCTCCTCCAGTAAAAATATATCTTTTCCTCCCACCACACCCTCACACTTTTAATCCCATTTGTCTTCCATCATTTTTTCTTACAATATCTTATCACCTATGATATATAACTGGCTCATCTTTGTGTTGTGCATGGTCTCTCTCTTTTCACTAGAAGTTCGACTCCATGAGAGTAGGGACTGTCACATGTGTGGCTTGCTCACAACCTTTGTAGACTGGCACCTTTAAGCAATGGATAAATGCATAAAATGCAAATAATAAACCAGACACTAATTTGATGGTTATTCAATCTAATTATTTCTGTTAAATCAAATTTATACTTAATTTCATTTAGCTAGTATAATACGTAATAATCATTTCTAAACATTGGTCTTCTTATAATAAATATTATTTGTTCATTGAAGATTAATGTCTAAAACAAGCTATTCATTTCTTGATAATCTGTAGATTCAAATTTACTATAATTTTGTATTCAGTTTTCATTTATCATAGTAACTGTGATAGTAAACATCCTGTAATTTCCCTTAATGTGAGACTACCAAGAATCTTTTTGATGTTTTGTTATCTTAATTTTTCACTTCACAGTGAACATTGAATGCAGGTGGAAGGTAAAGAGGGTGTTTGTTCCCCATGATCATTCAAAACCCTAATCCCTTCTATGGAGCAGATGCGCCATTTACTAAGTGCTAAATATAAGGAAAGATAGTGTGGAGAACTTGAAGGAAGTTTGGGGATCATTATTGAGGTATCATGCCTCACGTCAGCTACATTCCACTGCTAAAATAGTATCAGATCCCAACTGCATGAAGTAAAACGGTACCACATGCCAAGGAAGAGGAGGTAGGCACAGATATTCATGGGCACTGGTCTGTCCCTAACATGTAACCATTCTCTTCCTCAGAACAGACTGAGACAGAGACACTACACTGGTGCAATACACAAATAGCCAAAGGAAACATTCATCTATATCATGGCATGAGTAGCTACAGATGAAAAGCAGAAGACTAGAAAGGTTTGTCTACACCAGTGATGGTGAACCTTTTAGAGCTTTCAGTGATACAAACAGTCCACTGTGGCATGTGTGCCATAGGTTTGCCAACCCTATATACTCAATGGGTTGGTTCTCAAGCAGCCTTATTTTTTTAATGTAAATCATCAGAATATTAAATATATTCACTTCTATGTGCATTTATAATAGACTACAAATGTGAATTATTTTCTATTTTCATCATGTTTTAGCTGAACTTTTTTGCCATGGATATACATAATTAAGCCTTTGTTGTACATCACAAAGATTTTAAGAACACAAAGGAAAATGTGAAACAGGAATCCTAACAGCTACTCCAAAACTATTTATCACTGAGAAAATGGGGAATACCCATCTTCTTCATCTGAAGTAGTTTTCTACTATTATTAATAAATAAGAGAGGAGGTGAGCCAATCCCAGAACCCAGGAGGAGGCTCCCTGGCTGCCATTCCACTGCTCCTAGGGAAGAGGAGGTGAGTCACGTGGGTGCCAACAGCACCCCCCCTCTCGCACCGTGGAAATGAGAAGATACATAAGCCTCAAAAACAGACTTCCAGATCACCGACAGCAATCCCAAAGGGAAATGAGATGAAACACTCTGATACTCAACCACCTGGACTTCCTGAACTGGCAACAAAAGAGGATCTGGAAAAAATGATATCAGAAATAATTTCTCAGATAACAACAGAGATTGTGCCCATAGTGCAAGACATGATTAATAAATCTAGAGAGGACAAAGATTAAAAAAATAGAGGAGCTGAGGAACATGATGGAATCCCAACATAGGAAACAAATGGAATCCATAAAAGAGTTGCAAACAGATTTCCAGGAGATTAAAAACTCCACTGAAAGTTTGAGCAGCAAAATGAGCCAATATGAGGACAGAATTTCAGATATAGAAGATAAGATTGTGATTAGTGACCAGGAAAAGAAAAATTGCTTTAAAATCATAAGGGACCACGAGAAATCAATCCAGCAGCTGCTAGACAATACAAAGAAGAATAACATAAAACTGATTGGAGTCAATGAAGAAACAGGAGAGAGTGCAGATGACATAAAAAAAAAAAACTTTTCACAGAAGTGATGGCAGAAAACTTTCCAAGCAGGGAAAAAGAACTTGACATACAGATAAATGAGGCATATAGGACTCCAACTAGCCTTGATCAAAGAAAATCTACACATAGGCATATGATAGTTAGGATTTCAGAAA
>NW_004624742.1:16431260-16465104 GCF_000247695.1 Heterocephalus glaber | reverse complement strand
AATAATATTTTCTGGAGTGGATTTCATAGACCATTGAGATGTTGTGATGTTTCAGGGGGACAGAAATAAATGTTGGAGAAAATACTGTACACCATGCATTGTAGAAGAATGACAATGAGCATTAGCATAATAAAGACTTTGCTATGTTCAACATCATAAAGATTTCTTAAAATTTTTTCTAAAATTGATAAAACTCATTAGGACAAGCTTAGGGAAATGTTTTAAAACAACTTGAATATCTAAAGCCTAATGGAGATTTATTAATAACCCCTCCATTTTTATAAATGATAAAAATGGAGAAGGAAGAAAAATGTCACTACAAGTGAAAAATATAAAAAAGATGCAGCTTTAACTTGCTCATGTGGTAGGAAATGACTACATTTATTCCCATTCACCAACAGTAAATATCACACATGACCCAACAAATAAAAATTATCAAAGAAAAATAAAATGTAATTGCCATTATCTACCCTAAGTGATATATCATGGCCTGTTATAGTCCAATCTTGCTGTAGAAACTGTCTTAAGAATCTGGTATGACAGAGTAAACTAGTGGTACTGAGAATAAATATCTAAAGCTCTGGCTCCAAAGAAAGAGAGAGTGGTAGAAAAATTGTCATGCTTAGCGATTAGTGAATGTGAATTTCTGATGGAAATGCTAAAAGGTAGATAGGAAAATAAAAATCTCAGTTAAATGACAGAAGGAAAAGCAGGCCAAACTTCTCATAATGAGGTCAGAAGGGGTTGAGGGTAATAGTTTTTAAAAATAGACCTTACTTATGATGCTTATATACAACTTTCCCCTGGAGTACAATAAATTGATATATTCTCCTATTGCTAGAGACAAATGTGACACGGGAATGGAGAAACCTAGAACAAAAAGAATTGGCTTATCTTATGCTAGAATAAATTTAATTTCTAGTATTTTTCTTTTTATGCCCCAAATAAAATGAGAAGAACTCTCTTCTCTATTTATTCGCACTGTGGGCTGCTTGTCACCTTTGTAAAATGACAAAGAGAAATATAAGAAGCAATAAATGATAATCAGCTAAATGATACTATAGAACTTCTTAACTTTCCAGTGCCACAGTTTTCACTGTGGAAAAGAATATTCAAAGGAACTTTTAAACAATCTGTAAATTCAAATGTACAAACATGGTGCTATTACAGCTTGACATACTTTGATGTTTGACTAAATTATTCCTATCCTTAGGACATTGAGTCATCTTTGGTCAAACCAGTTGGCCACCAACCTTGAGATAAGAATACTGGATTGATGATTCCCCTCCATATCACAGAGTATAGTTTTTTTGTTTTTGTTTTTGTTTTTTGTTCTGAGTAAATGGAGCTTTACAGAGATTATGTTTCTTTCCCAAGTATTTGGTTCATCTACTACACCATGACTTAAAGTTTAGGCCTTCTGATGAGGTAGCTCATGTTCTTTGCATCTACTACTGAGCCCAAGTAGGAGTCAGGGAAGTTCCTAGATGAGTATATTAAAGAGGGGATGCGGTAGTATGTTACTGTAGACCGGAAGGAAACCCAAATGAAGCTAGGCTGATAGGGATGGATGTAACAGAGCCAAATGGGGAGAAGACATTTCTTGAAATGGATAGACCTTTAGCAGAGAAGTACTTTAACAGAGTATCTTCATAGGATTTCTCTTGAGAAGAGGTCAGAAAGCATATTCAAGAATTAGGAAAATTAAAAATAACAATAGCTTTTTTCTATAGATCCCTTACTATATATAGCATGCATTTATATGTATTGTTGTATTTATTCATTTCAGGAACACTCTGAGAAAAGGATTATTCTAGATTGCTGTGTGCATTAAGGGTATAACTCTCACCATTTTCTAGGTGAGGAAACTAAGATAAAGGGAGATTAAGTAATTTTATGCAAGTCTACACAGCTATAAGTCTGCAGGTTTACATTTTAAAAAGCCATCTGAAGAAGGAAAATAAGGAAGCTGTTGAGAGGGAAAGACTGAAAAAAAAAGCTAAATGTTAAAATGCTGATGAGAAGAGTCCGTCAAAGAAGAAATTACTTCACTCTGATTCAAGAGCACAAAGCATAGGGCTAGCTGAGGAAATAGGATCATGAAATGAAAATATAAAATTAACTAAAGGATCTTTTTCTTGTTTTTTGTTTTTTGCTTGTTTTTGTTTTTGACCAAGACTTGAACTATTTTAAAAGAAAATGCACAGCCTTAGAACTTTGGATGAAAAAGTTATAGACCTATAGGAACATACTTCTCTATTTCTATGTATGCACTCTTGTTTATTCCTACGTCCTTATCCACATGAAAACCCTGACACTGAACAGTGGGCTTAACGCACTCTACAGAGTCAATATTTTTAAAGAATAAAAATGCAATGATCCACCCACACAACAAGACTCAGGAGCTGCCAAAGGTTCCATCACCCCTCCTGTTACCTGAATTAAAATTCTCTAGCTTCCAGTCCCCTGCCCAGCTCCTCCCAGCTCCATGCAATCTCCATCCCCATCCTGGTTTGAAACCTGATACCTTACTGTACTAAAAAGTTGCTTCATTTCACTAACGTGTCTTCTTAATTAGTAATGTGTCTTATGCAGCATACATTATCAGTGCTTATCATGAATTCTTAGCCTAGAACCAAAAATTAACAAGTCCTTCCTTTGGTTTCATTTCATCAAATTGTATCTTGATGGATCAAGGCAGTTTGGGTAAAGTAATTTTCATTATCTGATCATCAGAACATTCATTTTTATTAAAAGCAAACAAGTTGATAGTCCATGATTTCCTAATTTCCAGAGTGGAGGTCCTACCCACCTTCTGAGACCCTGTGCATGACCAGGGCCAGGAAACCTGTGCTGACGATACCTTTTCCTGACCAGTGTCCCAGGGCTCTGGTCCTCTAACTGGAAAGAACTGTCCTTGAAAAACATTCTGACACCGCCAATGTTGAAATCTCCTTGTCCTGTGACTGCTAGGAAGTTTAAAATGTTAAATAATCTCTCAAACTTGCCCTAGAAACTCAAGTTGGCTTATTAAAGTTTTTCCCCTCTTTTGAAAAACTTCTTTGTTTCACTAACGGGAAGTCTCCCGTGTTTTGTAACGCTGTTATTGAACAAGTTTAATGATTTGCTGAGGACCTCATCCAGAGGCATTACCAAGCGGCTCGAGATTAGAAACGTATGGTAGTGGAGGCTCTCCTAGAATAAATGAAAATATTTTATTCAGCTACCGAGAAGGGTCTCCAGAGATCAAATTAGAAGCTAGCTGTGAAGGGAGATGTTTAGGCATGCTCTGGAATTATTTATCAGCATTTTCTACTTGTGTGAGAATAAGCAGACATTAAGTTTAAATTAAACAAAGGGGGAAAGAAAACAAGTTTTTTCAATAATTTGACTGCTAATGATATTTCTGAATTATTCTCAGCTTAATAGTTTAAGTAATTTGCAATGATAATAATTGTTCCTACTAAAGCTACAATAGTGTTAATTTTTTTTTCTTTCTGCCAATACTAACCCCCTTTAAAACCTTTAATGGACATGTAATTGCAAATTTATTGTGGGCTTTGTTAATTTTTAAATTTGTTCTCTTCTTCTTGACATTTCTTTTAATTTAATTTTATTTTATTACATTCATCAACAATTTGAGAAACTGACTTAAAAGTCCATTAAAAAGGAATAAATGTTCTTTATGTTGCACTTGTTTGTCCTTATTTATAATGAAGCTGAGCTTGTAGATAGAATAAAGGCAGATTAATTATTACTTTCAACATTAGTGTGCTTTTCTCATGTACTCATTCAAAATAAGTATGCTTTTAGGGTTTGTTGGAAAGAAGTAAACTGTTAGTATGGGATTGCAAGTGTTCCTTAAATAATTAAATAAAAGACCAAACTATATTCTAAACTCACACAGAAGTCTATATTTTAAATATCATCTAAGTGATGCAGCTGTGTGAAAAGCCATTACACTTTCTTCATGAGGGAATACTGTGTATTATCACAACTAATTGGTAACTGAAGGTATTTTCTGTGTAAAATGTAGCAGGTTAATAAACTAGCAGCTAAAACCTGAAGTGTTATGGCTGCTTTTCATATTGACAAAATGTAAATATATAACTCGACATTTTGTCAGCTAGTAAATCGTCTTTCTCCTGCCCTGAACTAAGTCACCGTATGAATCATCTACACAGAAATGACCAAAACTACTAAAACTTCTCCTGACACTCACTATTTCAGAGGTGACAGGCTCAATGGAAATGATCTTTTTCCTAGAAATTCGTGTTGCATATTTGAATATTCTTGGTTCATAGTAACTATTTTTAAAACGTCTTGGTTTTCTGTTCTCAAATAATTGCCATTAACTTATTCCATTGTGACTTAGAATTAAATTGCACCTTAAATTTTTAAAAGGAGTGGAAAGGAAAGGAATTAGAAAAAAACAAGCTGAGGTGAACTAAGGATTCAATAATAGCATAATACTTGCCAGGCCAGGGGGTGGGGGGGATACATTAGAAAAAATGTGAAATACACACAAATTCTCTGGTTATGTGATTTGAGAAAAAAGTTAATTTAGTGTAAAATACTCTTTCTTAATCTGAAATGCCACAGATGTTAATGGCTTTCAAACACTTTGTGGTGACATTCTCAACTCTTTCAGTACTTGGGAATCAAATAATTACAAGATGAGGCATTTAAAAAGTCAAAAAGGCAACACAAGGCTGTGAATTAAAATGCGAAGAAGGACTCCATTACCAACATAAAAAGAAAAGAATAATTTAGGCAGACATATTAGTAGAAATTTAACAACTGCCTTAATACTAGTTTCTTGAAGAATAGCCTCAAATATTATTTACATTTATATTGCTTATGTTTTCATCTAAATTGCTTGATTTTCTGAAATGCCAGTTGATGGTTTTTCTTGCCTTGCCAAATAACGAAGTCTCTCAGATTCCTTGAAATGAAATGTCTTTGCATAACTATGCTGTTTGTGTGTTACAGGGAAAAGTGGCTATTTTCAAAAAATTCCTATTTCTTCCATTATCTGTAGTATGACTTTTTCCTTTGTCTTTATCTTTTTTCATGACTCCTAAAATCTCAGTAAGTATACAGAAATTCCAACAGTATAATCCATGATATAATTGAACTCTTTTGTGTGAATTGCCCTGCGATAATCTTATTGCAACTGCTTACCTACCCTTTAGTAAGTATTCAAGTTCCCCTTGACAACATGTAATGATGGCCACTCCAAAGGATTATTTTTGGACCGTTCACATGGTATAAACAAACAGAACAGGAAATATTTGAAGCTTGTGTTAGTCAGCTTTCCATCAGTATGAAAAATTATCTGATAACATCAATTTAGAAGGAGGAAAGGTTTATTTTGGCTGATAGTTTCAGAGGTTTCTGTCTGTGGTTACTTAGACTTTTGATTTGGGACCCATAGTGTAGCAGTACATCATGGTGGAAACTCGTGACAGGGAAGACCTCTTTACCTGATGGCCACCAGGAAGCAAAGAGCGGAGAGGCTGGAGTCCCCAGTTTCCTCAAAGGTATGTGCTCCATGCCCCAACTTACTTCTACAAAGCCCCATCTTCTAAACTCCACCCTGTCCACACATCTCAGTAGCACCACAAATTGACTATGGAGCCTTTAACTCATGAGCTTTTGGGAGACATTTAAGAGCCAAATCATGGCAAACGTTAAGACTTTACACCAACAAATCAAAGTAGTAACACCATATTTGGATATTGCTATTAGAAATGATTACCAGAATATCAACATTATGAAATTTTCCACAAGAAACCCTTTTTAACATGACTCGGTAGTTTGGGGAAAAGTGACCCTAGGTGAAATTAAAAAGCAAAGAAGCTGACTCTCTTTATATTATGATGAACTCATGATATCTTGAAATGTTTGCCAATAATGGTAGTTGTTAAATTCTACTAGAATAGAAACTCATGTTATTTATTTGGGGCATGAGCCACCTCTGTGCTTACCATAGTTCCTACTACATTATGAACACAGTATAAACCAAAGAACATAGAAATCAATACATATAAAAGTATTGTACTTTTTTGATATAACATTATACGCTATTTTAACATGGATGTACACATTATATTGATTGGGAATATTATTATTTTCACATCATAAAGGGTTAAGTGTGATATAAAATATTTACTTCTAGAGAGACTAAAGATGAACAGTACTGATAAAGGATAAACTTGAAAAGCCACTCAAAGGGCATCAGTGCTCTCATTAAAGGTTTGGGGGAGGTGTCCTTTGATTTTAACTATTGTGTATATTTCTTTTGAGTACTATAGGTGAGGTATTCTTCTGTATGCTGATCTGCCCAATGCATATATCTGTGTTGTTCAATATACACCATGACCATCTCCTCTTTCCCCTCTATGGATTTGCTGGTCCACCTTTTCAAGTATCTCTTGCTAATATCTTTAATTCTTTTTGCTGCCTTCCAAGATTTTTCATCACATCTATCTGGAGAAGATTTCTCCCAGTTGTAATCCATCATTCTATTTTATTCACACCTGTACCTGACATGCATGCTGAGAACGGATGGGGGAAAATAATCACACAATCCAGATGAATGGTGCCATTCTAAGTTAAATTGTCTATACATCAAATATGAAAACAAGGAGGGCTTCCTTTCATATTTTTTAATTTCAACCTAAATCTTTTTTTCATTTTCCTTAAATATCTGGGCCCAAAAATCTCACCATTATTTTCAGCTGAGCAGATTCTTGCTCCTTGATAATCAGTCCAAGGAACACTGACTATCTCATTGCCAAAATGCAAACTTTCTATTCTTGCCTGTTCTTATTACAAATGAGAATGTGACTTCCCTTGGACTGAAGCTTAATCTCTGTCTTTTATGATCCCCATCCTACCTAGCTGGTCACAAAACTGAATTTTCTCTCCAATTCTGTTGGGTCCTACCCTTTGGCACTTAAATGTACCAAGAAACAGAAAACTTGTAATCAAACTAATAAAATATTCTTCTACTTCAAGTTCCTTCAGCTACAGTTTAACTTTTCTCCGGCAAACACAGTGCTTTTGTATGAGGATTCCACTTTCTCACCTGCCATTCTCTGCTTCTGTGTGCTTCAAAATTACCAGAATCTGCAGATATGTTCCCTCACCTAAATCACTAGGATCTCCAGGAACGCTTGGTGTTGAACTGTGTGGACACTTGTCGGTTCAAGGACTAAACCATTTTTTGGTGCCATTTCACAGCACTGATTACTTCCTCCTTATTCAAAAAACCTCTTTTTGGTCCAAAGATGTAGGGGTGAAGGGAGGGGAAGGGGAAAGGAAAGAAGGGAAAGGAAAAATTATGAGAAAAGAAAAAAAAAATGGAAATGATGTCTATGTAAATAGGGAAGGGTGGAGGGGTGAAGGCCGCACAGGGAATGGGGAAAAAATAAGAACCAAGAAACATCATGTACAGGTACAAGCACCCAATGATAAATGTAAATGTATTGTATACCTAAAATGTACCAATAAAAGAACTTAGAATAAAAAATAAATGTATAAAAACAAATAACCTCTTTTTTCTCTTTGTCTTCCTGAGACGATGTTTCAGTTGTTGGCAAACTATAGTCCACTGGTCAAATCTAACCAGTAGCTTGGTACAGTAGGTTAAATTTTATTGGATGACAATTACACACTTTCACTTAGGCATTGTCTATAGCTGCTTTTGTAAACAGTGGGAGAACTGTGTACTTAAAAAAGAGACCACAAGACTCTCAAACTTTAATATATTTACTATATTCTTCCTGCAGGAAAAGATGGGGGGTTTTTGTTTGTTTTTTTGGGTTTTTTGTACCTGGGATTGAACTCGGGTCCTTGAGCTTGAGCAGCAGGAGGTGAAACCACTGAGTTAAATCCCCAGCCCAGGAAAAGGTTTTTGATCTTTGTTCCATTTCATGAAACATTTTTAAAACTCTCTATCCACTGCAACTTGATCTCTTCACTTGGGTTAATGCCCTTACTGAATCTTGAACGTGTTTATGATTACCCTGGTTGCACATTGGGTATTCATTTTTAAAGCACATATTTCTTCTGAAAGCTTCCAAATGTATGTATGCATACTCACTTTCTTCCTGGTCTATATTTTGATAACTTCCCAATATAGTATGCTCAGCCCAAACATCTCTTTTGAGCTTTGGCCAGCATCCTCCCACTTTAATATTTTTCAGACTTCTAAAATTCAGTAAACCCCAAATTGAATATACCATCTTATTCACTCTCCAGTCTGCTCTTCCTCTGTCTTCTGTATCACTGAGTGGACCTGCTCACTTACTGGATACATAAACCAAGTTCTCATACTGCCTCTTTCTTGACTTTCATCTAATCTATGAGAATATATTTCTATCACCATACTTCATGTCTTCATTGTCGCAAATTGGCATTATTTTAAAAGCCAACTCTGTAATCTAGTCGATCTCAGCAGTGATGGTGACTCACGCTCTCTTTTCTTCCCCACAACTCCCTCTCCTGCACACATACACATATTCAGTTGCCTAATGTGTGGGTCAGACTTCTGTTTTCTTCCTAAAGGATTTTACAGCCCCACAAATTCTCCGAAACTACACTATTGTTTCTTGTGATTGGTCATCATTCTTTTTTATTTGCTCCATTGCCATAGTATTTTTCACAGTCCATTTCCTTTTTAAATTCCAGTTTATAAGAAATAGAGATTATGTCTACCTTCTTCAGCACCTTAAATCGGTAAGTTGCATAATTCTTGGGCCAGTTAGAGCACACAATAAATTTTGTGGAGATGGGAAGGGGATCTAGGTGTGAGGAAAGATGAGAGAGAGGGGAGAAGTGGAAAAATCCAAACGTGCTATTCATATGCACCAACACCCCAAGATAGACGTGTTTACTAGGTAGCACAAACATACATACAAATTAAAAACTGTTTTAAAATGATGTTAATTGAAGGAACAAATGGACTGTAAGGTTTTAACAATTTGGAGGCTCATTTATATTTCATGTGCTTTCCAAAAAAGCTAATCAACTTTAAAATACTTTTATATAAAGAGCAGATTTTACTTATATCCTTGCCTGTAGTTCTTAAAATACGTGAGCCTATATGTCACGTCGCGCCACTTTTCAAATGGCCAACTTTAAATTTAAGCAGGGCTGGTCAGTGACATTTGCAAAGAAATAATTTAACCACGGAACCTCTTCTCTTTCAAAGGGCTTCTGTTCAGGGCTTCGGTGTACACAAAAAAGGGGTGAACCGTTTTCCAAGGTGCTCCTACACAATACGATGCTGCGACATAACAAAAAGAAGGAAAGAAAATTCAACGGCTATAAATTTAAAGGCAATAAATCTGCATTTTCAACAGCAGCATGACTATACATAATTATTATGTTTTCCATTTTTAAATATCACTGTCTTTAATTAATATGTGCTTGGTAAATGAAACATATCTTTATAGGAATTCTTCAGGAATAATCAATCAATCAATTATCTTATAGTCATGGGAAGTATTTAATAAAAAATAATTTTGTAATCAAGCAGAGTAGTTAGTAGCAATAAACTTCTCTTCCATATGGGAAATTTATATATAATCTTATTATCACTTGTCAGCTAAATGTGTTTCCTTAAATCAGGAAAATTCTAAACCGAGACCTTTTATTCTAGCCTGAAAAAATGCTGGTCATTTCAAGCTACAGAATCATAAGTCAGAAAAATCATTGTTTTTCTAATTTTTATAGGTTATCCAAATTTTATGACTTAATTTAAACCTGGAAAAGTAAGGACAGTAAAAATTGAGACAAAATTCCTAATGGTAACAAAGTGGATAGACCTCTTGTATAACTTCTTACTGATAATGAATTCTCCATTTACTAAGGGAGACAGAGTGAAGCATTTCTTGGCAAATTATACTCTCTCAGTGCTACTGCCAAGTAAAATACTTGAACAAATGCAATTCTACATCCTACGCTTGATGCGAGTCTAATGTCACTATATTTGGAATGAAACATTGCTCAAAAGTTGGTAACAAAAATGTTTTTGTTTTTAACGAGTCTCAACTGTTTCTCTTCTCCCTTATCTCTTGCAAATAGTAGACATCAGATTCTCATAAGAAAAATCTGTAGAGAATCAATTACCATTTCCCTGTCAAATCTTTGTGAGCAACCAGGCTAGAGGTATCTATTGAAAGAAAGCCCTAAACCATATTTCATCATTATGATTTTAATTCATACAAGACATTTGAAGAAATATTTTGTATCCTAATGATATAGGAAAAGAAGCAAAACTTCATCATATTAACCCACGTTTCTTCTAGGAGAACAACAAAGCATTTGAGGAATCCAGATTTGGTTGGCAACCCAAGAGGTAGCTTCAAGGCAATGTTGTTTACTTATGTAGGACAATGCTCAAACATTTGACAGTTTGACTTCTGCTGTTCCTGATTTTGTCACACTGGTCTTCACTTCGGGAAATAGCATCTTGCCTTGTTGTGTCATGGAAAACCAATATTCTTCTCCTTAGTCTTCAGAGTTTCTAAATTCCCACCTAGCAAAGCCCTTTCTTCAACCTCAAGGACCTTTTCAGTGCCTGAAGAAAACGTTGTGCATTTGTAACCAATGTAGAAGGAACATTTTAAAAAGAAGATAAATTGAGGGCCGAGAATTTAGCTCAGTGGTGTCCCTGCAAGCACAGGGTCCCGAGTTCAATCCCGGGTACCAAACAAAACAGAAGATAAATTGAATATCTACATATAATTGGAAAGACACACACCTAGGAAACAGAAATTTTAGCTTCATCTCAGATAAACCATTTCCTAAGTGTCATATCTTCTAAAGAGACAGTAATTCTGGAGATGACAATGCTTAACTGAAGTAGGCAATAATTCTCAGCAAGGACACATTTTCCTAAACTTCCCATAGAATCACTGTAGGATGCTAGAAAAGCTAAACCTTTCCTTTCTTGCATATCCTTATAGTAAGAAATGTCTATGCAAACAGGTCTGGTCAATAAGATACGAATAGAAATCTGCTTGGCAGGTCATGGGAATGCTTTTGTTTCCTTTATCAGCACAGAGAGATGTCACTGGCACTCCCTACCCCCTTTTATTATTACCCTGAACATGGATGAAATCCCTGGAGCAGAATCAGCCATATTTTGACCACATAACCATGAGATAGGATATAAAACAAAGCAAACTAGAGAGAAACAGTGTTTTATATCTTATTAACTGGAGTGATAGCACCAAACTTCTTACCTCTAGACTGAAGGATATCCATCTTTCATGTCATTATCACTATTCAGAGTCTGTTACTTGTAGCCAAAGCATTTCTAATTGAGATACTAACACAAATATTCTCTATTCATGGCAATTTGGTGTCTTAGAAACTTTTTACCTACACTCTCAGGCCAAAGGAAATATTATCTAACACTGTCTCAGTTACTTTGCTCCTTGCTGAGTCAAAATACCTGACACCCAAAGTTAAAGGATGAAAGATTTATTTGGCTCGCAATTTGTAGCAATTTCATCCCAGAATTGTCTGGCCCCAAGGCAAGTGGCATCACAGAGGGGCATCATAGAGGAGAAACAGTTCATTACACAACAGGCAGAAGGCAGCCACAGCAGCAGAAGCAGCAAGCAGGGAGCCTGCCTTCCTTGTTTTTTTTTTTCCTTTTTATTCCATTCAGGCTACACGCCTTTTGGGTGGTGTCACCTACACCAGGTCGGGGCATTCCATTATCCATACCCAGAATTCTGTGGACTACTTAAATTGTCCCAACCTTTATCTATTTTCACACACCCTAGATCCAACCATCTCTGAAAAACCCCACTTATGAGGACATGAGGCTTTGGGGGGACATCTAAATATAAGCCACACAAAAAAATACATTCCATTTAACTAAGTCAAAAACTTAGTACACATTTATATTGTAACAATTTAGTGCATGCTAGGCATAGCGCGACTTCTCATACCTTACAACCGAACTAGACTCTTCCATCGTTATTTCTAGGTCCACATGAATTTTGTGAGACATTTTTTATTATAGTTACTGTCTAAAATCTACCTTCACAAACATATAATATCAAAGAAAGATATAATGTCAGTGTGGCACTCTAACATTAAATCTGAACTACATTGAGAAGCTATATGTACAGTAACATTCCTTTAAAATTACACCCATTTTCTTTGGTTTGCCTTGATCTGCCATTTAGGAACAACAGCCCCAATTTTTAGAAATGTTATGGTAACAGAAATAAATAATAAATGAAAATATGTCAATACCTGCATATAATAAATGAACAATAAACTGTAGATGCTATTAGTGATAGAGTTTTAATCTGTTTTTAGATATGATTTCAAGAGTGTCTCCCTGTAAACAATTTCAGGATTTGAGAATAGAAAGTCAACTATTCCTTGTTCTTCCTTATCATGAGCAATATTTAGCACCAATTTAAGTGCACAGTATCAATGGATTCCACTATAGAAACGTGCACATATAATCCCTTTTCCCTTCCTTCTATTCCTTAAAAAAAAGAGAGAGAATGGAAGGAAAAAAAAGGAAACAAAGCCTTTGTAAATGGAGAGGGGAAGAAGAGTTGAAGGGAGGGGAAGGGGATGGAAAGAAAAGATGAATTAAAACATACGTACAGGCACAAATTCCTTGTGATGGATGTGATCATTATGTATGGCAAATAGGTACCAATAAAAATACTTAAAAAGAAGAAACATGCACATGTAAATGTTCACATTAATGCTACAATGAAAGAAGATGCTGGAATCAAAGGCTCAGTAAGGCTAATCAGAATACAGAAGAAAAAGATCCTCTTACCCCAAGCTGACTTATCACTCAGCGTTTCATCATATTTCCCCATTGATGAATATCTCCTATTGGCCTGGCACACTTAATGGACTTGAGATACAGAAATGTATGAATATATAGAATATTCCTTACCTTCCACAACCCCACCTTAAAGATTTACTAACATTGTAATAATTGCCATTTTGCAATTTTTCTTTCACATCCTTGTTTTTTCAAGTGTTTAATTTCCCTCCTAGATTACTCACTCCTGAGAACCAATGTATTACTATGGTGGCTTTGATTCTTACCCACTTCTGTCCCTCGGGACTAAATTTGAGCCTGGGTAAACCAGGAGAGCACTTCAGGGGCTCTGTCCACTTTCTATTCAGTGGGAACTGTGTTCCCCTGACTTGGTGTACCACTGAAGTTGGATGGTCAATCTCTTCCTCTGAAGATGAGATGTTTCCTAACATCAGGAACTGGAGTCTAAACCTTTATTTTTTCAAGATAGTTTATTTTTTCCTACTGTGAACTGGACAAGATGTCCCAGTTGTCCCATGCTTCAAGTTTAATGAGTCCAGGAAACAACAATCTAAGATCATTGGGTACCCAAAATGAATCAAAGGTCAGTACAATTCAGAGGAAGAAAAAATAATTACTTGCTGTGGTCTTGATCTGCTTACAGAAATTCAAGTTATTATCTGATGTAATAAGAGATGTTAGATCATTTCCAAAAATACCTTGGGAACCACTTCCTTGAAGATTAGCAAAAAAGATCATGCCAAGCAACAAAGCTACTGGCTTCTGGGAAGCAAAACCATCAGGAGGTCCAACAAAAGGAGTATGTAGCAAGGAGAAAAAGATGGGCCCATTTATGAGAAATATTTGGTAAGCTGTGAAGTCTGATAAAGGGTAACTATAAATTGCAAATCTCCTTCTTAAAAATTATTAAATTTTATTTTTGATTAACATGTCTTAATTATGTATGTTAATTAGCACATGCATAGAACACCCACTAATTAGATTCAGTGCCCTTTTATCTATTCTTTCGCCCCAACCACACCATTCCCAACTTCTGGTGATCACCATTCTACATTCAAGTTGACATATTTTACCTTCCTTATAAGAGAGAGAATAAGCAGTATTTGTTTCTCAGTGTCTGACACATTTCACTAAATGTTCTGCAGTTCCATCCAAGTCACTAAAATGATAAGATTCCATTCTTCTTTATGGCAGAATAATATTCCATTGTGTATTTGTGCCACATTTTCTGAGTCTACTCATCTGTTGGTGGGCAACTAGTTTGATTTCATCTTATCTAGTGTAAATAGTGCAACAAGAAATATGAGTACCCAGATATCTCTTTGGATCCCTTTTATTAATTTACTTTGGGTATATATCCAGATGTGTGATAGCTGGATCCCATAGGAGAAAATTTTGCCACCTACTTGTCTGACAAAGGATTAATATACAAAAAATGTAAAAAGTAAAAGAATTTAACAACTCAACAATAGCAAACCACACATAATCCAATTTCAAAGTGTAAAAATGTTCTTAATAGACACATTTCCAAAAAAGAAGCACAAATGACCAAAAAAGTATGGAAAAAGTTCTAAATATCATTAGCCATCAGGGAAATACAAGTCAAAGCTACAGTGAGATATCATTTTATATATAGTTAGAATGGCTATTATTTTAAAAAATTAAAATAGGAAACAAAAAGTAACAAATGCTAGTGAGGAGTGGAGAAAACAGAGGTTTTACACTGTCAGGAAGATTAATTAGTGCAGCCGCTATGCTGGTTAGTTAGGCTCTGCAAACATGCTCCCATCCGGAAAGAACACACGCCTAGGAAGAAAAAACTACAGCAAACAAAGTCACATTCAGATCCCCCAAAATAGTCTACTTCCCAGCTCAAAGTAAATAATTATGACTCCACAATAGCTGATTACCTTCATTTGCTAATTTCCTTAGGCAAATTACCCTGTCATCTGAAATCATAGGTTAAATAGGCACAGAAAATAATTTAAGTAGGCTAAAAATCAGTATCATTAAATTATTCCTTCTTTTATCTTTTATTTCTTTCTTTTCCTTTCATTCATTCTTTACTTTTAAATATTATCCCTCCCCGTGACTTAGCAATAAAAATGCTGAAAAAGAAATAATTAAATAAAGCCACTGAATTCATTTTTGCAATTTGAAAATCCTGCCTTTCATAAGGAATATCACACAGAAATGCACACTAAATTTTCTCAAGGTACTTGAATCCGTGGCTTGTATATTGTAAGGTGTGAGGTTTCTATTTATTTATGACATCAAATTTTAGAAGTGTTTGATATGGGGCCAGAAAACATTAAATGACTACATTTTTTAAATATTTTAAATTTGAAATAAACCGTGATGAGTTGATTAAAATTCATACAAAGAAAAAGAGTTAATGAGCAAAAAACTGAATCAGTACCTCAGAAACCCTGGACACCCATATGTTTTAAACTCATCTTATGATCAGACTGACACTTTGTTTTCCATTTTTTCATTTGTGAGTTGGCAACATAACCCCACTCACTTACCTACTTTAAAGTGAAGATTAATGAGACAAAATCTGTAGGCAGATCAAAGAGTACTAAATAAGTACTGTAATTTTCAGGGAAAATATTATGGGTATTTGTATCATACATGGTAATGAAAATGGAAATCATTTACTCTGGGGAATCTGGCCACATTATCGTTAAATTATTTGCATCCTGATAAATGATTTGCATGCTAATGAGAATGTATTCCCAGAACAGCCTTTCCAAAGGTTTCTCTATAGTTTTACTACCAGGTATATATGATACCAGGTGATCCAAGATGTAAAACCTCAAAAGGTCTGTGAAGTAAATTACTCTTTGTTTTTCCTTTGCAATATGCTTTTGAGGGATTAGTGAATGTTTTATTTTAAATAGGGCAGCTTGTTGATAATGAGGTCTTCTTAACTGCATGAGATTTTTCACCCATTTATATATTTATTTTTTTCTTTCTTTCGGGATTACATCTCAGATAGTCGCCTTGCTTAGTGTAAGTATAAGCTCCTGGCTTCCTCTGGTCAAATGGATAAAGATTCAGTCTCCTGATAGAAGATCAAAAACATTCTATGTCAGAATTCTTTTCCTACTCCCTTTGAATTTTACTCATATGTAACCAAAAAGGAAGACAGAACAGAAAACTCTTCTTTGGATTGCAAATAAGGTTTTGCTATTTGAGTGAATTTTAATCCACCCGTTCTGTCCTGAACAATATTCATTATTGGGATCTCCCCAGAGATAGTCTCTGCAGTCTCTGTGTGGATTCAACTACTGCAATGAGAGCACACTTTTGATCTGAGATCCTGTAGATACATATTGCAAATAAAAATAAGTTGATCCTCTCAAGGGTATTCTTACACTAGCTCAAATATAACTTGAAAGGTTAGTGGGGGAGGAGCTAGTTCCCAAAGGGGAAGGCCGTTTCCCTGCACTTGCTTGTTGGAGGATGAACACGCTAATTGGAAAACTAGAGGTTCTGGGGATTTGCAAGTGGAACAGGTGAAAATGTAACTGGTGATAATTAAAGGCTAATTATCTTCAACCCACAATTGGCCACAGGAGGTTCTTCTGAGCCACATAAAAAGAGAGGCTGAGAGAAAAAGAAAAGGCATACCAAAGAACCTACAATTCTTTCACACACCTGTGCTGTAGCTAGAGGCAGGAATTGAACCCGGTTAGTCACTGAAGGTGGATGCTTGCCGCATAAGTCACCTTCTCACCAAACTCTGCTTTCATGATTGCTTCCTGTAAATCAAATCAGCATTTGGATTTAGTTTCTATAAAATCTCTCTGTTGGCTAGAAAACAGATACTCCTCTGATATCCCAAAGAAAACCATTTCTGATACACAAAATCATTGTGTTAACTCTTGAAGGTAGCACAGGGATGCAAACTGCTTTTTGTGGGTTTTCTCTTCAGCAATAGCATGAAGGTCATGAGAGATGTAAGCCCCTTTCACATCTCTGATGTATTTGATTTTACATAGACACTTGGGTGTTAAGAATTTCAGGAAAATTTCCCAGAGGCTCTATACTTGAACTGGATGAGATAAAGGCATAGACCACGGAGAAATATATGTAATGGCAGAAATGTCAACTCAGTCGCCAGGGTCTAGTGAGTGTGTCTCCGTTAAAGTGTGGAACGTAATGCATCCCCTACACTTCTGCTTCTAAGAACACTAGGTATAACCTGCCTATCATCCTCTCCCATGGACACAACATCCTCCAAGCTAACATGTTCATACCCGAACAGATAGCTGATCTGCTAGGGTTGAATGACATTGAAGTGGCCACTGATGCAAGTCAAAAACATCAGGGAACTTCCCCGGGAGTTTTCAAACTGAATCTGGGTGGCAGGGGTGAGCTCTTTCAGGTGGCAAAATCTTATGGCCTAAAACATAGAAGATACCAACCAGTGTAATTTCCACTGTGGAGGAAGCTGGTCCTATAGTAAGGAGGAATCAAACTGACAAGCAAAAAGTAAGGACTGGGAAGGGCAAATGCTTGCTATTTCTTGAGCTCTTAATATTTTTGGGACTAGTGTATCTGTCCTCTCTGGTTGGGTCATTTCACCCTTCCACAGAGAGTGAGTTGAAAATCTGGGGTTTTGCTTCTTGACTAATTGAAGGGACACTTGACAGAATGTAATTTAGGAATATTAACTAAGGCATTGCCCATTGCCCACCATCAGTCAAAAGAAGAGACTCTTGGCTTTTGGCTGAGCCTTTGTTTGAAAGGAAATGGTAATACAATAAATGGAGGTTCGGAGCAAAACTTCAATTATGGAGCAGAAAATGCTTAGCATGAAAATAATGATGATCATGTCCCCTGGAAACAATAGATTTAATTATTTGTACATAATAAGTAGTAGAGGGACAACTGGGAAATTAAGGAAAAAAGGTGAAGAAGAAGAAAATGCTCTATACTAGTGTACATCCTGGGTACACAGTAAAAAGTGAGAAGAAATGTGTCTGAGATCTGGTACATAGCTCCAGACAGATGGCCATGAGCTTTTGAAGTGTTTGCCATGCCTTCTATATGGTCACAAGGGAACAGAATTAGCAGAGACAGAGGAATATCAGAAATAGTCTCTTTTTTGTGACCTAAGGACAGTCTTAGTATATGTGGAATGGATCATATAAGCTAGGACTACTGGATATGGAATTGATGGTACAGGAAATGAGCCCAAGTCTCCAAGATCTGACATCATAGCTTATATTCCTGCAGTACAGAAGAGGCCAAGTGTTCCCGGGATCAAGAAAGTTACTATATCCTCACCATCCACATGTGTGGATGTCATGTGCATTACACATGGACATTCCACATAGGTATGATCTAGAGATAAAACAGAGAGGGATATCTTTTGAATAAAAACCAAAATGACTAACATTTATTTAGTTGAGTTCACTTGTTGGAAATATGAATAAGTTGAAAATAAAAACCCAAATTACAAACGTTTAATTTAATTTAATTTTTTACACCCATGGTTTTGACTGAAATATAGATATTTAATGAATACCAGTTATTACCTATAACTCAATTTGTCATATACTCATATAATTTAATACCAGTTACTGCCTAACCCATTTCAACTATTATGCTTATCTATCTATGAATTCATGTTGAACACAGCATGTAGTTTTAGCTTTTTAATGCCATGTTTTTGTATGTAGGGTCAATATGGGCCAGCTAGAAACAAAATTGGAAGTTTTAATTTAGTAGACATGCCACTGATATTTTGAAGTATATAACACATTCATTAGAAATGGGTATGTCAGGAAGCTAATTGTTATTTTTGGCTGGTTCTTCAAACAGCCAGATTTTTTTTTTTTTTTTGAGTAGTGCTCTGCAGTTGGAGAACAGTAGCTTTGGAAATATGTGTGAGACACTAAAGACAATAGAGCTGTGCTGGGGATTTAGCTCAGTGGTTCGGGCGCCTGCCTCGCAAGCGCAAGGTCCTGAGTTCCATCCCTGGTACCAAAAAAAAAGGACAATAGAGCTTCCTTTTAATTAATAACACAGCTCTAACTCCATGTAACTGGAGCAGGATCAAGGAGACCCAGCGATGTCACCCTCTTTACACTCCACAGTGTGTTTACCCTTCACAGAATTGTCTCAGAAGGATTCGCCCTGGAAAAGAGGGATTCTGAGCCAAATGCAGAGACTTACAGGATTCAACTAAAAATTCAGTGCCAAGAAAAAAGTTTGGCACCTCAAGTGTAGCATTTGAAAAAGTAAATTGGAATAGAGAAACAAAGGAACATGCCTAGAAACACATTGTTCGTTGATAAAATTGTGCTCAACTGCAGAATTCATTTTAGTCAGAATTCAGAAGTGCATACTGAAGGAGATAAGACATGAAATCAGAGAGATCTCGACTGAGGGGTTAGGGGAAGCCCTGGTCCTCAGGTGCACTCAGAGTCATAGGAAGTCCCCAAAGCTCTAGGACTTTACCAACCACACTGAAATAACTGAGCAGTGGCAGCAATAAAAATATGAAAATAAAAGCAAAACTAACACCAAAAACAATTTTATTTAGGTCACATCATATGATAACCTCTTGACTCATATCTCTGTTAATTTTCCCAGCAACCAGAATCCCCATGTTAATGATAAGCAAATTACGGATCCATTAGGTTAATTCCGTGGCGAATGTTGCTAAGCTAATTACTGGCAAAGTTGGATAGAAACACCAGCTGTCTGAGTCTAGAAATCTGAGCGATTAATCATGAACATATAGATGACTAATATGGGGAGACTTCCTGATTGGTGGTGATGTTGATAGGTAAGAGCAGGGGCACTAAGGCGCACAAGGTTTGCTTGGAAGGGAAGAGAAGATTAACATGCTTCACTTCCGGATATGTTCTGTGTGAAGTGACTGAGGGATTTCCAGAAGGACTTGAGTAACCACTAGGATACAAGGAACTGGAAAGCAAGAAAGAGCTCAAAGAAAATGCCAACTGTAAAGCAACAGAGGAGAAAGCTGAAGGCAAGAATGACAGCACATATGAAGGTAATAGGATGAAGCTAACAAACTCCAGACAAAATTAGCATTTAAGGAGTGTTTGCCAGAAGGACAGCAATCAAAAGGGATCAGGAGTGTAAATTCACAGAAACACAGGAAGAGGTTTATAAGCATGATAAAACCAGGGAGTCCTTTCATGTTTCATTTGCCATTGTATTCCCAAAAATGCAATGATGCTTCGTAGATGGTAGAGGCTCAAAAACTAGTGTGCAAATAGGTTGATCCACACCTAGTACTGCAGGGAAGAAATTACTCTGGGGTTAAAATGATCAGGATTCATATCTAGAGTAGATCTCTCAAGTATCCTTTGAAAAATAATTTTCTGAACCTAAAAAGAGCATCTTCTATATGTTTAAAATATTTTTGATCTATTTTTCAAGGGAGAGATATGCACTTTTCTATAGTTGGAGAAGTAAACATTTCACGTACTTCTATATGCTTAAATGTTTTCAAACCAGTTTTTTTTTTTAAAGGAGACAATTATACAACTACCTACTACTAAAAAATCCTCTTATTTCAGAAATATTTTACTAAAGACGTATTTCCTAATGGGAAAGAGTTACTTAATTTCTGAAGAAATTAAAAGGCTTGAGAATTCTATTAGTTCTTAGACTTAGACTTTCATACTTTTATATATTTGTACATGTTATAGCTCTTTCATTAATTTTTCAGTGGGCCTATGATTTATGAAGCAGTTAATATGAATTTAGGAATTATATGCTTCCAAAAATGCATCATAATCTGTGTGTAAGTAACAACTGTTTCAAGAAAGAAACCCACAGTCATCACTGTGTTGTGTTGGCTGACAAACCTGGAGTAATTAATCTTTGTTTTCAGTGAATATTTCATTAAATTAATTTTGAAAAATATGTGCAAATTACAGTTTAAAGAAGTCTTTATATGTGACAGTGAAATGTAATGAAATGTACTGAAGCCCAGACATAAGCACCTGCCAAGATTTGAAAAATGAACTGCTTATTTTTGAACCCTAAGAAATTTAAGGGATTTGGAGTTTGCCAAATGAATAGATAGATTTATTATTTTGTGCTTAGTGTGTACTTACTGTTCACCTGAATTTGCTCATGACACGATGGCATGAAATATGTCAGGCTTTGAAGACGGACAGATCTGGACTCAGAATCCACCCTTCTCAATTTCTAACCATGTGACTTTGAACAATATTTCAGTTCTCTGAGCTGAATCATAAATCAGAACTATTTAGATACCTACTGTAAGGTTAGTGTAAACCTTCATGTTTTGTCCAGAATTACATATTTGGCTCCAAGCATAATAGATGTTTCATAAATTCTTATTTATCAGTTAGGTGAATGTGCAGAAGCACATAGGGCACTGAATGACACACAAAGGCTATGACACACACAGGGTACTGAGCAAATGTTATTTCCCTTTTCTCTCTCCAACTCCACACCTGTTTTCATCCACTGATCTTTCCCAAATATTTCTGTTATTGGAATAAGTGGGCCTTTTAAGCTTGAATTTCCAGAATAATCATCTCAGTCCTCTACTAGCTTTGGGGATACCACACCTCCTGTATTAAAAATACCATCATCACTCAAAATTTAATGCACTAACTAATGCTGCCCAAATATCGTTCTGGACTCCTCCAGAGTAGCAGGAGTCACTTTCATTACTTTCATTCACATGCCATCCATAAATTCAGAGTTTAGTTATCATAACACAGTTGAATTTTACCAGTGTTTTGGTTAAATAAATGACAGTCAGACACCCTGGCTTTGGTTGACATGCATAACATCCACCTCTTTCACTATGAATTCTGATTCTAGTTCTGGTATCAACAGCAAGTGGTGTAATGAAGTACACACTGATTGTTATTGAGATTAGGACAACCAATAAGGAAGATCCCAAGGCAAGTTTATTACTTATCTTACATTAAAACTATTATAAAATTGAAGTGGCAGCATGATTCAATTTAGTTTTGTACAGAACTATTGATCTTGATTTTTGCACAAAGCAGTCCTTTTGGACTAATGCTATACACAGAAAATCAATTTGCTTAAGATGCTTCCTTTTATACGTAATAGCTTACTCATCCAAGGCTGAAACTCTGCATGTGAATAAAACTGCAGTCTCCTTGCCAATCACAAGAAGCACTATGTAAATTATAATTGGAATATTATAGCAGAAACCTAGAGGCCACAATCTTTCCATAAGATAATTGAATGTCAATAATGATCCAAGAAAACATTTAAAGCAGCACCTCAGCATGAGTATAAATGTCATGAAATTTAACTTTGAAAAAGTGTTTCCATTCTTTTTGTGCTGAACATCTGCCCCTCTATGGAGAATCCGAGCAGCCACTTACCTACTGGAAGTATTCCGGTTTCATGTGCAAGCCAAGGGCTTATAATTAGAAGTATTGCTCTTGATTTTAGTTCCAAAGGAGTTACAATCTGGCAACCAGTCTATGTAAATTTGGCCCATTACTTAATCTTTATGAACTTTGGTTTTCTTACAAATTGAAAAATACCCCCCCAAGTCTAAATTGCTTTAATTCCATCAAGAGTTATGTGAACATTTTATATTTTGAAATCATATTACTTAAATGTTGGAAATAAATAAAAGAAAAAGGTATTGTATTAGAACTTCCAAGAGAAGGCAAGAAAACAAGAATTAAGGCCCTGTACAGGTCCTCTTACCTCAGACATTTTCAAAATGTATCCTGTTTCATGTGAATTAAAGAAGTCTTACTTTTGAAATATTATTGACCAATTTATAAATAGAAGATCTTGTATGATGCTTTCATCTGGTTAAGTAATATATTAAATAAATATAATAATCAAGATTTGGAAACAACTTCTGGACTTTAACAGATAAGATTTTTCTGTATAAATCTGTGTTTAATATGAATTAAAATATATTAGTATGCATTAATCATTTCTTATTAAGGTTTATATATGAATTTGATGATGAGAAGACATTGCTGTGATAAGCATTCCTTTCGTTGGCACAAAAATGTTTTCCATGGTCTTTTTAATACATCTGATATAGATTTAACTTTAACATGTCACACAAATGATGTACAGACTCTAAGAGTGTAACACAGATTTTGTACACAGATATAAAATATGCTTCTTAATACAAAGGAGGAGGATTGTTACATTTTGCCTATGATCTGCTTCCTTTCAACTTCCTTAAAGTTAATTTCAGAATCAATTTCCATAAAGTTTTAATTGGGAGTGTTTCTTCACTACAGATCTAATTATTTCCTACTATACCGTGAACATGACACATTTCCGGCCTCACATACCCTAAAGGATTTCAATTAATTCTAGTTATTGTGATACATTAGGAAAGTAATTCCTACACATTGTGCAATAGGCCTAATTTGTACATATCTAAAGAAATGTGATCTAACATAGTCATATTCTACTGGAGGCCAAAGAAATCATATTTTCCTGGAGGACATAAATGCGTTATTGAAAGTCAAATCTCATATGATTGAAATTTGTTGTTTCTCCAGAGCACAGTTTCCTAAAATATTGTAGCAAATGAGGATTATTCCATTTTCTTCTGCATACCGGGAACAACTAATCTTGTAACTCTTGCAAATAATGGATGCATTTTAATAAGGCTTTAAAAAAATCTGAAATTAGCATAACATAAAAAAGAAATTACATGTTTTTATCAGTAACTACATGTAATCAGTAAGTAATGAGAAAGTACATTTTTTCTAAATATTTAAAATTTTCTAAATAAGTCAATAACTCAGTAAGCAAATTAACATAGTCTAACAGATTAGTCTGGTTTAGTCCATAATTATTAAAATCTGCTGCATATTTATAATATAACTGAATCAATCTACAGAGTGACTGAGGATGCAGTGTCTGGACTGTCCTGCTTACTTGCTGTGGGAATGTAGGAAAAGTTTAAATCTCCAAACTCTTAATGTCCTCAATAGTAATTGCAAGTTGAATCCCCCACAAACACTTTCTGCTTCCTCATCAGGTTTCTTATAATGATTAAATAGAAAATGTATGTAAAGTTGTTAGAAAAGCACCAGCACTTATTGCATTACACTGAGGTCACTAGTGAGCGCTTCTTACTTCACACTCACCCCAACGTCTTCTTGGTGTGCAAGGAGATTTATGCAGAGTGAGCACCATAGCATTAAATCTTAATCTCAAGTTCATCTCGAGTGGGGCTTAAATAATTGAGGTGATCCCAAAATGGATCTCTTTCAGGGCCCTAAGACAAGGCCTCCCTCTTTCACTAACCCTCCATTCCAATAGTGGTTAGGGTTTGAACCAAATTTCCTGTGCACACTTACATCACAAGCTCAGCAGAGAAATTCCTGTTTAATCACTGGCTAGCTGTACCTGTGTAACTGTACTCCCTGTGTCCTGAAATGCAGCATTCCCTGGTCCCATAGAATTTCATTTTGATTCTTCACATTTCTCTCCTATGGTAATATCTTCCCTATAGTTAAAGCAATTATCCTAATGCTTTTTTCTTTAGAATTGATAGGCATAAAGTGATCAGCATGTTTGCCATAAGAAATCTTTGTACTTGAACATTAATAGTAAGGATGTGACAGCAAACTTACATAATGAGTTCAACCTTATGTAATTTTGTCATCGCTAAAAATACAATTGGAATCTTTCCCACACATAATAGGTTTTAAAACAAAAACAAAACAACAAAAAGAAATTCAACCAGTATCTCAAACTCTTTTAGTCTGAAGTTTTACCTTACACGCAATTTAAATCTCTTTGTCTATAATGGGGCCTATTTTATCTTGTTCTGTTCTCAGTATATATGGAGAATAGCTACTCATTTTTTTTTGCTGGTAGTTTTTATTCTTCTGTAAATTATTCTGCTTTTCTCAAAATACTTTTCATCCTAGTCTTCTGAAAGAGCCACTTGCCATCTTTAAATTTGTCTGTATTTATGACAGCTTAAAAATTATACATGGAAGCCTGCATGCAAATTTCCTATTTAATAAAAACGCTTTACACAAACAATACCCTGCTCTTTCTCTTACTGTGTGACTAGTGTACATTGAGAGTTACATGTATGCATATTCCTTTTTAATACTATGCCATACACACTTCATTTAGAGTTGATGTTAAAACTGACTATATTTCTATGTTTCTCAGCTGTGTTTCCTTATTTTAAACTTATTCTATAACATAGAATTAACTTGATCAATTTAATTCTTATAGCTAAAATTATTTCTTAATGAATTGTGATGTATCTTCTTTAAAATGTATTCTAGGGGCCAGGGATTTAGCTCAGTGGTTCTGCCACTTGCCTCGCAAGCACAACTGGTTTTTCAAAAACAAAATCATCGAGAGACTCAGTTCCACCCAATTAGTCTGCCCTCACCCTCCTGACATCTGTGAGAAACCGACACCTACAATGTACACCTTTGCCCCCAATGTCCTGGAATCCTCTCTTTTCTGAAGAGTCATCTATAATGTTTTTTTCTGTGAGTAATAAGACAAAGCTGACAAATATTTTAGCCTTGAATTTGTCCTATCATTTGAGTGTTTTGCTCTAGCTCTTAATTTAGAAATCACAAGCCAGTAGGTCAGCTAATAATCTAGTCAAATCAATACCAACAGAAGCTGGGGATTTAGCTCAGTGGTTCTGGCACCTGCCTGGCAAACGCAAGGTTCTGAGTTCGATTCCCAGTACCAAAAAAAAAAAAAAAGAATTAAATCAATACCAACATAGAAAAAATAAAAATATTTCCATTTTTCTTCAATTTACTCTTATGCCATTCTTCCGCAATTAAAAAAGGCATTCACATAGTGTCATCAACCTTTTAAGAAAAGCTTCAGAATTGTTCTCTCTTCTTCAATATTCTTTACCTCTAAGTTTCCTTAGAGGGCCAATACTTGGTGCAGTTGCTATCTGTTTCAAATACTTACATTGTTTGTCCTTTCTTTCAATCTCTGCATTCCTCATCTTAATGCAGGCTTTGATCTTCCATCAAAGCACACAATGAGTATGGAAATGTTAATCAATATATAGCACTCCTCTGAAACTATTGACTTTCTAATTGCTTATTTTTGTGCCATTGAAATGCTAAGACTTTTTTTGATATGACTTGTCAGCTTGATATTATGTCCTTCAGCTACTTAATTTTGTGAATAATGCCATTACTGTAACTATTATCTTTTCTTCTTTTTAGCCATTAATGTTTATTTTTTTAATAAATTACATCATTTCTCCATTGAAAGAACATATAACTTGTGAAAGAATGGATTTGCAACCAATATGTATTCAAAGATCTATTGGCTTTTATTAGCAACACATAAGCTGCACCATCCCATCTACAAAAGGGGTGGGAGGTCTGAGGAGCTAAACACAGTAAGTGGGTGTGATAGGCAGAGAAAGTGAGGGGAAAGCAGAAACAAGGGGCAATCAGCTCATCATTTGAAATACAAAAGAAATGATGTTGGCTTCATGTGATTTTGCTATTATTCTCTCTTCTGATTTCTAGGAATGTCAGATCTTAAAAGTAAAGAGATTGCAGTTTGGCAGTGTGGACCTTTACCATGTTGGGCCTGCATCTTATAACAAATTTTGCCTTGTCTTTAAATTTATTGTCCACATTGGTTTTAATCTCAGCTCTAGCATTAAAAATATTCTGTGCTCACTGCTCAATTTTCTTTTTATTTATTCGCAGTTGTTTCTTGGTGGTCATCAGATAAAACACTAGTAGATTATGGTGTTTTGGTGAAAATACTGCCTTGATTCTTATATATTTAATACTTTTATAATAACTGAAATACTTGAGGATATCTTCAAAAAAATCCTGGGCTCACATCTTTTCTGTTGTGTTTTGGGTTTTTTGTTCTATTTCTACTGCATTGAGTTGGTTTGTAAATATCCTAAGCCAAAATGATTTTTTATGCTTGAAAGATTAAAAAATATTTGTAGTTATATCTGATGATGTGTTAATATCCCTATTACCTAAAGAACTCCTACAACTCAACAACAACCAATAAACCTGATTAAAAAATAAACCAATAGGCTGGGGATTTGGCTCAGCGGTTCCACCACCTGCCTTAGAAGCACAAGGTCCCGAGCTCGATTCCCAGCACCAAAAAATGAAAAATAGACAAAAAATTTAATATATATTTCTCCAAGACAAGCTATCAGCCAAGTATGTGAAAAGATGCTTGAAATGACTAATCATCAAGGAAGTTCAAATGAAAACTACTAAGTGATACCATTTCAGAACATCAGGTTATTAAAAAAAAAAAAAGCAGGACAAAGCAAAACAAAAACAGAAAATATCAAGTATTACCAAAGTATTGTGGAGAAATTAGAATTCTTGTATTTTCTTAGTAGAAATGTAAAATATTGCAACTTCTATAGAAAACAGTAGAGTTGTTGCTGGGAAAAATAAAAATAGAATTGTTACATGATCCATTAATTCTGTTGGTGCTCTTTTATAGCCCCATCATACTGGTAGAAGGTTAAAATGCAAGCACTTTAGAAAAAGAGTTGACAGTTTCTTATATGTATATAAAGTTAGACATACTTTGTGTTCACTTCGGCAGCACATATACTAAAATTGGAACGATACAGAGAAGATTAGCATGGCCCCTGCACAAGGATGACACGCAAATTTGTGAAGTGTTCCATATTTTCCCACATCTCAATATAGACACTGCCCACAGTTTCTGAGTTTTATTTGATACAATTAAGTTCTGGATGATGGAGTAAAGAGAGATGGGGCCTAAGCGGATTCTTTAAAAAAATAAATATATAAAAAATAAAGTTAGACATATTTTTATTCTGTAACTAATCAATTTCACTCTTTGATACTTATGCAAAAACAATAAACAGGATTAATAGCTTATTCATATTAATCAAAATCTAGAAACAATAAAATACCTTCTACAGGAAATGGATAAAATAATTCCACGTATTCATATAATGGGATGCCACTTTACAATGCCACAACATGGTTGAACTTCCAAAATATTGTCTTGAGTAACAAAAAATCTGCCACAAAATAATACATGTTGTGCAATTACATTAGTTGAAATGGCACAAGGTGACAGTAATAAAACAGTGATTATTGTAGGCAGTACTTACTGAAAAGAGGCATGAGGCTATCTTAGCACATAATATTCCAAATCTAGATTGAGGTTACATATCAAAAAATATCATGGTGCACATAAATCTCTGTATTTTATATCATACGAACTTTATTTTAACCAGAACAATGTTAGGCACAAAATAAGTCATGGTTTGCCTTGTTTCTCAATGGCTTTTTAAGCAAAATATGTCTTATTAAAATCCAATCTCAGAATGTGGTATGCTTGTTTATTATGTAGATAAAATTCTGTTTTATTTTAGAAGATTTCATGAATTGCACATTTAAATATGTGGTCTATTCTGTTTTATTGGAGTTTTTTCTTTAGAGACTTTGAGTATATCTGTGCTGCTCTTCTTTGGCTTTTCATCATCATTGTTGTTATTTTGTTCATTTGTCTGTTTGGTGGTAATGGAGATTGAAACTAAGTGGCACTGAGATACCTCCCAGCCCTTTTATACTGAGATGGAATCTTGCTAAATTTCCCAGGCTGCTCTTGAACTTGTGAACATTCTGCCTCAACCTCCAGAAGAGCTAGGATTACAGATGTGTTCACCTTACCTGGCTCCAACTATGCTACTGTTTTTCTGTCTTTTCTATAACTCTTTAATTTTTTCAAACACATAATTTCCTCTAATCTGACATAAACCATGATTAACCTACAGACATAATTTCAAATAAGATTACCATAATTTCTGCATCACACAATATAATGAAAATATTTGATTTTCATCTACATTGATCAAAAGTTTCACATTCTCTTGGAATTAATATCTTTCTTTTGGAGTCCAGAAAATAAACTTTTTAAACATTTCTCTCATCTTGATTTCATCTCAGCTTGACTATCATTGTACCATTTCAGACTCATCTTCCTCTCAACAGTGATGAAATACAGGGGGCAATTTTTTCCTTAGTTCTATTCTTTCCTCATTTCATACTTTCTTTTTTGATGATCTCAACTGCACCTATCTTTATTTACTACATAGATTCAAAAGTTTAGTACTTACATTAAGATGACTTCCAATTTATATTCCCAGACCTCTTTGTTGAACTGTGGACCTGAACCTTCAACTCCCTTCTTGCAAACTCCATTTGGATAAATCAAAGGCTGCTAAAACACATATTTGCCAAATGAAATTAAAAATGGAATTTCCCTTCAATATCCATTTTGCAGTGAGAATCTATCTTCCATCATTTTAAGTAAGCCAAAACTCATCTTTGATCTTACAAAACTCACCTATCACCTTAAAACAACTACCGAATTTGATTTTATCTGTATACTTCTCTAGTCTATTTTTTCTTATATAGTCATAGTAACTGTATAACCATAGCAACAGTGCTGATGCAAACTCATCATCTCTAACCTGGACCACGATATTCTAGCTGTACCAGTCTCCACATATCCATTCTTGTCTTCCTCAAATTCATTTTCTATGGCACTCATGTTGATTTTTTTTCTATAGAAGTTCTGATTATGTCACCCCTATACTTAAAATTCTTCAATAAGTTTCCATTGACCTTGAAGTAAAGTCTGAAATTCTACAAGCCACTTTGTATCTGGCTCCTAATCTTCCTGACTAGCTTCATCTCAGAATTGGAACACTTCATTTCCTACAGTCAAGTGACACGGTTTTGTTTCAGTTACTTATATGATTCATCCTATATTTTGCCACGCAGAGATTTTGAGAATGTTCTCATTTTTTATTTCCTTTTATTACTAAATGCTTTCTCCCTCTTCATTGTATTCACCTTGTGTTCATTTTCACTTCTTATCATGAATCACTACTTAGTGAGAGAAAAATTTTCAACCATGCTAATCTGATCAGAATCTAATATATTACTTCATTGTACCATAAAACTCTGTTACAAAAATTACAGGTGTAATTTATGACTTTTTTTGTATGATCACTGCATACCTGTATGGTCCAATAAACAGAGTTTACCCTATTTTTAAGGAAAGACTAGGTCACAAGTAATTTTAACTGCTATAACAAAAATACCACAAACTAGGTGGTTTAAAACAACAAATATTTTTTCTCAATTTTGGAGACAGAGAAATCTATGTCAAGAAGTTCCTGTCAAAGTGCTGGTAGATTCCATGTCTGAGGAGGACCTACTCCTCCTGGACAGCAGCTTCTCACTACATCTTCACATGAGGGAAAGGGCAAGGCTGTTCTCTAGAATTCTTTTTTTTTAGATGCATTTTATTTTTACATATTTTAATTTTAATTTTTATGAGTACATGTTTCCAGTACATAATGACTGCATTTATCATAGGGAGTGGAGTTGATACATGTCCATAACACATCTTAATTCTATTTCCCTCCCTTTCTCTCCCCCTCCTTCCATTTCTTGGTGGAATTTCTTTTATATGGACACTAATAGTGTTCATGAAGTCTCTGCCCTCAGGATCTAATCATCTCCAAGGCTCTACCTTTTAAAATTATTACATTGCATTTTAGAATTTGAAAGTATGGATTTGGGGGGGACACAACATTCAGACCATAGCAGACTCTAATTAGTTTGCTCATTTTTTGTTTCTCAGTGCCTAGCAGAGTGCTTGACCTTGAGTAAAGTCAGTGTGTATGTACTGAAGAAATATATAGTAGGCAATGATCTAGAAAATTGTAAGTTCGGACTCTCTTAAGAACTTTTCTCATTGCTGAGACAAAATATCCAATACTCAAAGTTAGAGGAGGGAAGGTTTGATTCAGCTCACAGTTTGTAGAGGTTTCAGTCTATAATCAGCTGTCCTCAAGGCAGGCTGGCATGGCAGAGGGGCATCACCAGGGAGAAACAGTTCACGGCAGGTAGAAGGCAGAAAAAGCAGCAGCAACAAGCAACAAAGGACCACAACAGCCCTCTTTCTGTCCCCTATATCAAATCCAGGCTAGATGGCCTATGGCAAATGGTACTCATACTCAGGGTGGCCTTTTCCATTATCCACTCCCAGGACTATACCAAACCAATCAGTGGAGTATCACACACCCTTGATCTCAGCATCATACACTTAAATCCAGCATCGCACACTCTAGATCTGGTCACCTCTGAAAAGCTCCACCTATAACCACATGAGGCTTTAAGGTAACATCTAGACACAAGCCGTAACAGGGACCAAATTATGAAAGATGATCAACATAGTGTTAAGAATTGGTAGATAATTCAGTGGACAATAGGAAATCCCTGGAGGTTTGGGGCAAAGGAATTGGATAAACTATTCATCATTAATATTAATTAATAGTTATAAAACTAATTTTTATATTTGCATGGTTGGTAGAGAATTAAAGTCTGTTAGAAGTTAATCTATGTAGCTTTTTATAAGCTAAACATTGAACAAAGATATGTGAATAGATGTGCAGTGAGACTAACCAGAAAGTTCTTTTATTGTGGCATCATATATGTTGTAGGTAATGACAGAAAGAAGGTCATTGTACTTGAAGACAAATGAAAGATCACACATTCTGAAAACTAGAGGGAAAAAAATGAAAAGAGTAAAAAGAACGGTATGTGAGAATAGTGGCAATATTGAGTGATCTAATATTTACTTGATCTAAATCCTAGAACAAGGGAACATGGGAAAATTATTCAAAGATAATGCTTGAAGAGTGAATGACTAAAATTTTTCAAAGTTGATAAAGGTACCGAAAAAAGACCTAGAAGTTCAGAGAATCTCAGGTATGAAAAAGACCACTGTAGACACCTTATAGTAGAGCAATTAAAAAACAAAGCCTTTTTTTTTCAAAAGTCTTCATACATCAAAAGAAAAAAATATACATTTTTCAAGTGAATAACAAAAAGGTGATAGTTGATTTTTCACTAGAAATGATGAAACCTGTGCTTTCTATGGCAGCACATGTACTAAAATTGGAAAGAAATGATGAACCCTGATGAGAGTGGATGATAAAAATGTTGAAAAAAGGAAAAAAGAACTATCAACATTCAACCGGAAATGAATACACAGAAAAACTTCTTAAAATATAAATGTAAAATAAAAACATTACCAGCCCAATTCACCAAAACATTTGTTAAATAAATGTGAAACAACATTAATACTGAATTGGAAATTATTATGAGATAACAAAGCTAGCAAGAAGGAAAGGCTGTCACAATAGAAAGTAGGTAAGCATAAAATATTTTTTGAAAATACTTGTTGATTTTTTTAATGTAAATTTGCTACAAATAGTTCATAACATTTTATAAAGAAGGAAATGCAATTTAAAATCACATTTGACAACACTGCATATAACCCAGATGCTTAAAATTAAAAAGATTGATAAAAAAGATTTATAATACTATGTCAGCATAGACACAGAACATGGTAAGCTTCTCTATTTCAGGAAGACTGCAAAATACTACAATAAACTCGGAAGTTTCTTTGACTGTTTAATAATAACAAGCCTTATCCCACAACTCTTCAGTCTTATTCTTAGTTACATGTTCAAGAAAATAAAAATGTGTGTGTACAAAATATTTGTACAAATTTGGCTGTACGATCTGTATTTGTAATAATCAGAAACTGGAAAAAGCATAATTCCACTGATAAGAATAGGTAACTCTCATATATTGATATAATTAATAAAAAGGAATGAACTATTGGTACCCAGAGATAACAGAAATGAAATTCAAAGCATATTAAGCAAAAAAAAAAGAAAAAGGAATACATAGTATGCATTCATTAAGACAAAACTATGTTAGAAATTATTATAATAGGGCTTTGGAGGATGTTGACTAGAAAGAGAACACACCAGGTGATAGAAATAATTTATGTCCTGTTTGGGGCAATGAATCACCTATAGCCATGGAAAAATTAATATAATTATTTAAGATGTTTGTATTTCACCATGGATAAAATACACTTCAGATTTTTTGTAAGTTAAAATAATACTCTCAATATTCTCAAAGAAATAACTAGCCATATAATAACCAAGTGATTATGAAACAACAAATAATGAAATCAAAAATAGATAATTTGTTATGCAACAACAAATAAGGAAATCAAATGTAAATAAAAACAGATGAATAGGAAAAGGAACAAATTAACATACAGAAAGTAATACGAATAATTTTTTTAAATCAGTGAATAAAATCTATGTTACATGTAGCTAAAAAAGAAATTAGTAACTTGAAAGATAATCTAAAATAATTTGCACAAAATGTAGCATAGAGAGAAAAACATGCAAAAATATGAACAGAAAATAAAACTGAGAAGTTTCACAAAGGGTCTAATAGATTCACAGCCAAGAACACAGATTTAACATCAGTTCTACTTCTTATTATCCAGGTTATTAGATATGATTTCCACTATCATTTTATTTTGTGCAAAATAGTGATGCTATTAATCCTTTTTTAAAAGGGAGATAGTGACTATTAATTAGTTGAAATGTGCAAAATGCTTAAAGAAATTATTGGCAGATATAAAACATAACAAAGAGTATGTATTAGTTTATGGTAATTTTAGAAGTCAAGAATAAATCAAATTGTAAATTAACAATATTTGAAATACAAAGGCTATTTTCAGAACTGTCGAAGAAAATAGATGCAAAATAAGGGCATTGCCAATTTTTACTAGTCTAAAGAAAAGTAAATGGAAAGCTATTGAAAATTAATACATAGCTCCTGCAACATCATACCACACTTGAAAATGCTTTTTAGCCTATATAATTTGTATGTGGAGCGCTGGAATCTTTTGTCAGTTTCATAATTCAAAATATTACCTTATTTTCACTTTCAGTTTCTCACACTAGAGAAACTATTCGATATTTACACATATGTGTCCTATTTATTTCACTTAAGAGTATAGCCTCTATATGCATCCATTTAGCTATAAATGACTCTAGTTTCTCGTTCTTTTTTTTTT
>NW_004624742.1:16385700-16428020 GCF_000247695.1 Heterocephalus glaber | reverse complement strand
TATATATATATACACACAACAGGATGACTCTAAGTTAGACTAAGTTTCTTCTAGAACCAGGAAGAGAGGCATAGTTTAGTTCTTTGGATTTGAGGATACTAGAATTCTCCATTTCCAGCCAAGATGGAGTAACAGGAAGCAGATTTATCCTACTATCTAAAGCTTCAGGGGGAAAAAAACTGGATGGAATATGTGAAACCATGGTTGTAAGGCACTGAACATCAGATAGTGCAGAACAGTGATCTCTAAGAGAAAGAACACATTTGACAGAAAGTCTACAATTACCATTAGAGAGAATACCCAATTTAATCCCAGAGGTGGAGGACTCAGCTGTAGCCCAGCTGTCATCCTGAGTTGAGAAGGCAGAATGGAAGGCTGGGAGTCCAAGACAGCTGCAGTTGTGAGGGAAAGTTCCACAGAGGAAGCTACTGCACACATGCAGAGAAAGAAGCCTGGACATTTGCAGATGGGCCTCCTTGAGTCTTCAGTGGAGTACTGATTAGCACATGCATGTAAGGAAATTACCTGTGATCAAGAAGGTCCTATTCCAAAAGAAGGAGGAAAAAATCTTAGGGGTCACATGGGGCTAGAAATAATCCATGTCTTCATCAATCCCAGTGGAAAACATAATTCACTGTGCATACAGTGGCATAGTGAGGGGACTGCCTCAGAAATCTGCCCCAAACAGCCATACATTAAAGGTAATTCTGTTCTAATCATCCTAAGGTAAAAAAACAAGCTTCAGAAAGATGAGTTTTCCAGTTGAAGGAGAGGCAATATCTGATTTTTACATGTTTTAAAACTCTACAGTAATCAAGATAGTGTGATATTGGCATAAAAATAGATAAATAGGTCAATAGAACAGAGTAGAATCCTGAAATAGATCCACACACATCTATTCGATTGATTTTTGACCAAAGTGCCAAGGAAATTCAATGGGAAAATATGATCTTTTCAAGAAATGATGCAGGAATGATTGGTTAGTTTGTATTAAAATTAAATTAAAACATTGACCCAATCTCTTACCATGTACAAAAAAATTATAGGAATGGTCATTGATAGAATGTAGGAGCTAAAACAATAAAGCCTCTAGAAAGAAACAAAAAATCTTAGTGACCTAAGATTTGGCAAAAATTTTCTAAATAGAACAAAATATTTCCTATAAAAGAAAAAATCAATAAATAAAACTTCATCAAAATAAAATGCTCTTCGAAAAACATTGTATAAAAAAAGAATACACGCTAAATACAGAAAATATTTACAAACCATGCAGTTGGCCATCCATATGAAGTTGGTTCTATATCCACATATTCAACCAACTGTGGATCCAAAATAATTTTTAAAATTTTTTTAAAAATTACTTCTATAATAAACACATACAGACTTTTTCCTTGTCATTGTTCCCTATAGAGTACAGAACAATAGCTATTCACAATTATTTACATTGTATCAAAAATTTTAAGTAATCTACGGATATTTAAAGTACACAGGAGGACATGTGTAGGTTGCAAATACAACCCCATAATACATAAAGGACGTGAGCAGCTGAAGATTTTGGTATCTACCAGCATCATGGAAGCAATCTCTAATAGATAGTAAGGGACAACTGAACATCCAGGCAGAAGATTAGCAACTAGAATATATAAAGAATAATTACACTTCAACAAAAAAATTGCAAAATTAAAAATGAGTAACGTTGTAAAGCAGAAGGATTGTAAACAATTGTACAGATGGAAAATGACACAGGAATTGACTTCAATGTTATGGTAGTTTGGGAAGTGTAAATTGAAACCACTATTACCTATCACTACACATGCACAACCAAGGCTAAAATTAAAAGTATGACCATAACTGGAGGTCCCATGAACTTCAAGTAGAAACAGCACAAACTCTTTGGAAATAAATATAGTAGTTTTGTAAAATACTAAACATATCTCAAAGTTATGACCCTGGCATTGTATTTCCCAAGAAAATGAAAACATGTCCACATAAAGACTTACGTGTGAATACTCATAGCTGCTACATTTGCAATAGCCAAAAAATGCAAACAATGAAATGTTACATCAGCAGATGAACAGAAAATAAATTGTCATGTACCCAAACAATGAAGTAATACTAAGCAGGAAAACAGAATAAACTATCAAAAACGTGACACAGGAAGGTGAATCTCAAAATCATAATTCTGAATGAAAGGAAGGAGAGAGAGGGAGAGGGAGAAGGAGAGGGAGAGAGAGAGAGAGAGAGAGAGAGAGAGAGGATATGCATATCCCATGATTTCCTTTGTTTAAAATTCTAAAAAATACATATAATCTGTACTTGCAGATCCATGACTGTTGGGTGAAAAAGGCAAGGAAGGAGAAAAGAATGGAGTTACAAAGGGGCACAAGGAAACTTTGAGGTTGATGAATATAGTCAATGTCTTGATCATAGCAATGGCTTCACACAAATGTACATAAGCCAAAATATATCAAATAATACCCTTTATTATATGCATTAAATGTGTATCAATAATATTTCAATAAAGCCATCATAAAAAAGAAACTATATTCATATGTAGTTAAATGCTATACTTGTAGAGAGAATAAAAAGGTCTCGATTAGAAAAGAAAAATATATTTAAGCCCAGTGGATACTAATATCATCTGATGAGCTGGAATATTGAAAAGAAAGTAATGATTTCATGAGGAATTATGGAAATTAGAAGAGGGTTGTAGAAGAACACTGGCAGATTTGAAGAAAAGAGGAACAGGAGTATGTACATTTTATCTGCTCATCCATCAGTTAGGAAATTGATAGAAAAATCCTTAATTTCTTCACCAGAAAATGGATTAATAACTACACTATGCATTTTGTTAAATTTAAATAAGATGAATATTTAACATATCTATTACATTACAATAATGAAAAGCAAATGTTATCATCAACTAACATGAAAGTGCCCATATGTAAACACCTTTAATTTATGTAGCTGTTCAGTTGTTTGTACAAGTCTACAAACGTGAATATTTACCCTGTTCGGGGTCAAGTTTAATACATAAATTAATCTTTTATTTTATAATACACTGTTTCAGAAATCTCTTTATCATTCATAAAAAATGAATTTGAAATTTTCACTAGTTCTTGCCTAAACAACCGTAAATGCAGTTTCTTTCAATGATGTGCCAAGAACATAGTATCTCATTTTATCAATTAGACAATCATTAGATCAAGAAACACATTGCTCACGGAACTAGTATTAAAGCGTATACAAAGATTCCTTTTATTATCTAGGCTTGG
Source organism: Heterocephalus glaber (assembly GCF_000247695.1). The sequence continues at coordinate 16,424,745 of NW_004624742.1, read as the reverse complement.
TCTCTATGGTCATATTACTCTGACTTTTCTCATCAGTGTGTTTATTAATATGAAGTAAGACTACTTCATATTAATGAGTGGGGTTGCATAAATATTAAAATACTGTAAAGTCAACAAGAATTTGCACTAAAATTGAAATACAATAGAGACATAAAATAAAGTACTAATTGCACTTTAATAAAATTCAATATGGATAAGAATAAGCAATCAAAAATACAGTTCATACATTCAATAAATATGTTTAAGGCATATTTTACTAGGCACTTGGAATAAATCACGGATAAAAAGGAACAATGTCTGTCTAGGGGTAGTACATATATTAACAGGCTGAGACTGACAATCAACAATACATATATTAATAAAATATAAACTACACTGGAAGGCCGTTAAGTTCTATAGGAAAAAATAAATCAGGAAAAGGGAACAAGGAGGACAAGCAAAGAGGTTAAGGTTGAGATGACTGAGAAAAGAGAAACCCCACCAGGAAGGTGACATGGGAGGAAATTTGAGTACAGTGGGGGATTTTGCCATACACATATTCAAGCACAGTGCAAGGGCCTTCCTGTGCAATAAGACAGGTGTGTTGAATGGACAGGAGGGGTCACAGGGAATAGAAGAAGGAAAGGTCAGAGACACTCTGAAGCAAGGTCAGGTAGGCATTTGTGCACCATTGGCTTTCTATAGAGAGTGAATGAAGACCTGTGCATGGTTTAAAGAGGCCTAATGTCCATGAAGAGAGTCATTTGGGCTGCACTATTGGGAATAAAATGTAGGGAGACAGAGATGGAAGTAGGAAGACAGAAGGTCGTTACAGTAATAATACAGTGAGATTTTATGAGGCTGAGACTACAGTGAGGGTAATGAAAAGTTGAATTCTAGAAGTGTTTGGATGTGAAGCTGATAGTATTTTTTAATGAACAGGAAACGGGATATGAGGGAAAGATGACAGTGAAACATAAGGTTACAGGGTTAGCCATGAGATTACAGAAGGATAAGGTTGCTATTCATTGAGAAATATAAGAATTTGAATTAGCAGGTTTGGGTGGACACACATCAGGAAAGCCAGTGCATGGGAATTTCCATTCCCTGGAGTGGTTACTGTATACCCTGCACAATACAAGATGATAGGTGCATGAATGAAGAAAACCAACAAGTCATGGGGCAGTCAATAAAACCCCCTAGGGACATTTGTACCCTAAAGGAAATGACCCATGGGAGGTTAATGCCTAACTTCCAGGTCACCTAGTCTTGAGATACAGAAGTACAGTATAGACAGTGAAATTTGGAGTTAACTTTCAAACACATTAGATCTCTTGACATGAGCAGGAACACACTTATGAAAAGGAATCCATTACTAACTTTGAATAACAAGAAAATATACTATGAAGTAATGTACTAAATATTCTCAAGTATTTTATACCACTTATTTTATATATTAAAGTATTAGTACATACTAAAGGTATTAGTCAGTAAAATGTGAGCTTAGAGGCATGATTTGAAAGAAAACAATACTAAGTAAAATTAAGTATTAAACAAAATAATATTCTATGAAGACAATCCTACCCATGTTTTCTAAGGATGCTAACTTAGATGAACTATGGGTTTGATGAGGTACATAATATATGTACATAATCCACTATATTTTGTGTATAATAGGAAAGGTAATCAATATTCTTTTCTTTTCAATGCAAAGAAACACACACATACAAAACACCAAAATATGGAAACTTATTTTAAATTCTTTCCTTTCCTTAAAACACTGCTAATGTTTTGGTGTTTCTCCCAAGATAATATTTATAAAATGGTTTTGTTTTTTTTTTTTTGGTACCGGGGATCAAACTCGGGTCCTTGTGCTTGTACAACAGGTGGTGAAACCACTGAGCTAAATCCCCAGCCCAAAATGATTATTTTTTAATAAATGCAAACACATACTTAACATTATGCTGACATTAACCAATTTTCCTTGGAAATTATTTGGATGAAAAGAATAATTTTTTAGTTGACAATTCAATGAAAATAATACTACCTACAACAATATTTTATTTTCCTACAAAATTCTGACAAACATATGAGGTATGATCAGAACATACAGTGAATGTTTATATTTTTAAAAATTTATTTCAGTAACACTCATTGCCATTAATTCCCCTCAAAATATACTCCCTCGATTCAAACACACTTATCCAATCATTCTTGCCACAGTCTGAAGCAGTTCTGAAAATCCTCTTCCTTAAGTGTCATTAACTGTGCTATCCTGGCTGTTGGATATCTTGAAGGAATTCAAAACACTAACATTTCTTGGTCACTTTAACATTGGGAAAGTATCAGAAGTCATGTGTTGCCAGATATGGTAATACCAGAAGCAATATGTGACATGAAGTGTTGACAAAGAGGATGAAACCATTTGCCCATTTCTCAGCCCATGTTCTATGCACATCATTTCTTAAACACTCTAATAAGTGTATTCAGAGCTCATGTAGTGTTCCAGGGAACAAACTCAGCTTGCACAATTCCATCAAGGTCGAAAAACACAATCAACACCACCTTTCTGTTGGAGGGCACTTGGCAGCAGCATTTACCATATTTTTTATTCAATCTAATAAGTACTCATTTTATTATTGCTTTCCTGATGAGGAGAAATGAGCCAAAGAAAACAGTCACACACCTTTGATTTCTCAGGTAACACAGCTACGAAGTGACACAGGTTACATCGTGAGTGACTGTGCTCCTGAATATTTCCGTTTCACTGCCACACTTCACTGGTTTATGTCACCTCAGTCAATTTCTGCTTTTTTAGATGAATAACCATTTCTTAAATTACAGTGAATAAATATGTGTACTTACGAATCATCACTGTTACTCTTCAGCTAAAAATGTAGATTTTTAGTTTGAGTGTTCTCTGTGAACTTTTTTTTAGGCAACTTATATTTATGAATTGCATTTTACAATGATTCAACCAATTTACATTTCTAATTTTTTTCATAAGTTCCCAGAAACTTTTCTTAGATTTTAGCACCTCCTGTTATTTTTCAGTATTTATATACTGATGATTTTTCCCCCCTCCGGCTTGAAAATTAGGTTATTTGTAATTCAGCTTTTCTAGTAGTAATTAACAACTCACCATACTTGCTGACCTGTTCAGCTATTTTTCTATAGTTTCTTGGGGGACTACTAGGTGCCAAACTGTACTTGGTATTTTAATAAATCAAAGACATGGATCTTTTCCTGGAAGAATTTATAGTCTAATTGAAAAGTAGATATTCTACCCTTTACAAACAAAAACTACTATACCAGCATTTCTCAGCTTTTACTTTTTTTCACCATGAAACACACAGTGACTATCAGTAGAGCACACACCCATGAATAAACTCTGAGGAGAATCTCAGACATCTCTTGTTCATTCATTAAAGCATTATACCCATTTCCTTTAATATAATGAAGCTATCAGTTCCTGTGAATCATAATATTGTCAGTACAGGAATAAATTTGGATGTCTTGTAAAAGATTTTTTCTTCTTAAGGCATATCTTTTTGAGCTTTCTTGATTTTTTATTATTAGTGATAAATTATTTGCAACTATTGAGATCTTTACAATAATTTTCCCATCTTAGGTAATCTTTGGGAGCTTATGAAATCATGAAAGGCTTTCTTGAGAAGATAGGTATATTGCTTTAATTTGTTACTATAATAAAATACTTGAGAATGGCTACTTGTAAAGAAAAGAAGTTTATTTGGGCTCATGGTTCTGATACAATGCTGAGGGGCTTTATCTGGTAAGGCCCTTCCTGCTGACAGAGTCCAAAGTGGCCAGGGCATTGCAAGCAAGATAATTATAGTTACAGTTAGAAACAAAAGCAGTCCAATAATAGTACTCATACTTTCCTTTGAGTGAGTCATTATACAGATATAGAGTGTGTGTGTGTGTGTGTGTGTGTGTGTGTGTGTGCGTGCACATGCAAAAGCTCTGGTAGTGTCTTTCTCTCTCAGAAAGCCACCAGCAGTTAATTATCAGGACTAAATTACTGGATCATTCCCCAGGTTGGACCTTAGTTCTGTGATCTTGTTTGAATTCTTGTTGCCCTTTCTAGATCTTCTGCGTCTTCAAGAGGCAATCATCATAGTTCATCTTCTTTCCTATGAGGCTTCCTGTTACATAACCCTCTTCATCAGTTTCTCCTTCCCTCGCAGCATTATCTCTTGACATGACTGACCCAGCATCACTACTCTTTTCCTTTCTTCTGTAGTAGAAGCATACATTAAACATTGATCAATTTCACAACATGCTTATCAATATTGTCCTCTTTCTGCTACAATGTAACCTAAGGAGTATGTTATATACTTAAGCAGTTAGTTTTGTGGGTAGGGACAGTTTGCCTTGTAAACATATCCAAAGTCAAAATCTATTTTGAATGTCCCTCCTTGGTCTATCCTAATTACATTTCCATTTTACCCAGCTGACATTTTCTCTCGTGTTGAAATGCAAAGACCAGATGACAGGTTAGTTTATGGCTAAAACTTTCATAAATTGGTTAACTCATGATGCAAAGATCTGGATTGTAATTTACTAGAAAATAAACCCTTGATCTCGGTGCTATGTTGGGCAGGGATCCAGCTTGAAAATTTATGTAGGCCTCTATAAATGATTTGAGGATAATAAAACACAGTTTCAAATTTTAGTGAGAATCATAGGAAAACAATAAGAACAAAAGATTTCTATAATTCTTAACAGTCGTCTTTATATAATTATATCCAAAATCAATATTATCTTTTCATTATTAATGCAGAATATATATTTTTAAAATAATGAAATAATGTAGTTTTGTTCCTCAATAGTCCCAAGTCTCTGATTTTATGTTTTTACTGGCAGTAACACTACAGTCTCAAGTATCTCCAGAATGAGTAGAAAATATATCACAATTTTAGATTACTATATATTAATCCTCCTAGTAAATAGTTTTCAAGTATTCTTCCTAAGAAATCTAATTTTAATATATTATATAGTTAAAATGATGGGTTATAATAACTTCTCTTTTAGGACCTAACAATATTTTGTGGGCTTTTTTCCCCTTGGTAGCACAGCAAAGTTAAAATACATCCTATCTGAATTTATAGCTGAATTTCCCATGCATGTTCTAAAATTAAACATCTTTCCATACATCAATTATGATTTTATAAGATAATATCAATTTTGATTAAAGCAATGATGATTTATGGAGAGAAAAATCTTTCATGATTACATGAAGATAATAGTTAATCTTCCTAAGCGGACCAGGGATACCTTTATAAAACTGGGTCATTTAGGGAGGTTATGGCAAAAGGAATTTCAAATATAGGAAAAAAGCAAGGACAGAATGAATAGAAGTGGGAAAAAATGGGCACCTTTCTGAAGTTAAATTTTCCCACAGATGATAGCATACACATTGGAATAATGAGAAATATAGAGATTTTAAATTTGTGGTAATCAAATACTGTTCTGGTTTTTGAACTCAAATTTGAAAATAAAAATTGATATTTAATTCCATAGATATTAGGACTCCAATTAGGATTTTTGAAAGGAGAGGTAGAATTAGAGTTGTAGATTTAAACAAAAGTGGTCCAATAATAGTAAACGTGTTTCTAGAGTGAGGCAGTATATTGAGAACTGCTATATTGAGATTATTTTAATGATCCCAACAGAAACCATGAAGGCTAGCTTCATGTCAGCAGGACTGAAAAGAAAGCAAGGAGGTTTTCTTAATGGAAAAGATAGAGTCTACAAGTACCTAAATGTTGTGCGGCATTATAGAATGAAGACGTAAAGATAACCCTGAGGCACTTATACGGAGAGAAAATTCCACTAATATTATACAAGCTCAGAAGGCAGAAGCAGAGGCAGGTTGTGGGGTAAAGAGTGGTCAGGTTGGTCTTCAGTGCTGACTGAGAATCCAGCTACACTTGCAGCAGAAACTTCAGGAAGTGCAGAGGCGAAGCTATGACGAGAGAAGAGACCAGGGATTCCAGAGTCACCTTTACAGGGGTACTGTTTGGTACACACCCCCTTACTGCCAAGCCTATATTCCATATTCCGTAAAACTTCCTAAGTCAACAAATTTATTACAGAGCTGTCTACACATTTCAGTAGGTTTCTTAATTATGATTTAGAATAGAAATTTTACAATCTCTCTTAACTTGAAGAACATGGTAGTATCTTTGCCTGTATCCACCAAATAGAGAAAATACTACCTTTCGCTCAAGTCATGTGAAGTGTGGGGAATGACCAGATTCTTGGGAAATGTTGTGGATCCCACCTTCACCTCACTAGCACGAACAGAATGATTCTGAGCAGGTGGTTTTAACTCATTTTTAATTTATAACATGTGAGTAATATAGCAATAATCTCTACCTTGTCTTGCTCATAAATGTGCATTATTATTTAACAAGACAAGATTAAAGCAATATTCAAACACAAGGTGTAATGAAAATTCTCCCACCACTGCTATCTTGCATTTCCTCATGAAAAATGCAGACAGCTGGATGGTGGGACATTATATGCATCTTCCAGGCTTCAAACAGGTTGTGCTTAGTGTTTGCCAGGGTAGGAAACAGAAATCAATCAGGGTAGAAAACAACAATCATAGCTCACCGATATGACCTATGAGACTTTGGACAAGGTGACCCTCATAATGTGTCTCAGTGTACTCCTCAGTAAGACTGAGATGACATTAGAACTCTTTTATTAGGCTGTCGTGATTATTAATTGTTCCAAAATGTTAGCTAAAATGGTCTTTTTGTGTGTGTGCACCTGTGTACTGGGATTGAACTTGGGACCTTGCGCTTGCGAGGCAGGAGGTAGCACCATTGAGCTAAATCCCCAACCCTAAAACTGTCATTTTAATGGGTTCAAATATTCTATCTGGAACTTGCATTTCCAAAAATGTAATGTTTTCTTTCCTAGAAAGCTTAAAATTGGCATGGCTCTATACAACTTTTTTCTTGATACTGACAAATTGCTTACAAGTTCAAGGTAATACTCACTTCTGGTTTTTCAATGAGTGCAATTCAGGGTTTTGACTCAGTTAGTTAAGGCTCTCACATCCCTGCCGTTTGCATTTTCTCATTTCTGGTGCTGATCTCAGCACATTGGGCCACAGGTGTCCAGTCCACACACCTGCATCCCCTACCCTCGCTGTTCTCTGTTACCCTTCTCCACGTCAGTGTATGCGGGCACCTGTGGCTGATATCGTGATCTTTGTGGTTCTGGTCACACTGGATGCCTTTTGTGCACTCATCTCTGTTGATTGGCCAAGTTATGCTACAGCAACAGATAACACCAAATCACAGTGGTTTATGACAACCAAAGATTTGTTTCTTGCTCTAGCTACATATCCACAGAAGGTCAGTGGCAGTTCTGCTCAATGTCAATGTTTTTTTCAGGGTGCCTGTGAAAGAGGGGCTCCTAACAAGGATTCAGCCAATCACAGTGAGAAGAAGAGACAGATGGAGCCACATAATAGATCTTAAAGTCCACACTGGAAAGTACTTAAATCACTCCAATTCATATTTCATTGACGTTTGTGCTGTCACTTGGCCAAGTGCGATGGCATGGGGTAGAGAAGTATGATCTTAAGAAGAAATCACTAATTTTATTGGTACATTTTAGGTGTACAATAAGATGGCATTCATCATTGGGAATTTGTACTTGTACATGGTATATCTTGGTTCTTATTTTTTTCCCCATTCCCCTGTACTCCCTTCCACCCCTCTGCCCAGTATTCTAGATCCCTTTGTGGCATAAGCATGTCCCTCTCAGGCAGCCACATGAACTCCCACAAGTGTCCAAAAAGGCACAGAGAGGCAGGTGAGCAGGACACTGGGGCTGCCCTGGGTGACACCCGCCTGGACGCACCATCCCGATTGGGCCAGGGATAGAGACACACAGATGCCTACTGTCAGATCTCCAAACACTACCCAGGCTCAGTGTCCAGTGGAGTTAGCTCTGAATCCAGAAGACACTCTTAACAAGCCTCCCCGTGACATTTGCAAGGCCCAAGTCAAGAATACAAAAGGAGGCTCACTGGCTATTCCTCTAAATATTTTAAAGTTATAAGACATGCCACTAAACTCTGACATAACATGCGCTCCAACTTCCCACCGTGACAAATTACTCTTCATTAAGTCTGGGAGGTCAGATCCGCATGGGAGCATGACTGAGCAGAGAGCCTGCACAAGCCCAGGACCCAGGCCCACTTTGACAGGTCTGCCTATCCCACCTCCAGCTCTCTGATGCACTCAGAGAGGCCTCGTGATCACATGTTAGTGAGCACATTTCCATGCTCCATCCACATCAAGGACCACACTTTCGAGACAGCCCACAGTGCAGGAATAGGCTGTTCTTGAGCCTGCAGAATGCTCTAGTAAAGGCTATCTGACTACTGGGTGAGCACAATACTTTATACCTAGCAACTCTCACCTTTGGGGAGAGCTGTGGCCAACAGAGGGTCCAAAGCAACCCATAGTCATAGTCTAAGTAGAAATATACCTTAGAGAACAGAGGAATAACTTATGTCTGTGTAAAGTATTTTTGCCCAAATCTGTTTACGTCAGTAATAGGACCTAGTCATAAAATGAGTCTAAGAGATTGTATTCTAAGGCTCTCTGTGCTCTTGCTTCTGTTCAGCTGCAGACCCTGAGTCCCTTCTGATCAGTCTCACTGTGTTTCTCAGAAAACCTGACCCAGTCAGGGAATATTTTAAGCAACCTCTCCCTATTCACTTTAAAGAATACCTATTTCTTTTGAGGGAAAGAATTCCTTCAAAATTTCTCATTAAAATTGTTTTTATTTATAAAAGTGCATATTCCTTTAAGACTTTTATACCTACTCTGTAAAATAATGTCTAATTTTTTTTCCAAAGGCAACACAGATTTTGACTTTTGTTTAAGAATGCGATACTAAAGCGGAGAGTGGTGGTGTACTCCTGAAATCCTAGCACTCAGGAGGCTGAAGCAGGAGGATATCAAGTTCCATATTCCAGCCCAGCATGGGCAATTTAGACTCCTATCTACAGAAAGGGGGGGGGGGCAGGGATACATGTAGCTCAGTGCAAAAATAAAACTCATGCAAAAATAAAATAAAAAACCGATTAGGATGTCCATGTCGGTGTGTGATGAATTACTAGTGACTCTTTTCCCTCCTTGGCATGACCCCCACTCTGTGAAGAGAGAGATGTCTTTTGCAGATAATTGGTCAAGATTAAAAACCTGTGCCTAGGACAAGAGGCTGTGCTCTGGGTAAAATCAAACGAGGCTGCAATTGTGGCTTCCCCATCCAACAGGGAGTGCAGAGGGAAAGCCACATTCCAAACTGCGTGTTTTAATGAATAAGAAGTACATCTCTGTGGGCTAGCAAGTCTTTAGAAAAAAGCAGGTTGAAATGCTTTACAAATGTTGAATTATAAAATGTAAGTTAGAATTTTGGTTGGTATAAGCATATCCACTCTTTCAGATGCATGCCACTTACTACCAAAGTATTTTTTTAAGAGAACTGCCAATTTGCTTTATTTTATATGTGTTTATTTTTTTCATTCCCAACTGGGGACAATCTGAAACAGAAAAGCTCATATGTAACCAAGCTAAAACAAGAAAGACAATTACTTTTCCCTAATGAAATGTTCTATTTCCTTAGTTTGCTATTTCATTAATTTCCCAACTTCATTTTATGCTGATCTAGATTTTAGTAGTTTTCCCTGAACACAACTTGAACAGAGATGTTTGGATTAATTTTTTTAAAAAAGCATTGTGTATCTGCAATGTGAGAGACACTTTTCTATGAGCTGGATAACGGCAGAAGGCAGTTCAGGTTTCTCTGTCACCCAACTTCCATCTTAGAGCTGAAATGAGGATAAATTAAGACAGGCAAAAGAAAGAAGCATTGAACACACCGGTAATTATGCCACAGAAAATCAAGATAGAGAATGACTGGGAGGCAGATAACTTGTGGGAAGCCCTCTGTCTCCGCAGAGGTGAAATTTGAGCGGAGAAATCATTACGGAGAAGACTCAGTGACAGGTGAATATTTGGAGGCTAGCTGAGCCACCAGAATCCAGAACAGAACCAGTTTGGTATGCTGCAATATCACCAAGTCATTGTTACAGGAACATAATAAACAAGGGAAAGAATGAACTGAAGAAGGGTAATTACCTAGGGGTCAAATCAGGATATTCTAGATTATTATTAGGTCTGTGTATTAGTGGCAGAAATTCCCTGGAGGATTTAGAACAGAGCAGCGATGTGACTCCATGTTACTTTCAGATGATTACTTTGGTTATGAGTGTGGACTGTATTTGTCTAAAAGCCTAGTAAGAGTGCTAGCAGAGGAAATAGTGAAATGCGGAACCTGTTAGGACACCATGATTACTTGCTGCCTGGATCTACTTCTAAATTGTGGCCTTTCTCAATAGAGAAAATAAGACCTCCTCCATAGCTTGTGTCCACTCACTTTGACCTGGCCTCTCACCTGGGTTCATAGCATGTGCCCTTTGTTTCCTAGTCTCTTTTCTCTTTATTTTTTCCCTTGTACTCTTTTCCTCTTACATCATGGAATCACGTACATTTCCTACATATGTTCAGAGCTCTTACCCTGGTTCTCTGGGCAGAAGTCCGTGCAGAATTTTCCTTCTGGTGAAGACATGCAACAGTTGCACCTGGAGTCACCACACTCTGGTGTCTAGATGGGTTGAAGTACTTACAGAAGCCATGCACTGTTCAGAAGTTGCTCAATATTTAAGTGTATAACTATGATTCGGTAATTTCAGATAATAGGCAGATATGTTTTATTTGCCCCTTTCTGACTTAGTCATTTTACACTGTTAAATTATAATTGATGAGAGAACCAACTTTATTGACATAGAAATTCCATGTGTTTATGAAAAAGCAAAAATAAATAAATAAATAAAGTTTCTCATTTTTCCCCTGAAGTTACTGGGTACTGGCAGCTGGGTAGCCTTAAGAGAGTTAGAAACGTGCATGGTTTTCTGTTTAGTTTTCTGTCCTTATCATATATATCCAGATTAATTTTTTGAACATCATTTTCATAGTCTGTTATTAATCTTTCTGAGGTAGAACAGTTAGTGTCTTTGGTTCAGTTGATAACGTCTTTGATATGAAAATGCTCTTAGAATGTAGTGACTCAGATGTGCTTGTCATAGTCAGTTTTCTTATGGCTGAGACAAAACAGTCAACACTTACTAAAAGGAGGAGAGTTTTATTTTGGCTTTGGAGATAATGAGTCTTTGTATATAAACCATGCGGTGCTATTTAATTTCATTTCTAGCTAAGGGTCTCAACCTTCCACTTTGGTAGAGCTTTGGTAGGGATCAACTCATAGAATCATTTAGGAGAAAAAGCTGGATATAGTGGATAAGGGAAGATATTTCATATTTCTAGATGATATTCAGTGATTCCCATATTTATTTTCTTCACAAATCTCCTTGTTATTTTAGTGCTTTCAAATGGTTGTTCACAACAGAAATGAGATTGTTGTTCAGACTGGAAAGAGTCATGTATAGGAAGGCTATGGCCATGTTTTCCAACAGATAATCTCTCTGGCTCAGAGCTTAAGTCTATCAAGTCACTGAAATGAGCATTTGGAGTGTTGGACCTCAGTAAGCTACAGGGGGGAAAAAATCCCTCAAGTTGTCTTTGAAAAAGATTTTGCGTGTTTGCAATAAACTACTACATTTGAAGGGACAAATGCCATAAATAGTGACCTTTTTTTAATTTCAGAATTATTTGGAGCCACTATGGTAGTATCCTTCATTTCTTAGAACAGCTACTTTGTTTTCTTTTTCTTAAATTCTTTTATTGTTACATTGTAGGTATACAACACATTTACATTTCTCATTGGGAATTGTACCTTTACATGATGCATCTTGGTTCTTATTTTTTCCCCTTCCTAGCCCTCCCTTCACGCCCTCCACCCTTCCCTATTTACAAAGACTTTATTTCCATTTTTTCCATTTCTCAGCATTTGCCTTTTCCCTTCTTTCCTTTTCCCTGCCCTCCCCCACTACCCCTACCCCTTGGGACCTTTTCTTCCTACTTTGCATTATCAATTATTCATTCTAATCATCGGTACATTTTAGGTATACAATATAATGACATTCATCATTGGAAATTTGCACCTTTACATAGTCTCTCTTGGTTCTCATTTTTCACCCTTGCCCAGCCCTCCCTTCAGCCCCTCCAGTCCTCCCTATTTACAAAGATTTTGTTCCTATTTTTCCACTTTCTCATATTAAACCCATTCCCTTCTATCCTTTCCCCTAGCCCTCCCACTTCCTTCCTCTTTGCCCCTTTTCTTCCTATTTCACATTACCTATTATACATTTAGTCCTTATTTACACTTTCAGTTTCTCACACCAGAGAAACTATTTGGTATCTATACATGTGTGTCCTATTTATTTCACTTAAGAGTATCGCCTCAATGTACATCCATTTAGCCATAAAGTCTCTAATTTCTCATTTATAATGGCTGAATAATACTCCATTTTATTAAAAAACAACATTTTCTTAATCCAGTCTTCAGTTGATGGGCATTTGGGCTGTTTCCAAGTTTTAGCTATCACAAACTGTGCTGCTATGAACATGGGTACACATACATCACTGTGGTATGATTCTTTTAATTCTTTGGGGAAGATCCCCAGCAGGGAAATGGGACTTCCAGTCCTAGTCCTTTGAGGTATCTCCATACTGATTTCCACAGTGCTTGCACCAGTCTACACTCCCACCAGCAGTGAGTGGAGCAGGGTTCCTCTTTCCTCACAGCCTCGCCAGCATTCGTTATTTGTTGATTTCATGATAGCAGCCATTCTTTCTGGAGTGAGGTGAAATCTCAGTGTTGTTTTCATTTACATCTCTCGAATGACCAGTGATGTTGAACATTTTTGCATGTATTTATTTACTATTTCTACTTCTTTGTCTGAGAAATGTCAGAACAGCTACTTTATTCTTAAGATTAAGTCAAGATAACAAAGAGTTCACTAAAGATAAATCTTCTCACAGAGGTAATACCTTTGTTATAAATTTACCCACAAGTAATTTCATATATGTCAGTCTATACATCAGAGGTTAATTTCATACATTTAGTATTTAGTAGAGGTCTAGAAAATGCTATCTATGACATCTATGGCTAAAGGTATGAGATTTACTGCAGATACTTCCATGGAATAATTGTTAACTATGCCCTATGTAAATGAAATAATTTCCCATTTTCCAGATTAATTATTGCACTGAGAACTTCTGTGGAGTCTGGACCAATTTGCCTATATCAACCATTACTCTACTTCTGTGCATATTTTGTAAAAAAAAAAAATTAACTTAAAAGAAAAAAATTGGTATCTATAACCATCAAATACTATTTTTAAAAAGGAACCAGGATCAGATGAAAGAAAAGGGGCAAAGGGGAAGGGGAAGTGGGAGGGGGAGAGGAAAGGAAAGAAGGGAATGGGATTAATATGAGAAAATGAAAAAATGGAAACAAAGTCTTTGTAAATAGGGAAGGATGGAGGGGTTGAAGGGAGGGTGGGGGAAGGGGGAAAAATAAGAACCAAGAGAGACTATGTAAAGGTGCAAATTTCCAATGATGAATGTCATTATATTGTATACCTAAAATGTACCAATGATTAGAATGAATAATCGATAATGCAAAATAGGAAGAAAAGGTCCCAAAGGGTAGGGTTAGGGGTAGTGGGAGGGGCAGGGGAAAGGAAAGAAGGGAAAAGAAAAATGGTGAGAAATGGAAAAAATGGAAATAAAGTCTTTGAAAATAGGGAAGGGTGGAGGGCATGAAGGGAGGGCTAGGAATGGGGAAAAAATAAGAACCAAGGTGCATCATGTAAAGGTACAATTCCCAATGAGAAATGTAAATGTGTTGTATACCTACAATGTACCAATAAAAGAATTTAAGTAATAAAAAATTATATATACAACATCTTAAAAAACAAATGGGGGAACCAGGATAGATCAGAATTGTGCTGTCACAACAAACAACCAACCTTTAAAATTGAGTAATTTCAGGGATTTAGCTCAGAGGCACCGCACCTGCCTCTGAAGCACAAGGTCTTGAGTTCGATCCCTGGGTACTGAAAAAAAAAAAAAAAAAAGAAAGGGAAAAAAATCGAATGACTTCAAACTATAAAAATGACTTTCTCACTCATCGTTTATGGTCATTGAAAGTAGGCATGTGGTGTCTTACTCATTATGGTCCATATAGGATTCAGGCTAAGTGAGAGACCACCATTTCCAGCAATGCCATACCTTGGGCCCAGGGAACAAAAGAGCTTTTCAGGGAACAATTTAAATGTTGTGGCCCAGAAATGGCATACTCACCACTCATTGGCCGCAAGTAGTCACATGGTCCCAAGAGGCAGGGAGGGGAGCCAGAATTGCATGCCAGTTGTGGGAATATAATTCTCACATGTCTTAAAGAAGGGAGGCCTGGGGAATATTTTGATGAACACCCTAATGATTTCCACAGCAATCCAGATTGGGCTTCCCTAAGGCTTTCTGTGGACTGCTCCACTGAGTTTCAAATACATTCAAATACATAATTTCTTTCCAACAACTTAGCTGGAAGAATCAATTCTTGAGGGAAGACTAGAGAGAGGAGAAGGAAAAGCATTGCATTTGCCTTATTTTTTGCATTGCTTCCCTATGAATCAGAAAACACAGGCTACCTGACACATGCGGAATAGCAACTCCATAAACTAACTTCCCCTCGCTTACATCCTAATGCTGGTGAAGACAGACAGCATTATGTTGCACTGTGTCTGAGATTTCCTTTGGGAGGACTGAGTTTATCTGGCACTTTCCTGGCATCCTTGGACTTCTGCTTCTTTCAGAAATATTTCCACACCAGGAAATCAAAAACTATTAATAATCATTCATTTAGAAGGTGAAGTAGATTGAAAAAAATTTCTGAGTCGTGCCTTGGCTTTACAGGAGGGATTTCTCTTGGCTCATTCCCAAACACTCTGTTAGATTCTGTGGATTTCACACAAGAAATGTTAACCATAATCTCAACTACGCTGTCTATTAGGGAGATATGTCTGGCTTCACTGGCAAAACGGAACTGCTGTGGTCCAGCCACTCACCAGGGAAATAAGATAAGCTTGAGCTCCTTGCTACTTAAAATGATCAAGAACTCAGCTAAAGCATTTTTCCTTCTGTCCTGGTTTCTTTTAACACCTTTCGAGGTATATTTTACATATACTACACTGCAGCACATTTAACATGCACAATTTGAAATGATCGACTTACCATCAATATAATCACAGAGTGAGCATGTTGATCATTCTCAAAAGTTATCTGGTGCCCCCCCTTTACAAAAAAAATTAACTGGCAACAATATTTTTTACATGTCTATCCTATACAGAAATATAACTCAATGTATGTATATAATGTTTAATGATCAAGTCAGGGTGATCAACATTTCCATCTCTTCAAACATTTATCCTTTCTATGCAATTTAGAACTCTTGAATCCTTCTCTTGTAGTCATTTTGAATTGTTTAAGTTTTTGTAGAATGTAGTTAGCCTACTATGCTATACAGCACTACAACTAATTCCTCCTGCCTAACTGTATTAGATACATATTACACAACCTTTTTCTGTTCCTCTTTTCACTTAACCTTCCTGCTCCTGGTACCTACTATTCTATTCTCTTCTGTGAGATCAACTTTTTTCACTTCTACACAGGAACAAGAACATAAAGCATATTTGCTTTTCTGAGCCTGATTTATTTCACTTAACATGATCATCTAAGTGACTGCACTGGCAGAACTTTATTCTTTTTTTATGGCTGAAGAATTCTTCTTTGTGCATGCGTATATATATGCATTTGTGCATGTGTATGCCACACTTTCTATACCCATTCATCCATCCATTGCACATTGTTGATTGATTCCATATCTTGGCACTTCAGAATAGTGCTGCAGTAAACATGCTAGTGCAAATGTCCTTCAACATAGTGATTTCAGTTCCTTTGAGCATGTACCTAGTCAGGGGACTGATGGATCATACAGTCATTCTGTTCTTTGCTTTTTGAGGAACCTTCATGCTGTTTCCCATCATGACTGCAGTAATTTGCATTCTTATCACCAGTATATAAATCATTCCCTTTTATATTCCTTTTTTTACCCTACCCTTTTCCCATCCACAGATAACAAATTACCTGCATTCTGTCACTGTATATTAATTTTCATTTTCTAGAATTATATAAGAGGGATCATATAATATGTACTCTCTTTCTAGTACCTTTCACTCAGAATAACTTATTTAAGGTTCATCCATGTTCTTGTATACATCATAACTGATCTATTTTCATTGGTTCATAGTATGTTATTAAATGTATATATCATAATTTGTTTATCCATTCTGTTGATAAACATGTGTATTGTTTCCATTTTGTATTACAAATAAATCTGCTTTTATATTCTATATAAGTCTTTGTAGGATCAGGTGCTTTCCTTTCTGCTAGGTAAAGACCTGGAATGGAATGATTATATTGTATATGTATTTATATTTTTTAAAGTCCAAGAATGTTTTCCAAAGTGCTGTACCATCCTGTGCTCTCAAAAACAGTGTCTGATATTTGCAGTTTCTGCACTTTCTCCTTCCACACTTGATGTTGTCAATCTTTCCTATGTGAATGCATGTGTAATGGTGTTCCCATGTGGCTTGGACATGCATTCTCTAGTGACTACTGATGGCAAACATCTTGTCAGATATTTATCTGACACCCTTATATTATTTTATAGTGAAATATATTTTCAAATGTTTTGCAGAATTTTATTTGACTTTGTTCTTATTGAGAGCTTGTTTTGTTTTAAACTTTTTAATTTTGAGATGACTACAAACTTGTACAGAGACATGAGGAACTATAAAAGACAAAGCTGTTTTCAGTGATTTAAAAGTTATGCTGCCAATCTCATCCACATCGCATTAATGTGCATTTCCTACAATATAAGTGTGTATTTCTTATAAATCCGTAAATCCTACATAACCAGAAATCCAGGAAATTAATATTTGTACATAGTTACCATTTAATATTCACACTCCAGTCAAGTAAGTTTTGCCAGCTGTTCCAAAGTCTTTTATAAAGAAAAAAAAACACTTCAGATTCATATGTTGCATTTTTCACGTCTCTGGTTTCCTTCAGTGTGGAACACATTTACTTTACTTTTTCTTTTTAGCTTTGGAGGAACTTGAAGCTTTTAAAGATTTTTGATCAATTATTTTGTATAATGTCCTTCAATTTAGATTTATATTTTTCGTTATGCATTTTTGTTAGGATTATTACAAAAGTGATAGTGAATTCCTGTCATTGAATATTACTTTTAATAAAAACATCTTTATTGTGATATAAATGAGAAACTATAAATGGCTCCTATTTAAACTATACAGGTTAATATGATACAACTTATGTACATATCATTACAATTTTAAAAAAACTATATCTGTAGCTCTTCCCAGATTATCCTGGAGCCCTCTGTTATCCAAATCTCCTCCACATCCCAATAGGAAAAGTTATCTATTTTCTGTTGCTGTAGATTAGTTTGCATTTTCTATAATTTTATATAAATGGAATCATACAGTGTGCATTATTCTTTGTCTAGCTCCTTTCATTTGACATAATTGTTTTGAGATTCATTTATCTTGTACCATATACTAATATTTAACCCTTTGTATTTTTAAGGTGTATTCTGTTGCATGATATACCATTGTTGTTGGAAATCTGTGATGGTCATTTGAATTGTTTCCAGGCTGTGACTATTAAAATAAAGTCTTTGTGTGGATATATGCTTTTATTTTTCCCTCTATTCTTTCTTTCTTTCTTTCTTTCTTTCTTTCTTTCTCACTTGCTTGCTTGTTTGCTTGCTGGCTGGCTTTGGAGAGCTCATCTATTTTTTTCCTTTTCTAATCATTGGTGGTACACATCTCTATTAAATGTTTCAAAATCTGGTCCCCTCCCCTTCATCTTTTGGAGCCTTTCAAGGGTGTAATTATTCAAATGTATCAAGACTTGAATGTTTCCCTCAAAATATTTTTTGTGAGTTATATGCTTTGTGCTATGCGCTTGGTTATTTATTTTCTTGGGTATTCAAAGCTAACAAATTAGAAGAAGGCTATGTTTCTCTGACATACAAAAATAATGATAACACTTTCTATGTACTTTGTTGGCTTTCCTTCTCTAAAGAATATTTCTCCAGTCAAGGATTTCTTAATTTCTTCAGAAGCTGATTGTCATGACACATATGAGGAGATGATTCTGGAAATAAAGTAGTTTTATAGATTTTGGTATACAAATAATAAGATCTTAAATATGAACAGATCTGTTTCTTTTTTGTCCTTTGAACACAACTAAATTACAGGCCCAGGCATCTGTTCTAACTGAGTAAGTTTCTGTGAGTGGATAAAAACAGACACAGTGTGTGGCACCTCCAGATCTGCTCATTACAACCCATTCTATACAACCTTCAACATTCTTCCACCTTCCCTGATGTTCTTGTTACAAGTGTTGAAGAGAGTAGACCACCAAGATGAAGTGATAGTGGTTACCTGGTCACCACCTCCAAGAGAATCACATATGGATCAGAAACACTAATTAGATTATGTTAATAGTTTCCACTGTATTAAGTCATTGGAATTTGAAGATTTTCCTATTATAAGAATTATCATATAGTAATATAGAGATCATTAGGACCAGAAATATATGTCAATAAGGCTTCTGCATTTTTCTACTGCTACGTCCTTTTTCCTGGACTTCAGGCTTCAAGCCCTTGATGGAATGCTCTAGCCCACTGAGACAATAGTGCTTAGAGTTTAATTGAAAGGCATAACTACTGTGCAATAGTCCTTTTAATCAAGATGTAAAAAGGAAACTTTATTAAACTGTGATTGAGTATATAAAATTAAGATGTAATGCATTTTAAATATATTAGCTCAAATTATAAAATATTAAATTAAGATTTAATATATTAAATTAAACACAGATTAAACTAGATTGAAAAAAATGCTTTTAAAAATCTTAAATACACCAGAGAAATTATTAACCATTTTATTTGAAAGTGAAAATCTAGTGAGTATCAGAGTGATGAAAGAGGGAGAAATGAGGCGAACCTAGCCACACTGGGTACAGAGCAGTTATTCTGCCAGGTAAAGGAGGCTATCAAAGAGTAAGCTGGAATTTGGACCTAAAGTAAAGAGAATAAAAGCAAAATTCAGAACTCATCGAATTTCACTAGATCCCACGGGACACGAGTGGCAGCGCCAGCCCTGACAGTGAGCACACAGCTGATCTCTTTAGAACTGTTATCTTTTCCCACACCAAACACAAAAACCCCTTGGACATGATTCTGTTACTTGAGCTTTTTTAACCCTTGAGATTAGCTGACTCTACTGACACCGACCCTTGGATCTACTCAAAAGCTTCGTGGGGACAAAAAATCAAAACTAGAAAGCACAGGATGCCTTACAGAATAAAAAGGAGAGAGAGAGAGAAAGAGAGAGAGGGAGAGAGAGAGAAAGTAGGATAGAGAAAAAGGAGAGAGGGAGAGGGACAGAGAGAGAAGGGAGGGAGGGAGGGAGGGAAGGACTCCATTTTTCCTGTTTAACTCGGAGGATAAATAAATATAATCATACCACTGCACTGAACTTAATAAATACTGATACAAAACTCTTCAAATAAATATCACCCCATCCAATTTCTAAATAGCCTTAAGAGAAAAGTACAATTTTTTCAATTATAAAGATAAAGAAATCACAAATCAGAGAGTAAAAACATTCGCTAGGGATGAAAGGGCCAGAAAGTTACATAACCAGATTCAAAGCTTAATCTTACTCTAAAACCATGTTCTTTCCATGCACTAGTACAACACTGTGTGTCTGTGTCTGTGTGTGTGTGTGTGTGTTTGTGCTGGACTGTAAGAGTGGTCTGTGTTTATGATTGAAGTACATCCATAAAGAGAGTCGAGAGGTTTTCCGAGGACAAGTCTCTATGCATAATCACTAGGAATTAAAGTACATGTGATGGTAATAATAAATAATAATTATATCTGTTACCATTTATTAACCAGTTAATGATGTGAGACATAATGATAAATACATTGCCTGGAACAATCTATTTTATCATCTGAACAACTCATAAAATAATAAGAACTATCAGCACCTCCATATTATAAGTTAGAATCCTTAGAGAGCTTAAGAAAATGTTCAAGGCCGCAAAGTTTTCAAGTCACAAGGTTGAATTCAAACTCAGAGTTGCCTACTTCGCCCCCCCTTCCCTCCCTCCTGTAAAGCACTCTTCATTAATAGGATTGGAATATTTAGATGAAACAAGAAGAGCGAATAAGAATTGTAAAGTAGGGCTGGGGATTTAGCTCAGTGGTTTTGCCACCTGCTGTGCAAGCACAAGGACCTGAGTTCAAGCCCTGGTATCAAAAAAAAAAAAGAATTGTGAAGTATTGTGGTTTCTACACTAGAGCTGTTCAGTGGCTTTTTCCCAAGTATTAGAATCTAAAGATAATAATGTGCTTATATTCATGTAGGGTGTTATCGGGCTGCCATGATTTTTGTCTTAATACTGAAATAAATAATGGAGGTATGTCGAGGTGCTGTTATACATGCTAGGCAGATGAATGGGGTCTGTTTTTATTTATTACACTTAGTTTTTTTAATTTTCATTCTTCAACCTACTATATAGTTTGACTTCATTCTTTTCCAAGTTGTAAAGGATACCAATGACAATACTAAATGTCAGCCATTTTCTGAGCCCTGTTTTGTTATTTGTTTGTTTTTTCAGGCACTGGGCATTGGACCTAGAGCATTTGCACAGAGCTATATCTCTAGTTCTTTATATGATTTTTTTGTATGATCGCCTATGTCACTTAGTTACCCAGGCTGGGCTGGAACTTGTGATATTCCTAGCTCAGCCTCCTGGAATGCTGGATTGCAGGCGTGTGCTACCATACCCAGCTCGGCCCTCATTTCTTATGGCTATATTTCAATCCAGTCAACTAAGAAGTCCTCACCGGCTTAAAATTCTCCTTTGATTTGGTTTCTCAAACACTACACTCATTCTCCTAGCTTTCCTCCTGTCCCTCTGTCTCATTTAACGCTTTTTCACCATTTTCAACAACTTTCCCACTAAATTTCAATGCTTCCATATTTGACAATTTCCCTAAACTCTTCATCTCCAAACACAGATACATCTGTATATCAATGACAGCCCCCTCTCTGGTGTGTCTTATCTTGATTAAAGGTACAATGTCTAGACATTTTCTTGGATGATCTCAACCGTATCTGAAATCTATATCTTGTTTGTTTGTTTTTTTGGTACGGGGGATCAAACTCGAGACCTTGTGCTTACAAGGCAGGTGGCAGAACCACTGAGCTAAATCCCTGGCCCATGAAATCTTTATCTTCTTAATCTTCTATATCTTCTCTTCTGACCTCTAGATCCAGATCTCCAATTTCTTAAACCTAAATGCCTCTACACCTAACCCATGTCTGCATCTGTTTCCAGACACCTTTATCTAGATATCAAACACTATCTGCTCCATATCAATCAGCCTAAGAGATGATTAAAAACATGCTCTCTGAGATTACTACTTGTGATCTTTAACAAGTTACTAAGGACTTCCGTATCCATACATTACTTGGGTTTTCCAGCAAAACAAAATCAGTAGAAAATACAGGTATAACAATGCAAGGGAATTATTACCTAGGCTCACAGAAACAGAGGGAGGAGGGTGTACCATGGCTATCTGTGTTCTGGTGAGCCAGAAGATCTGATAGCTCTCATCTCAAGAAGATGGGAAGCACAGAACAAGAGAGACCAAGAATACAGCACCAGCCCACAGTCAGAGCCCTGGAAACTCATCGCAGTCGTTGATATGAATGTGAGTTAGAAGACAGATGACACTGGAGATCAGTGTCTAAGGAAATGGCAGCAGAACATGTGCCTGCTCAAGCAGGCTGGAAGTCTTCTAAGTGGGCGCTCCGTATTTCTTCTTCTCTCCCTTTTTACTCCATTCAGGATACAAACCTATTGGTTGGTTCCACCCACAACTGGCTCTGGTCCTGGTCTTCTCCTCTCAGTTTGCTGGTCTACAAACCAATCGTCTCTGAATACACCTCACAGACAGACCCAGAAGTGTGCTTTAGTAATCTGCTAGGCATTTCCTACTACACACAAGTTGATATGTCACAGTTAACGGTCACAGTCAGTTTCTCTGTTTGGTAAAGTGGGCAAAATTATATTACCTGCTCCATAATGTGACCCACCTAGTCTATGTTGGCCCCGGTCTTTCTCAGTGTAGTTACTCTATGTCTGTAAAACCCCACTCCTGTCCTACACCACCATGCCTCTGAGCATGCACTGCTCTACATCAGGGCTGCCGAGATTTTAACTTGACGATCTCCACATAATTCAACATCGATATTTGGAATAAAGGTATATTAGCTGAATTCCTCCAGCTCCGGTAAGTGCTTTTCCTAATTTGTTATTCAAAATGCCCACAAAACACCAAGACTTAAGGAAGTTCAACCTCCTGGTGAGCAGGCAACCAAATGTCTGCTTCCTCTGCCTGTTACCCGAGAATGGCTTCACCCTGTGCTGTAATGCACCTGTGAAACTATATAATTGCTGGGCTGGAGAGAACATTCTTTCAGTTTCGCAGAAGAGAATCAAGTAGGAAAATATTCAGAGATGACATGTAATGCACATGCATCCATACACAGGCACACACACACTAACACACACACACACACAATTTCTTCTCCGGATGAGTCAGTGAGTGAGACTTTGAGTTTCTACCATTTTCTGTACAGTACAGCAAACTTGCCACCCACCCAAATGTGTAGTTTATCCTTTTTAAGCTTGAAAATATGAGTCTACATTTTCACTGATCATTCACTGTGTTTACATACTTTTTGTTCCATTGATACATTACTGTCCATATTTTAACGTCCATTCTAAGAGCTACCACGACCATTTTAAGATCATTTTTGAAGAACTTCTGCAGAAAATAGCATTTTATTTGCTTCAATAATTGTTATTGTAGTGTTTAATAATAACATTATGTCCTGTGAACGCATATCTCATACAACATTTTCAAGTCTGACAACAAGCTATTAGATTGTAGCTATAATGTACAGATAAGAGAGAGATATTCAATGAGATTGAGTAAGTTGTGCAAACTCAAAACTAACATGCACAACCCTAAACTTTAAGCCCAACCTTTCCACTATTAGCCCACACCCACGTAGCCTCTCCCACCTCCTGCTTAGAATATGGCTCAATAAGTATTTATTTACCTGTCTAATCACCTTAATTTTTTATTTCCATTTTTCAAGCACAGTATCTGTCATATTAAAGAGTTTAAAATATTTATTGACTATATTAATCAACCAAAGAGTAATCAAATACCTATTGGTAGTGAAAATATGTTGATAAAAAATGTGGTGCCAAAAAATACAAAACATGGTCTCAGCTTTTAGTAGTTTGCAATCTTCCAAATTAATAGTAACACAGAATAATATAAAGGCACAGGAATACATTCAAATTTTTAATTCTACCTTTGCTGATACCAAGATTGGGAAAGTCATGATTTTTCCGTTATATGACTTTGGAGCTTTTCAAAACCAAAAAGGTTCAGTTATGTTAAAAGCTAACTTCTCACTCTCACAATGTCACTGGCCTCAAAGAAAGTCAATCCCTGATAGCACTGCACACTTTACATGTGTAAATCACTGGCATTTAGCAAGAATTGGTTTAAAGAATTTGCAAGTTACAACAGACTCTACTTGAGAAAGCAGGCTTATGAATCTGCTAAAATTTTCACTGGTTATAAATAGCAAAAAAGTTAATACAGGCAATTTACTATGATTGTGTTATTTCATCTCAGTTCCTGAGCTATAATGCAGAGTATGTACAGACATAGTCTTTACCAGAAATGGGCACATAGCAGGAACTAGGAAAATGTTATTTTCCCTCTCCTCTTCTCCCCTATCAAATTCTCTTGCCATCTTGCCAGACATTTAAAAATAACATTTGTCCACTTGACTCTTCTATAAAGACTGATTTTTAAAACATTTCGGTTCATAGAGCCCTGGCATTGATCAACAAAGACAGGGTCCTGCTTCAGCATCAGAGGTTCAGATCTAAATAACCTTCAGGGTCTTGCCAGGTGTTTTCTATTCAGTTTATTTATTTCCACTTCACAGTCAGAAGTGCACTCATCCACCATATTTGACCTGCATTCATCTACTTCCCTCGCTCAGACTCAGCTTTGGGATGGTATGACATTAGAGCTTTAATATGCATCAAGAGGAACCCTAGTTTCCAGTTTCCATATTTACCTTGCACATCACACTTTCCTCAGCAACAAATTCTACTGTATGTATTTTTATCAAAAATTTTATCAATGAGGAAAAATTTAAGAAATGTTTTTCTATGCAACTTTGATGATTTCATCAAGCAGCAACTATTTATGGAGTGCATACTCTGTACAAGGCATTATAAAATTGACTTCTGGTACCTATGAAAATAAGTTTCAAAAAGAGCCCACAAAAATCTGTGCCTTGATTCTACCTTAGTGTAATAAGAAATTTTGTCATCAACAAATTATGATAAAAAAACAAATTATAATAGAGATAGAATTCATGAAATTTTAAGTCATAGCTATGGTTCCTAGTAAATTTTAGATACAGATTCTTCAAACTTTGACCAAGTCTGAGATCTAAAATGAGACTTAATGGAGTTTCTAAGGTAAACATTTCTTAGCCACAAAGTTATTAAGGAAGGTCTTAATACTTTTATGCCTAGTGTTCCATGTTTGGAATGGCACATAACAATGGAACATAATAAAATTTTCTTCTCTTCAGATTCTTGTTTCCTGAATTTTTCTGGGTAACATGTATGAGTTTCATGAAAAAATTCAAAAAAATTGCAACCACTGGCATAAATGGAATAAACATGGATATAATCCATTCTATTGAAGATGGTGTTTAAATCATTCATTTTTGTGCCATCCACGAAATACCATTTCACAAATATTTAGAATAATTGATGCAGGATATTTTAAATTTTTACTCCTCCATGTTTACAGGACACAGTCTTTACATTCCTGGTGAAGAGTTGGTGCCTGTATATCACACATCTTAATCCACCACCCCCTTTGCCTCCTCTGCATCACTTGATGCCCTTCCCATTTGACAAAGACCTGTCTCCTTAGTTTCTATTATCTATCTTCTATTTTGCACTTTATTTATGATTTGGGTTTCTCATACAAAAGAAACCTTAGTCCCCCTTCTCTACCCAATAATGTAGCACATGAGAGTAGACTTCAAAATGTTACCAAAAGACCATTTCTGGCTATGATGTAAAGGCATTTCACATTTCTCAAGCAAAGAGAGGATACAAAAACTTAGTCACTAGTTGATTAGAAGTTGGCAGAAAATTGCCAAGTATAAAAAAACTATTTAAGAATAGAGAAAAAAACCTTACTAATGAAATGTCACAAAATATCACAGTTCATTAGTCCTAGCTTCCTGATGCCAACTAAATTAACTATCGACTCAAATAAATTGTTTCTTTATACAAGTATTTTAAAATATCAAAAATCTTAACCATTAAATTCTATAAATACAGTTAATAATTATTTTAAAAGTAATTTTAATATCTCAAAGCTCCTTACTTAAAGATTACAAAGTGCAAAATATCTGAATTGAACTGAATTTATTACTATGGAGCAGCTTTAAGCTTTATTTTAATTCTTGGATTACTGAACTCAAGAATCTATTTGGCAACCTGTTTATGTGTTATGTATGTTGTAATTAAAGCTGTAAATGTATTCATAAGCACATTTATAAAAAATTATAATGGTGTGTGTTTAGAATCTTTGATTTTTGTTAATCTTAAAGTTTCAAGAAGAGTAAAATACTTTGAAAGTACCATTTTTCTATATTTTCTTTTTTTTCATTTCTGTATAGAATTTAAGTAAGGATTGCTTTGGTTGGAAATATCTGGATTTTTCTTATTGCCCAAACTTCCAACTGGGGGGAAACTTTTTTATTACTTGAGTCTTTGCTCTTTATTTAACTATTAGAATTCTGAGACTGAAATTAAAATGAAATAAAACAATGAAACATACATGTTAAAATATAAATGTCTCATCACATTGATACCATTTTCTTGATTTTGCTGAGAAACACTAAGAGAAAAATAACTTGTAGAATCTTTTACTTACTATTTCTCTTTCTAATATTCTGTGTGTCTAAGTGATCTGAAGTGGAATCAAGTAATCAATAAATATTCCTCTAGCTATAAGATTAAATATAATATTGACTTGTAATTTATTTTGAAATCTACCACAGCAATATTATTTTCATTTTAACTTATGTTAGAGCAGTAAATGTACCATGAATATTTCCCATGAGGATCTATCTGTGTCTACTTTTCATGAGTATTTTCTCACATATACCTCTAGGGACTATCTTGTTTATATGGGTTATAATTATAAGCATCTTACTTATAAATACTATCTGTAAAAGACTTAATCCATATCTATTCCTCTTCAAATGGCATTTAAATGGGCATATACATATAACTATAAAATTCAGTAGCTGCTCATTTAACTAAAATATCTTAAGGTCTTGGAGTGTAGCTTAGTGGTAAAGTGCTTCCCTGGCATTGTGAGTCCCTGTGTTTGATCCCCAATACTTCAAAAAAAAGGGAAACAATAACTGAAAAGATAAATGAAGGGAAGGAATGGGAAGAGAAGGGAAGGGAAGAGAAGGTAGAGGACAAAAAAGGGAAGGAAGGAAAGGGAAAGAAGAAGAGAGTAGTAGCTTGCTGGGCCAACAGTGCCCACTGCTGTCTTGACCCTGGAGAGTAAAAAAAATAAGGATTTCTGTAACTTTTTTTTAAGAGTAGGAAACATTTATTGAGAGAAAGATAGCTTCTATCTAAGAGAGACAGAAGGGGGACTGGAAAATGGGTTGCCTGCTCACCCTACTTCTCAAAAGTGCTTTAAGGGACAAATCCATGAGGTGAGGCGGGTTCAAGGTGGGACAAAACTATAGTCAGCTAGTAAGATTGCAATTACAGTTGCTTAGGTAATACTGATCCAGTGAGAAATCACAAGGTGGACAAAACTATGAAAAACCAATAAGACTACAAGTTCAGTCACTCAGGTAATATTGATTAAATGAGGATCCAATGGGGAAACAAGTCACCTAACAAGGGTACAAGGAATGAGCAAGAATGTTCAGTGGTAAGAGGTGTGTCAGGGATCTTTCCTGGAGGATCTCAATCACTGCTATTCATCCTTAGGGAAAGCACATGGGTGTGGTAGTTTCCTCTTCATTTATAATCCTGACTTTCAGTGAACTGTGTCTCCACTATCCTCCATGTTGATTCCTTGAAGGACGGTTCTGTCTAACTGCCTACAAGATGTCTAATTAACTTACCTGTGGACAATATTCCCCCCTCTGAAGAAGAACCCCTGACTGCTGTGAAGGGGCAAAGGGCACAGACTGGTCTGGCTACTTCCGGCTGAAGAGGGTTGTAGTTGTTATCAGCAGCCTGAATTACCTCTACAGAGGGTCTATCTAAAGGGCCTGGATAGGCATCTTGGTAGCCATATAGCTTAGAGTCTGGAGGAGACAAAGCCAAAGAAACAGTTAAGAGTACATGGGCCAAATTATAAGGTCAGCAGAATTGCTATGAATATAGCCAACAAGTGTTTCCACCAGGAGGAACTAGCAATAGCCTCCCACAAAGAGGATAAGGAAAAGGTCCAGGAGACTTCAGAATCCAACATAGAAGGACATCTACAATTTTAAATACCCAGCTTCAAGGCAAAGAAATGAAGTTAAAATAAGAAATAATTACATTAAAAAATACAAATTTGCTCACACTTAAAATTTTGTGTGGAGTTTGTGCCATTATAGCAAAAAGGAAAAAAAAAAAGTAATACTGATTGACTGTTCTTTTAAATCTGAAATTTCACACATTAAATGAATGAAGAAAATATATATTTTTAAATTATTTCATCTCAGAAACAAAATCACATAAAAGGAGTTATCAAAATCTGTGAAGGGAAAAGACACGGAAGGAAAGGAGAAATAGAGCCTACTGAAATTCAGAAAACTAACAAGAGA
Source organism: Heterocephalus glaber (assembly GCF_000247695.1). The sequence goes on along the minus strand of NW_004624742.1, from coordinate 16,396,547 downwards.
AGAGATGATAATTCAATTTGGGGTCTGGGAGAGGCAGAGATGGAGCAGGAGTCCAGTGAGCTCATGGGTAGAGTTTGGGGAAAGCACACAGAGCTTTGTGTGAGCTCACACTCATGCACACCCATGAAGTACTTGTGGAAAGCTGACACACATCCACTGGAGGAAGAATTCTTTCTGTAGTTTACTACATTTTGACTTAGAAACTAAATAACTGACCCTTATAATTCCAATCACTCTTCAGTTACTAACAGAGACATCTGCTTGTGAATACCACTCACTAAGCAGTGTAGTACTTTTTGAGATATGAAATTTCCTGACCGAATATCACTTGCAGCACTAAGTTCATTTCTCTTTGAATATACAGCCATACCCTATAAGAAGAGTGTTCAAGAAGAAGGAAAGAAAGCTGGGCATTTAACTCAGCAGCACTGCACCTGCCTTGCAAGCTCAAAGTCCTGAGTTCGATCCCTAGTATCAAAAAAAATAAAAGAAGGAAAGAAACAAAAGGACTGAAATAAAATATTCTCCAAAAAGCAGATTTTATTTTCCATTATTAAGTAACAAGGAGATAGGTATGAAAATAAGATTTGAAAGTATTTTCAGTATATCAACAGATATACCAATTTTATGAAAAGAAAAATTTTATAATTTCTTTTCAACACTAGAAGATACTTTAATGGTCCCATTATGAAATCAAATCTTTTAAGTCTCTTTAATATGAGATGGGAAAACTAGCTCCATCTAGCTTTGCCAATCACAGATATGAATTCTAACCTCTTTGGCCTTGAATTCTCTAATCAAGAACAGAGAAATAATAGTATGTAGCCTCTTAGGAGTGTTTTGAGAATGAGTCAGCTTTTGGTTGATGCTCAATAGATACTGTGTTGTGTACTCAATCAACAGATTATTATTGATCAGAATTAGGCTGGCTGATGGGAACAAAAATTAAAAATGCATCATGTGCATGCCCTTGAGAAGTTCACCAACGAAAAAACCAGACAGCTGGGCAAGCACAACGCAGTTTGATAAATGCACCAATTCAGCCTTGGAAGCTTGTGTTAGGGGATAGGATTTTACATAAGCAGAAAATCCCCAGTACTTCCTCCTATCACACAATGTTCCACTCTTTGCAATTTTTCTCCCCAAGCAGTGCTGTGTGATCACTGTGGCGATGAGATAGCGTAAAAGTCAAACGCGCTAAAGCAAATCCCAGCTTCTTTGGAGGTATGAGGACATGGAAAATCTCCATTTCCAAGAAGCTGTGAGATCATGTCTGATTTAAGTCTCAATTCTAAACAAACCAGGGCTCACACTGGGTTTCATGTGTAGAATTTCATGTCCAATCCCTGTAAGGAGGTGATAAGGCCTGTGTCACAGTCAGTCAGTAGCAGGCAATGGCAATTAACAGGATTCCACTAACCTGGAGATGCGCCAGGCTGGCAAAAAAAGGATTAGAAAGTAAATGAAGTGAACAACCATGAACCAGCAAATAGGGCTTAATGGACAGTACAAGTCAGTGAGGCAAAAATGGGCCATTTGCTCACATTGATTTTCACTGCCCATTGAGCTGCATTCCTCTTTTGCTTTCTAACGCATTTATCTTGGCATAGGCAAGTTCTCTGCCTGTCACCCTGAGGACCATTCCATTGACCCCACCCACTCCCATGAATGCCCTACACAGAAAGCTCTCTCTTTCAAGAATCTCGACGTGATGTAAAGATGACTTGGAGAGTCAGAGAAAGAAATTCCAGTGAGGTCTTACATTAGGCACATAAAACTGTATGGGCTGTGGAGACTTTTACAAGAGAATTGGAAGGACATATTCCAGTTTCATACAACTTGTGTGTTCCACCTTATTTATAAATAATTCACGAAGTAAAGGAAAATATACTAACCTGCTATTTTCCACAAGTTCTGAATCACCTCCTATGGATGTGCCAAATGACTGTTGCTATTCAGAATAACTAAACTTGTACAGTCATGCATTCCTCACTAATTATGACAAAATAAAAAGCCATTCTGCTATTTAAACTCTAAAAACAGACAAATTTTAAGTGCTATCCAGCTAACAAAGAGTATTTCCACCCTTTCCTCCTCAGTTCTCTCTTCATCTCCTCATATCTCCTAGCTCTTTTTCCAATTAATTATTACTATCTCTCTTTTTCTTTTGAACTGAGTGCTTTCATATTCTCTCTACTCCAAATCAAAATGTACCCCAAAAGTAAATAAAATGCCTACTAATCAAAAGACAAGAAAATGGATATTTTCCCACTGCATTATGCAACAACTGTGGTCCAGGTAATTTCTCAGCACCCCTTCTATTTGTGTCTAGTCTCAGGACGACGTGGCTACTGAGATGTTGAAATTTCATGAGTTATTTGCAGAAGAAGAAAAAAGTATTATCCACTTTCAAATGTAACTGAAATACTTGCCATTAACTCAGCTCACTTTTGTGTCTTAAAAAAATCAGGTTCAGAGAGCAGTATTTGTCTACTCACACCAAATATTTTCATTATATGAGAATTTAGTAGGTGATAAGCACAGAGAATTGTAGTTAATATGAATTTCCCTTGAAAAGGGCCACCCTGGCCCTTCAGTAATTCAGTAATTTCTCCATCATTACAGAGCGCTTACACATCCACCAATGTTGTTTGAGGAAGCCTCTGAGTTTTCCCTAGCTGCACTGGAGGGTGAGACCTTACTTAGTTGGTGAAAATTAATGAGATTCTAATCTGACAAAGAATGGCTGTAGGCCTAAAAATGACAATTTTTTCCAAGCTAATTAACAAGAATTTTTTCTTGGGTACCATAAGTTAATTTATTTCTCTGTTACCATCATAAACAACGTCTAATTCAATTATTTGGCACTAACATGCCCCAAGAAATAATCAGGGATAGTTCATGAGTCTACGGTTTGGCATAAACATGTGATTCCTTTGGTTTTTGTTTTGTTTTAAGATGTCAACAAATTAGGTAAAAAAAGAGAGAGAGACAGAGAGGAATATAGGGAAATCTTGGATGTTACAGGTCATATTGCCTTTGGTTATTAGTTCTGTCCTACCAGTGTTTTGCTTCCCTGTGGACCATTTTCCCCCTTTCTATAAAGAGGCTCTGCCTTCCCAAGATACACCCTGGGAATTATAGGGCCAGCTGCTTTGGTGCTTCCCTGGGGTTATGGTTACCAGTAGAGGAGGAAGCGGGGCGGGGGGGCGTTTCAAACTCCACAAAGTTTTAACTTCAGATGCTTCCGCAGAAAAATAATCCACTATATTCTAAGCTATGTAAGCATAGCACTTGATGATTCCTTATGTTTCCAAAGCAGCGTGTGCGCCATATCACATTCACGCTGTCACCATCTGAAACACACCCCAGCACACAGGAAAGATGTTCCGGCAAGGCTCCTATTACATGCATGCACCCCACCTGAGACACCTGGAAATAACAGCGCTTCCAAACGTAGGGGGGCTGTGCTTCAAAGAACAGGAAACTTCTGGGTTGAAATTACTTTTAGCCGGATTAATTGATCCAAATATGAACCTCTAAGTATTCTATCTGTTCTTTGAATTATTCCTAATATTCTCTAAATGAATCTCCATTTTGATAATTTCTATCTACCTCTGATCTACTCTATCAGATTTTCATCCTAAAAATGCACATTTTTTTTCATATCAGTCTTCTACTTAAAAACTGTCAATGATTTCTTGATGCCAAAATAATTCAAATGCCTTTGGTTGACATTTAAAGTTCTCTGCCATCTGGCCTCAACTTGCCTATGGTTACTGACTAGTCCCCTGTGTATCTAAATATAAAGCCTCCGATCAGCGTTAGTCTAATCACGGTTGCTCCATCACCCTATTTCTTCAGCACACAGTAGAAACCCCACGAGCTTGTGAATACTAATTCTCTCTCTCTCCCGGCTTAAAATTTCCACCTCTACTTTCTTTTCACTTTTATTCTTTCCGCTTTCTGGATTCCACTTGCTTTTAAAGGATTTGTCCTTATCTGCAAGCGTTGGGAGGTAGTAGGGTCCACTGGGAAGTGTGGCACTGGAGTTTCGAAACTAGAGAGAAGGACTGGCTTTTCATTTCACCCCGATGTAGAACAAAAATATGACCTTGTATGAGTGACTTAACCCTTGGGTCCTCTATTTCCTCATCACTTGAATGAGCTTAAGAATTGCTTTCCAAAAAAAAATTTTTTTTAAATACAAATAAAAATAAAAAAGAATTGCTTTCCGTAACTTAATTTCCAAATAACATGTCTGAAAAGGTATTTTGAAAATACAATAATAAACTATTTCCTCTTTGAATATGACATACAATTATGATTTTCTCCTGAACAATTAGCATTTCCTGTGCATTTATAATATGCTAGGCACTGCTCTGATTCATAACAATATTATGATTCTTAGTATCACTATAATTTATAGATATAATACAGAAAGGTTAAGTCATTTGTCCAGCCTAAAACAATAGATAAAATAGATAGACAGATAGATAGATAAAATAGATAATAGATAAAACTGTGATCTAAACCAAGGTAGCTGGAGGCTGGAGACTCCTTTCATTAGGTTACATTATACCAGTGCTTCTACTGTCTGGTAATCAATTGGTAACGTACATTTAGTCCTCCAGCCAGTCACCATAGGTCCTCCGCTTTGTATCTTACATGAGATACTTCACACTTGCTTTATACTCACAGCTCCCTCTGTCTGGAATGCTTGCCACATGGCTCGCTCCCTGCTCTCCTCAGGCCTTTACTCAATAACCCCCAGTGAGGTTTCTTTGCCCACCAAATTTCAAATTATACCCCCCAGCCTTTCCTGTTCTCCTGATCCTCTTCATTTTCTCTATATTACTTGTCATTAGACACTGTACATGATTTATGTGCTAATGTGTTTTATCATTTGACACCCTACATATTTTATATATTTATGTATTTTATTCTCTTGTTCTATTAGAATATAATTTGTACAAAAGCAGAGATTTTTGTTTCATTTACCACTGTAACGCCATTGCCTAGAACACTGCCTGACCCATAGCTAATGCTCAATAAATATTTGATAAATTAGTGATTTACCTTAGTACATGGTTGAACAAATGATTCAAGAGTTTTCTTAGGTAAAGGCTATCAACATGTGTATAGAGTTAGAATACAGAAAACAGCCACAATTTTTTCTAAATTCTTTTTAGAGGAATCCTCAGACAATATCATTTGCATGCAGAGCTGTAATAAGTGCACTCTGACTTAGATAGCCATGTTAAAATTGTCCTGCCATCCCTCAATATCTGCCGGAGATTGTATCTAGGATCCTCTGCAAATACCAAAATCTGAGCATACTGCAGTCCCTTATATAACCTGTGCTTATTAACTGTATAAATCCTCTTGAACATTCTAGATCTTTTCTAGACTACTCTTAATACCAAATCAATGTAAATATTTGCAATGCTGTATTGTGTAGGGAATAATGACAAGAAAAAGTCTGTACATGTTCACCACATCTGCAAAATTTTTCTGAATTTTTTTGATCAGCCATTGGATGAATCCATGTGTGGAGAGTCAAGGAAGGTGGTGGTCAAGCTGAGTCTTGTCAGCCTGCCTCTGTATGTTCATTTTCAAACTCTTATTACTTAGCACTTCAGGGATGAATTAGCACCGTAGCTGCACCACTGGCTCTGGAGGCAAATTACGTGAGATTTCATGCCTGGCTCACTCCCACTGCTTTAAGTTTCCCATACATCACAGTAAAGTAGGGATAATTATTTCTATCAGTTTTTACTATTGCTATGGACAGAAGTCAACTATACACACAAAACACCGAGCACACTTCCTATCACAAAATGCATTTGGGATTATTGCTATTTTTATTAATTTCTACTTACAGTTCTACCATATGTAATTCCCAACCTCTCCGATAAGACTGTCATGCATTTTTGTGTCTAAATATCAGGTGCCTCTGTAGGTGAACACCTTTTGCTAACTTGTCTAACTGGCAAAATTCTTACCTTTTAGCTCTCAATACAAATACTGCTTTCTCTTAGAAGTCACCCCAGACTTTGCCATCCAAACTCATCCCTCGAATGTTCAGATTTTGATTTTTCCAGTTAAGATGGCAAACCATTGGTCTGCATGAAAATTTATCTCCGTATTAGAGAAGTGCCTTAAAAGCACAGATATGGATTTCCTACATTAGCAGCACCTAGCATATAGTTAGCAAACATTAAACGTATTGATTATGCAAATTAAGGACCTGCATTTTGTTTGAATGCTTGTTTTAGGTGAGAATAAACCATGGAGACATCTATTTGTATGCTAACTAATTTCAGACTAAATGAGTACTTAGATTTTTAGTATAAAATTTTAGTTTTAACCTTTTTTTTGGAAGAAACACTTTTTCCTCTATCATGATGTTTTGAGCTTTGTGAAGCAAAAGCTACTTACGTGTTATTTCTGACTTCACTACCTCTTCGTTCATTCCTCCTCATATAAGAATTCTTACTCACACTGAAGCATTTAGAGTGCAAACTGGTCTTGCCAGAACAAGGTCTCTGGTCTTTCAAGACAGGAACTACCTATGGAATATGGACTCTCGATTGATATGGTCAGTCTACTTGGCCATGAAAATACTGTCCTCATAGTAACAGATTTTGACTTCTGGAATTCCACCTAATTTTGTATTTCAATGTCAAGAAGGTGATTTTTCTTCAGATATAATCTGCATTGGCAACTGAGAGTAATATCAATAATAAAGCAGATATTTTTGTCTCCCACTTGCCTTTCCCTTTGATCTTATTTTGCAACTGGTTTGGAATTCAGGTATGAACAAGTGAGTCTCTTTACAGGACCTTTGAAACTCCAGATATCTCTCATAATTTATTTGTTTATGATGTAAATTAAAATGTGTCATCCAGTATTGTCATTATGTTTACAACATTCCATCTGCATGTCGCAAGCAATCCTGGATGTGTTAAGAATCAGCATGAGGATGCTTGCCATGATTATGAAAAAGAAAGTGAAATACACCTTTTGAATATGTCATGACTCTGAGCTAAAGCCTCGCCCACCAAGCAAAACCATTGTTTTGATATACAAATTCATTTCTAGGACAGAGAAATTTTTAACCTCATTCATGTGAATGGTACCATAGTAGGATCTTCAGAGTCTCCGGGCAAGTTGTTGCTCACAAATTTTATTTCCACAGGTCTTAAAATGTTATTTACCTAGTGTGAATTTCATATTTATGCATGTTTCATGGATCTACTTGTTTCATTTTCCATTGAAAAGACTCTAGTGAATAAGATGGTCTTTTCCACTTTATAAAGTAAAACATTAAACATAGTACAAGACAATTTTAAGTTGAAGTGTCAGATCAGATTATGTCTATTTGTTAATTAAACATTATTATAAATGCAGGAGTGGTTTACATTTTCATTTTATAACATCATAATACTATAAAACATAAGGATAAGTATAAACAAATTATAGTTACATCAGAATATATTTTCAAGGAGAGTAGCGAAAACAGTTTCTCATTGCTCTATGTAGTTACAGTTCTAAGATTTCACTAAGGAACTACCCCAGAGTAGCAAGTTTTATTTGGCAGCTTTCATCTTCATATTCATTTTCACATAAGTTTTCTATATCTCACCCACATGTCAGTTTATTTTATGAGGAAAAACATGAGAGAGCCATAAATGGCACATTATTACTCATTTCTTCAGTCAGTTCATTACATTCAACTAATTTTTCCTTTGCTAATGTGAGCTTTTAGATCAAACTTTTGCAGAAATAGTTCAGCTACAGGTTATACTTTCTGTCTTAAACCTCAAGGAATTATCATAATGGATGAAAGCATTTGTAAATGTAGGCTATATAAAATTACCAACTATATTTTGGGTAATTTATCTGTATGAGGTGTCATCCTACATCTGCAAAAGTGTGTGAGCCATGAGAGAAATATTTGCTTTCATTCAAATTTTCTCAGTTCCTTAGAAAACTAAGTCATCTAGCTTAGCAAAACACTGCAGTGGCACTTATATTAATCAGTACTCTGCCCCAGGATAGATTAATGATATCTGTATGACGTGTATATATTAAAAAATGTTTTTGTACGGAATTGAGTGTCTTGAACATCTCTTTTATGTGGTCTTTTTTCTTCCATATGAAAATTTCTATCTGCAAAATACATGTAATGGCCATTGTGTTTTTACTAAAAAATTAAACTTTAATAAAAATGTTATTGCCCTGACTTTTGTACACATTGTTAATCTAATGAAATTAAAAGTACAACAATCATATAGGGGTTATATTGGAAAAGGAATAACACCAATGGTGTAGATTTATGAATACCTTTCAAAATGATAATGTTTAACTTGAATATCTCCTTTCTTTTGTTAGGATACTTGGTGAGTCTTTGTAAAACCTGTAAATTTATACCTGAAAGAAAAGGAAATGTCATTGAAAGAACAAGAATCATCATTCATTGGAAAATCTAAACAAATATGCATACAAGGGTTTATGATATGACAGATATTATATTTTAGGTAATTTACCCCAGATAATTCTTGATTTTTTTCAGAAATGCTTGTGTGAGTTTACACTATTTGAGAAGCCATCACTTGGAAATTCACCTAAGCTAACCATGACCTGCTAAATTCATTCAGATTCTTTTGGTTACAAGTAAATGAAATGTTCCTAAATCTCTGGGATAAACTGGCATTACTCTCTGTTCTCATTCTTCCTAAACCTTCTCCTTTAATGAGAAAGCTAAAAATTATACTTACAAGGCTTCATTAAGCTTTGGCTTCTATTTAGGAGAAAGAAAGAAAGAGAGAGAGAAAGAGAAGGAAAGAAGGAAAGAAGGAAGGAAGGAAAGAAAGAAACAAAAAGAAAAAAAGAAAGAAAGGAAGGAAGGAAGGAAGAAAGAAAGAATTCTATTTAGGGGCACTAAGAAAATATTGAGAAAATGAGGAGGAAGACTCCATGTACTATTAATGCTTGTTATTTTGGCTGCCCAGTAATGTCATGAAGGGCAAGAATTTTTCTGCATCAACATTCCATTGTCACTACTAGTTTTGTGGTACCAGCAGGCATTTGTGGGAGAGTGCACTCCAGTGTGTAGTCTCCTGGTTTGATGATGTCAAAAGAAGGTGCTGGAGTCAGATACATCTTAATCCTGATTTCTACTTCCATATTTAGAGTAGCTTTCTGTGTTTCTGAAATAGCAGTTCTCATTCCATACTTTCTGGTGTAGCCATGGTTATATGTAGCTTCTATGGCAGGATAATTCTGCAGTGTTCTGCAAATCTATTGTAGAGACCTAGGCCTTCAGGTTTTCCAATTATTTTTAGCATATTATTCACTCATTGAAATGTTTTTCTGCTTGATATATCTCATGGCTTCCATTCACACAATAGATATTAATTAATATACAGATTTAGGCCACACTGAGATGTAAAGAGATGCACTTATTGGCTAACATACCTGAAGCATTCACTCATAAGTATGACTTTAGACAGGATGGAAAATGTAGCTCATAGACTTCACCAACCATAACTCAAGGTAACTTTGTGATTTGTTATTTATGATCTTGGGTGAATTTCTAAACCTGGTGGAAAATGGCTAGAACAGCCACATTTCTAATTTTCTCAGTCTCTGTTCATGTGCTGAGGAAAAGCTGCTTATCTTTCCAACCCCTAAACAACCCCTGGTGACTCCTACTGGCTCAGAGTAGGTCAAGTGCTCCTCTCTGACAGAATCAATAAGGTAAAATGAGTCTAAAAAGTCCTGTCCCACAGTTTTTGTATTATGTTCCAACCCTGGAACTGAAGCAACAAGAATGAGCTTCAATCCAAAAAGGATAATCTAAGGATAACCTTTAGCTCAGTGGTTCCAGCGCCTGCCTTGCAAGTGCAAGGTCCCAAGTTCAATCCCCCTTACCAAAAAAGACCAAACAAATAAAAAGGATAATCTAAGAGAACTGGGATTGCCCCAACGAAACATGTGCCCCAATGCCCCAGGGAAAGGGGGGAAGGATTAAAAATCCAACAAGAAATGTCCACCTTTTTAAAAAAAAATGTAAGCATTGCTTCTCGACTGCGTGGAGCCTCCTCCATCCCCACGCCCAGCGCCCCAGCTACCACCTTAGAGCCCCCCCCTGCCCCCCACACCACCTCTGGCCTTCTGGCTGTGCCCCTATCTGGTTCCACACTACAGAGGCACAGGGGGTCATAAAGGCCATTGTCCAGAGCTCCAGAAGATAGAGCAGAAATAAACAATAGAAACAGGGCCTCTCTCAGGCTCCTTGATGAAAACTGAAGCCCACTGCAAAAGGGAAGAGAATCTCTGCAATAAAGGCACACTGGACCACCGTACTTGGTAAGTTGGAGGGATCATCAGCTCCCATCAGAACCTGGACTATCTTCAGGGGAAAGGCAGCTGGAACCTGCAATAGAGCCCTGCAGAGTTCAAACCTGCAGGAGGACAGGGAGCTCAACTTGAGACTTGCAGCCAGAAATCTGCCTGAATTGCATGGGTCTGCTACTGGCTTGCTGAGACTCATTGACTTATATCTGCACACTGGTGTCCATGTTGTCTATTGTGACAGCAGAGACACCCTGAAAGAGGCCCTTTATTTGGAAATTTTTTTTCTCTTATTTTTATTTTTTATTTTTTTCTACTCTTTTCAAATTTTGATTTTTCTCTTTTTTCTTTCTCTCTCTCTCTCTCTCTCTCTCTCTCTCTCTCTCTCTCTCTTTCTCTGTCTCACTCATTCTCTCAGTGTCCCACATTGTTCTTCATCTCCATTTTTGTTCCTGTTCTGGCCCTGATTTGGATTTCTACTTTAT
>NW_004624742.1:16332978-16376692 GCF_000247695.1 Heterocephalus glaber | reverse complement strand
TTTTTTTTTTTTTTTTTTTGGTACCAGGGATCGAAGTTGGGTCCTTGCGCTTGTGCAGCAGGCAGCAAAACCACTGAGCTAAATCCCCAGAAACAACAATGTCATAGTGAAAGCCCATGTGCTAGGTTGGATTGAGCTCAAGGAAATGGGAAGAAGTCAGTACAAGGCAATGATAAATGGGACAAGCAGAGTAATTTATTAAGAAAATATTTTCTAAGAATTATAATAATTTTCCTTAATTACAGTGTTTTATGCCGTACATTAATGCCATAGAAACTGAAAGGAAATAATCTTTTCAGCACAGTTAGAGAGGACTATTAGACAAGCCTTGGTGGTCTGAGGTTGTTTGGTTATGATTTACGTATACCTAATTCCACTTTTTAAAGGATTTGAAGTGACTGACTTGGCAATTGATTGGATATGTAGGCCACTGTGAGAGAAGAGTCAAAGATGACATTCAATAAATATTTGCTGAAAAATAAATTAATTTATGAACGTCAGTATATGGAAGATGGAAATGGCACTGCAGGAGTTGGACAAGTCAGAAAGGAGTTGATTTGAAGAGATCATTCGAATTGACAACAAATATATTAGTGAAGACACTTCTTGTGTTTATAACTACCTGCACGGGTTGTGCCAAGAAGAAAGTCTTTTAGTAGCCTTTTGGTAGTGTTTACAAGCTGTGAAAAATGCCCCACTGAGATTCAGTGGTAGACAAAAGCAGAATATCCCAGGTAGGGGAAGGCATTTCTCCATCTAAGTAAGACACATAGCAAGTAGAACTGACTTTGCTCAGGGTATCGTGGTACCTCCAAATACTTCATCTTCTGCAGCCACATTTGTAACATGACTTTGAGCAGCTTGAATTCAAGGAGCTTCCATTGCATGCTCTAAAGTGTATCACACTGTCTGTCTTTTCTCCCTCTCTCAGAGTGTGCGCAAATGGCCACTCTGCAGACTCTGAGCCACCCCGACAGCATCATTGCAGAGATTGTCTCAGGGAAGAGCACTGGACTCCCTGCTTGAAAGAGAGCTACAGCTGTATGTTCTTTAAGAACAAGAAATAGTTCTAAACATTTTGTAGCATATATGGAACATTGCTATCATCTTGACTTCATAGATTAAAAACAAATGAAGGAAAGATAAAGAGATTAGGAGATTCACTCACATTAGCAGGACCTCTGTAGTTGCAGCCATTAAATATCTGAGCACTGACTAAAATCAAAGTTTGCAGCTGTTCCCACCCCACCTCAAGTCTGTACTTTGTACATAGCCAGTAATAGACAAACCACACATCTTTTTTGCCCTTTTACAAACCAAATACCAAATTGTAGCAATGCATGGCCAGTTTGCACCAGCTACACATTGATACTCAAATTTAATATCCAGGAAGCCCTGGACACTTGCATATGTGACTGAAGCCTCAGTTTTCTCATCTGCAAAACATAAGCCATAAAGTCTTCTTCATATGAAAACTATTGTTCTCAGAGCATGTGCTGGATAGAGTATTTAGTAACAAGTCTCAACCCAATACGTCCTCTGAAACCAATAATTATTATTCTAGATAAATTCTTTTTGTTAATAAAAGGCATGTCTTTTTTCCTAACGATTGTGTCCAATTTTAAATTCATCGTTTGTTTAAAATAATTAGCATGTTTTCAGTCTTCAGTACTGTTCATTTAAAACAAATAGAAACAAGAGCCATTAGCCCTATCCAGCCATTTCAAGAGTAGGCTCTTTAACGACAACAACAATGCTGTGTGGTTGAATCTTTGCATCTTTCATTATTCACTTGTGCATGGTGAACTGAGAAGGATACTTCATCTTTCTTGGATCTGTAGAACAAAATGTGCTCAAATGCAGGCCAATTATCATACTCAAGTATTTTCAAGACTGCTGAATGAGATATTTTGAACAGTGCTTGTGTTTCATTGACTTCTATAGAAAATGCAAGGCTTAACTTCAATTACTATAGTAGTTTGGTAGTTCGAAGAAGTTTACTCTTCCTTTGAAATTCACAAGGAATATACAGGGCAAAGTCAGAAATATAAGGATCACAATAACTTACCAAAACTAGACGTCTCATGATGGACGATCTATAATCTGTCTCCTAATTTGAACATATTAGATCAACTCATAACTCAAATGTGTCTTTAATCTACCTTACTTACACATTATACTGTGCAATTACTTGCAAACAACTATTGATCACTTTAAAAATAAATATACAAAGCCATTACACGGGTGTCTTCACTGTTTTTTTTTGTTCAAAAATGTTTTACTGTCTCCTAGTTTAAATGGTGATGTGTTGTGCCTGGAAGATGATAAGGCACTCTTTAAAAATATGGAGGCTTTTAACACAGTGAAAAAGCTTAAGTAGAAGACTGGTGGTTAATGGATCTTCAACAATAATAGGCATGAAACTTGGTGAACCTTTAACTCAATCTGTCTTTCCAACTATCCATCTAATTATTTCTATGGCGCCTATGATCAAAGTTATTTAGGCTAGCTAACAGACATATTAGAATTTCAACATAATAAATGAAAGAAAAACATTTTCCCATCTGTACTTGACTGAATCTATTTGATGTGTATTATAGTTAATGTTCCAATGTCTACGATGTGTCCTAAGCTCTTTAAGAGTGTCAATACAAAATGTTAAAGAATACATTTTTATGCTTTTTACTTTGGGGTCTTTCTTTGCCACCTCAAGTAATATTTGACTAATCAGCTGCTCTCAAAAATGTAATGGCCATGATGTTCAAGTTTTGTCAGATAGTTCTGATTGTACAGAATAGCAACCTGAAGACTGTTTTTCAACTATCCTATGTCAAAATAAAGCTATTTATAAAGACAATAACAGAAGCAAATTACATAATTCTACTTCTACTTCCCCTTCCCATGAAGGTCATTACTTAAAGAAGAATAACAGCCAAATTTGCTTGCTCATCACTCCTGCCAACAAATCCAAAATCCTGAAGTTCATGATCAATGGTGTGGTGAGTAATATGTAGTTCCATTGAATTTTGATGCTTGCACAGTTAATATTGAAAAACATAGTCTCAAAACTCTTCTGAAAAATTGCATTTGGTTTTATTATACTATCAAAAATACTTACAATATGAAAGTGAAAATTTGTACCAGCTCCTCTATTTTCTCTCCTACGTTAATACTTGCTCCACTTTGGTTTTTATAAAATACTGTTTATGAAATGATTCCAAGACAGTGTTCTATTTCCAATTGTTGTCCCTTTTGACTTCTGTCTTGCAAACTCACTAAAAGCTTTTGTTTTTGAGAACCTGAAGCCAACAGATCCATGCATGCAAGGATGAAAGTCAGATGACAGGTCATATGTGGCATCTCCTGGGAAAGGTTTGGTAGATGAGAAGGGTCACTGATACAGATGTAGTAAAAAATATTCCCCCAATTTCATCTTTCCACACCCTTCACATAGAAGTCAGAAAATTTTCTCATGGTTTGTGAGGTTCCTTAGTATAGAATAAATACATGTGATATGTGTTGTCATTTTATGAGTTTTGCCACATGGAGTTGGTGGGAAATATTTTTTTACTTTTCGTTTAAGATTAATAGGATCCACTCACTTGAATAGTATAGATAGTGTTCATAGGAACTTGAGTACATTATTTCATTCATTTGTTCATTCAGACACTCAGAGATTCAGTCAACACCTATTTGAATTCAACAAATACTTTACATATTCATCTATTCTGGCAACGGAACAGCATTTTTGTTGCAATAGAAGATTGAATTTTCATGAAAAGCTTAAGTTACTTCTTTTGTCTGCTTCTTTAGATTTAGAAAATTAAAGCCAACCTATAAAAATATTGTAAGAAATTTTATAATTTTTCAAGCTCCTGGATTTTCTAAATCATAATTTCATCAAAGAATTGCTTTTAATTTGACTAGACTGGCTTTTTTTCCTTTTTGCCATGATAATAACATGCCAGAGGGGTATCATAAATGAACACTGCTAGAAATATACAATTGTGAGCTCTTCGATGTTTTTCAAGTCAACATATTATTGATTACATTTTTTAATATATACACTGCAATAGCACATGAACTATGCCCAAGCAGGAGACAGATGCTTTGCTTTAGAATCACTTCCTATCTGCCTTGACTCTCATTGGAATGATAGTAGTAAACATTTCCACAAATTCTAGCATCAAGCCACAGTCTAAAATCAAATGTCACCCGATGACCACTATGCACATTGTTGTTATGAGCAATGCTGTTTGGGTATCAGATTACATTTCAAAACCCAGTGACTTGGGCAGTTATCTTCTGCATGATTATCAAGGTCTACCTCAAAGTATCCCTCAGTTACTTCTGAAAAATTTGAGAAATGGTCAGATGCATAGCTGTCATCTCACTCTTAGTTCAACTCAGGTGTCAATTGTAAACCTGCTCTTTAGTCATTCTCTGCTTTCTGGTTATTAATTGGCATTATCCATTTGTCACACATGAAAAATCTTCCATTGTATATATTCAAGGAGGATGCAATGTTAGCTTTCTGCCTAAAATAAATAAATATAATGTGAGTTAGTGAGAAGGAAAAGAGAAAAAAAAATCAAGAAGATATTGCAGAATGTTAGAGGAAATGTTGCTCCTTGGTTTTGTAAGTGATCTGTTGAAGCTATATGAAAGAAAAGTAAGAACAGAGAGCTGCCCAGGCTCAGTAGGGAAAGATACAAACTTTGATTATTTTTTTTAAAGAAATTTGAGCTTGATATTTAAAAAGTGTTGCCTTTCTATGAAAAAAATCAATAAAAATCATTGTATTGTATGCTGATGTAGGACTAAAATCTAGGTGAGGTTAAAAGTTTTTCTTTTACAGAAAACTAAGGACACTAAGAACCAAAGTTAGTCTTATTCTTTAGTCAAGAGGTATGGTAGAACTCTGGAATGTAAGGTTGCTCAAAAACATCTGCAACTGCCAACAGTTAACTTATGGGAATAAAACCTTTTTTTGTAAGTGATTAGATTCTCTGAGCTTCAAAGAGAGTAGCAGCGTCTTAATTGCTTGGGCTATAACTACTCCAGTTAAAAACAAAATATTCAAGGTGAAAGCACACAGCAGAATTAAACAGTGTTATTTCAACCTTGAAATTGCAGGTTTATCTTATCACTTTGTTAACCAGTCATGGAAAACCGAATTTGTGTTAATCAGTATTCCTGATTACAGATAGGGAAATTGGGGGAATTTTTCAGAGCCTTTGTTTTATTGAAAATGAAATGTTATGACCAGGATTTAGATAGAAGTATTTTGCAGCCAATAAAAAGCTTCCTAAATTCTAATAAATACAGGCTAACTTCTGAGATTTACAAAACTTATTGAACTTTTTGTGCATAAAACATTCAGGTATTTCATTTGAACAAGTGACTGGATTGTTTTGCTGTCATTATCTCAGATGTACCTGCTTAGTCTTTGTTTTCCATAAAGCACACTCACTGATTTGAGTACACTTAAACACAGTTTGTCTTGAATAAGAAAATCTGAAGATAAGAGTATCTGTAAACAACCAAATAAATAAATAAAGTGGTAACAATGCAAAAGAAAGACACAAAGCTCAGCACTGAACAGGTGGGAGAATTGCAAGCATTGAATATTGCTTCAAAGCTCTAGTTCACAGTAAGTGTATCTGCCTCTCTTAGTGTTTCTTTCATATATTTAAGTAGGGCAAGAAAAAAACTATATGATGGGTCCAATTTTATCAACCCTTGTTTCATGATGATGACAAGCCAGGCTCATGGCAATAGAGACTCACAGTTTCCACACCATTTCATACACACCAGGCAAAATTCAGTCCATGCCTTGAAATGCCAGGCCACTGTACAGATGTATGACTTTAGTGCAGATGTGAATTCTTCCATGTTGCTAAGCAGCAGACAACACAGTTCCATACAGTTCTGGAGAAGCACAGGTAGCCCAAGTCCCAGGGATTCAGCTTCAAGTTGTCTATGGTTCTAAATTAACTCAAAGCAGTAAACAATAAGTAAAAAATTTTCTTAAAAGAAGAACTGTAGACCTGTTTTTCAAAATTCCTGCAAAGGAAGAATTGAGCTCAGTTTGACATAGGCTTTAGCCCATTTCCTGTGTGCATGCTCCAAGATCCACATTTCCCCGAGAGCTCCAGCAACCAACAAACCAGAGTGGATTCTGAGAATTTGTGCTAATGGCCCTAAGAAATCCCAGGACACAGTTGCTTCCATGAGAGGGCTCCTATCTTAGAACTCTGGTTTTTCATGTCTTCTAGTTGAACACTCAACAATTATGAATATCAATATATTTCATTGTTTTCAGTTGATTAGACAAAGATTTGTAAAAACTGAAGGGAAACTACAATATGATTATAACAAGAGTAATAAATCATGGACCAAAGTTCTGGAAGACTGGAAATAGAATTATTGTAAATCTATGAATATAGAAGACAAAAGAAATCAGGTTTAAACCAAATTGTGATCGACATGAGGGTTATTTTAATGATTTTTTTTCTTCAGCATATTAATTACTTCCAAAATAAAAAGAAGTAAAAATAATAATTCTTACATATTGGAAAGTGTCAGAAAAGGATTAAAATGATCCATTAACTTGTTGTTTATAGGCCAAATGTAAAAGTACTAAAATGCTGATACAGGGATTTTACAGGGCTCAGTGTTCTGAATTACATTCTACTCAAAAGCTGTCTCTTGTGTGTTAGGAGCTTATTTACAAAGACAATAAAAGGTGCTTTTCCTAGAAATTCTTTATTCTCTTCTAACATGTTAGCCTGTTGCCCATCTCCCTTGCTGCAGCTTAATTTGATCATACTTAGCACAGTGAGAGATCATACTATTCTAGTTTTCTTCGTTTGGATCATTTACTGCAAAATGTTCTAGATCCTACTGAATTGCAGGCTTCTCTGACAATTAAACACACAAGGAGCATCTTTTGATGTCTTTGGCTTTAAACTTCCTTCTGAATATTTGAGAGTGAAAAACTCATGAACTGGGAGACTAAATGTTTGGTATAAAATGTAATTAGCTCTCAGTCTTGTGGCATGTTATTAAGTTGTGCTTTGAATGACTCATAAATCATCTAAATCCTACATAATACATACACATACACACACAGAAAATAGTCTTTTTACTTCTGGTTATGATAAACAATGTACAATGTTTTTAATACATCATCTTTTATGAAATAACTCCATTTGTTCTCAAGTTTTTTTCTATTTATCAGACTGGATATATTAATTTTTTTCTGTAGAAAAGATTTTCATATTGGGTTTGTTGTGTTTTTAGGGTTTTGGTTGTTGTATGTTTGTAGGATGCTTTTGTGTGGGGGGGTGTATTTGTGTCTTTTGGGTGTTTTCTGTCTCCTATTGAATGTGCATTTTATAATTCTTAAGAATTGCTTCTACTTGATGTGTCAAATCTTTTTTCATGCTGTTTTGTGCCGACTTAACTCCTCAGAAACCATCAACTCCACACAGATAGAGAAAAATGTAACTGCAAAACTTGAAATGTTTCAAAATTGTTCTAACCAGTTCTAATAGTGTATACAGTTCATTACTGTATTTTAAACACAAATTTGTTTAATTATAAATGATCACCTACCTAACAGAAGAAAAATATGAAAAAAGAGGAAAATTGTGTAGCTAAAATGCTATGTTCGTTGCTGTCAGCATTTTTGGTGTGTTTTATTTTAGCCATTGCATTAAAAAAGACAGGTTTCGTTGATGACTTTACACTACTCTGGGCACACAACAGATAGAAAAGTAACAATGCTCCTCCCAGGACGTAAGTTTTGGTACGCCATTAGGTGGACTAACATGTAACGACACGCCGCATCTGTTTTCCTCTGTTGCCTTAATAAATCTTCTAATTTTCTGTGCTCTTCCAATTTGCTAAAATTAATAAACAATTGATCTGATAAACTACTTTGTGTCATGCTACTTCTGAGATGGGCTAAGGAGGAGGGCACATCTAATCCTCCTAGATAAGATGTGCATTTTAAAGGAAGTCTTCTAAGGGCAAGTACCCTGAGTGATCACTGCTCCTGATGTATATGTATTGAGTGATAGGACTGTAATTTGTACAATTAAAGTTTTAAATAAATTAGAATTTAAAAAATAAAGGAGCTCTTCTAGCATTGGTGTTTTTTTTCTAATGTCAACATGAGCTAAGATTCCAGGAGGACAGTTCTGAACACATTAGCAGTATTTATTGAGCTTCCACAGTGTAGAGTTCTGTGGTGCTTATACAGCATAGTCACAGTCACTGATTTCACTCAGATAGCAATTTAATGCTAAGAAATTGGCATCCACATCTCAGTACCAAAGACGGGTTGAGGGGGCAAGGAGTAGCACAGAGAACTATAAAGTTAAACATCACTGCATTTTAATCTAGCTTTGTTACATTCCAATTTAGGGACTCTAGGAGGTTCACTAAGATGAGAGCCTGTTGCCCACACATGAAAAAGCTGTATCAGTGACATGATAATAATAGAAAGTATGAATTGGATGGGGATCATATTTCAGCTATGTTCTTTAGTATCCTGAATGTTTTGACTCAGTTATTCTTTAAAAAGCATGATTATCTCTCCATTTTACAGCTAATAAAATTGAGTCATAAAGGATTAAAGAGTCTGCCCTAGGTCACGCAGCTAGCAAGTGAAAGAGGCAGGATTTGATCCCTATGTGGATTCTTAACCTCTATTTCCCACTGCTTTGTGAGATTTCTGTGAGAATTAAATAAAATAACATACATAAGCTCCACAGAAATGTGCAAAGCCTGAACTGCTAAATACCCTCTGATTCCCTGATGAACTGAGAAAGTTGCAAAAACAGAAAGGTTTACTTGAGAGTGAGACTTGACTTATGACTTAACAGAAGAAAAGGCAATGAAAAGTTGTTCTATTTTTTGAGAGGCAAAGAACATTTGCCTGAACTTTACTGCACTTTCCTGGATGTGAAATCCTTCTTCCTCCTCAGAATATCTTAATTCTATTCCAAAACAGGTTCATATTATCCTCCAAATTATTCTACTGAGAGTTTTAAAGGTAAAATCAGAAGTAAGGTCATTTCTTAGAAACAGCATAGCTTAGATATACAGATTTCAGTATAGATTTTAAAATACAAAAGTTTCCTACAAAATACAAAAGGCAAGGATTATTATGCCTTTTTAAGATTCATATTCTTCATCAGGAATGTTTGTTCATAGATACTTTTCTTTAACTCAATCAACATGAATCAATTTTAAAAAGCACTTACCTACTCTAGACCAGAAAGGAAACAAACAAACAAACAAAACTAAGGGTACAAAAGCAGTTCATCATATTGCCTCATCTCGAGTAAACACGTTGTTAGTTGTTATTATTGATTAGCAGTCTCTTCCTTCTCAGGGCGTCTGAGCAAGATTACCCTGCTTTTATTTGGGGAAAACAAATGCTGCACATTACTCTTAGCTTGTGATCCTCAGAACCTGATAGGGTCTCTGCTTTCCATCATACAGCATCTCTCCGGATATAATAATGTTGGGGAGGTTGGTACATTAGTACTTCTACTTAATCCTGTTGAAATTTAAGAGTTCTCTGCAATTTTTGCAACAAAGGCATTGATCTTCTAATATGGATCGTTAGCATGTAAATATTAAGTCTCCAGAGCTTCCAGCAGACAAATTTCCCTTTTGGAACTGCTAATCTGAAGATGAAACCAATCCCATTGAATCCAGAATATTGAGACAGAAAAAAATTACAATATAATCAGGTCTCTGAGCTGAGAATGATGCTCAGTGGTAGAGTGCTTGCCTACCATGCAAAAAATGCTGGCTTCCATATTCAGCACCAAAAAAAAAAAAACAAAAAACAAAACAGGTCATTTATGCTATCATTAAGTTGTTGTTACTAAGCCAACCTTGAATCTTGATTCCTATTGTAATCCTTTCAATTGTGTCTGAAGTAATAAATTCCCTTTATTATTTTAGCCACCTGAATTGGATTGTATTTTCTTAGAAATAATTATCTCTGGTTGTTATATATTCCTAAAGTAAACATTATCTAAAGTTCTTGTCTTTCGTAACCATGAGAAATGCAAACCTGAAATGCAAAATAAATTTCTGGGAGTCCCAAGTGTACCTGTAATAAATTTTAAGCTTCCTGGAGTCCCATTGGTTCTCACCCTCTTAACACCAAAAGATTAATTAGTTAGCTAATTTGCTAATGTTCCTGGTGTGCATTTTTGGTTTTGGTTTGGTTTAGTTTGATTTCTGGTGTAATTACCAAGAACAAATCCAGGAATTCAGCAAATATCTAAGCAGCTTTGTAAGTCCTTGGAATGGTTGAAAGAGATAGCACTTTTGATAATCAGAGGCTTAATAAAAAAGAAATTTCTGGGCTGATGTCATTGAAGATAGATTTAACCACTTATCAAATCAATTATTTAAATACAAGTTGACTAAAAATTGCATTTTTTTTCATTAAAAAACGCGCTGCCCAAGTGATGCTCAGAGTAAACTGCAAAGTAATTAAAAACTTTGAACTATACCTGCCATTGTCAAAATGTTCTACAAACCACTGGGTTTGTCAACAAGAATACTAACCACTGGGGGGCAGCTTATTGTCCATTTTTGTCTTCCACTTTTCTCTCCTTCCTGTGCTCTAGCCCACCCACATTAACCTTGCTCTTCACAGAATACCCTAACCCTCTTCCCACCTTGGAGTATTTACATTGACGCTTCTTTCTACCAAATAGACTTGAATGATGATGGCCTTAGGGTTCTTTTTATTTTTCCTGCTCTAGCTTCTATGTAATTTTCTCTTTTGCTTCTCTAGTCTTTACTGAAATGCCACTTTTCTCTGAAATTCTCCCTGTCACTTCACTTAAAATTATAAATACTCCTCTACTGACCCATAATTTCTATTCCTTTCCTGCCTCATATTCTCTACAGCATTCATCACCATTAACATACTATGTGCATTATTTCTTTGTTTACTGTCTGTCCCCTTACTTGAATGCTACCTTTGTTGAAGAGAGTTTTTGTTTTGTTCACACCTATATCCCTAAGGCCTACAAGAACCCCTAGCACTCATTAGCAAAAAAATACATGTTTGCTAAACAGAGAAATCTGACCTTCTACCAAAATGGAATCATTTGCATTCCTAGATGTCACACTGCAAGAAAGTCTCTAAAAAGAAAAAGACACATTAAGATAGTAGGTATAATTACATATTTTAAAAGATTAAAATAGCTAAGACCAAAAAGGATTATGATTGAAATATCAAACACTAGAACAAGAAAACATTCTTTGAAGTTTGGGGAAAACATAACATGCATTATTTGAATGGTAAGAAATCAGAATTTTAGGCAGTTGAACACAACATGTTTTGAAAAAATGTCTGAAAGGTGTAATTCCTGGGTGAATGGAGTCCACTTTAAGGAGAAAAGCCTAAAAATTTGCATCTCCCTCAAATCTTTCCAATGGTGAGCCAGGAGGGCTCATCACCTACTCATAAACAGGTCAAAGAAGTGACATTTGATTATTCCCACTCTTAGAAATAAAATGAGGACAAAATTCAAAGGGAAGTTTCCAGTTCCTGTCTTTGGTAGAGAGTCAAGAGCCATCGCCAAGGGAATAAGACCACAAGAACTTTATAAGCTTCTGTAACCTGCATCACTTTCCCACATTTGTTATTTTTATCTCTTCAATACTTTTCCCATAGGATTTAGCAGCAAAACCCTTAAAACAAAAGAGGTTTGTGTGCTTCTGTTAGAGACAGGTAAATAAAGGGTCAAACTGGCCAGACTTCACAAGCTTCTGTCTTCCTTCTCGGTGGCTAAGACAACCCCCAAAGACAGAATGGCCCTTGGTGTTGATCAAAAAGAGAGAAAATCCAGCGGAGTCTTGCCAGCTTGCAGTAGGGAAGAAAGGCGAAGCCCAGCCTGGAATGGGCTCTGCAGCTGTGCTCCAAAAAATGATTCTTGTTCCCCCACATTTAGAAATTTATCACTCTAAAAGATAAAGTCTTCATATATAAATTAATTCAAAATAGTTTTAGGTACATTTGTGGTGTAATTAATTTATTAATGGATATTTTAATCCAAGGAGGTATGTTCAGGATTTTTCTTGAAGCTTGATGTTATGAAAAGCGTCTCTAACAACCTTAAGTGCTCCTTGGTGAGCATCAGAGGCTAAATCATAGACTGGGTGGATGATTAACTGGTTTGACCTGGTGTAGCTCATATGACCTTCTATGATTACTTTGAATCACTGCTATTAAATGAATGTGCCTAAAAGAATCTAGACTGAAATACCTTTGCTAGAAGCAAAGTTTTCTAAAGAGGGCAACTTATCAAATGCAATAGGTAATGAATCAAAATTTGCATCTTGCCTCTGAAAATGTACAGAAAGCCATGCCCATGTTTTCATCCATCTACAGTGTCTCCCTTGTTAACATCATCACTTGCCAAATGTACCAAATTGATTGAACACTGTGCATCTCTCCATAAGGCTGGACTAGATGAATAGGAGGTTTCAGTCTCAAGTGATTTTTACCATGAGAATACTTGGCACTGTCTTGGAGTGGAGCATGGCATGGGTGCTAGCGGCATCTAGAGATCAGAGGAGAGGTAAGCTGCTCAACACTCTACATGGCAGACAAGTGCGCAATTGAAAATGTCAATAGGGCCAGGGATTTAGCTCAGCGGTTCCATCGCCTGCCTTGCAACCACACGGTCCAGAGTTCGATCCCTGGTACAAAAAAAGAAAGAAAGAAAGAAAATCTCAATAGTATTGCAATTGAGAAACACTGCTCATAGAATGTTAGGCAACAAAATTAGCAAAAATAACTCAAGGCTAAGTCAGAAGACTTTGAGTAAATGTCTATTCAGAAAAATTTTCTTTTAGGATCCCATTAGAAAAAGAATGCAGTTGCTTTCAATCTCTGACCTAATATTTAACAACTGTACACTACTTAAATATAAGATACTCCCCAAATAAACTCCATTACTAAGTTTTTATCTATCTCTCAATAACTGATAAATGATTCTGAGTCACTCAGTGGTACACACTTGTGTTTTAACTCCTGGTATTCATATCTGGATAACACATTGTAGGTGATCAACTGCTTGCTGGTCAAGGATTTGCCCTGTCATGTAAGCTTATCAGCAGACAATTGCATCCCTGACTTCTTAGATGAAAAATACCAAAGAAAACAGGGAGAGCAAGAAGTGAAGTGAACAGCAAGAGATCAGACCTGTTGTTTCATTTTGGAATAAGTCTTCCATAATGTGATGAGATGTCCCATGTGGCCTGCCAGACACATTCTTTGAGTGATGAGACAGGTCCTTAACAATAGTGAAGTGTTCTATCAATCCCTGTGTGCTGTAACAATATACACGTGCAAACATTCCTTGCCTAGGAGAGGATTTCTGGTAAAGCAATTTGGCCCAATCCCCCCATCCAGACAACTGCAGATGCATTCCAATGTGTCATTTTCAATAAAGACAGGTGGTCTGCTGGTTCTTCAGACCGGAACTCTGCTCTGTGCTGTGAATGATACGTACACTGAAGTTTAACCATACATGTGTATAAAGTATTTATGGTGACATAAATCAGATGCTCTTCAAACGCTTTACATCAAACATCTTTATTCTCTGCACACTTCATACTGCTCTAAGTTAGTCCTTCTTTATTCTAGAATGCCAAGTATTACAGTTTGAGTTTTACTACTAGCATGAATATTATAAACTTTCTCACTAGCAACTGAATTAGATTTGAGCATTAACACACAAATAAGCTGTCCTGTCTTTCCATTCCAAGTCTATATGTTTCATTGTAAATTTTTCATATTTGTGATTTCATATATACCCATGTTCTACCATAATAAACCTATCCTTTTGTTAAAAAAAAAAAGGTGAGGAAATCCAAGCAGAAGAACAAAAGCACAAAAAGCATTTAACATGGACGACTTTGGAGTTTCCATTACTAATAAAATTATAAGTACCAAGTTTTTCTCCTATGTGTCAGTTCTACAGTAGACTTGTCAGAAGATGAAGCATAAATCATTACTAGTCAGCACAATTTCCAAGGTGATTTTAATCTTGATCCAATGGCTTGATTATAAGGAATGATATTCTCAAATAAATGCAATAAGGCTGCTATAGAGAGGGTCCCAGAACCTGTATCCTGAGGTGAACAGTAAAATACTTGCAAGCTTCTGTGTATATGACAGAAAGTGATTAAAATCAAAATTTTCTGAAACCAATAAATACATAAATAATTGTTCCAAGTTTAAAGTCAGTCAGTCCTTCCAGTTTCTTCCCATCCCTGTATGTTCATGAAGGTGCTCAAGCATAGACATTCAACCTCTTCATTTGTTTTTGTTTTTTTTTTGGTACCAGGGATCGAACTCGGGTCCTTGGACTTGTGAGGCAGGCAGCAGAATCACTGAACTAAATCTCTGGCCCTTCATTTGTATTTTAGACCTTAGGACATTTCTAGAGGTCCTTAAGGTATTAATCTTCCATCCACAGCTTACTATGGACTTCAATGTAAATTTGGAGACTGTGATGGAAGAATTCCACTTCACATATGCAATTTACATAAATAGTTTGCTGAGCAGTCTCAATCAGGGCATTTGCAGCCCACAGTTAGGGAATTATTTAAAGATGACAGTGAAACCCTTTGCATTTGATAAACTTATGTGAATGTTTGCAATGCTATGTGCCTAAGTTTACAAAGAATCCTTGCATAAGACATACCAAAAACGATCAACGGACAACTTATATGACATTAAAGTTTTGACTTATTGCTGATTTTATAATTACAGAAATTAGATGACATTTCCAAATAATTACATCATTCTACAATGGCCAATGACAATTCTTATTCCCCAAAAATACCTCTTTAAAAGAGGTGTGGAAGAGAAAACTGACAAAAGTAATACAAAAATACAAAAAATAATTCTTTTTCATAAAACCTTTATTATGTTTTATATTTTTGTGATAAATAAGGTAGGATATTTAAGATCCATCTAATAATAGGAGTTATGCTAAGTGTTTACATGGAAAGTTTTTAGATTCATGATATAAGGTAGCAAGTTCATTCCTCCTTATCTTATTAACGTATTCTTATTCAGAACACTTCCCCTTATTACCAGGATCATGCACAGCCTTTGATGCAACAGATTTTTTTCTTTTGATCTCTACCTCCAACCTTCACCCCCAACATTGCTATTTTCATTAGAAAAAAAAAATGAAACATACCTGCTTCCAAGTAATAAATATATTGAAATACAGCAGTAAACATACAAATGATTTTCATACTGGAATTTTTAAATAAAATGGACTCTCTAAGCTCTTTTTATAAAGGAAGGCAATGACACAATAAACAAATAGGCCTTTTTGGAAGGTAAAATTCCCCTTAGACTTAGGAGAGAATCTCGTCATCCAGACTTCCCCATGAGGAACAAATTTGTAAGCCAAATTTGTTAGAGGAGTCTGCTTATTCTAGGGTCTGCATCACCCCACCATTTTGCATTGAGGCATTTTCCTCATTTAAAATAATTTTGGATCTAAACTAGAAAATATTGTGTTGTCTAGACTCAGCATGATTTCCTATAGCATTCCAACTCAGTATTAGAAGCATTATGCAAAAGACAAATTTGTTCTTGTGTCTCTTCATGCACAAAGCATTATTCTGTCCTGTAGTGAGCCCTCCTCAGTCAGACAACCATGTGCGAACCTTCTGCTCTTTCTGATCTTTCCCAATATTTAATAACTGATATCTATCTCTTCAAGAGGATAAGTGTTTTCCTAAGTTGAAAAAGTTCAGTTCGGGCTTGGTCTACATTAACTTTATTGACTTCTTCAAATACATACCAGGTTAATGAAGGCTAAACCACAGTGTGCTAACTTGTTTGATAAATATCGAAGTTTACTTTGATCCCGATAACCCACAAATGTTCAGCATGATTGAGTTTTCATGGTCAGCATGCAAAGATTTTGATATTTAATTTAAGCGCTAGTCCAATGTGGTTTATTTTACTTATGTGGATGGTATGCTTAGAACTAAAAAGTAGGAAAAATTGGAAACAGCACAAGGGTACAAGACATGACATATAAGGGCCCTTTTTCCCATTTAGCTAAGAGGCTGCATCATTTACTTGTGACTTTGAGGGCTCTCTCTTTGTACATGAGTTTGTTTGAAGTAAAACAAACAAAAGCTCAGAGAATGCTTCTTCACTTTATTTGACCAGCCCCTGCCTGCTTTCTTCTATGAATCTGCACCTCCTTTTCCCATCATGACAAAGCTCCTGACCCTGACCAGGGACCAGGTGTCTTTCCATCACCCAGCACCAGGAGGCCCAGGAAAGATGAGGTAAGGTAAGCTAAAGGTGTGTAAATAGATAATGCAATGGAAATAACCTTCCGTTTCTATGCTTAAGCACCTATAAATAGAAACCTCAGCAAATGCAGTGCAAAATAACATTTTCTCAATTTTATTTGACTGAATAAGTCCTGTCTCTAATTTGTAGGATTTGATGAAAGCTAAGATTCAAATAGAGAAAGTTGTCCATATGACTGATATAAAGTATATATGCAACTTCCTTTGTAGTTCCACTTAACCTAAGAAATGAGGAGAGTGGTTACTCTTGGAAAGGCTGTGGCTGGAAAAAAGCATAAGGAGGCTTCTGGGTACTGATCATCTTGGTTTTGCTTTCCTTATGTGTTACTTATATGGGTGCGTTTAATTTGCAAATTTTTGCTGCTGTACATTTATAAACACATATGCACACAATCCAGGAATTTTCAATCTCAGCAACATGGACATTTTGGACCATCTAATCATTCCTCTGCAGCCCTGTGTGTTGTAGGTGTTTTGGAGATATTTTCAAGCTCTACCCGTAAGATGTGGGTTCATGCCTCTCCCCAGTTGTGACAATCAAAAATGTCTCCAGAATCGCTAAACCTGTCCTGGAAAACAAAATCTCCTGAGAACTCAGATGGAACCTGCCATTGTAAAACATTAAGTCCAATGTCTGGAAGAAATAATTCTTTAAGATAAAATTACTGTATCATAACCATGAGTAATATTGTCAGACTTGGAAAAAATTATGTGGGTTGGCATTACTTGAAATTCATGCTGTCTTCAAAATCATTAAAGTTTATTATAGTTTTGATATGCCATGTTTCCCACTGCTTAGTGTTCACGCTTAGCTTCTATAAATCAAATACAGCCAATTCAGAAATGCTTTTGACAACTGATTGATTGATTAATCTCAGTTTTGAGCAGAATAATTGGTGAGAAAAGGGAACCCATTATAGGGCTACATTATTTATAGAAACAAGAGGACTCAAAATTACCTGCAAGACACATATATGAGGGTATTCTCAGTTCTAATAACAAAACCCAGCTTTACAAATGGCTGTTGAGGCAGACAAAAAGTAATTGAAAACAATGAAAGTTGCCAAGTCTCTAGGTATGACAAATTACTAAAACAAGTTCAGATTTTTCACAACAACTGATAAAATTAGTAGTAACTGGGTTATTATAGAGACAAGGCAAACAAGAAATTCTGAGATAAAGTACTGGGGATAAAGAGTCCAACAAAGAAGGTGTTTAAAAAATGAACATTAACATTCCAGGCAAACACTTGAAAAGGCTGAGGCACCAGACTCACAAAATACCAGCAAATCTTGATAAGTCTTTTATTAGGACAAAATGCTTACTGTTTAAAGGGCATCCAACATGTTTTTGTTGAGCTTTTGTTTTGGTTTGGGAATTTTGCTGTGTGTATTTTTTTAAGACAACTTATGGCTTGAAAAGAAAAATAATGCCATCTGAATTCAATGTTTTACCAAGAACTGTTTATCAGTGTTTCATTCTGTGCACTCAGAGCATAAATGCTTTCTTTTTTTTCCTGAAGCCCGATTTGGATCACTCAGTTGAGCTGGGCCTGGGGGAGAAACACAGCGTGTATGATGAGCTGATTAATTACACGAAATCAAATGCCTTGCAGTCCAGAACTCTGTGCTTGAAAGCAAGCACCAGGACTAGAGAACTGGGGAGGTCCCCGCATGCATGGGCAGACAGGAACCCCTCAGGGATTAGGTTTCACTGTGGCCCGAAACAAAGGACTTAAGAATGATTGTTTATCCTTGACAGTGTGACCTGTGCAGGAACTTTGTTTTTCTTTTTTAAACAAGAGCTTTAAGCATATGACTTTTAAAATCAAAGAACCGCTGTTAAATCAACCTCAAGATTTTGTCATCTTAAAAAAAAAAAAGAAAGAAATACCAGCATAATTTTCTCATTGTTTCGCCACCCTTTTCACACTCCTTGAAAGTTAGGTAGTAACTCATAATTAAAGGTTAGGCTATGTCTTATTTCAAGCTTTGTGTGCATAAAGAGGATCTTGTGAGGCTGTCTCTTAGGAAGAGCTTCTAATTTAAAGTGGAGTGTGTGTCTACCAGGGAGATATAAACAGAGACGGAGCAATATGAAATGTTGGGCACAATATACTGCCAATCTCTGAAACTTTGAAAGCCATTAATAATTATAGATGGGCAAGATCAGCTTGTTGACAAACTTCTCATGTCTTCAAAGACTGTAGAAATATGCAACTTTCGCCTTCAACTCACAATGTAGGTTGGTTTCTTTTCCATGCCTAATATCCATAAAACTCCTATTAGCATCACAGATCCATTTGTATCCATAGACCAAGGTCAAAGCATTCAGTAATGAATTCTTACACAGGCAAGTTTGCCTATTCTTGCTTGCTATTTTTTTATTTATTAATTTTTTGCTTCTGGGCATCATTTGTTCTCCCAGAAATTGTTTATGCAATTTACCCTCGACTTCCAAGAATCATCCACATACAGGATGCAAAGCTGGGCGGTTGCACTGCTGCTTCTGAAGTGTGGTGGGGGGCAGGCATTTCTCCAAAAGGTCCCATCTTTACTACTTCAAATCACTGAGACACCGGGGCCCTTCCATAAGAGAGGTAGATTTTTTAAAAGTTAAAACTATTGATTAAAAAAATGCAGTAGGCCAAACTCTTTCTAAACTGCCAACTTTGTCAGTCAGAAAAAACTCATGGTCTGTGTGCTCCAACAATAAAATCTGAACTGGCTCTGTCGTGTTGACTTTATTCAGCGGTTGCCTCAGAAAGCTCTGTGGCACTCAGGGGAGGCAGTGAGATGAGAGTTGTTCAAATTGGGAGAAAGGGGAAAAGTCAAACAAATACCTGGAAATGTTTTAGGATTAACTGTAGGTATGAGAGGGACCCATGTTTAAAAGCTACTTACAAGAGAAAACTATCACCAGTAGGGGAACTGTGAAATGAGAACTTTTACAGTGGGTGTAGACATTATCCACTCTTCTCGAGGGAGCATTCTCTTTTAGAAGCACTATTTTTCTTTTCCTGAAAGTTTAGTATCTTTAGGCACAGCAGAGCCCTTCAGCCTGGGGGTTAAGGACCAGATCACTCTTGCGAATAAAAGCATACATCTCTCTGGTTTAGAAGTATGTGAATCAGAGAGAAACACAACAGATTGAAACCAGTTGGCTACAAAAGTTTCTAAAATGTAAAAAAATAATTATGAAAACACAAGGACCTGAAAACTTATCTACATTTTTTTAAATCAAGCCTTTTAAAAAGTTAAATGAAATTGGTTTTTATTACTCACATACTTGTACCCTTTTGTGTCTTCCCGTTATACATTTTTTCCCTTATACTACTATGATTTCCAATTTCCTTTATCCCTTGCTGTTCTTGTCATATCCTTTATTCAATATGTATTTTACTGAGCCTGTCTTCCATTTGCAGGAGGGATATAGTGATGGAAAAGGCAAATTGTTCCTGTCTACATGTGATCTAGCGCTACACTGTCAATGTCCAATGTTCCATCCTGTTCATCAAATAACCCTACTGTTAATTGATAATTCTGCTCTCTCTTTTCCCCATATCTTCTTTTTTCTATTTGTAATTGTTTAATTACATAGAATGCCTCTTAGAAATATTATATATTTAAGGAGTTCAATATACTTATTTATGGTGTCTCAATTTATTGGTAAGTTCAAAAGATTTCTTGAATATTTTGCAGGAAGTCATTAATTTAGTAACTTTAAAAATTATCTTCAAATGTATTCTCCTCATTGGACAAACAATAATGATTTATAGATGATATCTAACTCTAACTCTAAGTTTCTTTACTGTGATGATCTTTTGGAGAATTATAAGACATATTTTGTTTCACAAAAATTACATTTGTATTTGAAATGCACTATATGATTTTTCCACATTTTGGCAGAAAATTTACCCTACTAATGTTTACCTTAGGCTAATATTAAAATGGGTGTGCATTCCTTGACATAAAAACTGCTTCAGGGAGAGAGCACAGAAAGAGGACTTGAGCCAGAAACATACAGATAGGTGAGCAGCACGCGGAGGGCTGCGGGTCTAACCTAGATAGCACAAATGTGGATAAACCTGAACACATCACCAACAGGCACGTGTCTTTAAAAGGTGAATTAGAAATCTCATTAAAGCTTTTCATTCTTGCTATTTATTCCATTTTTAATTTTTTGTCTTGCTTCAGGAAAATTCACATAAAAGACTTTATTCTCTCCTTTTCTATTTTATAATTTTTGTTTTGCTTCTTTAGAAGAAAATAGTCTTATTTGGGGTCATTCCAACACAAAAATAAGTCATTGGGATTTATTTTGGCAAGAATGTTAATTATGCTTTCCTTTTTCTGTTTGTTTTTGTTCCAAGAATAGCTACATTTCAGCATAAACTTGGATAACATCTGTGATGGTTGATTTTAGGTATAAACTTCCTAGGTTAAGGAATACATAGAAAGGGATCGGATGTATGAGGAATATATTGAGTGTGTCTGTTAGCATGTTTGCAGAGGACGCTGGCAGGGGAATCCGAGTGGACTCAATTGGGCAGAGCTGCTCTCGATGTTGGCAGGCATCATCCAAACATGTGGACCCTGGAGAAAACACAAACACAAAAATCGGATGCATCCTTCCATCTCCAGAGCCTGGAATACACTCTTCCTTTTTGTTCTTCAACATCACAACTCCAGGATCCCCAGCAATAGGACCCCAGGACTTCCACCAGAAGCCTGTTGGGTTCTCAGGCCTTTGACCTCTGATGGAATTATGCCATGGGTTTTCCCTTAATCCAAGGTCTTCGTATTTGGACTGAGCCACACCACCAACAGCACAGGGACTCCAGCTTCCATGCTGCCTTTGATAGAAATTCTCAGGCTCCAAAAAAACCACATGAACCAATTCTCCTAGTAAATTCCCTCCCACATATCTGTATCTACACTACAACTCCTATTGGTTCTGTATCTCTGGAGATCCCCAAGTAACACAATATCTCTTGCTGCCATCATTATCAACGCTATCTAAGAAATAATAACAATTGTAATTAAGCAGTGATTATCTCTAGTGGGCTCCACATGATTTATAGCTATTGTCCCAAGTGTGCACATGCTATTCTAGTGAAGTCAGCTGGAGATGTGTAATATTAGCCTCATTTTGCAGATGGGAAATTTATTTTATAGAAGCATTAAGTGAATTGTCCAAGGTTATACAGAAAGCTATTGATAAAACAAATTACTGTATGTTTAAGCCAAACAGTGTATGCTGATTTCAAACCCACTCCTTGTAGAATCGGTCATGTTGAATCTTATCTGCAATACACTTTATAGCTAATGACCATGTGATGAGCAGAAAAGCTTCCATTGAAATAATCTTCCAAATAGGAGGAAGTGAATGGTTTCATAAAAAGATACACAAAGAAAGAAAGAAACTCCCTGGAATTTAAAAGCCAAACTCAATCATCTAACAGCAAGAACTTTGTTTAGTGCCCAGTATGTGGCAGTTCCTGTATTCCACGTGGACATAACTGTGAAGACTCAGTCACTGCTTCAGGAACTTAAAATTTGTTGAGTGAGTTACCATCATTAAGACGTATTTACTTTTATTTGTCAGGAAGTATGAAAGGCTGTAAAATCATGCAGCACATAGACCCCAAAGACCATGATCCTTGGTTCCTGGGAGTAGATATGAGCTTTCTGATTGTCCCCATCTGTCTCAGTCACATACTTCTCTGAGCATTGAATTTACTTCTAAACCCTCTCGATGTTAGCCACTTTGAGATCTCTAAAAGATCACGGTAAATGAAAATTAAAGACTGTTAAAATTGTACAATTTTTTAAAAGATTTTGTAAATGTCATGTCAGGACTTAAGGGACTGTTTTTCATAGTAGATGAACAAGCTTTAGTGTCCAGACCTTTCTGATACCCAATTTACAGACTTCTAGATACAGAGATACCTCAAGTGTCGAACTTCCCACTATTTGAAAAGCAAAATTAAAAAAATATCTGCTTGACGTTCATAACTTCACTGGGTAGTCAACTGAAAATCTGACTTGAAGAAACCTGTAGAGCTGAGAGTCACACATTGCATCTCACTGTGGACTCAAAGGGGTGACACTTCAGTCTAAGCCCTGCTCTCACCCAGACAATGTACAGCACTTGTGTTAGTACTTTAAAACATTCTTCATTGTGTTTCATTTCCGTAAAATATGGTAGCCATATTGTATCCATGACACCAAAGAAAGTTAGTAATACTAGCAGTAAAGCAAAGAGAAAAACTGAGAATCTCAATAGAGTTAAAGAAAGAAATCCTTGCAAAATTTGTTACTGCAAAATTTATTGGAAAAGTGAATTTATAAATGTAATTTTTTGGGCCTCAGAACCAACTACTTGGTTTTCTATCATTTCTTTTGGGAAAAATATATTCGTTTTTCAAACTTTTTGATGTTCATATACAAATTTGGAACAAGTTGAGTTCAACAATCAAGATACCCCCATGTTTCAGTTTGACTGTGTATGTCTCAACATCAAGGTTACCAGGATATTCTAATCACTTTATTACCTACCATGTATTCTGTGTGCACATCAATATTCACAGTGCTACTTTAAGTCCTCTGAGATGTTCTTCTTTTTCCTAATCACCACCCAACCATACAGTAGCTTTCAGGAATGACTCACCTGTCTCCTTACTGTTTCTGGGACCTACCATCTTAGAAAATGTCCCATGTGCTGTTTGCACAAGAATAAAAATATGGCATGTGGAAATGACTGAGGATATTTTAGGGAGTTAGGGAAACCAGCACATGCCCCAGCTCTAAAAGACATCGAAGATAGATGTCTAAATTAAATTCATAAACTTCTGTTCACCATTCTACTGTCTTTTGTTTGGTTGGTTGTTTTGTTTTGCTTTCTTTTGTTTTGTTTTGTTTGGGGTTTTTGAAACAAGGTCTCACTAGGTGATCCAGGCCAGCCTGGAACTCATGTCAATCCTTCTGCCTCAGCCTCCCAAGTGATGGGATTACAAGTATATGCTATGACACCCAGCTTCTGCTGTTTGCATACACAGAAGATTAAAGAGTTTGTATAAATTGGTAATTTGTATTGCCAGCTACTGTGTTGCTCTAAAGTAAGCACCATCTATCCGTGTGAATATTCTCATTTATACATAAAAATCCACACATGTACAGAGTTTAATGAACAAATTTCCAAGCATGGCTTTTCTTCAAAATGAAAGCATAGCGCG
Source organism: Heterocephalus glaber (assembly GCF_000247695.1). The sequence goes on along the minus strand of NW_004624742.1, from coordinate 16,353,048 downwards.
AGTTGTGCAGCGGCGCTGGCGCCCGGTGGCCGGGACCTGGTGTGCAGAGGCCACCGGCTAGTCTGGCGCTCGCCACTCGCTCACCCACAGGCCCGGCCTGCAGCATGGAGCCGTCTGGGCGCCCCAGGGGCTGTGCGCAGCCGCCACTGCTCCTTCTACAGCTCGCACTGCTCGCCGTGCTGGGTGGGGGAGGGGTCGCTGCGCTGCCCCTAGGCTGCAAGCAAGACGGGCTGCCCAGAGGGAGTAGCAGGGTGGAGGCGCCCAGCAAGGGCAAGGTGTTGTGCAGCAGCCTGGAGTTCACACAGGTCCTGCCCCCGGACACACACTGCCCAACTGAAAGGTCACCCTGGACTGGAGTCATGGCTGAGAGGGAGCAACGAATGCCAGCCGTGCACCAGAAGGTACCGGCCCCCTGACACACTGGCTACAGCGGGAGTCCATGGCGCTCCTGCCACCACACACAGGTGCTCTGGCCTCGGCGTCCAGCAGCTGCTGGGCTCGGCTCTGAGGCACAGCTACAGCTTCTGCTGTGATATTGAAGAAAAGTTGTGAGAAGAGAAATCTTTGCCATATTTCTGATCTCAGCAAAAAAAATTTGTGCCTCTCATCATGCCCAGCAGCAATGGTGTCCATCAGTGTCTTGTAGATGTTCTTTCAAGGCATACTACTGAGAATGTCCATTAATGGAATGTTGCTCCAAGAATGATGCAGGCAGAGTCAGCTGAAGAAGCCACGATGCAACCAGACTCACGGTCGCTAATACTGAAGATATTTGAAGTCTTTATATTCTGAGATGGTGCCTTATGCAGTGATAATTGAACCAGGATGCTGATTTCTATGATGACATCAGGACCTGGGAGTGAGGGGAGAACAAGGAGCTGTGCTGTCTCCTCTTGGACATCAGAGAGCCCCTGTGATGGAGGTGTGGAAGCCACAGCAGCCCCATGTACAGGATCTTGCTATGCAGTTCGGGCTGGCCTTGAACACAGTATGTAGCTGTGGCTGACTTCAAATGTGTGTCCTCAGTCTCTCAGTGCTGGGATTACAAGCATCCTCCACTACATCTGGAAGCAGTAACAGTTTGTTGGCAACACGTGACCTGATACTCTCTTCCTGATAAACGCTGCTGCTCCCAGCTGGCCACACAGTCATGAAAGGTAAACAAGCGGTGCTCCGAGGGGGACTGTCTTGTACAAGCTATCTTCTTCAGGTTCACTCTTTGCAGAGCCTGAAATCAAGATTTCAATAGCTCAAAGTTGCTGGTATCAGGTTGACCCTCACGTAGAAGAAATTTGTTATACAACTTTCTAGAGTAGGCCCGGGGACACCACAGCCACATAAAATCCTCAGATGTACTTCACAGTGCAAAACAGCAAAAAACTGGAGAAGCAGAGCCCCCCCCCCCAGTGCCGAGGAGGTGAGCTGCACAGGTGCCAGCAGCACCACTCTCCCCGCATCCCGGTGGCTGCACTGAGACAGTATTGGGATCCACAGCACAGAGGCGCAGGGGGTCATAAGGACATTGTTCTGAGCTCCAGAAGATAGAGCAGAAGTGAGCAACAGAAAGAGGGCCTCTCTCAGGCTCCTTGATGAAAATGGAAGCCCACTGGAAAAGTGAAGAAAATCTCTGCAATAAAGGCACCCCAGACCACTGTGGTTGCACACTGAATCAGGCAGGATGGTGTGTGACTGCAGTCCCAGCATTCTGGACAGCTGAGGTAAGAAGGTCACATGGTGGAGTCCAGCCTGACCAATTTGGTGAGTTAGTGAGACCCTTAGTGGGTATCTGATGTAAAATGTCTGAGAATATAGTTCACTGAGGAAATGGAGAGTACAAGCCCCAGTAATGCAAAAGTGAAAAACTAACAGATAGATGAGAAATAGAAAAAAATATTCATAGATACTTAGATAAAAATAACAAAATAGGTGGCCACTGATTTATTTATTATGAAGAAAAAATGGCTGTCATGGGCAGAGACGGGGAGAGTCCCCACAGTCCCGGGCCTGGCTCTCCCGATGACGCAAAGGCTGTGGAAGAATCAGAGACCAAAAGTGTAGAAGTAAAGTTGTACTTTTATTCAGCTAGCAGGCAAGAGTACGGGTGCCTTCTCGCAGAGAGACAGACGGGGGTGCCCAAAATGGAGCCACCATTGCAGGGGGGCTCAAGATGCTGGTTTTATGGTAGTTGGACCTATTCTGCCTCTGGGCTAAGGGTGCCCCTACTTGATTGGTTAATGATTAACTTAGCTCATTACTAGGGGCAATGGGGAAGGGTCTTTTCAGGGACCCTTTACATCTTAGGGCCAAGATTCTTTTTCCTTTTGATCTTAGCAAACCAAGCTTTGCAGGGTACAGCATGAAGAGGAGGTGCAACCTCAGCAGACTGTCAGCTTTTTATGGGTGGTTAAGCCTGTTCTGCCAGCTATCTGAATTCCTTTGGGGAGGGGCTCGTCGCTCCCTGCCTAGGGGTCTCTATCCCTACAGGGCTATAGGCATTTCTATTATATGGAGACTCAGGTTATGGAGCCCCAAGACACGAGCTCACTTCCTTGGCAACATCTCCAAACAGAACTTGGAACCCTTGTTAATGGGTGTCACAATCTAGTAACAGCTGTCTCCCAAGCTCACTTGGCCAGAGACGGTCAACAGTGAACATGCTGAGCTTCTCCACTTCAAGAGGCCGCAGCCTCAGGACCCCAGATAGAGAAAGTATCTGGGAAAGATTAAGAAGATGGCTGACTCCATCCAGATGCCACACGACTGTCACAGACACCCCAGGGACAGGTCTCCCTGGGAGTGACCACCAGTGACCTACCAAAATCAAGGTACCCCAGTGAAGTCTCCCTAAGCCCAAATACCAATGGCACAGAAACTAGGAAGAGCACGGGGCAAATATCACAAGGCCCAGAAACACCCAGTAGCTCTGGGCAGGTCTCCCCAGAGCCGGGCACAGAAAACCTAGAGAGTCAAAGTCCAGATGGGAAGACTGAAGTCAGAGCCACCAGCTCCCAAGAGACACTGAGAAGCCTGGTATACATCCATCCAGGCCTGGCCGCCACTCTTGGAAACAACTTCACAAAGAGCCTTGCAGAATTCCAGCCAGTGCAGTCCCTGCAGGCAGTCAGGTCACTCTCGTTCTCTGATCCCTGCCTGCCTGTTTCCCTGGGCAGCCTACCCATCTATGGTCCCTTCTTCCAAGGCACCTCCACCACCCACACCTCTACCCAATTGGCCCTGATTTGGGGAAGAGACATCATGACAAGGTCTCTTGAGAATTCCATCCACTTCGAGGGCCTGTGTGATAAAGATCGAGATGTGTGGTATTTGGACAATAAACAGCTTTTCACCACACACTGGGTAGATGAGGAAGGAGACCCATATACTGTGTCACCTCAGTTGGAGTTAGAAGAGGCCATTAGGCTTTCTGAGCTAAAGAAAGATTCTGAACTCTTAATTCATTCATCGCCTTGTATACCAGAACATCCTAAAGTGCCTTGTCCAGGAGAAGAGAAATCCATCCACCACAGAGCTGCAGGCTAGCTGGAGAAAGCTGTATTATGCAAATGGCCACACTTTTTAGGCCAAATGCTTCAGCAGGAGAGCTCACTGTGCTGTCTGCACAGACCGTGTAGGGGTACTTGGCCACCAGATATATAAGTGCACCAACTGCAAACTCTCAGTTCACAAGAAGTGCCACAAACTTGTCACAATTGAATGAGGACAGCATTCTTTACCATCAGACCCCATAGTGCCAGTTGATCCATCATCCATGGCTTCAGACCCTGCACACACAGCAATCCCACATAACCTTTCAACTCATGAGGTTTTAGAACAAGTTGATGAAGAGAATGAGGCAGGGAACACCAGGGAAGGTGACAAAGCTTTATCTGGTCTAGGTCTTGAGGACTTTGACTTGCTCCAAGTGATTGGCAGAGGAAGTTATGGGAAAATACTGTTAGTCCAACTGAAAACATTAAATAGTATGTATGCCATGAAAGCAGTGAAAAAGATCATTTTTACATTCATCGGGTACAGAGAGAGAAGCACATTCTTCAGCAGAAATCCAATTGTCCTTTTCTTGTTGGACTGCATTCTTGCTTCCAGACAGAAAGCAGACTGCTCCTTGTTCTAGACTATGTCAGTGGGGGAGATCTGCTGTTTCATGGGCAGCAACAAAGCATGCTTCCTGAAGAACATGCCAGGTTTGACTCTGCAGAAATCAGTTTAGCAGTCAACTATCTTCATCAGGAAGGAATAATTCACAGAAATTTAAAAATGGAAAATGTATTACTGGACTCGAAGGGCACTTTAAACTCACTGATTATTGCTTTAGTAAGGAAGGCTTACAGCCAGGAGATACGACCAGCACTTTCTGTGGCACTCCTCATTTTGTGGCTCCAGAAACTATAAGAGAGGAAGATTACAGTTTCAGTGTGGACTGGTGGGCTCTTGGAGTACTGATGTATATGATGATGGTCGGAGAGTCTCCATTCCATCTTGATGAGTGCTCTCATAACCCTTATGAAGACTCAATCGAGAATCTCTTCCAAGTAATTTTGGAAAGAGACATTTTCATATCTCATTGTCTGTCTGTACAAGCTGCAAGTATCCTAGAGGGTTTTCTGAACAGGGACCCAAAAGAATGATTGGGTTCTCATCCTCACAGGGGCTTTGCTGATGTTCAGGAGCATCCATTCTTTCAAAATATGGACTGGGACATGATGGAGCAAAAGCAGGTGGTGCCGCCCTTTAAACCAAATATCTCTGAGGGATTCGGTTTGGACAACTTTGATCCTGAATTTACTAACCAACCTGTCCGGCTCACCCCAGATGCTAATGACATCATGAGGGAGCTTGATGGATATGAATTTGCAGGTTTTGAGAATATCAATCATCTTACAATGTATGAAGAAGAAGGGGTCTGATCCTCATTTTTCAACTATGCATTTTGCTTATGTTGCCATTTAATGCTTGGAAAAACTTGTTACCAGCCTGGATAGAATTAACCATTCCAGAGCTGTTTGGAAGCTAATTTTAATTTATTGTTTTGAAGTTATATTTAGATCTAATACTTGATTCTTATAGTCTATAGTACAGAATATGGAATTTTTGTTCATAGATTAGATTTTTATGAACTTAATTAATTAACAATGAGACAATCGCTTGTTAACCACACTTGTATATACATTCCATTTGTTGAGTGGGACATAGTGCCTAATATTTTTTCTTTTTACTTATTATACAAGAAAACAAGAAAACAATTTGTCTTTTCAGTAAAATATCTTACCTATGCTAGTTTCTCTCCAACCACATTACCTGTACCTTTTGGGCTCAGTTTATGTTGTCTTCAGGAGAATCTAAAACATAACAACAATTTTGAATTAAAACACATATATTTGTATCTTTTTTATATGAAGAAAATACAATATAAGACTGCAGGCTTTGGAGGGGTAGTAGTTCTCATGAAACAGGGCATCTGAAGGTGGTTAAGTGATAGTTTCTTGAATGTTTATAAATTTTAAATTGTTCTAGATTTGGAACTGGATCATTAACTAAAATTAAATTAAACTAAGATTGCACAATTATAACTTATTTACATTTAGATGATGATGGTTACCTTTCAAATCCTTGGCTTAAAAAGGATACTAAAACAGAAGGATGATATATAGCACCCTAATTTTAGTTAACGATCTAGTTTTGAATTCAGAATGATTTGAAGTGTTGTAAACATTTAATAAATTACCTTTTAATCTTTTTCGGATGCCCCATTTCATGAGAGATACTACTTTTCCAAAGCTTGTAGTCATGTATTGTCTTTTCTTCATATAATTTAGTTTGAAACTAATGAAAACATCAAAGGAAAATATTTATAGACATTCATGTGTTCATTTCCAAGGCATGTATGTTTGTCTTAATTCCTGGAACTTGTTTTAAAACAAAAAGCAGTATTCACAACAGAATTAGAGAATTCTAACATGTCAGAAATATGTTTAGGGTCTCGCTTTTAAGTGTTGCTCTTTTCCGTAGGGCATTTCAGAATGTAGAATAAACACCCAGGATGTTTGTTTACCATGTTTTATTACTGAGCCCACATTAGAATCCTTTTGGGCTTTTGAACCTCATTTTGAGAAACACTTTCTTCAAGATATTCTTTTGTCCTCCAGTTAAATAATAGAAAGTGTGTTCATGGTATAATATTTTAAGATGTTACAAGCAGAAATTTACAACTTTATGAACATTTTTGAACAAATTTTACATGAATGACTTCAATAGATACCTTCCTTGTTCCCCTCAACAAAATCTTCAGTTTTCTGCCAATGATATCCAAATGATGAGCATTTTTCTTTGTTGAGGTTTTCACCATTATTCAGGGTGGTCTTTTGCTTTTTAATTTTTTAAGCAATAAGATTAACTGTATATTTTATAGAGAACTGCATTACAAATATGTTTTCAACTTTTTTTTAGTATTTAAGTGTTATGTCAGTTCTTTTCATGTCATATAGAAATTGTCTCAAAGTACTCTTTAGGGGAATAAGTCAGTTTATAGTCAGAATGGTTGACATTCTGGTGTTCTAAAAAAACTACTTTGCATAATCCTGTAGTCAGATCATTTTATGCATATGTAGCTTGGGTTCAATTTCAAGTACTGTGTTCAGCACTGGTACATTTACTGTACACATTTGTTTTGTTTTGATTTTTGTCATGTAGAACACTGACTTGGTCATCATAATGTAATCTGTGTTGTGGTCTTCTTTTTTCATGTTACAGCCTTTAAATAAAGCATTTAATATAAATTCAAAACAAAAACAAAAAAAACCATAGCCTTAACTTATATTTTGACCTTAACATGCAGCAAGTACAGAAATTTGGAAACTTTTGATCATTATAAGGTCCATATTTTACCATGTATGAAATTTTGATGTAATGTAATTATCATTATATTAAAAAACAGTAATGTGTCAGTCAAAAAAAATAAATACAATAATATGAAAGCATATTTCAACTTATGTTAGTAATGAATCCATTACGCGCCTGTTTCTTTTCAGTTTCCATAAATTTTTATATTTATTCCCCTTTCATTAATTCAAGGTCATAAAAATACATTAAATTATGTTATCTTCTAAACTGATAAAATTATCCTTATCAATCTATTATTATCATTTTTTTGGACACAAAGACAAAAACAGGCAAAGCAATTTGGAAAGTTACCTTAAACAAAATCAGTTGTTCTAAGGCAAACCACAATGTCTATATTGACATTCATCACTATCAATATTCTACTCTATTTTGTCTACCCAAACATAAACTTTGAAATTTACAAAAGTTAAGGGTCATATTTGTCACTCTTCAGTCTTGTTTGTGATCAATAATATTCTAGTTCTTTGGTTATTCAAAAATGAATGTTTCAGACCACTGGGGACAGCGTACCATGAGGTAAGGATACCTTCCTCATCTGTGGTGAATACCAAAATACTTAGTCACAGTAGCACAGAATCATCATTTGAACTGTTTCTTTTCCTTGAAAAAAAAGTCTCTAAACCATGTTAACCAAATAATGTCCCCTCCGTGACATTATAAAGTAATTAATTTTAAAGATAAATCTTAAAAAGAGAAAATGAAAATTAGAATTCATGATTGTATTTACTCCATGTACCTATTTTCATGTGTTTACCTATTAAATTCCCTGAAGAATTTGATCTCCAAAGGATAGAAAAGAGATCATCAACAATTCTAAAAATAGTTTAAAAATAATGAAAACTACTCTGGCCTTTTGTTTCTGAACTGTTGCTCTTGTTGCTAACTGTTGTTGCATTAGGTATGCAGATGTGGTGGGAATGCCCTGAAGTGTGCCCTTTCTGTTGTAGGTGTGCCTTTAAAAGGCCAGGTCTACAGGGCCTGTCATTTTCTTGTAGTCCTAGTTATTGAAATGGTAGCAAGAGTCCTTTGCAAAACAAACTCTTCTTTTCGTCCTTTTTTTCTTAACATTTTTTCCCTAGTCGCAATTAGCAGGCCAAAGAAGTAAACTCACAAATCTTGCATCAAATAGGTATTATACACCTACCCTGTGCTTTCCCACAGAAATATAATGCTGCGAATATAATGGGGAATAAAGAATATTAAGATAGTAAAGTATATTGTCCAGGGAAATGAGGAGGTTAGATGGAAAATAAAATTATTTCAAATAGTGGTCCCTTGATTTATGAACTTGATCAGTTACTAAGGGTTGCTTGTAACTCAAGTTGGTTGGAAGTCAATACAGCTGAGATCTGGGTGTTTACCTGGGTATACACTATACATAACCAGAGGCAGATGAATCTTCGATTAACCCAAGTTGTTCGTGTGTCAGGTCGGTGGTAACTTAATGATCCACTGTACTATGTAGAAAAATAGAAGATGGCAGTGAGAAAGTGACTGGACTGCGGGTAGTCCTATTTACGAAATGGTAGCAAAAAAGGAAAATTTGAAGTTGTATTTATTGAGGATGACAATGAATCATGACAGTGGTTACCAGGGAAATGTTGGGCAAGAATGTTGTGGATACAGGAAACTACAGGTTCAAAAGCTCAAGGAGATAACAAGCTTAGTATGTGTAAAGAAAAAGATGATAAGGGCCCGGGATTTAGCTCAGTGGTTTCGCCGCCTGCTGCGCAAGCGCAAGGACCCGAGTTGGATCCCCGGCACCAAAAAAAAAAAAGAAGAAGATGATAAGAAAATTGAAAAAGTGTACTGCATAGAGGAAATACATGCAAAAAAGTTAGTTAGAGCCCAGACTCAGAAGGCCTTGAAGACCATAGTGAGATTTGAATTGATTAACCAAAAGCGTTTGTATGGCTTTCAGCAAGGGGTGCTGTGGTAGGGCTTATATATTTGAAGTGTCAATTTGTTCACATGTGAAAAATATGACATTATGGAAATGAGATTTAAAAGCTATTATAGTTCAGATAAGATGATACTTGAGTTGGGGTAGTTAAGAATGAAAATCATGAGAAGTTATGTAGTCCAAGGAATACTCTGGGATTGAGCCCAAAGGACTTGCTAACATGTTGCATGTAAAACATAAGGGAAAGAGAGGAATTGAGAACAGTTTCTAAAAGTTGGCCATGAGCAGTTTGGCAGATCATAGTTCCACGGATGATATAGAAAACGGACAAAGAATGGGTTCATGAAGAAAAAAACAATCAAGATTTCTGCCTGTTAGAAGAGTGATGTACCCCTCAGTCTAAGGATGATGTAGATATGGACCTATAGCTACTGCTTGACACTTTCAGGGAAACAAGTTCTACTACTTTCAAAGCAGTCTTACCTGTATTATATGCCTAATCACAATTAATTCTCACAATATTTCTGTAAGGAATCGGCTATTATTCTATTCTTTATAAAAATGAGAAAATGAAGGTTTCAAGTGGTTATGCAATTTGTGCAAAGTAAAAGAAAAAGATTCATAGCATTTACCCATTGAAAACTCACATGCAAAATGGGCTGCCTCAGATTCTAACTCTGAAACACTTATTGTCAAGAAAACTGTCCACATTAGAAAAAAAGGTTCCCAAAGTTTCAAGGCAGAAAGCAATTCCCATGCCTCAGAAGAATTAATCTGGATTTAGGAGGTCTCGTCATAAGAACAGAAAGGGAATCCAGAAAGGAGATCTGATAGCAAAGGTAAAGTAGGAGCTAATTGCTTCTTGGCTCACTCCTATAGCCATTAGACTAAAGAAGATAAATTTCCTCTCCCTGGGAAGAGGATTGTTCCAAGAGCTAGAAATGGCATTTAATTTGCCAGTTGGCTGTTAAGTGACTCCAGTTACATGGATTGGAGAGATGCTGGTTCAGAAATGATTCAGTCAGTTCGAAGGAAATTTATTCTTTCATATTCATGGTCTGGTTGGACAGGACATGGGTAAGTTGCTGAAACACTTCCTTCCATCAGATTCTACCTGGATCTGATACTAGGTGAGACATTGAAGATGGAATGAACTAGATTATCCTCAGAATATTCTTTAGCTAAGGCTGAAGGGATGAGTGTTTAGTGCTTTGATATTGGATAGAGCCTGTCCCTATCTCTCAACAATGGATAGATTCTTTTTTCCCATTAATTTTTTTTCAGAAAGATTTATCTCCAAAAAGAATTTTAAATATTTCCCTGAAATTATGATAAAGTAAGAATTGTTGGTCAGTGTTCACCAGACAAGACAAAATATGAAGATCTGAAATTTAAAAAAAAACAATTTTAGGGCTAATAAATAAGACTACACAATCTTTTATACTGTTTTATAATACTTGGAACAATAGTCCCAGCTGCACCATAAAAGGGCTTAAATCTTCTAAATCCTTAAATGAGGGACTTAAAAATGTATATCTGAACCACATGCTGTAATTTATCAATATGACTTACTCAACTAATCACATTGTTATTAATATAATTCTAATTAGTTAATTATTTCAACAGATGCTGGGTGTTGGATAATATTGTGGACCCGATCTTTGCCCTCCTAGAGTTCACAGTTTGACAAAGGAGACAAACAAACAAATAGACATGTATAATAACAAATCTTGATACACGGAAGGAAGAAAAGAATACAGCTCAGTGGGAAAGAATAACAGAGAAGATCTAGTTTAGACTGAGTAATCTAGAACGATTTCTTTGAGGACTCACAAATTCCACTGAGATCTGAAACACAACTATATTAGGGTTGTATAGAGAAACAGACTTGATACAAATGTATGTATGATTATGCAAGGGATTTGTTACATAGGCTTCCAGGATCAGACCTGGAAGAGTCTGAAAGGCTGCCTGCAGGTCAGAGATGGAAGGCTCTGAACTGGCTGTCTGCATTCTGAGAACCCTGGGAACCAGTGAAGTCACTGCTCAAAGGCCTGGAAGCACACTGCAGAGTCATCAGCCTGAGTCTGCCTTGGAAGGCTGAGGAGTCTGCACTGATGATAATGCCCAAAAGCAAGGGTGAAGTCTGGAGAGCCTCCAAAAAAGGGGGAGGGGGAAGGAAACACTTCTTTCTTCTTTCCTTTTTTATTCTGCCCAAGCTACAAGCCTATTAGTTGGTGCCACATCTAGGGTGGTTCTTTCCCTCTCTGTTTACTGACTCACTCCTACACACCCAGAATTTACGACTCTGCTGGGTGGGTGGACACATCACAATTAATGATCACAGTGGCTCGGTTAAATGAAGCATGGGGGAGAAGAAAGGAATGCAAGCAGTTAGTATGGCTTGTGGGGAGAAAAAAAGAGGAGGAAGAGGAGAATTTGGCCAATTCAGAGTCCAGAAAATGAGTATCACTGCAGAATGGTGACAAGTAAAGGTATTGTTACAAATTTCAATTTTATTATCTCCAAATGGAAGAAAAAATGTGACACTGATAGTGCTTTTGAAAGACCATGCTAGTTACATCAAAAATGGATTTAATAAAAGCAAGAATAAAATTAGATATACAAATTCTTAGGCTATATTCTAAATAAAGCAATGTGGTAGCTTAGCTTAGGAACGATAGATAGGAGAGATGAGAAGAAAAGTTAAGATTAGAAATTTATTTTGAAGGGAGGAAAATACTGAACTTAGTGATGTATCATAGCTAAAGAGGAAGAAGTGAGAAAAAAAGTGCAATTTCTTGGCCAGGACTTGTAGGTAGACAGAATAAAGAAAGAAAATGTGAAAAAAAAAAGAAAAAAGAAAATCTGTATCACTTTTGTTCTTACTATAAAAACTCAGTTATAATTATTTTCATTGTTTTGAAAATAAAATGAAACATTCTGTCATCTTTAAAAGAATGAATAGTTCTGTCAATGACCTCATATAAAGAGAGCAGTCAAGTCAATTCTGGTGTCTTCAAAGACATTTTCCTTCGTCTTCCTGGAGAATTATCACCACAATTCTTCTGCCATTCCTCCAGCTCACACCTCTTGAGGCAAGCCAGACCTGGGAGACACTCATTGGATCCCTCAGGAGGGGAGTGGATTCAGCTGACAATACCAAGGGACTCCCATTCACCCTTCCAAACAGACACTTCTTGCCATTTTTACTTCCATCTTTGTCTCTCCCTCATTTCACTGTGATAGCAAATCCAGGAAGCAGTCTTTAAACTTTTGTTCATATGCTCCTAAAATAACATTGTGAACTATACATGTACTGCCTCACTCACCAAATTAATGTTTTCCAGCATAAATTTAAATAAGTTTATTTCTGATAATAGAGAATAGAAAGTGCTTAAAAGATAGAAAAAACTGACTTATAGAAATAAAAATAACATAGACATGTCTGATAAATTAAGTTTTAAAAGCCACAGAATCTGAAACAAAATCACATAAAATTTATGTAAAAACTTTACTCAATATATCTTGATAATTTTGTTAATCCCACAAAAGATTATAGTTACACTGAAAATAATCATTGATGCTAATCTTCACAGCTTTTGCTGTTCGAAATTCAGAACATTCCCCCAAAGGTCCCAGATATCCCACTGCCAATAGCAAGCTTTAGTCTGAATAGAAATATATTTAAGACAGAAAGATAAGAATTCCTACAGTCCTGATTATTCTCTAGAGGCTTCCTTGAAACACCTGAAACTTTTATATCCAGGAATTATGCATAATAGCAATTTATGGGAAGGGTGAGAGACATGTCTTTCTTTTGTAAAATAAAAGAACTACTGTAAATGCAAGGGTCCCCCCCTCCTTCAAAGCCTCCACTTCCTCCCAAACAAATTGAATAGCAATTTGTGTGACAAATTCTTTAAAGTTTGGGTGTGAAAGATAAGATGCATGATATACCACAAAGTGCATGGATAGAGTAGAGATTTAGTAAATAAGTGGAATAAAGATAACATATGTACATAAATCAAAGCTACACAAAGCTCTCCACAGTATTTCTGTACATAAAAATATATATGTATCACAGTAACAGAAAACAGTTGTCTACTTTGGGTGTTACATGTTTTCTGAGTTCTGTTCAGTTTCCAGAATTCTGTAGAAATTCTGGTATGACTGTGTTTTTAAGTAAGAGAAATAACATTCATTTTTTTGTTTTCTTTATTTTTTTTCTTTTTTAATTTATCAAGGCTGCCTGTCCTTGAGCTACCTAATTATGAAAATATAGAGAGAGAGAGAATTTTTTACCCTAGCTATTAAGGAAATGCAAAAACAACAAAAAGAAATAGTTTAACTTTTGTGATTGTTTGGTTTTTTACTTGTTTTCACAGGACTGGGGATTGAACCAAGGTCTTCTGGTGGAAGAAAAGCATTCTCCCGCTGAGCTGCATTCCTGGTCCAAGCGCCATTTTTTAAAACAAGTTTTATGTTCATTGAAAACAGAATATTTAAATGCATTGTATGCATGTGTGCATATAACTTTTATTTTTGTATTTTGCATTTGTTCCTTTAGAGACGAAAAGTTGAGTTTAGTTACCAATGAGATAGAAGATGACTATTAAAAAGTGGCTTTAAGTATACCTCATAGATTTAAAAATATTCTGAGTCCTTAGATTGATTATAGAAAAGTTTATTCCATACACTCTGCCAATTTGAAACTAATTCTGAATATTTTTCTAAATATATCATGTGCTCTAACTGTTCTACCCATACACTTATCACTAGATATAGATACTGAACTCAAATGCATGACATTCTATTACAGTTGCTTTGTCTATCTGGGCGGCACAATGACTTTAAAGAGCTCTCCTACCAGTGAGTATCTGACTTGAATGAGAATTCATATTTGGCTTTGCTAAAATGACCTATGGTGAAGTTAATTAAGTTTTGACCTCCTTGAACTCTTTTTCTTGGAAAAATCTATAAAACATTCAGGTTATGAACAGCTGGTCAGCATATCAACATTTATTGAGCATATGTATTTATGAATAGAATACTAGGGGCTATGGATAGTTGTGAAGGAAATAGAGGATTTAATCTCTTTCCTTAGGAAAGTTACTCATTAATGGTGAAGGCAAGCATAGTATCTATTGATCTAGATGTCTCCCACTTACATAGCCATAACCACAGGAGGCCATAGGCTCAAACCAAAATAATAGGAAACTAAGAAGAATGAAAGTTTAATGGATAACAAGTACCCCAACATAGTGATAAATGTTGTGTGTTTTCTTTTTCTTTTTTTTTTTTTTTCTTTTTTTTTCTTTTTGGTACCGGGAATTGAACTCGGCACCTTGCACTTGTGAGGTAGGCACCGGAACCACTGAGCTAAATCCCCAGCCCTGTTGTGTGTTTTCTACATTGTTAAACTTAGATTATTTTATTTGTTCAGTGTATGGAAAATTGAAAGAATCTAATTACTCCATGAAATACCTTGACACATCCTATTTATACCTTGGCTTAAGAGACACTTTCCCAAAATCATTTCTTTAATTCAGGTATATGACTTTAAGATTTCTTAAAAAATTAAGTATCTTCCATTAAGTTTAGGATGTTTTTCAAGTAATTATGGTGAAAGCTGTTCATAGTGGTATTCAATTTTAAAACAATTCTATTAAGATTATTGGGTTAAAAATGTTCTCTGCAACAACTATTACCACATATTCATACTCTTACATGTAAGGTTACCCACATTTTTTGCCTTATTTATTTAAATTCTTGAAGCTCATTTTAACCTTCTACTGCAGTCCAGTTATCTAATTTCCATATTCATTACTCAGCAAGGAGTCTGATCACATTAGATGTTATCCAACCTTCTTGACCATGGAAAAAATAACATTTTGTGTCATGATGCCTGCTTAAACTTAACTTGAAAACACTATAGGAGACACTCACTCAATAAGCATCCACTTATTTGACTAGCGGAAGGGAGACCAGAGCTACATCTAGAGGCAAAATTGCATATTTGTCACTTTTCCAAATTCAGATATCAGATGAATTTCTCAGTGTTTTTCCAAGAATCCTGTGGAGTCTAAATGATAAAAAGAAAATTCGAGGACTCCTTAAAGTTGTGAGCTTCCTTCAGCTGGTCCTTCCCTTTTGTCCAAACACCATTTTACTCAGGAGACCCTCATACAGCAGGGTAGAGAAGCAGGGAAATGTAGGTGAGTGATATGGAACAGCATGCCCCTTTTCGCATAATTTAAGGTATGAATAAAAGCCCCATTTATGCCAGAAACAACTTCAATGAAGTCAACAGTTTAATAGGTTTTGAGGTAAACTAAGTAAGTTATGTTAAGGAAATCAAACTGAATATAATATTAGAGTCCATTATTAATAATATTATTTACTTTGTGGTTTTATGCTTGTATTTTTAAGGGCAAAAATTGTTTCATAAGATGAATTTCAGATATACACAAGAACTTAGGAGGTCATGATGTAAAATTTATTTCTTACTCTGCGCAGAGATATGTAAGGTTTAAAAGACCTTATTAGGACGAAGTATTATATCTTTGACACTTCCTTATGAAAAGAGTAAAATATTGCCCAATCTTGGGCCAAGAAGAATAGTTAGAGTACGTGATGCATACTGAGAAGAAACTGAGCTTGGTGCTGTACCACAGAGACAGATCCACAAGGATTCGGCCTTGATAGCCTGAGAAGAGAATCCGTAACAAAAGGAGAGGTAGAAAGATGGGTGAAATCAACCACCACCAAGGTAACCATTTTGTTCTGGGTCAAACTTGGAATGATGACATGAAGTAAGTGTTCAATAAATCTTTGTTGAATGAATGAACAAATGACTATAACCCTAAAATCTCAGGGGTTATTTTGTGTAAGACATAATTAAATTTAGGTAAACATTAGAATAGATTAAACCTAATCATATGGATTGTGAGACATATTGCCCTAGAGTTCTAGATCTCCATATGTCTGGTCTTTATCAGTTCTCTGGTAGGACAAGAGCATTTGCCAGTTGAAAATAATTTCCCGAAATTGGGTCAGAGAAATACATCCAAATTATTTGAAATAGGTTTCTAAAAATTATTTCTATAAATATATTTTTAATGAAGTATATTAACAGAAGTGGAAATAATGAATTAAATATGGTATTAAATGCTTTAAATGGGCTGGGGATTTAGCTCAGTGACCCAAGTTCAATCCCCAGAACCAAAAACAAAAAAAAAAAACAGAAATAAATGCTTTAAAAATTTTAGAAAATCTTGACCAAAGTCACAAATACAACACAATCCTATTGTTCTATACCAAATGATATATTTTTGTGTTTTACATTATAATCTCAATTTAAAATTTATGAAAACTTAATATTTAACTTACTCATAGGTTGAATTTATTCAAGAAAAACCTAAATGCATGAGGCGTTTGTTGACCATTGAATTAATAATCAACAGTCTACATTTACCTGAAAGTAGATAAGGCTAGGAGAGTAAAAAGATTTAATTATCAGGAACTGACATTCTGTTTTCATTCACATAAGGATTTTTAAAATGAAACAAAATGAAATAACTACTCACTTTCAGCTGTCTCCATTTTCCTCTCAGCCCAGAGCCTTGTTTATTGTTTCAATTGTACTGTTAAAATCTTTCTCTTTCTTTCCTTCTTTCTTGCTTTTTCTTTCTTTCTCTCTCTCTCTCTCTCTCTCTCTCTCTCTCTCTCTCTTTCCTTCCATTATTTTTTCAATCAACCAGTGTACACACTCTCCAAAGTTGTTACTGGAATACAAATTTTTAAATACATAGTTTGCAATTTCAAGAAACCTGAGTCTTGATTAACTAAGTTAGGGAGAAAACACATAGCAGTAAAAATACAAATGTCGATGCAAGGCAGAATCTGAGAAAGTACCATCCATCACATGCCAAGACAAGCTCTTTAGGAGGTCAGAGGTGGGCACGGCACTGAGATGCTGCTGCTTTGGGCCTCAAAGCACTGATAACAACAAGAGGCTTTGAGTCAGGACAGATAAATTCTGGGCCAAAAAAGTGTAGTGGGCAAAGAACTGATGTAGCAATGCACTAGATACCTTCGGAGACTGAGGAACACATCTGCCTGACTACAGCAAAACATTCTTAGAATAGACATAAAAAATAGGGATAAGAAGGTAGGTGGAGGAAGATGAGAGCTATTGCACCTAGAGTCCTGGGCTCACAGGATCTCTGTTGCTAAAAGGATAAGGGCCAGGGATTTAGCTCAGTGGTTCCGCCGCCTGCCTCACAAGCGCAAGGTCCCGAGTTCTATCCCCGGTACCTAAATAAATAAATAAATAAATAAATAAATGGATATCACCCACCACGTGTGCATAGATGACCCAGAACTGCCCTCCTTCCTCTCTATTTCTTCCTCACCTAACTGGATTAGAGCTTGGTACCTAACAAGGGGGCAACAAATCCAAATGTCTGTTCCAGAAATTTGGAATAGAAATATTGTGAGACTGAGTCACACAGCTGTGCGAAGCAACCCAGCAAGATCACAGGACCAGGGCCAGTGATGTGGCAAACCCAAGGAACACGCAGACATTATTATTATGGAGAAGCAGAAGGCCAAAATGGAGCCCGAAGTAGAGAGCCGTCCAAAGGCAGCTTCTGGGAATGGACCATCACGTGGCCATGCCATCTTTCCCACTCACTCGCTCCTTGATATCAGGAAAGCTACAAAACCTTCCTAAAAAATAAAAGCAGTAGAAGCAATAATTACCATTTATTTGTCAGGAGGATTAAGTGAAATAAATATAAAAAGGGCTTAGAGGACTGCCAGGCACCTGGTAAGCAATGTTAGCTATTATCATTATTAAACCATCACTTCCCAGTACTGCCTATATTTCCTGTGCAGCATCCTTATGTGCTCAGAATTAATTCTGCCCTCCAAAAAGAAAAACAAAAAAAAACCTTGCATCCCGCGAGAAAGACCAGGGTAAGTAAATAAAGATGTTTGAATTTAGGACACTGGAACTTCTGTTTTTCTTTCTTCTTCCCATTTCCTCTTCAACCCGTATGTCAGAACTGACATGAGAACACTGAATCTTCTATTTGGCTAAAATCTGTGATTTGGTGAAATGCAGTGAGAAAATGTTGTACTTTAAAAGCTTTTAAGCAATTCATTTCACATTTTTGTTCTTAGTGAAAGCAGTTTGAAATGGAGATTCTAAGCTTTTCCTATACTTTTCCTTTCAAAATGCTCAGAAACAGAGAATCATAGAGCCAGGCATGGTGGTGCATGCCTGTAATCCCAGCACTCGGGAGGCTGAGGATTGCCTGGAGTTGGAGGCCAGCTAACCCCCGACTGTGAAAGAAACCCAGCACAATTTTTCTTTTTCTTTTCTTTTTTTGAGACAAGGTCTCACTATGTAATCCAGGCTGGCCTTAAACTCGCAGCCATCCTCCTATCTCAGCCTCCCTCCAGAGCGCTGGGATTACAGGCATTCACCACCGTGCCTGGGGCCAATTTCTAAGTATAAGGAACTCAAATTTTTTGAAATAGTTTGGAAGTTTGAATGTCCTTCAATGGTATACAGGGATGTGTTAGCCTTCACTTGTGTTAGTGTTCCACATAGATAGGATTTAGGGAGCATTTGAGCATTTTACTATGCAATTTTAAATTGTTTTATTAAAACAGCCAGTTTTTGCCAGCTCTGAGAAGACCTTCCACTATTAAGAAGGAATGTTTGTGCTTAATTTTGGAGGAAAATTTTTAAGACTAAATTGGTTTTTGACATCCATCTCGGATTTTCATGTGATTTATAGTCAGGAAAATAAAAAGTGACCCTTACGATCATCTGTAACAGCCAGTGGGCGAAACCAGAGTCTGCGAAGTTGATTATTCTTGAAGAGTGCAAAAACATAAAGTAGCCGTATTTCTAGTATTACAACTTGATCTAAGCTAATTTGAATTCTTATCATACATATCTGAAAGCAAGAAGAGTTTTAGCTAAACACTTTAATTTACTCTATAATACTTAATCATCAGAGAACTCCTGTTTCAAAAACAGCAAATCATATAAAGAAAATTTTTTCACCACTATTTCTAAATTCAAGTCAGTCTCTAAGTTAATGAACTGATGTTAAAATTTTTCAAACACAACTTTAAAACTTTTTAATTTTAAACTACATTTAGACTTCCAGAAAAATAGCAAATATACTTAGAGAAATTTCCTGTGTAAGCTTATCCCAGCTTTACCAATATTAGCATCTCATATAACAATGGTACATTTTTTGATACTGAAGAGTGCTCCCGTACTATTAGCTGAGGTAGAGACCTCATTTAAATGTCACTTTACTTTCTACCATTGTCTTAATCTCTTCATTGATCAAATCTAGTAAGCCATACAGTATTTACACATATGTCCACTTAGGTACCTCAAATCTGTGACAATTTATTGGTATGTTAACATTTTTCATTACCTTGACTCTTTTGAAGATTGTTGGTCAGGTACATTCAGGTAGATAGCCCTTCTATTTGGGTTTGTGTGATGTTTTCTTGTGATTAACCTGAGCTAACGATTGTTGAGGAGAACATTGCACCATACTCTGTTTGACATGGCATTAACGTGGCTTCTTAGTAATGCTAACTTTTATCACTTTGTTAAGAGGATGTTCACTAGGTCTCCCTACTATGTTTTCCTTTTTGGTCTTTGAAAGTAAGTCAGTAAGTCTGGCTCATACTCAAGGGATGGGGAACTAAGTTCCCTCTCTTGAACTTAAGGAAAATGTATTAAGTAATTTTAATCATCAATCATTATTTGATGGTAAACATTTTGAGACTTTGCAAAACATTATTTCTCCTTAAAGTTTTATCCACTAATTTTAGCATCCATCAGTAAATTTGTCTCTAACAATTATTATTATGCTATTATAATTGTGATTTTTCTCATTCTCACATTCCTTATTCATTTATTACTTGGAATTCTTTTGAGTAGAAGATATAGTCCTTCTCCAAAATTGATTTATTTAGTTAGTAATTACACCAGCATGGATTTATGAACATGTAATTTTCTTCTTTTTTTAAAAATTTTTCCCCATTAACTTTATTGGTGCATTTTAGGTATAAAATACAGTTACATTCATCATTGGGATCTTGTACCACCACATGAGTCTCTTGGTTCTCCCCGCCTCCCCTTCCCTTGCCCTCCCTTCACCCCCTCCACCCTTCCCTATTTGCAAAGACCTTGTTTCCATTTTTTT
>NW_004624742.1:16286100-16330008 GCF_000247695.1 Heterocephalus glaber | reverse complement strand
GCTTCTGGCACCCATGTGGCTCACCTTCTATGCCCTAGGAGCTTGGGATGGGGGCAGGGGAGCTTTCTTCCAGGTGCTGGGACCATCTCAGCTTCTCTGCCCTAGGAGCCTGGGATGGAGGTGGGGAGCTTCCTTCCGGGTGCTGGGACCGGCTGAGCTTCTCTGCCTGTAATTTTATTCTTTTGTTGAATTTGCCTTTTCTGCTACTGTAACAAAATATCATAGACTGGATTATTTATAAAGAATATAAATTTATTTTCTTACAATTCTCAAGCTGAGCAGTCCAAGATAACTTAGAAAGTTGACAGCAAGCTCAGTTATCTGAAAAAAGCTGCTGTCTGCTTCCAAGACAGTACCATGTTGCTTCTTCTTCCAAAGGGGAATAACACTGTGTCCTCACGTATTACAGTAGGAAGGCAAGATAGCCAAATGCTGCAAAATCTTTGCATATAAAAAGCCTTGTTCTTATTCATGAGGGAGGAGCCCTGGTGATCTAATCAACTCTTAAATGCTCCACTTCTTCATACTATCCTATTGACTATTATGTCTCAGCACCTGAATTCAAACTATAGCATAATTTGATGCTATCATTATTTATTGTTCAAAATGTTGCAGCTTTGGCCATTATAGTCTGTTTCAGGTTAGCTACATGTACTTTTAACATGACTCTATGCTTTTTTCTATTTTTTTCGCTTCTGTACTTCCTTACTGCTCTAAGCTCATCTTGTATATTTTTCTACCTCATCCATAAGATTAGTGATTTCCCTAAGGTATCTTGTCTGGAAGTGCTGAGTACTAGGTGTTCTTATTGTTACTAGGATGTTACTACTCTGTGTACAGGTCAGTGGACAGATCAGGACCATCTACATGTGTATATCAATCTATATCAATCTGCCTTTGTGATCATTTCTGTATCTATTGGTCTGCATATATTTAAAATAAAGATGAGATCAAAGTGATATCTCTGACAACATTTCCAGTTATAAATGTTGTCAGCCCATATTTCATTCTGATATTTATACATTTGAATGGGGAGGTTTTTAAGGTAATCACTGTGTCACCAAAGAGATCAGGTTCTCTGCTGCCTAATATTTTACATTTTATATGACACTGAATGTAGTTATAGCATGGTAAATATTGGATGGTAACCAGAGAATCATTTTAACTATCTGTCCGTAAGTAATGAGAGAAGCAGCATTAGAAAGATTTAGAAAGCCCCCTTTTCTCTTGAGTTCTTTATTTTGTGTTATGGTTTGGGTCTAGATGTCCCCCAAAGCCTCATGTGGTAATAGGCTTGATCTAGAATATGAAGCTGGAATTGATTCATGTTGCAATGCTAGGCTCAGGGCCGCTAGGATTAAGGGTGTGAGTGCTACCCATCCTAAGTAGCCTGAATAAGGTAAAAGGTGCAGAAAGATGCTGGTAACATTCCTTGTAACCTTTGCTACTTTGTAGGCACCATGTTGTTTCTTCTCTGTGATGCCTGTTTGTCATCTCTGCCTTGGAGTTGGCCAATTATGGACTAAAATCTCCATAAAATGTAAGCCAAATAAACCCCTTCCCCTCTAACTTTGAGTGTTGAGTTTCTTGTCTCAGCAAAGAGAGAAAAGTAACTAACACATTTAGAAAATAATTGGCATTATTTGTATTGTTTTAATTACTTATAATTTATTGAGTTCCTTTGTGTGTGGTATCACAAATGTACCTTCAAAATTCTTGCTCTCAAAGCATTGCCCTTTACAGGGACAATAAAAGGTGTTACACACACTCTGCCTTCAATATCTGAAATGACTGGTATGAAACTCAATTTTTATAGGCTCATTTTTTCCTTTTAAAATGGTTCTTTTCCCTGTCCTATTTTCTACTTTCCTTGATAAGTTCTCAATAATCAATCAAATAAAAGTTTGAAATGTTTATTAGAATAAGTATGTAAAATCATTTGTGCCTAGAAAATTGGATCAAAACTGTCACAGCAGCTTATATGATATTAAGACAGACTTTTCAGCAATCTCAGCAGGAAATGGAGCCCTACTACCTATATTTGCTGTATACACTTGGCCTCTTGGCTGCAAAACCTATGCCCATCTGCTTAGATGGCGGGTTGCCTACTTCTAAGTTGGCTGGTCTCTTATACTATGACACGAGTTCCAGCCAATGACAGCTAACAAAATGTTTCAGGAGTCAGCTCTTCTTACAGGAGGTTCTTCCTCCTGCCAGAGATAGAGAAGCAGTTGGCATTGTGCATCCATTTAAACTTTGTTACACCTGTTGACACATTCATGCCAAATGCAGTCAATGAAAAAAATGAACAACAGAAATCACAAAAGAATCTAATGAAACTTAAAAACAACCCTTTGTGCCTTCTTAGAAATAAATGCTCAATTTCACTACTGATCACTTGCAGTTGACATTTCATTAATAGTATATAAAGATTGCCTAGTAAGTGGACCAGAAAAGAATTCACAATGAGGTGTCCTACATCTTCAGTATTTGGGCTCTTACACCTCGTATTGTGTAATGCAATGAAAGTCAATAATTACACTAAATACCTCTTTTGTCTATCTTTAAAAAATATGCAGGCACATGTCAATCAAAGAACATCCTTTTTAAAGATCTTTCTTTTAATAGAGAATTAAGGTAATTATACCAATGATTGAGATTCCCAAAAGCACTGAATTACTTAGATTGTTTCTTTCCTAGAATAGGTAAAAGCTGCTGGGCGGGGGGAATTCTAACATTCCTCTAGAACTTTATTTTAACAAACATCATGTAACCATTAGAATATATATATTCTAATAGAAATTTATGTGGAAATATGATAATAGAATATCTTCATGAACATACATATTATTTCTATTACATTAATTGCCTGTAATTTATGGAATTTGGATGTATGTCTTTATCATAAACATACCTTTAGAGTTATTTCTATAGATAAAATTGATCAAGTATTGATTAAGTGCTTTAATTAAGACTATGAAAAACTCTCTCCTCATCTCCTCCACACCTCCTTGGACTGACATTGAGACCACCACATCCATTTTCTCTTCAGTATCATGGAGATTATTTGGAAAAACAGGAAAAGTATTCATTTGCAATAATGATACTAGAAAAACAGCTGAACCAGCAACACATGTCTTAAAGACTGTATGGAGAGAATGGGATATTTAGTTCCCAGCATGCCCTGCAAGAATCCTAATTATCTCTCCTCTGTTTCATAAGTCAAACAACAGCAACTACCCTTTAATAGGGACTTAGCATTTAGCAGATCCTATGATAAATTCTTTACATTCTTACCTTATTCAATATTCAAAACACCAAGTGAAATACTGTTATTTCCACTTCACAGATAAGTAAACTGATGCTCAGAGAGATTAAGTAACATCCCCCAGCACAGTAGTTATTAGGTGGTACAGTGAAACTTAAATTCAAGAGCTCGGTCATTTGAACTCTCAACCTTGACTCCTATACTACTTCATCTCTTCTCTTACTATTTTTACTTTGCTGCCTATGGTTAGTGTATAGTGAACTTTTTAGAATTCCCACAAGATACCATTCTCATTTGAACTGCTTCTTCTCTCTAATACTCCCCCTCCTCCTCCCTTTTGCTTCTCAGTGCTGTTGATGTAGCTCTCTTCCGTGGTCTAATTTCACTGCCTTCCTGATCCTTCAAATTCAGGCTCAGTGTTTCTTTTTCAAGTCCCTGTTCTACATTTCTCACAATATTTATCATATTGTATAGAAATTGAATGAATTGATCATTTCTCTCTTCAAATCTAGATCACAATTATTTTGGGATAGAAAACTCCACCTATCATGTTCACTTTGGATCTGCTGGAATCCAGCAAGACTAATGACAACTAATACATTCCCAAAAAGCATTCATTCATTCATTCATTCACTTATTCATTCTGTTACTCAACACCTGCCGTATCATGGTTCTAGGGTCAGAGGTTACAACAGGAACATAACAGATAAATTGCTTGTCCTCGAGAAGTTTGTATTCTTATTGAAGACTGGGCTAAGAAAGACACACAAATAAGCAAGCTATTCAAATCAGGAAGAAAAGTTGAAAGCAACTTTCTGGATGCAGAAGCATAAATTAACTTGTAGATTTAGCAGCATGCTGCTTGACAAGAGCAGCTGTGGTAGACTGACAGGGGTCTCCTAACCAGAGTGGTGAACTGGAGCAGCAATAACAAGGAGTTCATCTATAAGAAGCAAGAGAGAGGGGCCAGGAATTTAGCTCAATGGCACTGCGCCTGTCTCACAGGCACAAGGTTCTGAGTTCGATCCCTGGTACACCCCCCCCAAAAAAAGCAAGAGAGAAATGGCGATTGGAAAAGAAGGGAGTTCATGAAAAGAATTAAATAGAAATAACAGTGCATTTATACTTAAAATTTCTCCAGTGATGGAGAAATTCTAGGAGAGAATAAATATTTGGTGATACAGAAGAAAGGCAAGGGTTACCAGAGATATTTGCTTGAAAAAAAAATGGAAGAGAATTACTTTAGAGAGAAGATTCCCATTAGCAGCTACTTGATAAAGATAGAAGTTCATTTTTCTTCCCTATAACATTCAAAGTGAAAGCAGATGAGAGCTATGATGCTGGAATCAAAGAGTCAGGATTGCAAGCTCTTGGTTGGTTTATTTCGTTTTACTTTGTACAAAATGTCTCATAACCACATTCTAGCAGTAGAAAATGAGAGAAGTATGCACATGCTGGTCCTCTGTGTTTAAGGTGAACACTACACATGAAATGATCCCACTCAGAACTTAGAGCCCACATCTAATTTCAAAAGCTACTGGAAAATGCCGTCCTTATTCTGGACTTATGTGACTACTTTTCCAAGATGGAAGGGGCCCAGGGATTTGGCAGGATGTGGGTAGGGTGATAGCAGTCTTTGCTTTATGAAGGAAAAAGGAAGCCTGTGTGTGCATTCTAAGCTTTGATGGAGGAAGGTCTAACATGGAAAGGATATCAAAATCCATCAACCCTAAGCTGATAAACCTATGATTTCAGTCAAAACTTTGTTTTCACACTTATCCATGTGAAAATGCAATTGGTCAAATTGTTAGGCAGTATATCGCAGTAATTAAAGCTTGGGATAACTGAAGTTTAGGTGAATAGATCCAGGTTGAGACCCCCCCCAACCCACCTCCGGTGCTTATTATTGTTTTGACCTTAAGCAAGTTACCCTATTGATTTACTCTATTTTCTTCATGTATGAAATAAAGTAAACTACTCTGGCCTCATTTGGTTTCAGAAGGTTTGGGTGTAAAGTAGAAAGTTAGTTCCCGGCACTGGGGATTTAGCTCAAGGTCCCAAATACCAAAAAAAAAAAAAAAAAGTTAGGTCCCAGTAGTTTGGATTTTATTTGTTTGGAATAACAATGGAAATAGCTGAGTCTCTCCTGTACTTTTTATTTCAAGATTGTTATGAAAAGGGTATATGACATTATGAAGAAATTCTGTGAGGTGACCATCATAGGAGTTTCCCAGTCTTCTTTCCATGAAAACTTTTGACTTTCCAGCCCACTTAGGAATTCTTACCTGAAGAAATTCATGAGCTGTTTATATTTCAAGTCATTAGCATCAATTTTGTTAATCACATGATGATTTTCCTGTTTACATATGTTCTTCCTATTAGAGACAAAGATATCATGTTTTTAAATATTGACTAAAAGATAATTGGTAAATTGTGAGAATGAGAGGGGAGATGAGAGAGACAGAAATCAATAGAGTTGTATAAGATTAGGTTGAAATTCTGGCATTATTGTACACAGATTTTTAACCAAGTACCTCATTCTCTCTAAGTGTCATTTTGCCCACTTGTAAAGTGGGAATATTGAGGATATCTTATAAGATTGATCTGATTAAATGAAATAGTAAATAATTTCTTTATTCAAATAATAGCACTTAACTCATGACTTAACAGAGAACTGCACACCTCTGAGGATAGGGAATGGACTCACTACTGCAACTCCATATGCAAAGTACTGTGCCACTTGTAATAGCTTGGCATGTTTTTGCAAAAGATGTTAAAACAGGGGATGCACCCTGAGGTCTTTTTTATTTCCATACTTCTGATATTAGGTAGCTTCTGCCACTATGCAGGCTCTTCACTTCATTATTTTTAGCTGAAAACCACCAGTGATCTCATATCTGTGTTTATTTTGTGTCAGGCTGACCTAACTGACAGCATTTTAAGGCAGTTTGTACCAATGTCACAGGGACTGAAAGTAGCTGCATAATATCCTTGTGTTTCTTCTGTCTTTGTGCTTGGGGAGCCCTGCAATTATTCATACTCCACATAACAGCCAGCACAGTCGATCTGCTTTAATCTGAATTGTAGTACATATTGCTTTAAATAGGTAGCTTGGTCAAATAGCAGCAGTTGGTGCTGGAAAACTTCCAAAGCTAAGTACAGAGATATAGGATGATACCTGACCAACTGGGAGTTTACACCAGATTTCTCCAGTAGACTGGCTGTACTGAAAGATGAACTATTGTCAATAGACTATTCATTTGATTTTTTTAAAATATTCTATTAAGCAATCAGAAATGAATTATCTTATATCTAGCTCATATTCTCTTTGCCTTAATCTGAATATGCACTCAATTTTATGAAACAATACTTAATTGATAGTAGTGCTGAAATGATAGGAAGTATTAAACCACTGAACTGAGGTTAAATTTTTTATTATAAACTACTTAAAAATTTGCCTTCCATTTCCAATCCTTATTTGTACATTTACTGCTCTTTTTGAAAACTAACACTAAGTTTTAAGTAGTAAAATAAAAATATATTTACCTTCAAAAGAAAAAAAGCCTCAAAATAATTTTCAGAGAATCTTGCAGAGACACATTTTCAACTTTTAAAAAAATTCACAGCAGTTGTAAATTACCAATACTGTATTATACTCTTGTCTGCCTTGAAAGACAGGAAGAAACAATAGAACTTGTTTATAAACTAGGATTCACGCTTAGGTTAGGAAAGAAACTATTTTAAAAGTGTATGCATTCCTCAAATTTCACTTTCACTACATCCTTCCTCCCTTATGCATCAGGATAAATCTCACATTTACCCTGAAGGGAGGCTTTACACGCCACAAAAAGGAGAAGCCTGCTGAAAACAAGTGTTCTCTACAATAACAAAGGAGTCTATATATCTGAGGGGGTTTATTTTTTTCAATGACTTTTTACTAAGAAGGGAAAATTTACTGTCTGGGTAGAGGTTTTGTAGGTATATTTTAGTCTGTATTTGTTACACTTGTATTAGCCTCCAAAATAGTTTCCATGGTAATGGCTCCATTTATATCCAATCTTAGAACTGAATTATAGAAAACCTTCCCACAGGGTTGCATACACTGCCACTGGACCATTTCATCTAGCCTATTATTTAAAGTGGGAATTGCTTTAAATACTATCAAATTGTTACATTCTATTCACAACTTTTCTTTTGTAACTCTCAAGTCAGTGAAATTCTTTGGTGTGTAATTTTGGAAGAATGGTGTTTAATTTTAATATGTATTCTTTCATAATTTTTTATGGCTTTTCTTTTTATGAGCACTTTATAAGCTTAGACATAGATGACAATTTATTTTCTTTTATATGGTAATTCTCAAAAGAACTTATAAAAAAATAATTATTTTTACATAACGTTTGTAGCACATCATAATATTAGCAACTTCGAAGGTCCCCAGATACAAGGAAACCACATTCTCTGAAAGGTATTTATAACTTATGAGAGTCATAAATAAGTGAATCATGACCATGGATCCATAGGCTTTAAAAGAACTTTGATAAACCTTGCAGATTATTTTTCCTATCCAATCCTAACAGAAATTAAATCATCATGTATACGAGTGTTCTAGGGGATATTCTGTAAAGACAACTCCTCTTCCCTCCGTGATAACATATTTCAGTGTTTTACAGCCCTTGTTTATCAGAAACCCTTCCCGGTATTTAATTGAGGTGAATTCTGCCGCAGTCTGTCTACATCTACTCGGGCTCTCTGCCCTATTTATTCGTGGACATCATAAGATATTTTTTCAATTGCAGAAAGAATTCAGAAAATCGCTGATATGCATTAAATTTGAATATTATTAACAATAGCAATCTGAATATGAAGAAATTCATTGACAGTATGTGACCACTAAGCAAGGAAGGATTAGTCTTCCCACTGCGTAGCCATTAAAAATGTTGGCTAAGAGAACTAATTACAAATGTTGAAAACTCTTCCATATTGTAATGTAAACTCTGTAATGTAGACAGTATAATTATCACTTGGTTTAAAAACGTGACCATAGAGGCCTAACCAGTAATAAAATACACAAAAGGGTAATGCTGTGTTATATCATTGAAATGTGAGTTTTTTAATATTCTATTGGTTGATTTTTAGCTACTTTTATATTTATATTCTTATTTATAAAATATTTATATTCTTATTTATAAAATATTTATGTTCTTATTTATAAAATATTTTAAGGGGGTAAAGTAAAATATGTGTTCAGCAGTATGTGAAGTCAACTCGATGTCTCTTTACAACTTTTCCTCCTGTTTTTGTCACAACTTCAGAGACGGATCTCAGCACAACAGCCCTCCACTGCCAGCCTCCAGAAGCAGGGAGGAATCAAGGACCACAAAATAGAGTCAGGGCCATAAGACAGAGCAGATGTCGGGTGGGATATAGCTGAGAAAATTATTTGTCCTGATAGAAAAAGACCTTCATCTGCTCTTCACCCACCTGTTTCTCCAACGTTGAATGGAGACTTTATGCCTAAACTGGAAGCTATAAACTTTGAAAATAACTATGGAGGCCAAGCCCAATGTCCTAGTTGATGTTATTTTGGTGCTTGACCAACATTAGTCTTATACCGAAAAAAAAGTAAATCTCTGTTTCAGCCACTACTGCTCAAATAATCTCTACATTGTTGACAAAATCATTTCTATTTTATCCAATATGGCCTGTACAATCTGAATATTATTGTGA
Organism: Heterocephalus glaber; assembly: GCF_000247695.1. The sequence goes on along the minus strand of NW_004624742.1, from coordinate 16,321,013 downwards.
GGCTGATATCTTTGAGTGTACAAGAAATCTTTAACAAATTTAATCTCAGAATTTAAATTTTTGGATAAGAGTAACTGGAAGACTTTTGTCTTAAATTTTTCAGTGATGTTATTTGCTATTATTACTTTAAAAAATAGATTTTCATCTAAAAGGATTAATCCTGCCACTAGATACAAACTAGCTCTCACAAAAATTTGGATGATGAAAGAATGATGATCAAAGAATAAATGACTAGCAAGTCAATGATTATATTTCTCATATGTACCACTTAGCTTTACATAGTCAAAGAAATTATTAGCTTGGCAAAATGCAATTGTGAATTGCACAACCAAGTCACTTGCATTTGCATTTTCTAGCATTTGATTAATGTTTCATTAGATTGCAAGTCTCAAATCAGCAAGCATGCATTCTAAGAGAAATTTGAGTAACTCTTAAACTGTTATAACTGGCAGGTACATCAGAAATATTCCTCCACATTATATGTGTATATTATGGATTACTAGGCCATATTACTAAGATAATTTACTTTAAGAATAAAATAATCAAGAGACTGTGTGTCATCATAGATGGATCAAAAACAAAGAAAACGTAAGCCAAAGAAATGTCCTCATTTATATATAATCCCTTTGAACTATATTAAATTTTAGGATTCCTGTTTTTAACAAGTAAAAAATGATGCTGTCAGGCTGGAGATCAGAGTAGGATCTTATACCAAAGGAGGCATTTCTAACTCCTGCTTTCAGTCCCTTCTTTCTTCCAGAGAAGCAGCAAAGATACTTTCCACATTGCTGCTGACTTACTCTTTTTATGAAGGTCATTCAGGTAAAAGATTTCCAACAGAATTAATTCTCTCTAACATGAATCTATCTACTACTGTACAGTGCCATGTGTGTGTGTGTAATCAGGATTGTGTTTCTTCCTTAGAAATTATTCACTTTTTCATCTCATGTATCACAAAAGCAATATCTTACTCTTTTTTCACGTAGCACCAATAAGAACGCTATCACCCACAGTCTCTGCAGAGGTTCAGAAGTTAGATGAAAATACAAAGAAAAGAGTCTCAATTTTAAAGCCTGTTAGTTCAGGGCATATTTTCACTAATAATTTTTGAAACCCGTTTTAATAACCCACTGATCTTTTTTTTAAATTTTATTTTATTGGTACATTTTAGGTATACAATATAATGGCATTCATCATTGGAAATTTGCACCTTTACATAATCTCTCTTGGTTCTTATTTTCTCCCCCTTCCCCTGCCCTCCCTTCAACCCCTCCATCCCTCCCTATTTACAAAGACTTTGTTTCCATTTTTCCATTTTCTCATGTTCATTCCATTCCCTTCTTTCCTTCCCCTACTGTTCCCACTTCCCCTTCCCCTTTGCCCCTTTTCTTCCTATTTCACATTATCTACTATACCTTTTAGTCCTTATTTACACTTTCAGTTGACCTTTTTTTTTTTCTCTGTAAAAAAACCTGTTTTTCTTCTCACTGTACAAAGGGCCCTGGAGGACCACTTGTCTTTCGGGTGGGAATTCACCATTGAAAGGTAATTTCTTAGCCAAGATGAAAAAATAAAAACAAAAACTTACAGAAAAAGCAAAAAAAAAAATGGGAATATTGGGAGATTTTAGTTTTATGTTCATGATTACACTTTAAAAAATTAAAATATATTAATTATTAAAATATTGTTTTACAAGTACATATTTATAATCTTAAATTTTATTAAGATAAATCTGTTTAATTTATAAGATACATGAAAATCATCTAACTCAACTACTATTTACAACATTTTAAAGACAATAATAATAGAGCAGTACAACAAAGAAGCAACAAAAGCAAGAATAGTAAAATAATATTGCATTAAATTAAAAAGCTTTCTCAAGGAAAATGATAGAGTGAGGAGAAAATATATGGACTGGGATAAAATATTTGTAAGCCGTATATCTGATAAGAATTAAATAATATAGATAAGGCACTAATAACTCAATTTCAAGAAAACAAAGAATTCAGTTAAACTATGAACACAGGACATGAGTAGATACTTCTCAAAAGAAGATACTCTATGGCAAACCAGTAATATATGCAAAAATGTTCAACATCACTAGCCATTAGGGAAATGCAATTTAAAACCTCTGAAAAATACCATCTCACACTTGTTCGAATGGTTACTATCACAATAAACAAACCAACAAAGGAAAAACAAAAGAAGTGTTAGAATATGGAGGAAAAAATAAACTCTTGTATATCATTGGAATGTAAATTACTACAAGCATTATAGAAAGCAATTTGGAGGTTCCTCTAAAAACTAAACAGAATTACAAAAAGAACCAACAGTACCACTACTGAGTATATATCTAAGTGACATGAAATCAGAATGGTGAAGGGGTATCTGCACTTCTGTGCTGAGGACATTATTTACAGTAGCCAAGGTATGGACTCAACCTGTGTCCACTAACAGATGAATGGATGAAAGGATAAAGGAAATATAAGATATAATAAATACATATAAAATATATAATATACGTTATATATGTGTGTAAATATACTTCACATTTTCAGGCCATATTTTCAGGCATATATATATATATATGTATAATTAATACACAAAAACAAAGAAAATACTATCACTTGTGGCAATGTGGATGAATGTGGAGGATACTATGTGAAGTAAGCCAGATAAAAATGACAAATACCACCCTATCTCATTCATATATGGAATTTTTAAAAGTTGAATGCATAAAAATATAGAATAGTTATTACCAGAGGCTTTGGGGGAAGAGAACTGGTGAGAGATTGGTGAAATATACACTATTGCATCTAATAGGTGGAAAAAGTTCAAGATATCTATTGTACCACATGTGGCTACAGTAAATAATGATGTGTTGTATTGTGCAAATTACTGATTTTAACTGTTCTCACCCTAAAAAGTAGATAAAATAGATTAAATTCCATAATGTATACATATTTCCAAATATCATGTGTACACAATAAATGTACATTTATTTGTCAATTTTTTAAAAACACCATAAAAAGTATCTGAGAGGCAAATGCCTCACATTTTAATATTATCTCTTTAGAAATGAAATTTTTCCTTTCAACCGCAACTGACTCCTCAATAAGATCTTCAACATGTTTTAACTATTAAGCAGTTCACACATGATCTGAAACTCTTCTCTGTAATCCTTGCTACAGGATTAGTGTCTAACCTGGGAGATGATTATGCTACAAAAGGTGTCCATAAGGTCAAGCGCGTATGTATTTCAGTAGCCGCTAATAAGCTAATCTGACCTCACTGCAAAGCAAAGCTGAAACGCTTCCTGAGGAAACATGGTCGTGTCACAAAAGGATGCTGAGTCAGCAGACTGCAAACTCAGTGGCCTCATAAGAGTACAATGGAGCTGGAACCTTTCTACGGACAAAATGATGTCCCAGTGGTCCTAACATTAGCACAATCTTTTACACAATTATTTGTGGCGATTCTGGTATAAACAACCCCACTGTGCTCCCAGGCACATAAAAATACAGCACATATAATTGTGTTCAATGCGTAACACTTGTTACTAAATGACTGTTCCTGGTTGCTTATATATTCACTATATAGTAGTTTTTATAATTTAGACAGTGCTCCTTTCACTTAAGAAATCAAGCTTATTCTAAAACAATAGGCCCTCATTTCCCTGGCAGTGGCCTCTTCCCTCGCATGCCTACCACATCTCTTGATTGCATTGAGGGGCCAAATGGAGGAGGGCTGGCTTGTAGCTCAGTGGCACAGCACCTTCATTCCAGGAAAGACCCTGGGATGGATCCCCAGGGCTGAGAAAAATCAGTGTAGAGTGATGGTGCTGTACCCTTTTAAGGTTAGGTGTATAGAAATACACATTATGGGGTTCACACAACAAGAAAATTACACACCAATGCATCCTCAGTACACGTTCCATTATTAAGTGATGCGTGAAGGAATTTGATAAATTTGACAGCACAATTCCAGGTGAATAAGAAAATAATCTAATATGTTCTTGCGAGCAGAGAGTTGGTGACAGTCCCAAGAAACAAATGAAGTACATTTTAACAAGCAGCATAAAGTATTTCTGCTAGATAAGTCTGCATCTCATCCATGAAGTAGAAAAAAATGTCCTCCCATGCAGGAAGAGTGGGAGCAAGAGGGATAAAAATTGAGATGACTTTTAGCAAGAAAAATAGTGTTAGCACTTGTGTCATCTGGCATTTTTCTCCATGCTAGCTGCTGGGATAAACTGGGGAGTAGAGTGGGGTGCAAAAACAAAACAATGTTAAGCATGCAGTATTTTAAATTTGTTCTATCCTGATTGAAAGGATTGCACAGTTGAAATAAATCACGATTAGCAATTCCAAAGATGTTTTTGATGTACCAGAAATAAAATAGCATCAGGTGAAACATACTTGGCTATGTTTGCAAACTTTATTAGAAATTAACTGTTTGTAGGGAGCAACAACGTCTCAACTGGCTCCAAAACTGCAGAAGGAAGGAGCCTTTGGATTTTGAAAGAATAATGGAACTAAGGAGTTGCTGCCAATTTTTGAAAAGGAATCCAAGTACTGTTTGGGGAAAAGATGATTGAATTACCAAGGGCTGTTTGTCACCTTCCAAGGCTCTGCCCCAGAAAGACTGTCCTGAGTAGCTTTCATAATCTCTTTTTCTTAGCTTTTTCTTTCGCATCAAGTCAAGCAGAATATAGTTAAAGGCTAAAGGCTTCATTTTCACTGAAATCTTCAGTGTGAAATTAGACCTTCTGAATCCAAATTTTCCCAGTCGTACTTTTTTTTTCTTTAAACAGTAAGTAATCAGTGTTTAATTACCTGACTTTTACACGACACAATCTTTGAGACCCTGCTGACTTCCAGAGGCTTGGCGCTGGATTGTTCTGAATGTTCTATGGCTCTGGACGCTTGTTAACACCAACAATGCTCAGCTTAGAAATGCAGAGAGTGGTGTGTTCTTGGGGTATACCTGTGCACACACTGGAAGGGCCTTAGATCATTTAATTTTTGATGTGATCTAACACAAGGTGGAAAAGGAAACAGCTCTATGCTTATGCTTTTACTTACAATTGCAGTTTCACTGCTGTGTGTGGAGTTTGAGGTTTTTGGGTAAGAGATATTGTTTGTGACTGCAGAACAGAAACTACCAAGAAGAGTTGGCAGGTGTTCTTTTTTCTTTCAGAACAGACAAATATATAATTCAGAACCAAAATATACACTTTAACATTGACTTATGTATAATTCATATGATTATAGTAAGTGAATTCCCTCTCTGATTTAAAGTTTTGCACACACAGGCTATCCATGGAAGACTAAAATGACTCAAATTAAAACTTATATTTTAAAAATTGTTTTACAGACTCTACCTATGAAAAGTTATGTTCATAAATGGTTTGTTTGTTAATTTTTAATCACATATCAAAACAACAAACAAATATACAGAAGGAAATTACAGAGGACTCTTTTTGTTTTACAGGACCACTAGATTAAGGCTATTTCTATCAGATAGTTGAGTGCAATTCATAAAAAAATTCATCAGCAGACCTTGTGTTTTAAATATATGTGGTTTATATCCTACCCACACCAAAGATGCAGGAGGAAGAGGATGAATTAAGGAGAGGGAAGGAGGAGGAAGTGGAAGTGAAGAAGAAGGAGGAGAAGGAGAAAAAAAGAAGTGGAAGGAGGAGGAGGACAGGGAGAGGAAAAAGAAGAAGAGTGGGAGCATGAGGAGGAGGTGAGCTATTTCAGATTCACTGTTGCCTTAGACTGTGCTGCTGAAAGAAAATAACATAGACTGGGGAATTTAGTTGTAAAAGGAGTTTCCTTTTCAAAAGCTAGGAAGTAGGCGATTAGGGTACCGACAGGTTTAGTGTCTAGTGAATACCAGAGCCTAATAGATGGTTACCATCTAGGTGTCTTGCATGGCCCAAGGATCAGATGCTAAAAGACAGGCAGGTGTTTTGTGTATGTGATATTTCAAATCTCCAATTAGTTTGTATTTTCACTTAAAAATCTCTGCTATTGTAAGGGGTAGATTAAGTAAATTTTTAAAAAATATGTATTTGAAGATGTAATACAAAAAAATGAAATGATTCTTTTCAAGTTACACTACAGATACTTGCTTAACTTCACTAGAGCGAATGAATCTCTAGGAATGATTTCAACTGAAATATGAAACAATATTCTTTTCATGTCCTTCATTTTAAATATGGAAACCTTCATTCTACTATAATTTTTTTCTTTTTAATTCTCATCTAGAAGAATAGCCCAGATTATGTCATTTTATTGATATTGCAATGTAAGAAAATCAGGGAAATAATGAGAAATTAAATGTACAGATTTATTCTGAGTTTTTCAACTTTATTGAATTTGTATCAGATACATTCTTTTCCATTACAATGGAAGAATCATTCTTATTTTCTGTACCTTATGACTTCCATAAGCAAAAGAATATTTTTGGCAGCCTGATGAAATAAAAGAAATTAAACTTTACTGTTCAACAACTCATGGGTAAATTACATTTGGCCATGACATTTTTAAATCACTAGGAAAATTTCTCATAGCTTATATTTATTTTCATTTAATTATATTTAAATAAATACAAATTATTTTTCCAATTAGAATATAAAATTTAAACTCCTTTATTATCTGCAATGATTTTGTAACCGTCTGGCAATTAGTTGATCACCAAATTTGGACAATTTCCATTTTCTCTGGAAAGAATTACTGGATTTTTTTTGTTTGTTTTTCAAACAAACAAATATAACTGACTGATATATTTTCTTGGTTTAGTCTAGTCTGAGGCTTGAAATAGCTGGGAAGTAAACAATTGACCTAATTATGTACACAGTGGAGGTATTTAACAAAGAGCATATGAAGTCTGTCTTGCTTGACTACAAAATAGAACCACTCAGCTGTATTCTTGTAGAAATCATTGTGATGACAGTGTATTACATTAACTATCTGCCTAACACTAATGGATCCTTACATCATACGCAATCCAATTTGGTGATAGAGGTTATACAGTGTGGAAAGGGAATTAAAGCATTCAGAAACTTCTTAATTTGCATTTTGTCTTGACAATGTTTGATCTTAGCATTTTTGTTTGTTTGTTTGTTTTGGTCTGTCTATTTCTTAGGTTTTGCTTTTTGTTTTTCCTGAGGGTTGAGGGAGAGAGGTTAGGAGAACTCCAAAAGAGGGTATATATTTACATTAAGAACAAAAAAGAATCTCTTCTAACAAAGCTACAATATAAGAATAGATATATATCAATGACTTGAGGTGGCCCACCCAAATGAGCAGAAATAAAAGTGACTGTATCTTCGGACTTCCAGGCTATGATAAAGTATAAAATGTTTCTGTTCAAAGATAATTTAATACTGTTAGCAGAGTAAGAAGTCAGCGGGGCACATCCTTTGGAAGCTAATATTCTTCATGTCTCAAATGCAGCTTTGGTTAAGGACGCCAGAAGAGCCTTTCCGAGACTGGCAGACCGCATGTTGTTGCAATGGAATTTGACAAGCGTGGCATTTCTTGCATTTCAAACTAGCCAGGTAGCATTCATCAGAAAATTCCAGTTGCTTATGGGTTTTTCTAGGTTGTGTTATTTCGAAATATACATTTGTTTTTAAGTTTCACTGTGGAATATATTTTTAAAGTACTCTCTGGTGGGTGTGTGTGTGGTTGTATGTGTGTGTTGGGTGGAAGGGCAGAAAGCAGAAAAGACCTTCTCTTTTGTTCTCAAGCCAGATTTGGAAACTTTGTTTAAAAAGTCCTTAAATTCTCATGTTAGTAAGAAAGAATTGAGTATATGTCACATAAGTAGAAGTTTTTAATCAGGGTAAATCTCTCAAATTCTCTCTTAGTACACATGCTTTATCCTTCTAAATTTCCTTCTGCCTTGGTAGAAAATTTTATCTCAAAGAAGTTCAATTTTAATAATCAGTAGTTACAGACATTTACCTTAATCTCCACTTACACTATTCTTAAAATCTTACTGTATTGTATAATCTTAATACAATCTATGTAGAATAGCTTTTCCTACTTGTGTAGGAAAAATAATATATTTTATTTTTTAAAAATTTGTGAAACACAATTTGACATTTTCCAGATAAAGTATCAAAAGAACACCCTCTAAGCAAGTTCTGTGCATTAAAATCATTAATTTTGCTTCAACTAGCTAGATGTAAAGAAAAATATTTACTGCTAAAGTATTGAAATAAGAATCAAATAATTATTTCATATCCATATAATACAATGATACAATATACTGGAGAGATATATAAAGATGAATATGAAAAACTGAAAAAAAACTTTTCCCTGAAGAATTGACAATCTGCAAGAAAATATTTTTGAAGTACAAATATTAATAAGCAAATACAGTGGAATTAAAGCTTTTTTTTTTGGTACCAGGAATTGAACTCAGGGCCTTGCACTTCCCAGGCAGGCTCAGTACCACTGAGCTACATCCCCAAGCCTAATGCTAACTTTGGGGGGGGGGTGCTGGGATTGAACTCGGGTCCTTGTGCTTGCGAGGCAGGCAGCGGAACCACTGAGCTAAATCCCCTGCCCAGCTAATGCTAATTTTTGAAAAGTATTTCTTTTCTAACTTTTTAAACCCTTTTTTATTTTTCAGGGAGAAAAAGTATGTATTACTGGACATACATGTGATAAAATTCTGTTCTGAAATATCTATTAACAATTGTCTGTATTCATTAATCTATTAAATTGTCTATGTGCCAGCCGAAAAATATTGTCTTCAATATTCCTAGGCATGGTAAACAATATCTGCTTCAGGAATAATTTAACACAACTATGTATTTGGCTGATCATGTTCAAACATTGAGTAATACCATTTAAGTCAGAAGCGATTTTGTCATTCTGCAAAATATGCATTGTTACTCAGAGCAGCTTGTTTGATGGTCAGGTGTTCTGCCAAAAGGTGCTACAGCATGGGCACTCCAGGCATCCAGTGATCGGCATCCATATGGGGACTCTTCTGCTCACTGAATAAACTAGAAGTTCTTTAGGCTATTAATGGCACCCTGCCTCCCTCAACCTCACCAAAAAGACTAACTTTCTCAGGGATAATTTTGGGTATGATTAAAATAAATGAATCTATCTAGAGAATTATTCATTTGCCTAAGACAGAGTAAATATTGTAAATTATCTTACCTGGAGGCATTGGTCTTTAGAAGTGATAGATACTAACATCAAAATTAAGTTTGCTGCTGTAAGTTCATTTATTCTTGATAATTGAAACAGTTTATCAAATCATATGTGCCTTACTTATATAGTTATTCTACATAATAAAAGGAATACATTTGGTGACTGAGTATGGTATATACATTAACAAAGTAAAAGAAAAGAATCATGGGTTAAATATTTGGTTAATTTTGGTTCTAGTCCTCCGTCCTTCCTGCTCATTTTTCTCTCTTTCTTAACTTTGGAAGGAAAGAGTCAATAGCTTTTATCATCGCTCTGTCTGTCCATCCATTATTTATTAGTCCGTATCTAGGGTGGCTATTGTGCTGATATTCCCTCCATGCAGCCTGCAATCTTCAGAACAGCGGGCCAGTCATGTGGACTAGCAGAAAACCTTGGCTTGGCAGATCCAGAGGGAAAGAATTTCCAGACACAAGGGGTTTTGTTGTCTAGTGAGATAACAGAAAAAAGAAAGTATGGATGAGTTAAGAGACTTCTGGAAAACAGGAAGAAAATAAGATATTTAAAGTGTTGTCAAGCTTCTGAGAGTAAAAAAAGAGTTAATGTCACTTCTATAAACAAAGTAGCTTCCCGAAGAAATTGCTCTAATCAAATCTTTAGTCACTTCAAAGTTGTCTTTTAAACCAATGTTTTACATTGCCACACATTAGGTAGTATATACTGTATTTGGAAAACATGCATTTTTGAAGTTTCACATTTGGGGGATTTCATCTAGATCCTTTTTATTTGAACATTTTCTATGTGTAGATATAAGTTTGTTGGAAATATCTTAAGGTAAAGATGTACCCATCATAAAATTAGCTTAATAGCTTACTGATTGAATCATTGACAAAAATTGTATAAGTTAGTTAATATATTAATGAACAAGTGAGCACCAGGTCACTGAGGCTTATGGAGCTTACATAACAGAACAAAGGTTAAACTACACACAGAGAGGTAAGATTCAGTTGCAGATCCAGGGAGGGATGTAAAGAATTCTTTACAGCAAAACTATAAGGAGTGTGTGTGTGTGTGTGTGTGCAGAATGGAGGGCGAGGGAGGTTGGAGGAAGAGCTAAACAGACAGAAATGACCCAGGTTGAAGCTAAGAAGTGAACTCTTGAACTCTGCTGCTATACAATGCATCCTCTAATACTAACCCACCCAAACTCTACAGGTAATATAATCACAGCTCTTAGAGTAAATAGTGTCTAATCCCATCACATGTAGTTCAAATAAGGACTTTGTTTTAATGGTATTAGTTCTCTATTTTTTCAGTTGTTTCTAACTCCTTTAAATATTTATTGCCATCAATAGTACTCAGGGCTTCTATGCTTTTAAAGATAAAGGACCAACAGTTTAATTTTGTAGTGAAAAAAACCTACTAATATACCAAGAGTATAGAGTTGCCTGATATATGTCTTTTAATTATAATAGCATTTTCTGCTTCTATTTTCCAAATGTAAGTAAATGTTTAATTATTTATTTTAACGTTAATTAAACCATTTTGTATGATATGAAAATTAAATCATTCTTTTTAGTTACAAAAATTATTTTGCTATACCCCTTACTTCATAGGCCACAGCTAAGAGAAAGGAAAAAAACAAACTCGTGACCTTGGAGTTCTCAACTGGTTTTGTTCTACCTAGTAAAATCTGCGTATTTATCACATCTTGTCATTTTTTTGAATCTTTATTACCACTCAAATTTGGCAACTTATACTGCAAAGTAAAATAATAATTTGCTAAGAAGCTGTGGAGTAAAAATGTATCCATTTTTCATGCTCTTGTCTTTATCCCAAATATTACCAAGATAGGAAAGAAATCACATATAAGAAATCACAATGATTAAAACCAAATAGGCATGCTAGAAAATAGTAAGAGAAGCTAATAATACTAATGTTTACCATTTACTTCCTACTTACCACAATTTGTTGTGGATTATATAATTATTCCACCCTGTATCCTTTCCCATTTTACAAATAAGAAAATTTTTAAGCCAAAAAAGCATCATTTGTTTAAAATGACACAGTAGTAACTGGCTTCTAGGAGACCACAAGACTCTACAGTGCCTTCTGCTACAAAATGCAATTCCTTGTCATTTAAAACAAGAACAAACAAATTATATATATATTATACACATATATCTTGTCTTCTCTGTGTTTTGGTTTTCTGCTTAAATTATTTAAAAGTCAAAGCAATAATAAGACTATTAAAATGTGATAAAGTAAATTAAAGAATTTATCTGTAATGCATCGCATTCATTTTTTGTTTCACAATGCCAGATTTATTTATAGAATTTAACTTGAAAGCACATTCTACATTACAAAGTTTAAAATGATTATTTAGAGGTGAAACAAAGATGAGTTATGATAGAAGAGATGCTCTATATAGCTCAAAAATATTCAAATGTAGTGCGTCAGTATCCTTATACTGAAAAAAATTGCGTTAAAGCTACTAAGAAATCACACTTGAAGAGTCTTACGAAGCATGTTCATCTTTGTGGAGCTGGGGTATATTAGTCATATGGCACACACATCAATGTGAAGCAACTTGTGAAGCATTTGATTTATAATTCTAGAAATGATATAGATGCTTTCATACACATACACCCTTAGTAATTTCATGGTCAATAATACGGATCACTTACTTACAATAAAAGTAAATGTACAGAACTTTTCACCAACACTTATTATCACAATATGTTTTTTAAAATATTTAATCTGCAGTGCTATATAGAGTATAAAATATATGATACATTTGGTTACATGGTGACTTGCCTTGTTACTTTTTCATGTATGTGTGATATGTGAATCAAACTGATATTATGTATGATGTCTATAACTAAACAAATTTTACTGTATATGATTGGTTTTATTACAACAAGTAACTGGTCAGTTCAGCAATTTTACTAGCAATATGTGTTATCTCCAAATACCTGAAGAAGATTTTAAGATATTCTACAAACTAATCAAATGCATTTGGTTATCTTCAGTTTGGTGAGGAAAGAGAAGAATTTCATCCATAATTTTGTAGAATTTTAAACTTTGTCAGATTTTACTGTTGGACTACTTGTAGAATTATTTCTGGTAACCTTTTTGTCACAGTTAGTTTGTAGAATGAACTTGAGTTTGTTCAGCTACTACCTGGCCTTTATTTAATGTTACAGTGTCTTTGATTTCAACTTGATTTAGTGACATGTGCAGGTGAATTTCAAGGATTGGGTTACATAGTAAGCAAAAGTTTGAATTTCAAATCTACCAAGCACAGTGCATAATTTTGCCATATCAAAAAAACTAAATGAAATAAAAATAGAAGCAGCCTTTTATTCGGAAATTGTTACAAGTGGTATAAAAAATTTGTGAGTTGTAAACTTTTATCCTTGTATCTTAGTATCTAGCACAGTGCCTCACTTGTAGTAAATACATAATCATTACGTATTGAATAAGGAATTTATTTTATGAGATATTAATTGGAACATAAGCACACAGAAAACCTTGTAGATAGAATGTCACTGTTGCTTGTAATGTAATCCTAATATGGTTTGAAAAAGAAAGGAAAAGTTTTACAAGCGAATAGAGAAAACGTTTCTTAATAAACTTCACCTTTTGAAACTTCTAAAATAATTAATAAAGCAATTACAAAGAATGTTAAATATTTCAAGAAGTTCAGATCCTTTGCAGTTAAGTTTAAACCTAATTATTTCCCATGAAAGACATCAAAGAATAATTCTCAAGTCAGTCAATGTCCATTATAAATCATAAATCATAAATCATAAATGAATAACATAGTCCATTAACATATATTTTCATTCCCTAACTATAAAATATTATTCATTATTACTGTACTTTATTGTATATTCTAAAAGTCAGTCCTGCATTTCTATAACCTCTTCTCTCACTCCATTATCAATATAAATTGTGAGTCAACATGATTCTTTGAGTCAAATTTCTACCATCAGACATTTGCGACTGGAATGTCAATACTTGTACATGTCCCACTACTAAATATGACACTTTTTTTTAATTGCAGAAGACATGAAAGCCAGAAATAATTATCTGGGTTTCATGTTAAGACTTTGACTTAATCCAGACATTATGTAGTGTTGGAAAAATCAAAAAGGAGTAGGTGTTTTGAGGAGGAAAAATTAATATATATGAATTAAATTCTGTTTGTGCAGTATTGCAAATTATATTTCCCTCTTTATATTTTTTCTTTACAAGTGTATTTTCTTCATATATCTAATAACAAGTTGCAACATTTTGTATATAACAAGACAATATATGTAAATTTCACTCTTCTCAGCTTTTGCAATGGGGATCTAGTTTCCATCAATAAATTTCAAATTATGAAACAATAAATAATCATAAGATAAATTAGATGCTAATTAATGAATGAGTTAATGGTTCTTCCTTTTATGAACATAGCCCCTTTGTCTCATATCTCTTTTCCTGTACTATTTTCCAAACATAATATTTTATATTCTTTCTTAGAGTGTCTTAGGAAATATTATTTTGTATTCAGGTGAAATAGTTTTTTACTGATGAACAGCAAAAATCTTAAGGAAAAAAATACTTACATACAAATTTATGCCTCTGGGTGTGTGGGTATTTTTCATAACTTTTGGGAATCAGGCTCTAAGAGACCAGTAGTAAAGTGAGTGCTTTCAAAAAGCATGTTCAGAAGGTTTTCATCTCCAATGTTTAGATTGAACACTTCTGAAGATTTTGGTTTATAGATTGTTAATACAAATCAGAGGAACTGGAAGAATTGATAAAATGCAGCCATGACCAGTACAAACAGCTATAAATACAATTCTGAAAAGTTGGATAACTGCACAGGCACAGTGTTGGTTACTTTAACAAATTAATGTTCCTATTATATTGCTCTCTCATGATTCTTTTTAGTTAATGTTAGTATAACATTAATGTTAGTATAAACTAACATTTAGTGTAAACTAAATGTTAAGACCTACTGAATAATCTGGACATGGCTGTCTCAACAGAAGACAGGCATTTTCCCATGGTTTATAGGGCATTTCACACATCAGCCAATCAGCTCTCCCCATCATAATCCATGCTGCCTCCACATGTCAATAACATTTACTGAGATGTGACTTTATTCATATGATGATATGCTCTACTCAATTAATCAAAATATTGGTTTATGAAGGATGCATTTAGAAAAACCAACTTAAACTCTTGTCTCCAGCTTTCTTATAAAGCGTCTAAAGTGTCTTGTGTCGTGTTTTCCAAAGTCTCTAAGCTTTGTTTTTTGTTTTGATATTTACAAATATTTTTCCCCAGAGTATTTGACTTAATCACTTGGAAATGTAATTATAGTAAAAATTAATTGTCTTCCATAAAATATAGTTGTTTACTAACCCTCTTAGACAAGGTGTTTTCAGAGCAGGTCAAAACCTTAGTGACATGACCTAGAAGTGCTCAGTGGCTTAAATTTTGCTTTAGGCTGGATCCTCGTGACTTGATCAGGAACTACAGTTTCAGCTTGGAAGCCTCTCACTTTGATGGCTGGAGGATGCTGTTTCTCTCCTTGGTTCAGCAGCAGCCCGCCTCACTGCAGTTCTCCAAGCCTCTTGCTTTCACCTGCCTAACTCCAACATCTCAGCAGCCTCAACCAACAGGACACTTCTCCACAAAAAGGTCCCTGAGCTGACAATGAATGGGATGTATCCTTTAGGTCCTGGCTTCCAAGAGGACAAAAACAAAGAAGGGAAAATTGTCATGCCATAAAGGGCTGCAGCCACATGCAGCATGTTCACTGCATGCTCTGGATCCCAGGGTGTGCCCAAGGGTAAGACCAGCTGAGAAGCGCAACACAGGAAGCAGTAGCACCTCGCATCAGGGACATTGCCAAAGCGAGCATCTTCAATGCTTGTGTGCTTCCCAAGCCCTACGTGTAACAGCACCACCGCATGACGTGGGCATTCATGGCAGAGTAATGAGGAACGGATCTTAGGCCTGCTGGTGCTAAGTGCTGCAGAGAAACTGGTGTGAAAATAATAACATGGAAATCATACTTTAGAAAAAAAGGATATATCAAATATATCAAAATACACCTATATTCTTACCTTCACTGTTGGGTGGAATGAAGTCAGTCTAATTCACTATTTACGCCTATTGCCCAGCTGGCATGGGGTCTGGCACTGTTTAAATTCAGAACCTTACATTCTCAAAGGAACAGTTTAAATGGAAAGCCTTACATTTCCATTAAAAATATTCAATAAAACATATTGTGGATATAATTAGCACCAAGAAGAAAAGCCATCTCAAAAGTATATTTTCCATTTTAATATATTTGAGACTGCTTACCTAACATATATCTAAAATGATCAAAGTCTATGAATCAGGAAAGAAAACAACATCCTAAGAACATGCCTACTACATATAGTTTGAATGAATGCCAGAATTAACTCTGAGCTTCTTCATGAAACTTCAGTTTTTCAAAAAGGACAACTTGGAAGGGAGAGAACACATTATAAATGTAATTTAGGTCACAAACTGTATATAGAAGACATTTAAACTTAATATTAGCTATATTTTCAAAAACATAGATGATTTATCAGTCATTTATTTAGTTGAAATATACCAAATTAATCCATATGTCCATAATAGAAACATTTTCTTTTGTACTAACAATAAAGAAGACTAAAGAAGAGGGTAAAAATATAGATTTTTAAATAAATTAAGAGATATATGTTTATTTATGTACATAGGCGACCTCATATGCTATTTAACAATAATGGACAGTTCCATAAGCCATATAGCTTAGCTTTTGATCTCTCTGATTAACTTGTCTATAAGAGTCACTCTAATTACCCAGACTGATAATTGGCATTCAAAAAGGTAGCAGAACGCACCTGCCACTCTTCCCACTGCTGACCTTCGCCATGAATTAACTAACAAATCCATGTCAGGCAACTAATTGAATGAACCCACAAACGTGTAAGCCGTAATGGCTATGATTAGAGTGTAACACGCCACATAACGGTAATGATGTAATCTGGGTCTCTAAAGACCTCAAATTGAAGGCTAAGGAATCATATTCTAAATGAAAAGGTGAATAAATGACAATAAGCAAACTTTAAATGAACAGACAGAGCTCGCTGGCTCCTGGCTCCAAAAAGAGAAATATTCCATTGGATCTGAAAGGTCAGCGCAGGTCTGCGGCACCCTTGTACTTGATGGCTCGTTAAGGTGGATGGGGCTGTCAGCACTCCTTTCATTCAGGTCTGAGGAGTTATTCTTCATTTGTGGCAGGGAGTGAGGAGTCAAATTGGAACTGCTGACTGCTGCCTTTCTTAGCAGCTGGTGAACTGCGCGTTTCAATGAGGGGCATGCTGAGCATGGCATGAGTGTGTAGACTGGCTTACCAGCTACTTTTTTGTTGTATGTTCTTAGAGCCATTACAGTAATGAGATTAGTGATGCACAAGCCGATCATGCTTCTTTACACATTACACTTTGTATACAAGTGACAAATATGAAGTGAGCAGCCAGAAAATGTCATTTGGTGAGAAAACATGATGGGTGGGTGTTCTGGCTATGCACACCCTGTGTGCAGGATGGAAGAGCTTTTGTGAACTACATGGATCCTGCTGGGCTCTCAGCCCTAGTACTTGGGGATGAAAAAAGAAAGCCTGACCTTGTGAATTGTGCTCCTGACTCCAGAGCCCAGACCATGCCTGTTAGAACAGGGCATCTCAGAATCACCCTCACTAAGACATGTTGCTGAACCCCTAAATGAGAAAAATGAAGCGTTTCATAGCAAATGTGTCAGCCCCGTGACCAGCTTACTCATGAGCAAAAACTGAACATGTGTCCAGAAACGTAAAACGAGGTTTCAGAATGTACTGTCAGTTCAGGATACTCTAAATGTGCTTGGTGCACTCTGAGTCCACAGTGTCCTGTGATGTGTAAATGGGTTGTGCTCCTGGTATTCCTTTCCATAGATGCATATATTTACTGTGTAAACGACACTTGAAGTTAATGGTGACTAGGAAACTACTTAATGGAACTCAAGAGCAGATCTGAGAAATGGCATCGGTCTACCAGTAGAGCTATTAGGATGGTCACAGATTTGCATCACAGATGCTACATTAACCTTGCAAATGCATCAACTAATTCCATAAAGCCTGGCGTGTTTATACTGTACACTATCAGTAGGTTTGCAAGCTGTCTGCAATAAAACTAAAGTCATGGTATTTGACCATTACGGGCACAGCATATGTCTACTATGTGCAACCAGAATGAAAGGTAGAAGGAATTCACTTTTTGTTTCATAGATACAAAAGGTAGACTAACAAATATGTTTTCAGTTTGGGTAGAGATATGGATGAACAAAAAAATTCAAGATCCTGGATTAGAGGGTCAGAAATATGATAATAATAAAAAACTGGAAGAGAACATTATAATTATGGAATATATCATGAGGTCAATGGTGATCTCATTAATTTACAGTGTTGAAATGTGTTTTCAATATGTGGGCTTACATTCATATAAATGATTTTGAATTTAATAGTTGGAAGGCAACTGAAAAAATGGGTTTGTCTAGTATTGGTAATGTTTAAAAAAAAAAAAAGAAGAAAGAGAAAAGAAAATTAAAGGCCAAAGAAAAGTGTCATGGCAAAAAATTACTGAAAATCACTTTAAAATATTGTTTGAAAAAACCTTCATGGAATGTATATCCAATACTGTGATTATTCATTCCAATACAATGAACTGAACAAATTTTTTAATATAAAAAGCTTCTCTGTTTATTTAGGGTATTAGAGTAAGATTTTCATAGAAACTTGTCCATATACAAAATTTTTCTTCAAGATCAGAGTTTTTTTCTAAGTTGTGTAATACCTGTTTGATCAAAAACATTGAGAAATTTTAAAAGAATATATTTAAATCAGTATTTTAGTTTGTAAAATTTTTGAAATCAGCATTTATTTATATGACTAATACAAATATTTTTATTGATATTACTTCGTATTTTTCTTTTTTCTAAATTCATACCACAGATATCTACAGTCTAGAATATGCATATATGTGTCCATATAATGCAAATGAAACCTGAATATTATAACCTCGTATTCCCAAAATATCATTATTTGTCATTATTTGTCATTATTACAGCTTGTCAGCATTACTAAGCAAATTATGGAGTCATTTTTGCCATCTTTACTCATTAGAAGTGATTCAAAGCTTTAAGATATTTGTGGTGTTATAGATTACTATGATTTATATATACCGATGTAGATATTTGGCCCAAAAATACCATGTTAACTGTTGAAGTCTTTAGCTCTTTCCAATCATTTTTCAAACTTATGGGCCACAAATGCCTGGGGCGGGGAATTTAGCTCAGTGGCACCACACCTGCCTTGCAAGCACAAGGTCCTGAGTTCTACCCCAGTACTGCAAAAAAACCCAAAAAACACAGAGAGAAAGAAATGTAGGTAGAAAATTGCCAAAATATATTTAGTATTGCATTTGCCATATAAAATTCAGCATCCCATTAAGTTCCAACTATTATAAAGCACCTACAAAAAGCCAATATATATCTAAATCTGAAATTTAATTCCATTAATAACTGTTTTAACTAAGAAATTTAAGATAACTTGCATATGCATTCATTGGATAATATCTGTATTCACTGAGCTCCAGCATACCTTGCACAGAATAATGCATTGAAAATGAGTGAATTGTCTTTATATTCTAATTTGTTTATTTTATTTACACTTAATAGTTTTGGTGAAGGGAAAGAGGATCTTTAAGATGAATAAGGTGAGGACAGAAATTATTAAAAATCTAAAATAAGTTTTTAAAATAAATTATGATATTATAAAGTTTGTACAACTTTAAATCATCTAAATTACAACCTAAAGAAAACAATTTTTTAAAGTATTACTACAATCAGTATTAAATCTAATAAGGATAAGAAAACAGGAAATACTATGAAAGTTTAAAAGCTCCCCTTTCAAATACATTTATCTTCTTATAACAACTGTTTCCCTCAGCAGATTAATTTAAATTTAAGATCCATCAAGAGAATAATAAGTTTTATATTAAAGTTTAAGGAAGAAGAATAAAATCATCTCTTCTGTAAAGATTGCTTCCAGGAAAACACTTCTGAAAAGAATTGATGGCAGCAAATAATATGTAGATAAAATAATATTTCCAAGGATATAAATGCCCACCATTTAGGAATGAGTTTACACATCACATTGGGCTTTAGGAATTTACTTCTGTTACTTGGGATAAAATATATTTAAACTGCCCCCCCCATTTTGAAGTTTGAAAGCTTTCTAGAAAGAGGAATGGATGAAAAACCAATTTTGTTCTTAATTAATGAAAACTTTGTGGATTCAAGGGTGCTTATATTATTAATTTAATTTTGTTAGTATTTCATGCACTAGCATCAGGCACTCTTTAGAACACCCTAGTGTAAAACGTTAAGGAGCATAAGGAAGCCATACCAAAAAAAAAATCCACTTAAGTTACCACCATACACCTAATTGAAAGAAAAGGAAACACAATCATATCACGGGGCTCGCCTTATCACAGCCACACCTGCATGGGGGAGAGAGTACCAGTGACCAAATGATGAGATGAGACAAATCTCGCCTAGGTCAAATTTGTCTCATGTCACATTATTCATGACAAAGGCAGTAAGGCCAGTAAGGCGCTACAAACAGGTTCAGTATTCACCCCAGTATCACTACCTTAAGGGCATAATCAATTTAAATCCAATTGCATACATAATTCTTTTTTTTTTTTTTTTTTTTTTTTTTTGTACCGGGGATCGAACTCTGGTCTTTGCGCTTATGGAGCAGGCGGAGGAACCGCTGAGCTAAATCCCTGGCCCGTGCATACATAAATTTAATGAACTACTCTTGGTCATAGAAACATGCCATTAGGAGCTAAAACAAACAAAAAATACCAAAAAAGTAAAGTATAATCATAGTTTTGACGTGAGGTAGATGTTAACTTTGAAAAATCACGATGATCAGATGTTTGTATATTACATTTTTAATTTCAAGAAACTGGAAATTTTGTGAGAAACTTTATTAATTTAATACACTCCAAAGTTATTTAGTGTCATAATAATTTTAGCAATCTGTCTGGGTCAGCTTGAAACCAAAGAAGTTGTTTGGTGAAGAAATCAGATTGATAATCTCCAAGGGGATTTTAAAAAGATGTTTCATTTTATTATCCAAAATTAGAAAACAATGCACCTTCTTACTGCTGACCATAGATAAAAATAGATGATATTCAAGCAGCTGCTCATATTTTTAAAATAACCTAAATTTCTAATAAGAATAATTAGTTCTTATTTCTGAATATTATTATCAAAAATATACTGAGCATTTTTCCAGGCATTGTCAACAAATTAAAATCTGTTAAACTACACTAAACAATTTGGGAGAGAAAAAAATTCTACAATTTCTATCCTTCGATGGCAATTTGCTTTTTAAAAGTTTCTTTTTTTATAACACCCTTATATAAATGTAATACATGGGATTTTGAACTTCTTAATTAAACTTTCTTGTTGATTAAGGTAATTTTATACTGCCTTGAACTGAAGCTTATGTGCTTCCTATATTTTCACTTAATCTCACTCATATTTTATATCACACATTTTGTTTGTCTTCTACAAATATACAAATATAATGTGGATAACAAGTTCAAGGAAAAGTATCAATTAATTGCAGTTTGAATGCATCTATTTAAAGTTCCATGTGTAACTATGAAAAAAGGCAGAATCATTTTGATTTCTATATCTACCAATGTATAAAGTTGTTATAGATAGTCTAAATTGCTAAAGTAAAACACAATCATTTAATTTGCTGTCCTATTTTCGCTTTTGTTTTTATTATTGTTATTGTCATTCTTAAAGCCACTTAGAGTTTTACATTTTTTTCTGTACATTTTATGCATTACTTATCAGAGTTGCTACTAAAATTGGCAAAGCTTTTATTTTTGGTTTTCTGAATGCAGATATATGTGCTGTCATTCACATCAGAAATACAGCAAAATATCTATTTTGATATTTCACCAGGGGGCCTAAAAAACCGAAATAGTGTATTTCATTGATATTATCCTCAGCTCTTTTGAGTTTGGGCCAAATATGACAAAGTACTGTTCCATAGCAAAACTCTAAAACAGGTAACCCTTCATGTTTATCTGCTAACTAATTCGCTGGATTATATCTTCACTCTTCATAGAAGTAAACCCCATGTATTATGCTTAAATACTTATGTGGATGTTAACAAAAATGAAATAGGGCATCGCTCCAAAAAGAGGGGAGGGGAGAGAAAGAAAAAGAATCTTCTCTATAATGCTGCTAGCAAGGCTTTATCTTTATGACACTAGCGATAATCCCCTGTGTAATTAACTGTAGAGCGGTTATGCATGCGGCATGCAGCCCATGACAAGCCTCATAGAAAATACATCAGTATTAGCCACAGGTGAATTCGTTTAGAAAGATTAATGACTGCACCTGAATTTTAATGTCTGAAAAGGGATGGAACGCTGAATCCTTAATTAAAAAGTTGAATGACTGGCATGGTTTGTTTAACATCACAAATTTCAACGGGAGGGTTTTGTATTCAAATACAGTATGCAAAAGGAAACTTTCCTTAGAAAGTGGAGAAGTGAGGTGAAAAGGAAAAATGTTTTATGTGCTTTACTTTATGTAAATCGATACATGGATCAGTTGCTTTGATATGGATCAAATGTGGTGTAATTATGGCTCTTTTCTGTTTACAGTGAATGTGAAGCAAAGAATTCTTGGAGTACGAACCTCACTACCCTCTAAGCAAGACAAAGTTAAAGTAGGGGAGCAGTAAAACTAAGGAGTGAACTTATTCTTTCTTTAATGGGAAGCAATTTTGTCTTCATTATTATTTTACAAAGTTTTTTAATGAACAGAAAGTAACCTTGAAAACAAGTTAGCAATACCATTCCCAGAAGAGTTTTAACTCTGCTTTGCAAATTCTTTTACAGAGCCATGTTAAAGCCTGTCACAGACAGAAGATTTTTCAATGACAATTTTAATCTCCTTTTCTTAGAACTTAGATGGGGGGCAAGGGGAAGGACGTCTTAGACATGCTTCTATCTACCAGAGGAGGAAATACCTCTGATTAATCATTTGTCCTTGGGGTAAGAACAACTGAAAGCAGATCTCTTAAGCAAAAAATAGTCTAAAATACTGTTTTGGCTCTGTGTTTACAAACATTAAATTGTTTTTGTTCTTGTTGTTTTACTGAAAATCACAGAAAGTTTATATGTTCTAAATACTTAACAAATCTTAATTTGGAAAAAAGGAGAGAGAGAGAATAATTGATCTACCAAAGATTAGTGAAATATTTGACATAAACACATGCTCAAATCGCTTTTTTCTTCTTTAAAAAATCATGATCTTTATTGTCACAATGTGGATTTTGAAAAAAATGAAATAAAGAATATATCTGGTATTTTCGTCCTAGGCAAATTTATACAAGTGTCTGCATTTTCTGCTTGTTCCTTGCTTAGAAATGGGAATTCCACTGAAATTTTAGTTTAGAAGAAGTCAGAGCACATGTGAAATTCTTTGCCTTTTTATTTTGTAGGTCAGAATGCTGCTCACATCCATGGCAAAGTAGATTTTGATGCTCCTTAGCTTCACACATAGTCTGCTGTACCACTTTTTCTGCCAAGTAAAAGCATGGCTTTTAGTTCTGTCTTCTTTCCAAGGGAACACATTTTTAATGAAATGTCATTTAGGAGTATTTGTTACTTCCTGTAAAAGCTTCTTTCATGGTTTTGTGTGTGTGTGTGTGAAGAAAAAAAAAATCAGCCTCTTAAAATGTTGTAGTTGTAACTGTTCCCAGTACTGAGAACACTAGTGAAAGGGAAAGAAAAGCCCTCTGGCTCTCACAGATGTATCAGATGTTTTTAATCATGAATTGAGAAAGCATGTGTTCCATGTACTGCAAGCATTGCTAAGATACATTATTAAGGCAAGTTATCACTGCTATTGCCATTAATTATAATTACCTGTGCCATGGTGTGAGACCAAGTTATTGGCACATGTACTGTAAATATTTTTGAGACATTGGATTTAGTTTTTAAATAAACATTGACATCTTCGAATTAAGCCAAAACCAAAATGTAAAGAAATGCTAATGCTTTGGCAGCTCTTGTCTGCTGAATTCAGTTAATCCATTAGAAGTCAATCTGTAGGATAAGATTTGAGGGGGCTTAAGGGTTGCTATTGTTAATACCAGTAAAAATAATTTACAAAGTTGTCCATTAAACCTGTCAGCAGAGTGTTGATGCAAAAACTAGGTTGAGTCCGGAGCTATTCACATGAAATGTCAATTAATAATGTCTGTTAGAATTTTAGTAAATGAATATCTGACATTACAGTGTTGGAGATTTCTTCCAGTTATGAACCTAAATCTTTGTCCAAACTTATTTAAATCCTAATCGCTAAAGTTAAGCATGTTCTCAGTGGGTTTACAAGCATTGCTGGAAGAGTCCTTGTGATTTTTCTCAAACCTCAGGGCATCTCAGTCAGTCCCACACTGGTTAAGTCAGAAATAATAAGGAAATTTCAGACTTTAAAAAATTCAAAGGATTAAGCCTGCCCCAAAATGTAAAGCTGCCTCTTAAATATTACATTGGCATTATTTGAAACAATCACTCAAAGTGATTGTGAAAGGGGAAGTTATTTAAAGAGAAGTTGATGTTATTTACTAAAAGACTGTATTTAAGCCATAATATGAAATAGGACTAAAATTTATGTTTATAGAGAGCCCATTGTAATTGTAGTTATAGATATACTCCTAAATTCAGCAGATTCTGATAACTCTAAAATGTAGATTACATCTCTCATGATAAATAGTAAATTCTTGCATTTTTAGCATTGTGTCCTGATCATAACCTTGCCACATGCAATGCCTTAGTATATAGAATTTGAACCACTTTTCTTTTTGAATGAAAGGATATGCTTAACTTTCTTCAAATTGCAACAGTAATGTTTGGCCCTAGATCCTAATGCATACACTATTTGTGAACCTAGTTAAGAACTCCTGTAATAGTTATAGTTTGATGGTATACTTACAATATATATTTTTGAATTTTAAAAATATTTATTTATATATGTATATATGACCCACTTAGTCATTTATGTCCTAAAAAAATATAAATCCAGCCAGTCGTCACTTAAAAGGACAAAATGAGAATGGAAACTAATATTGATTATCATATGCCAATCACTGGGTTAGAGACTTTAAATCTGATATCTTATTTAGACCTGCAAATTAGCTTGTAATAGGTATCACACTAGTTCGATTTTTTATAAGAAAACTGATGTTTAATGGCCTTTTAAAAAATACTCTAGTGGAGCTGAGGCTGCAGCTCAGTGGTAGAGCACATGCTTAATATTAATGCTTAATGCATGCACAGGAGGCCTTGCATTCAATCTCTCATTAGAAATATAAAAGTGCTCGGCCAGCGACTTAGCTCAGTGGTTCCCGCGCCTGCCTCGCAAGCGCAAGGTCCTGAGTTCGATCCCCAGTACCAAAAAAAAAAAAAAAAAAGTGGAGAGAAATATAAAGTGCTGTGCTAAACATGCTAGGAAAGACTTCCTTAAAAAATTGTCATTTCTCTGCCCATTCTCAATTACTATCATTGATTAAATTAAGAAATATGAAGTCTTCATTCCAGACTTCTAAGTTTTTGTCCAAGAGTACGTTTGGAAGTCTGTTATTCAATTTGAAGATAAATCTCTGGCAGAAATTTCATAAATGAGCAATGGTAGAAAAGTAGAAATGGGTAGCAGATTTCTGACCATGATTGTGGTAGAAGTGGATATCAAGTTTGCAGCATCTACAACTGATCTCTTCCGGGCTGACCTGCAAGATCACAGTACATGTTGGCATGAAAAAAATACTTATCAGCAAACATCTAATTTATTTAAGAACACATACAAAGTTTTTCTGTTAGTTTGATTTGGGTTTTGTGTTGCTTTTAGCCCACAGGACAGAGATTTCAGTTTTTATCATTTCTTCAATCTGCCTCATTCCAAGTCTCTCTTCACTACAAGTCTGACATCCTCAGAGAACCAGGAAAAAGTATATGAGGCAATGTTCTTCTTGTGGAAAAATTCCTTTTCATTACATATTTTGCATGTCTGTAAAATGAAAGTTAGTTAAAGATTTGGGCATGAGACTCTGCTGTTTTATTTTTTATA
Source organism: Heterocephalus glaber (assembly GCF_000247695.1). Next base: position 16,295,550 of record NW_004624742.1, on the reverse strand, counting down.
CTTGAAAAGCTGAAGATACAATATTATAAGCTATAATGGCAGAGTATCACTGGTAGTGCATAAGTGTTTATAATACTTTCGACTTTTCCAAAGTTTTGAAATATTTCATCATAGGTATGGGGAGCTTTAAATCCAATTAAGTATGGTTCAGAAATTGTACATCAACTACTAAAAGTTTATTATTATGAAGGATCAGAATTAATAAAAGACATTTACTCCTTCTAAATTGTTAATATGTTATGGAAAAGCTGGTGATATTTGATATGAAAAGTTATGTCCACTTTAAATGTAGAACATTTGATAAAAAACTCATCAGTAAAACTGAAAATAGATCACTAGACTACTTTGAAATCTTGACTTCTTTTGATGCAGAGTGAAAAGGAAAATGATGTACACCCTGTTGGAGAGGTTCTGTCTCTCCCTGGGTTATGCTAGTGAAATTATTTTTTTAATTTCACTAGGATCCAAATAATAGAAAATTCAAAGAATTTTCACAAACAGGATATGCTGACCTCTACTATTATATGCCATGCATTGTTGGAAACACAGGAAAAATTTACACACACACATACATACACACACACACACATACACACACACACACATAAATTTTGCCTATTTTCAAATTGCAGGCAATCTAGTTGGAGAGCCAAATTAATATAATGAAAAAAATTACAATTCAAAAATCAAACTCTCATTAAACAAAAATTTAAAGAAGGGGATATGAATAAAGAGATCAGGCACAATTAATGTAAAGAAAACTACAGGAAAGATTCTGGAACTTGAAAAATCTACAAAACCATTTAGACTAGTCATAATTAATGTTAAGATATATTTCTTTCAGCTTTTTTCCTATGGTATACTTACCAAGATCATACTACATAAGTGACTGAATCCATTTAATAAATATAACATGAGAATTTGCATGTATCACTAATTATTCTTTGATCTATAATTTTTAATTGCTGATCAGATGTATTTTATTTCCTCAATCCTTATTTTGTGGACAATCCTGTTTGGTCAGTACTTAACTAGTATTCTAAATAATGTTGAATATCTCTATTGTTATATATCCATAGAGATAAATACATTCCTCCTTTCCTTAATTATTGGTTCTTCCTTGGCTTATGTTGCTCTTTGATGTCTGGAATGACATGATTTTTATGTCATATATGAGATCTAGCAACAGGTGCTCCATTTGAGAGAAAATCATATATGGAAATCAATTTCTACAAAAAATAAAACTGTGAAAACATTCTTCATTTTATATGACCACTTTTCCATACTGTCTCAAAATACAGATATGCGCATACCACTATTTTTAACATTTTACTTTACTGCCATACTGCATAAATTTATGTTGATATATTTATTGAGCTCAGTATTATAAAATTTTGATACATTTTCAAAGGGCAAAATTAACACAAATATTGTAAACTTGAGGGTCTTTTAAATCTAATTTCATGAATAAGCTGCCATGTACTGTGCAACAACATTATACTGAAAACTATTTTAATAAGTTCACAAACCTGACTATTTGTATCCAACCAATCAGAAATTCAGCTGTTAAAGTTTCACTGGAAGATACATTATTCTTACAAATTCAGAGACTGAATATGTATTTTCATGATGAAAATGTTGTGTTGCCACTGCACTTTCTGTAGTAGGGTAAGTATTCAGTTTATTTTAAAGATTGAATATTTTTCCAAATGTAGCTGTATGAAAAAGCTGAAGTATAGTACTTCCTGCAGAACAATGTGTCATTTACCTACATTTACTGTGTGTACTGTCCTCTGTGTATTGCTAAACTTCACTTTTAATAGGGGAAAATAGGCCTTAAAAGGAAAGCAGTATTTTACTGCTGAGCAAGAAACTATTTGTATTCCTCTTTCAAAGCCTGCCTTGCGAGCATGTAGAATACCTCTTGACCAAAGGAGATGGTATGAATATTCATGTGTTTTATGAATCACAGAGTCAAGGCCGTATGGTTTTCCCATTTATCAATTACTGGTTTAGGATTATCCAGCCGAAGAGTTGAACTGATTAACAATGCTCTTTTTGTTTGCTCGGTGTCGAGGTGAAGCAGCTTGGTGACAACTGTATTATTTCTTGCCTCTTCAGCTGTCCACACTTGTGCAATAAGCTTAGCATCCTGTCAAGTTTCATCCTGTATCCTCTTTATTACCACTTTGTGAGAATTTGTATAGTTGTAAATCAGGATGACTTTTTAAAGTTTAATTTTTTGTCTCACTGAAGATCTAGTGGTTACTGTACCTAACAAGCATGGCTAATCATGCCCATCATAAGCGTTCTCAGGTATGCTTGGTATCTGCCTGGAAAATTAAAGTTTTAAAAGTTAATGCCATGAGCAGATGAAAAAAGCAGTAGCCATGAGAACTCAACTGCTATAAAGATGTTGGAATGGATCACACAGACTCACCTTGGCTGACTCAGTTAGCATGTTTATTTTAGTTTTGCTTCACATTTGTTGTTGTTTTCCTTTCCACTTTCTCTCTAACCACCTATCTTAATTCTTGTTCAAAATATTACTGGGTGATTTCTTCTGGGACTACTGCTGTTATTAAAATAAAAACAAATAAGGAATCCTTTTGTAGTTCCACAACTCTGCATTGCTGAAACTGATGGTAAACTCTTTGAAAAGGGGAAAAGAGTCATAACAAAATCTGATCTCTCTTTCTTGCTCTTTCTTTCTCACTCTGTCTCCATTTCTCTCTCCCTTACTCTCCTTTCCCACCTCCCCCATCTCCCCTTCCTTCGTGTATACTGTCATTAGTATGCCGTGGCACATTTTAATGGGATAAATGTGAAAATAGGCAAAGCCTGAAGGGGCTTTTTAAAGTATATTTTCACTTTAAATGCTGAAGTAGCTATTTCTTTTTAAAGAGAACAATGAACCTGCTCATCTGCTATTTAACAGCTTAGATTTAGATCCAAACTTTTCTTTTCGCCTGTTGCATATTGATTCCCCCTTTAGCCATTTTTCTGTTTCTTTGTGGTTTAGCTTGCTGTCTTTGACTGGGGTCATCTCTTTCAGCTTGTGAGTATATAAACCTCCACATGTTTTGTTCTCTTCTTCAGTGATCTGTAGCCAGTTTCAAATCCAAAGAATACTGTGTGGTATTTTTAAAATATATATATTTTGAGTTATTCTTAGATTCCTCCTTTATGAATATGAAGGATAGCAACATAGTGCTATCTACTGAATATCCCAGTGCAGTGTGAATTAATTGTCACTTAGTTCTTTCTTTCTTAGTATCCAACTTTTACTACTAACCTATTTGGAAAGGAGCCAGAGAAGGAAAAGAGAGACTGATTTGCACTTCATTTGTACAGAACTTATACCTCTGCTCTAGTGTGTGAGAATCTAATTTTCTCTGTGAATCTAGGACTATGCAAGAGGCAAGTTAGCACCTTCTATCACATAGGAATCTCAAAATGCTTTTTATCACAATGAGTCTCTGGGTGATTGAATCATTTATCATATTCCCACAAAAAAAACCTGATACCAAGATTCAGTCATATAAAAGGAACAGAAAAAAGGAGAGAAGAAAACTACATATTTTAAGTGGTGTAAAAGAAGTCTGTAGTTTGAGAAACAAATTAAACTCTTTTAGGGGAAAAATCCATTTGCCACATAGGACTATATCACATCAAGGCAGACTGTGTCACTGCTGTTGAATTTCTTCCCTCAGATCCAAGCATGTCATTCTCTGTGGAGTATGAAGCTCTGGCTGCCTGAGATTCTGAAAATTCTGTTTGTGAAGCAATGAACAGTGTCAAATTCTTTGTTCAACATTCTGAACACCAAGTCTCACATTGTGAATTCTGTTTCTCTGGTTTCTAAATCCTGAGTAGTTGCATGCAATATACATGTGGGATGGAGATTAGAAAGACTCTATCTGTGTAAATTCTTACTCTTCCTAAAGCATGAGCTTTTTCTCAGTGGGTATGATTCAAGTATATCGATGCCAATTTTTTTCTGATGAATTGGATAGTGTGATTTAATTTTATTAAATATACTTTCAACATATCACACACTGTGATACTTTAACACTGCATCTGATTTCTGACTTAGACTTGATTTAGTCTAGATCACTATAGGGTTTTAAAAAGACTATTACCAAAATAAAGTGAACAAAATACTGGAATTGATAAATAAATCTGAGATAGGAAAAAAAAACCAAATGTCTTTAATGTATTCAATGAGTTTGATCTCATTTATTCTATTGTCTTCCTACATTGGTTTCTTTTCCATGTTACTGTTTATATATAAAAATATCAGCAGCAAGAATCATATATTACTATTTTTATAAATTTGAAATCTTACCAATTGTCCTCACTCATTTAGTCCCTTGGACTGAAAAATAATGTATAAATTCCTTAAAGTTTGTTTCATGATTATTGAAACTTCAGAGAATGCTTCATTCAGCAATCAATAGAAAAGTTGCTTAAGGTTTTTAAATTTAGTAATTAATAAATGAACAGCCTTAAATAGATAAATGATGGTGAACATAAAATCAACCTGAAGCATGAAACCAAATCTCAAAAAATTGTAAATATGTTTTCTCTGTTCATATAAGTAGAATATTTATTCTCCTCGCAGTTTTCTTCCATACTTTTAAACATTTTATTTTTTAGAGAAGTTTCATAAAAATTGAGTGGAAAAAAACAGCAACTAGAGCAGAAAATAGAGCAAAATTGAGAAGAAAATACAGAGTTCCCATACACCCTCTGTACACACACAGAGCCTCAACCAACATCAATACTGGCACTTGCATGGTACCTTTATTACAACTCATTTTTTTTGTTGTTGTTAGTGAAAGCAGACAACTCTCAGGTGTTGATTTTTTTTATCCTTTGGATCAAAAATGCCAATTTTAGCTCAGTTTCAACCCTCCCTGGGGTGCATTATTCTGAGAGAAAAATAATTCTTTTAGTGCTGGTAAATGCATAATTCTAAATGAGTTATTGAGGACATACTGAGTTCGTGTATATCACAGAAGGGATGCTAAAACTAACAACTTAGAAAAGGTGTCAATAGAAGCACGGGTTGATTTGTAGATGTAAATTGGCAAATGCTTCACTGGAGATTAACACTGGGGATGCAGTCCAGCCTTCACTGCGAATCCTTCTCCTTCTGCTATTGGCAGTAGCTTCTACCTTTGGGTGGACAGAATTCCAGATGTAATCATTCAATACTCAAGTCCTGCTTCCTCAATCTGCTTCCTAGTGAGAATATTAAAAGTTGAAGCTCTACAGAGAAATTAAAATAAAACTTGTCATATCATCTTAGGAAGAAATAAACTTATTTTCCAGCCAAACAAATCCCAATATACTAAAGCAACAAAATAAAGAACAGAGACTTAAGAGCAGACCAAACCATCTAAAGGGGTGATAGATATGCTAATTATTTGATCGTTATATAATGTATTGGAAGATCACACTGTACCCCATAACCATATGGAATCCTGGGTGACAATTACAAATAAAGTAAAAAATAAAGAGATGTTAATTATAAGTAATAGACACTTGGAGAGCTTGGGCTTTTTCATGCATGAGATAATAATCACGTTTCGTATATAAAGACAAATGAAGGATTTTTCTAATAGCAATTCTAGGATGAATACTGATTCTGAGTATGATATACGGTGTGCAGCAGGCACTTACTTGCTAAGCCCTGAACCAGTTAAATATCTATCCTGTTTGGCTTCCCAGGCTTTGAATATTAAATAGAAAAGCCTTAAAAACCTGGGTTCCATAAGCTTTCATTATATTGGAGACAGATACAATTTTTAATGAATCCGGACTATGAGTATTGATTCTATCAAAGAGTTCTGGGAACATTTACAGAAAAGAGATTCCCATGACATCATGTCCCTCAACATAATGAGAAGGTAAAACCCATGTGGGTCATGTATATTTTATAAAATTATTGATGAGAAAGGGATCCCTTTAAGCCTTTACTCATTTAATGATGTTTCTCTACCATACTCTAATCTTGTTGTTCGGAGGCTCTCCTAAGCGGTTGCTAGTTTGTGTATCCACTCAGCATTTTCACAAGCATCTCTGCTTCTCATACTGCCCTGCAGACAGCCCTTAGTGTGATTCCTATGTTCTTACCGCTTTGTCCCTTCCTGTGCTGCAAACCAGTTACAAAGAAGTGTTATTTAAGAATCAATTAAACATTTTCATTACTCCTGCTATGCAGGGAAATTGGGAGTGAAACATAAAAGCCAATGCCATCATCAAATTATATTATCACTACTGAATGGAGTTTTCTATTTCAAGGCCAACAATAGATAGCCAAAAATAAGTTGTTATTCTTTACTTCCTAAAACTATTCTATCATTTCTCAGTATTACTGAGTGCTAGTGGTAATAAGCCATTGCTTATATCAATTCATATCCATTTTTAACTGTATCATTTTTTAAAACTTTGGATAAGCAAGACCATTAATGTGCCAACCCTTACATATAAAAAAGCATACTAGTATTAGTTTTTCCAGGGAACAAGGAAAGGGTTTTGGTCAGCATCTGTGGTTTTGTTTGCACAAATAAAGTATTTAATGAAATAAGTATGGAGCAACATTACCAAATCCTTATGTATACATACTGCAACATAGTTAGATATTACTGTTCCTTTAAGCATTAGATTTTTTTCCCAGTGTTTACATGACAGTAATAGATCTTTTATCTTGGTATAATGCTGTCAAAAAATAAAAGACAGAAGATAAGAAAAGAGGATCTTTTTTCATAGCGATGATTTGACAGAAAGGATCAGAGGTTTTAATCTATGTGCTTCTCCTTTGGAGGCAGACAGTTACTTAGGGCTCATTATGTGTAGTTTGAATGGCTAAGTATAGATATGTTCAAAGCATAGATATCAATGTCTTAAAAGCCACTGGTGGGATAGACAACAGCTTCTTCTTTAAACCACTTAATTTTTTGTCTCAAAATTAATATTTCATTATTCCTTAGAGCACTTGACATGGTCTTTAAGGTTTGAAGATGTACAGTAACCAGCATGCAAATGAATATTAAGCTGTATCTTCAAAACCCATCGAGAGAAGGTGCTGGAACTAAATGCTTTTGGACATAACTAAAGTAATTAACCATAGTAGACAGATTTAATGCCATGATGTTTTATTTTAACTAAGGACAAAGGTAGGGAGGAACAGGACAGCAGAAGAATTGGATTCAGTGGGAAAGCAAAAAATTAAATAAATAAATGTCAATGTTGCCCATGTCAGGAACAGTGGCTCCCTGCTACTTTCTGAACTATCATGTTCAAAGTTGTTGATTTAGGCTCTTGCTGGTAAACATGCTTTTTTATAACCTCAACTCATCCATATTTCACACAAGAGACTTCATAAAAGAGACAGATTTATAATTTCTGTCACTGAATTCAAGATTACCAATTATTTCTTTATTGAAATTCTTTCATCCTTTACTAGAATAGGTATTCATAGCTTTATACACCTTTTCTCTTTTTTCCTCAGTCGTTCAATTTAGATTTATGAAGCCCTAAGAGTTTTCTCCTACAGCAACTCACAAAAACATCCACTTCAAATACCCAGTGACTCAATCAGTGTAATTATTTCCAGGAACAAGCCACAAGTTCTAGAATTTATATGCTTTAGTAATTCTACATTCTTGGAGAGTTGAATGATTTTCAATGAATAGAAAATAATGATTTTCAAGTACAAAATGCATAGGGATATTTAAAGATTGCTTTGCAGATTAATGGTACATTCATATTTATGATTTTAACTTTTCTCTGTGTACAATCCAAGATTTAAAACTTTCCAAACCATATCAGTAGCATACTTTCATAACACTACTGATGTTAAAGTACACAGAAATAGAGAATTTTCATTTTGTTTTTTGTTTTTTTGGTACTGGGGATCGAACTCGGGACCTAGAAATAGAGAATTTTAACCTAAGTATTATACAGTGAAACTGGAAAAATGAAGGTAGGAGGTCTATGAGGTTTGACATTTCAACCCCGAGGACCTAAGTGCAGTGACTATGAATGGATGAATGGCTGTTATATTATCTTCTACAGGTTCTATACTCTCCTTGATATAGTTTCACTCTGGAGTTATGGTTTATACCTAGATGTTTTGTCAAAGCCTCATGCACTCATGATTGGATCATGGGGGCATGATACTTATCAGTGGATTATTTGATCTCTTCCTTTGATCTCTTTCTGTTCCCTGCCCCCATTCCAGGAGCTGTTTCTTCTCTAGTGTACCCTTCTGTCAGGCCATCCTGCCTTGGAGCCAGCTAATATTATGGACTGAAACCTCTACAAGCTCTGAGTCAAAACAAACCTTTCCTCCTTTAAGTTGTCAGTGTTGAGTACTGTGTCTCAGCAACAAGAAAGTAAGACATCTGGTATTCCTCTAATATGATGGAATTTATAGTGGTACTAGAAAATAAGATCAGGAAAATTGCCTGTATCCTGAAAATGGTTAGGACCTAGAGAAAAACTACCTAAAATAGGTCTTGAAGAAACTGGCATTTTTTTATAAGGCTATCAATGATCCTATTCAGCCTGAAGAGATGAATGGCAAGCCCAAAGGAAGAGACAAAATTATCATATACTTTGGCTCTTGATAATTGGAAAAGCGGCCCCTAGTTCTAAGTATACACAGCACTTCCTTCACCAGGATATATAGTCTAAAAAGCAGAGTCAGGGCTGGATTTACCCCAGCAGCAACAACGCAATATGTGCACCCTTGGCACAGCTTTGTCTTGCAGCCCCTGGTAACTAAGTCACAGGTAGTTCAGGAAGCTTGTAGTAATGTCAGGTGCCGACCCAAATACCTTCTCTTTGAGATACTCTACCTGTTATCCTATACCTTACCCATAAAATCATCACTCAGAATGGGATTACTCAACCAATTTATGTGTGTTATTTATGCATGTTGAACACATAAATGATATAGAAGTACATGTCTAGCAAAGCTGAAGGGCCACTGTAACAATGAAGATATATTCAGATCTAATACTAAGTGCCTAGATAATATTGCTTTTAGAAATTAGATGTAGAATGTTTATAGTTTCTGTTTGATAAACATAACTATACATAGTACTTCTGGAATTCATATAGCACATTTATAGTTTATGACAGCACTTCAGAGTTTTACTTTCAGAAATTTGATGCTGATCCTCAGGACAACCCATTGAGGTACACTAAACATGACATTTTGTAGAAATTCTGATATCGCAAAAGAGTTATGTTGACAGAGAGGTTATGAATAGAACTGCTCAGCTGGATTCATAATCTTTTTTTGTTGTTGTTAAATTCTTTTATTGTTACATTTTATGTATACAACACAATTACATTTCTCATTGGGAATTGTACCTTTACATAATGCATCTTGGTTCTTCTTTTTTCCCCATTCCTAGCCCTCCCTTCACACCC